>CAXKWD010000007.1:34128427-34803427 GCA_964059195.1 Ectobius pallidus | reverse complement strand
GAGACAGTAGTGCAAGGAGATTAACATTTTGTACAACGACTGAGGCCGAGTCCATCTCAGGATCAGAAGAAAGATTATATAGGGAAATAGATATCTTATGTGTTGGCTTATGTCAGCAGATAAAAATCGACCGCTGTCATAATTATAAAAATGTATAATGGCTATTGCTACATCTTTTAGAATTCGATGTGTGAACAAAGAAGAAATATGGTGATGATAATAATAATAATATTAGTAATAATAATAATAAGGTTACCAGCCTTACGCAATGGCTGCCTTTACCTTAGGACCAAAGTGAAAATTATTGTTTTAAATTATACGCTAGCCAGCAAACCGAGGCTAAGTCGTCCCCCCAAAGCTATAGTGAAAAATTAATGTTTTAGAGAAATAGACATCTTATGGATAAAATTGTATGTGGAATATAATTATAAAAAAAAAAATAATAAATAAAAAAAAATAATAAAAATAATAATAAAATAAAAAGAAAGTGAGATCGAACGGAGATGAAACAAAGTTTTATTACATTATACATAGAAATCATAGGTATTCATAGAAAATAGGTAAAATCATAGGTAATCATAGAAATAGGAAGAAATCGCTTCAAGAAGAATTTAAAATATATCGGTATGAGACAAATTGAAAAGCAAAATAAACTTCCCGTTTATGACGGCAAAATCTCCATACGATGTGATATGGTTCTGTGTTGAGAAAACACTGACTTTACTAAACGCCTATGAAAATGCCGTATTTATTAAGTTGTATAACATGTAACGTGATATCGTTCAGAGATGAAACATAGGTTTATTATATAAAAATCGTCATAGGTAATATGCATCGAATAAAAATTACACACATGACTGGGTTTTAATAATTAAAGCGAAAGGACTGAGATCACTGTTATAACACATATATGGCGTAACGATTGGAATATTAAACAGAATGAAGATGTATCACCTGTGCTCATGATAAAAATTACTACATCAGCATATGACCGCTATACAATGAGATGAGGCGAGTAGAAATCTTATCTGTAAAGAATAGCTTAACTCAGCAAAACGTTGAAATAAAGTTAGTTCCAATAAAAAAATGCTGTTAAGCCTCGCGACATGGTAAATATACGTTAAAGCTTAAATCATCAGTAATTAGATATTTCGCGTTTCCAGCTTGTGAAAATACCTGTTCGTGATTTCCCACAACAAATTGTTGACGTATGCGAAAAATATTCATTTACGATGACATAAACAGATATTCGATATTTAATTCTGGTACGGAAATAGAATATTAATTTTCATACAATAAATGCTGACAAATGTGTTATGTTATACTCTGTATGAAACTACATTAATAATAATATAAGGTTCCATCAGAGATGAAACATATATCATTACTGAAAAGCCCGACCAGGAATCGAATTCAGAACCACTCAGCGATGGAATATTACAATATAAGTTTTTAATATACCGCAATAAAAATACTGTTGACTAATAATACATAAGACATGTGCTATGAATAGGATTTAAAATTTAAAAGTACTGGCCTGCGACTTTATAATTTGTTAGAGTTGGGATTTAAAAGGAAGTCTCAATGAATGACGTTGTAAGATAGCGATAAGCGTACAGCGTTATATTACCGCTGCATAGTAAGAGAGATAACATGCATGGAGGGCGAGATGATAAAACTGCTACCTAAGCAAAATCTCTGCACGCATATGATTAAACATTCACTGGCTTTCTGTATCGACATTATAAAATCCTGTACGTTTGATAAGAATACTACGATGTTATACACATCACATATCACAGATGAGTGTGTTACCATATACACTTTTGATGGTGTCTGATAATAAATAAGGAGGTTTAGATTTTTTGACATTCGGAACGCGGGGTACCGACCGCCTTTACTCTAGGTTGAGTCACTAGATTTTAGAAAAATAATCATCTTACGGAAAACTGATAACGTTGCATTTACGCTTCGTGATCTATATGCTTCCATGCTAAAAAGACATAAAGATTAAAATCTGTTGTGACGTCATAAAACAATCCACCTGTCATATGATCTAATCCGCTCAATCCGCCTATGACGTAAGCCATGACGTCATAAAACAATCCACTGTTGAGGTAGGTCATGGCAATCCTCCCAATCCGCATAATCCGCCTGTGACGTAAGAAGTGACGTCATAAAACAATCCACCTGTCATATGATCTAATCCGCTCAATCCGCCTGTGACGTAAGAAGTGACGTCATAAAACAATCCACCTGTCATCTACCAATATATAAATTTCAAATTTCCCACCATCCGCCATTTGCAATTGTAATATCCAATTTCCACCCTTTTGTAATATTCAAATCACCCGCCATCTTGTTTTAAATTTCCCACCTTACGCCATTTGAAATAGGAACCGGAAACGTAGCCATTTTCATTATAAATTTCCAAATTTTGAATTTCGCGCCAGAAACGTAACCAATTACATTATAAATTCTCAAATTTTGAATTTCGCGCTTCGTACGCCATTTGAAATAGGAACCGGAACGGACGCCATTTATATTATTAATTTTCAAATTTTAAATTTCGCGCTTCGTACGCCATTTGAAATAGGAACCGGAACCGCCGCCATTTGCAATAGGAACCGGAACCGACGCCATTTTGAATCATGCGGTTATAGCCACGCCCACTTGTGACGTCATACAATCCGCCACTGACGTCATAGCCACGCCCACTTGTGACGTCACGATCAGCTGACCGGGAGTGACGTCATCAATCCGCAATCCGCACAATACGCCTGTGACGTCACCGGCAAAACCATACTACTAACGACCTATAATTTAATACCCCAAATATTAAGAATATAGGCCTACATATAGCCTACTTTTAAAAATGGGATGTAAAATTAGGGGTCCGTAAAGTTTTTTACTCATTTTAGAGGTCCTCGGGTTCAAAAATGTTAAGAAACGCTGTTATAGACTAATGTTGCACGCAAACATACTAAACACGAAATTCAAATATAAGTCGCCCCTTAAGCTTCCCCATTCGATATTCATATTTGCACGGACTGTGTGATGTATTTTGTTTCTGAGCGAAGCAGAGGGACCAACTGCCCTTGTATTCTGTTGCATATAGCTAAATAATGCATAACACTAACCACACAGTTAAGTGCGCGAAGCGGAGGCGGCAGCCGTAGCGAAGCGCCCTTGCATTTTCGAATAATGTACGATACACTGTTTGTAGGTTTCGAAAATGTGGCATATTAAATCTCCCCCAAGGTTTGTCAGCCTGCCACCTCTCGTCTAGCGGTAAGACGTCACACCTCCAACGTCCACGAGTTTCCAATCACGAGTTTCTTCATAATACTAGGACAGAAGAATTCGCTAGATCGTGGTATAAAAGAAAATGCATCGGTGAAGATAGGTTGGGTGGGACCGATTTATCCCAAGGTGCGACTTATATTTGAATTTTCCCGTAGTAGTAGTAGTACTAATAATATGCAGTTTTACTGTCATTGATTATTATTATTATTATTGTTATTATTATTATTATTTCACGGTAATAGCATTGAACATAAAGATCGAAACTGATGCTTTCCGTTCTAGATACTTGTTAGTTTTATGAAAATGTAGTAAAATGTAATTGTCTCTTTAATTTAATTTTTTCTGTGCTTGCCTTTAACACGTATATGCGAGAACGTTTGTGCAACGTATTTTTGCACCATTTATTTTTAATCAGATAAAAATCTTCCATCATCAGCTGAACTGTACACATTTGTGGTATCTTGACAATCGCACACTCACAAAAAAGAGTCAAATTGGCCGGTTTCGGGTTTTGAAACATGGAACTTGAGAATGTGATGCCAAGACGTTACCATCTCGGTCACCTGGGTCAGTTCAAAGGTCTAGTTGGATAAACGCATATAAAGCAATAGTGTTATTTGTCATAGCTGACTGTATTTTAATTTCCAAAGCCTTATAAGATCACAGTAAAACAATAGGCTATGTTGTCATGATAACTGATTTGCATTTCATAAATTCTTTCGAATACGTAGGCCTATATTGTCATAAAATAGGCAATACATTGGGCATTACTCCGAAACCGGTCAACCGATTTTATCCATTATCAACAGACGTCTTTCCATGGACAATATAAATGTGTATAGCAAGTTTCACAAAAATCCGGTAAAGCGTATTTGAGTTACCGCGTCTTTAAAATAGACACTAAATTGGGTTTGGTCTACCGACTTGGTCCAATATCAGTAGACGTCTTCCCATGTACATTATAAATGAGTATACAAAGTTTCAGGAAAATCAAATAAAGAATATTTGAGTTATCTCGACTTCTTATATATTAACATAAAAGGCACTAGATTGGGTATTATTCCGGTACTGACCAACCGATTTGATCGAATATCAATAAACTTCTTTCTATGGACATTATAAATGCGTATACGAAGTTTCATAAAAATCCGATAAAGCGTATTTGAGTTATTGCGCCTTCAAAATAGACCTACGTTGGGTTTTACTCCGGTACTGGTCAACAGATTAGTTTCAAATTCAATAGGGCACTTCTCACGGACGTCATAAATTCGTATACCAAGTTTCCTGGAAATCCGATACAGCGTATTGAGTTATGGCGCCTTATGGCACTAAATTGGGCATTACTCCGGTACCGGTGAACCGATTTGGTTCAATATCAATAGGGGTTTTCCCATGGACATTATAAATGTGTTTTCGAAGTTTCATGAAAATCCGATAAAGCGTATTTGAGTTATGGCACATACAGACAGACATTTTTTCGTCCCCCACACAATCTCATAAAGTACAATACTGGCACTTAATAAACCTCTTGTATTTCTTTCATTTTCACATCAGTTCCTAATGCAACAGCTTGAGAGAACATTTCCATAGCTGGTACTCTCTCATTTCCTTTTATCCCCTGTGTTTGAGCTTGCACTTTGTTTCAGTTTCCAAGACTAAGATCATCAGTCAGGGTTATCATTCGAGAGGGTGATATATTAGGAGACCTTTGCATAAAATCTTTAACCAATTACAATTAAGATGTCAATGAACCTCCTTGTTGTTCAGAGCTCTCTTTGGATATTGTGAAGATCGACTTCGATCCATTGTATCTTCTAAGATTTTACTTAGAAATAATAATACGGAATGAACACACAACTAATCGTCCCAGCTCAAAGGCAAGTTATTTTAAAGCCGTATTCGCGCTTACTAAGTCCCAGTCCTTGCTCTGTAGCAGACATGCCTCACTTCTATTGAATATACAGTGGGAGTACAATGTGTATTTCTTATACGTGACATGGCATCCCACAATCCTTTGTTTATTATTCGTAACTACATATTCATTCATCAGTAAAACAAAACTGAAATTAAATAATTAATATCTAATAGTTTGTTAAAATTTATATCGGAACGTGTATTATTTACGAAAAAAATATCTACGTCCATTATCTTTAAATGTACGCACAGCTAACATTCATCCCAGACCTGCTATGAACAAAACAGTTTATCCCAAAAATAAACAAAACACGAAATTATGTAAGAAATTATGAAGAGATGAAAATATTTTTTTAGTACACGCTCCGCAAAGTGGCTGTTTCTCGAACTCCTAACTCGCCGGAAAGTAGCACTTTACCGGACTAGTACGGTAAAGTAATTTTACCGGCCTAGTACGGTAAAGTTGCCATGGTAACCCCTAGTGGACGTGGCTCCAACTGTGGCTCCTAGATGTCTCTACAGTGTCTCCCAGTGTAATTTTAATTTTACATGTTAAGGGCTTTATTGTTCATTGTCTATTAACAAACATAGTAAACCTTGTCATCTCGAATTTAAACCCTAAATCTCGAATTTAAGAAATAAATTCCATAATAATACCTTTCTATATTTTTCATTACTATGGGTAGATGCGGCCGCGGTGGTCTAGAGGTAGCGTGCCCGCCTCTAGATCCGCAGGGCGCGGGATCAAACCCGGCCGCGGGGGTCCCGTGTCGTAGATTTACGGCACGTAAAAGAACTCCAAGCCTAAATTAGAGCCTCTGGACAAAATTTCTCGGCCCTTTCACGTCCAAGAAATACTTAGTTTCCAGAGGGGGGTTGCGAGGCTTACCACCTGTCCCTCTACCCTCTCTCGGAAAATAAGCATATCAAAATTAGTGTAGGTAATGAAACCTCCACTTGGAGGCCCCTTCGCCCCACCTGGGGATCATAGGGTACCAGATACAGATACAGATGGGTAGATGCGAAGGCACGAAATTTGCGTTAAAAAGCCATCGCTTAGAGTCCACTAGACCACGATTGCCAGTCGAAGGAAGCGATTCAGATGAGCCTCTTGTCGATTGCTTCTTTTAACAAGGCGTAATAAGTTTCGTTGCAGAAAATGTGATAAAAATGACGGGTAATTTCAATTGAAGTAAATATATTTAGTTTAATTAAACGTCATTACTATCTTAGCGATGTCTTTTAAACTTTTTTAAAGAAAAGAAACAATCCACAGCAAGCGAAGTTTATAAACATGCACTAGTGATACAATCGCCTTTATCTTTGCTTTCTTTACGCAGAATCATTGAGAATGACTGAAAAACTGAGCTCATTAATAGTAAAATTTCAGAACTTTTACTAAAAAATATTGTACGCAAAAACTTTAGCGGACTCATCCAGTATTTCAGCCTCGGCTGTAATACTGGATTCTTCCGCTGAAGCCTTATTTTGTGTACTTGATACATAAATAGCTATTTCAGTACACGCTCCGCAAAGTGGCTGCTTCGCGGACTACTAACACACCGGAAAAGTAGCACAGTACAGTAAAGTAATTTTACCATGGTAACCTCTAATGGACGTAGTTACAACTGTGGATCCTAGTGTAAGTTCAATTTCATATGTCATAGGGTTTATTGTTCATTGTCTATTAACAAGCATAGTATTAGTATTAGAAATATTGAATTTAAAAATAAATTTGATAATAATAACTTTTATAATTTTAATGACTTAGTGTGGACTCGAACGCATGAAGTTTGCATTACTGTAACATAGTTTTAATCCTTAATGCTAGTTGAAAGGAACGGCTTCAGGTGAGTCTCTTGTACGATTGCTTCATTTAACAAGGCATTATAAGTTTCTTTGCAGAAAATATGATAAAAATGACGTGTAATTTCAATTGAGGTATATATATTTATTTCAATTAATCAACATTATCCTCTTAACGATGTCTTTAAAAGTTTTTAAGGAAACGAAACAATCCACAGCAAGCGAAGTTTGTAAACATCCACTACTGATACTATCGCCGTTGTCTTTGCTTCCTTTACGAAGAATCATTGAAAATGAGTGAAAACTGAGCTCATTAGTAGTAAAATTACAGAACTTTTACTAAAAGATATTGTATGCACCAGGTATGCAAAACTTTAGCGGACTCATCCAGTATTTCAGCCTCGGCTCATGCCTCGGCCGCAATACTAGATTCGTCCGCTAAAGCCTTATTTTGCGTACTTGAAACATAAATAGCTATTATTATTATACGTGGGAAATCGGGTGATCGAAAATGTGCCTGTAGTTGTAAACTTTCTTTCTTTCATTCATTGAAATGGTCGCATAACATTTTGTAACAGTGGAAAAGCTTCATCACCAAAACTAACATGGAGCAACGGAGCATTCGTATCTGGCAAGGTTTCTCTTCTGGTAAATCTACAGTTTTGTTTAACGGTCTTCTTCCTAAGTTGGGAACCCGAAAATGCTCCCATAGGCTCCTACATCAACTGTAATGACCCTATACTCTGCATCACTAAAGCTTGTAGCACAATGCTATATTGGAATGATAATTCTTTCACACTGGCCATGTGTAGACTAAGATTGAAAGGCGAAGTCAGACTGAAAAAATTCTATGCCATAGCCGGGATTTGAACCAGGATCGTCGGCTCTCCGTGCTGCTGCTCTTATCAACTGAGCTACCATGGAAACATGCCGGTGCAATATTAAATTCTTAACACCGGTATATCAAAGTTAATGGATTGGATAAAACGCGAGAAAATTGCGGTAAGGAGTCTGGTAAGATAGTCTGCTAGCACTGGGTGATGGAAATTCGTCTTTCCACCGTGATAACAGAAATGGGAAATATATGAAAAACTATTGTAGAAAAAAGTGCTTCCAAACAAAATGTTCATTTATCACAATGCTAAATAAATTCGCTACATCGGAGTGGAATTTTTTTTTCGAGTTATAACTCATAAATATTATCTCAGTTTTTGCGTAGATAATAATACAAGTAGTGTTAATTTTTTTTTTCTCAGTTACTTCATCTAAGAGATCGTATTAGGATTTGGACTTCTGGAATACTAGTATGCATTCAATATCGAGTTTGTTGAAATACATTGCCTCTAAGGTCTGTAAATTAACAGAGCAAGAATGAAGTGTTTGGGAAATAATTCATAGAAATATATATTATTAAAAGAATGTTAGATTATTGACTTATTAATACAATAGCTTGCTTATAAAATGCACCATAACTTTGAAATTAGGCTCCCTAGACCATAAGTTCCTTGTCAAGATGTTTATGATCGCTCCATCCTTAATTTTTTAGATCGATGTCTCTAACGCTCTGCACATTGTCAAGTACTCCCCTTCAGAAGAATTCTTGTTTATTGGAATCATCAATCTGATAGGGGAAAAATACAAATAACATCAATGTACCTTCTCGTATCCCGTATTGTTTGATTGTAAACATAAGAGAAGGGTACGAAGCCGTTGTCATGGTAATGGGACACGTGTATGAATGGGTATTGTTGCAATGAGACAGTGTGACCGATGAGGCTAATTCCCTACCTCACGTCAATCACATCTTTATAATGCCAAAGGCTCTTTGTGTTCAAATGTGTTTACGATAGAATAACTACATTTAGACAGACCAAATGGCATAAAAGCAGAGAATGCAGAACTTACTGGTAACCTGAAAGATCTCAAACAAGGTGGTAGGACCTATATGCAGTTAAATATGCAAAACAAGCAAAATAGTAATAATAATAATAATAATAATAATAATATAACCATAATAATATAAATAACAAAATATAACGTAAATATAATTTAATATGTAAATATGAAAAGTGTTGAAGATATTTTACAAAGTAGGTTCATCAAAATATCTCCACTTAGAAACAGCAATAGTGATAATGGTAGTCCATGTGCCAGACCCATCAGTCATTATAATTTGGGAGAACTGAATGAAACTTATACCACACGTTCTTGGGGTCATGTGGAGCAAAAAAATTCGAGGGGGGCATCATGAGGAGGTAGCTTTCAAACATGGCGGACGATGTGAATCTTTGAATTCAAATATCTCGGGACAGAGTTCATCAATCTTGAATTTTGTTTTTTCAAAATGTAGGTTATTCTTCTGGCTACATGTTTTTCCTACATGTAGGCTATGTGGCCAAAAAACCAGTATTTATTGGTCAAAACTCTAAAAATCGGAAAAATAGGTTTTTTGACATTTACGTTTTGCGGTTTATTACTCTAACCGTTGGGTATATCGAAAAAGTGTCTGAAACAAAAGTTGTAGAGACACATCTCACCTTTAAAACTCAAAAATGAAATCGAAGATCGGATCAATAGAATCCGAGATATCCAGATTCAAAGCGGGCGGGGCAGGGTTGAGCGGGTTGACCGAGCGCTCGGTGCAGCCTAGCGAGAGGCGAGACTTGGCGTAAAATCCTGCGCTTTATTTATTTTCAGCCTCAGTAATTGCTTTATTACTAGATAAATTTACATTACCTACTAATGTGCACTATTTTTAATATGATTATTAAACACTTCCGGGCATGGAAACCACCATTAAGGCTGTGGGTGTCGGCATGCTGACCACATGCCCCCAATCCTGCCATCTGCCTATAGGTAGATGACGCAGCGGCCGGGTGGTAGGCCTTCTCCCTTCGGGGATGTCGCGCCACGGAGTTTTAGTTTTATTAAACACTTACTCATAAATACAATTAACAATTATATCGTTTATCTGGGAAATGGACGTCAATAATTACCAACTCATATAATATACTGTCAAGGCTTTTATCTCCGATTTTTAAGATGAAATCATTAAAGGAACTTCAAATAGTCGAAATAATTAAAAAAGGAAAAAATTATTACAATTTAGGTATGTATCGAAGACTTTTAACAATACTTTCAGAAATGAACACAGGATGTAAACAACTAAGAAATAAAAATGCCTCGTCCTCAACTGCCGTTGCTTCGGCAAACCCCTTGCACCCACAGCTCTTGATGATTCAGATTTCAGTTGATAAGCACAAGTAACTTTCTGGTGCACCGTTGCTCTTGCAGTGGCACCGGAAAAAGGAAAGTACGCACGCCGGTACTGGCAGACCTTCCATCCACTTTACTGATAAGTTACCTGATGAGTCCTTTTCTCACCCATGAGCAAAAGGGTCCAGAATTAGTGGTTTGGTTTCCAGGCTTCTGATCAATATTCCGGCCTGGTAGTTGGCACGTTTATTGTGTTGTCTCAAGGTGTCTTTACAAAGAGACATTTGGAAGCTCTCAATCTGGCCCTCTGAACATCTGGTAGCGCAGCTAATTTCACCTTGCATTTGGGGGTATACGACTGGAAAACAAATTCTCCTTTGCTGTCA
Source organism: Ectobius pallidus (assembly GCA_964059195.1). NCBI lineage: Eukaryota > Metazoa > Arthropoda > Insecta > Blattodea > Ectobiidae > Ectobius > Ectobius pallidus. Next base: position 34,792,799 of record CAXKWD010000007.1, on the reverse strand, counting down.
TCAACATCATTATACATCATCCAATCTTTGCATAACTTGCTGAACGCTTCAATAAATCTTTGTTGCTTTTTGCACAAAAGCTTAAATCCTTTAACTTTTCCCTGGCCAGCTAAAGCACTGATTGTGTCGCAGCCAGACCAGCAACAATACCCAATAAGAGCTGTAAAAAGCTGTTCGCCTAAGGCAGATACTATCTGGGAAACTTGCATACCTGTTAAAACTTTTTTGTTTGTTTCCCGATGCAAAAGTTTTTGCTTTTTATGGTTTTGTAAAAACCTACAGCCAAAACTAATATATCTGTATTGATTGAAAAGCAAAGAACTGATTCAGATGATGTAGCGGCATTCCTTGCATGCAGCATCATTCTGGAATCAGTTTATTCTTGAGTGCAGAACAGCTCGGGAACATTTTTGCACCTAATATAAATGATCATGAAGCAGATTTCACCAACTGCTACGAAGATTTCTAGGTTTCCAATTTTGTTTTCAAATTTCTCCTCTTACCAACTGTAAAAAAAGAATGTTATCATTATATTTTTGCCGTAACTGTTCCTTAGAAGCGTCCTCCAACAAACCACTCTGTGGCCACCCTTGATTTCACTAAATTTGATACCTTCAGCTGTTCTGCTTTTTTCCCGCTCCAAAGATTTGATCGAAACCTCTGGATAATATATGTCAACCCTCCGTCCTATATTCAAAACCTGCTTGAGAAAATTCGTTGACAATTCATAAAACGTTTTTTGTTTTTCCTTTGATGGACTGAAGCACATCCATTGAATCAATGATGCAGGCCGAATCTTTTTCCGGCAGACTGGCAGGGGTTGTGTGTATTTCCAAAAAATGGGCAAACACTGATATGTAGGTTTTCTTCAAAGGCCCATTAACATTCGCCATAGTCCATGGAAACGGCGCCAGGATTACTTCTTTGTTTCCAACCTTGGTTTTTTGCTCTTCTTTAGTCTACTAATCTAAGGACCCACTTTCTTAATACGTTTATGAAACCCTTCTCCTTTAGCTTGCCGAAACGTGAACTCTTAATACGCTATTTTTCCCTTGTTTTCCGAATCAATGTGATCAGAAGCTGTTGATTCATCAACATGTGTTCCAGTAGGCAAATGTACAATATCTTAAGGGTTGGGATCGAAGGGGTTCGTCCACTCGGCTAGAAGGTCAGTGAGAGCTGTCACGTCTTTCTCATCTCTAAGTGTCCTTGGGCTTAGGAGGTCAGGGTGGCACTGATTTGTTTCGCTGGATGATAGAATGCTGAGGAGGTTCTTTGGCTCTGTACTCAGCATTAACATATTACCGTACTTCAGCCTACTTTTTCAGACTGAAACCCTTAGTACCTTCAGGAGTTTGGGTGTCTTTGTTTACAGTCTCTTTGATGGCTTGGTCCACTGGAATTCTAGAAAATGGGTTGTTGCTTCTTATTTGTACTGAAAACCTCCTTCTACATAATATTGGTGAATATAATTATGGGCTCTCCTTTTCTAGTTTAGTTAATTCAAGAAAGTGTTATGATAGATAATGTGAGTAGTTCACTCTATCAAGCGCAAAAATTCAAGGCACAATTTTTTCAACAACAGCTAAAAACAGAAACCAATTTCCTTCTCGATTAGCCCGAAGAAAACGGAAAGTAGGGCATTATATTTCATCCGAAAGGACGACATTGCTCCATTATTTGTAAGAAGATGTATCAAGTAGAGTGGCTTGAACATGTTCATCTTGAAGTTCAGAGTTATGGGATGTATAGTTCGTAATTATTGATGTTCATTTCCCAGGTAATTGTTAATTGTATTTATTACTCAAATCTGATGCACCGAGAGCTGTGGGTGCAAGGGGTGTACCGAAGCAACAGCAGATGAGAAAGAGTGCAATTATAATAACTGATTACAGTGATTCTAGTGAAGAAGACTTAATTCAAGATTTTTCAAAATATTATATAAGGCATTTTATAAGCATTTTTATTTCTTAGTTGCTTACACCCTGTGTTCATTTCTGAAAGTATTGTTAAAAGTCTCCGATCCTAAATAAAATTGAATTACTTTTTTCCTTTTTTAATTATTTTGACTATTTCAAGTTCCTTTAACGATTTCATCTTAGAAATCGAAGATAAAAGCCTTGACAGTATATTACCTAGGTATATGAGTTGGTAATTATTGATGTCCATTTCCCAGATAAATGATATAATTGTTAATTGTATTTATGAGTAAGTGTTTAATAAACATGTTAAAAATAGTGCACATTAGTAGGTAATGTAAACTTATCTAGTAATAAAGCAATGACTGAGGCTGAAAATAAATAAAGCGCAGGATTTTACGCCAAGTATCGCCTCTCGCTAGGTTGCACCGAGCGCTCGGTCAACCCGCTCAACCCTGCCCCGCCCGCTTTGAATCTGGATATCTCGGATTCTATTGATCCGATCTTCGATTTCATTTTTGCATTTTAAAGGTGAGATGTGTTTCTACAACTTTTGTTTCAGACCCTTTTCCATATACCCAACGGTTAGAGTAATAAACCGCAAAACGTAAATGTCTAAAAACCTATTTTTCCGATGTTTAGAGTTTTGACCAATAAATACTGGTTTTTGGCCACATACATGTGAAACAAACATGTAGCCAGAAGAATAACCTACATTTAAAAAAAAACAAAATTCAAGATTGATGAACTCAGTCCCGAGATATTTGAATTTAAAGATTCACAGTCGTCCGCCATTTTGAATGGCCGCCATGCTTGAAAGCTACCTCCTCATAATGCCCCCCCCCCCCGACATTTTTGCTCCACATGACCCCAAGAACGTGTGGTATAAGTTTCATTCAGTCCCCCAAATTATAATGACTTGGTCAATTTTGGGGGTCTGGCACATGGACTATGGGCCTAGGCCATATTATACCGGTATATTGACTTAGTTTACTTGGCAGCTTCTTTTATGATTAATTTTCTTGATCAAGGAAATTTAAGCAGGTTGTAAGACCAGTTATAGTTAGTATAGGCTATGTGATACTGTAAGGAATATAAGCTAGGTCAATAATTCCGTATGGTTCCTACCTATGTTTAAACCTGAAGGGTGTAGTTATATTTTAATGGTAGGCCTATAAGCTTATACCGGTTTCTCTCGTCAACCTCAAAATTTCAGTAATATAAATCTTAGGACATACTATATGTGGGAAAGTTTGTGTAAAATATATTGTATATTCTATACTTTGATGCTGCTGTAACAGATTGTGAAAATTTGATTCGATGTACACAATGTAGGCCTACATTGCACGCAGAAAAGATTTGCTTTATCATCAATTATACAAGCAGCTACCAATATTACCTCGGGTTTTATCGAAGTTAAAAAAATTGGAACGGTATTCTGCATAAACAGGTTTCAAATAAGCAATAAATATATTGAAAACGTTGAATACACACAAACACACAGAATATGCACACACAAACACATTTGAATCTTCGTTCTTTAATATGTAACATATGTTTTCTTCTTTTTTTCTCTGAGTTTCAGCTCTCCTTTGCAAATACATTTATGCGGCCCACGCCGGCCTTGCCTAACAAAACCGCAACTCGTCGTGGGAGCGATTCCCTTATACCATATAAATAGTTTTGACCAGAAAAGGGCATTGAGAGCCTCCCTGGATGAGTGATCAGTCCAATGCCGAGGCCACCTCCATAACAACACGTTCACGTAGGACGAGACACACTAGAGTCTGTTTGGTGTAAGATGACACAGTTGAGAAAAAAGAGACAGAACATATTTGGCTTTAGTCAGGTATTGTACAGAAAGAGATGGAAACATATTATTGTAAAAGGTTACTCATTCCCCATGTTGTAGCTGTCACTATGACGAGGGTGGCATCGGTAGTTCAAAAGATGCATCATGGTATTTTCTATGCCAGTTGTACTTGTTCCAACGCTTTTAACTAAGGTTGTTAATACTATGCTTTTCCTTATTTTGTCAGATGCCAGTTTGTATATTTCATTCCACGGATTGCTTGATGTGGTCATGTTCAGGGCCATAGCTAGGCGGTGGCGAGGTGGGCCCCCGCCAAGGGCGCAGGTATAAAGAGGGCGCAAAAATAAACATGAAAAATCCCGCCTTTTTTATACTGGTGCAATTTATCAAGCAATAAAAATTCCACCTTAATGGAAGAAATCTTTAAAAGAGTTCGTTGTTACAGGTTAATATTTTTTATGAGTCAATTTATAAAATGTGGGGTATTAATTTTCTACGTAGGACTTCGGGGTTGCCGGCTATGTTGCTCAGTGGGTAGTTTATTGCATGAGATTCTTTATCTGGGTCGTAGCTAGAGAAATATCGAGGTTAGGTTATCTAATACGGGATCGATGTCAGGAATTGAGGTGAATTGAAATAGTTCAAGTGCTTTCAAGATCAATATATTGTTTTCAAAGTTTTGTCACTGAAATGCAGAATTAACGTTAGTCTTTAAGTTAGATGATGTAAATTCGCAGTAGTAATATATAATTCGTCGTTTCTGGTTTTTCGTCGAACACTTTATAACTATCTCAAATATTGTACAATTAATTACTTGATTATTCTTACGCGCTCTTCAATATTTATTTACTTGCACAATTAATATGTCGTCGTATCTATTTTTATCGCGCGGACAATCTACTCTAATAATATTCTTCTTGACTCTCACAAATTACTCCTTTACTGAATTAATTATAATCAATGTCTATATATTGATATCAACTTACGCGCTGCGATGAGTATCTGGAATTCCATTTATACCGCGCGGATATATTTCACTCTGAGTTCAAAAATACAACTATCTTACGAAGTTAACTAGTGTTATATAATAATTTTAGCTAAGTGCTGCGTCGTGGTGTCGTCGTCTGTGTAGTGTGTCGTGATCGAAAGATGGTCTGTGATCGAATGATGATCTGTTCTGGGGCTGTTGTGATAATATCTTCTCAATAGGTAGTGGGGATGAAAAGTTCCTATTGGTTGTCTTAATGTTTAAGTTATTCCTAATTGGTGTAAAATACTTCGGTCTGCTATTTTGTTTAAAATAAAGTTCGTTTCGAGTGCTTGGGGACGCTAAAGTAGCTTGGGTCATTAATTTTCCGAAGTGTCAAAATTAGCCAGCGCCTGCCTGTCTGGAATACCGGAGTAGGCGTGGTGCGGTTTATGTATTTGTATCAATAACTCTGATAACTGAAGGTTATCATAGGATTGGTTGTTTTATCCTGATGGGTTGATTTATTCCGCTTCTAATGATGTTAGTCTGTAATTGGTGTGATGAAAATTAAGAAAGTTATTAATGTTGTTATATTAAAATGATATAATGGGTTAATTAAAAGTTTGGTGTTGTATATGAAACTGTATCAGGTGTTGTTCTCTATTGATTGGTGTAATTAGTTTTGTTGTCGCTATTTTCTTTATGGAGTAATTAATATTTAAAATTTGGTGTGTTATGTGGGAAGACTATGCTGTAGGATTCATATTGTCAGTTGAAGGGAGGAATGTGTACTGTAACATCTTTCAGGTTATTAAAAATTACTGCACGTGAACCATCTGTAGTATTATGCTGATTGTCAACAAACAAAAAGCTGTCATGCAACGTTATTTAATCAACACGTTTCTTATTATTATATTGACAGAATATGATAACATAAATCATGAACAGTATGAAAGTTGTAACAACAATAAAAATTAAAATGTACGTTATTATTGAGATGAAAGTGGTTCAACTCAATCCCTTTCCAGCTGACTGTCGTCCTCAGTGCTACTGCTGTCGGCAGGATTGATTACAAAGTGATCAACAATGGCATATCACATACTGTTATATGCTACATGCATAAATGACTGACCAACTATATTATAACAAAAGAATAAGCCGAATGTTCAGATCTCAATTCCATTTGTTATTACTATTTATTAATGTTTATAAATAAAGTGTGAACTAAAATTTATTATTTTAAAAATGTTTAGGTAGATCTGAAAGAGTATTAGATGTCAATGAAAAAATTTGTACTTGTTTCATCGATTGGCAAAAGGCTTTCGACAGAATAAAATGGGAAAAGCTATTGAGAATTCTAAAACAAATCGGAGTCAATTGGAGAGATAGAAGGCTGATCAAGAATCTGTATATGGGACAAAAAGTGAAGATTCGAGAAAATGGAGCAGAAACTAAAAGCACAATCATAGGAAGAGGAGTAAGACAAGGTTGCTGCTTGTCACCCACTCTGTTCAATATATATGGAGAATGGTTAATGAATGAAGCTTTGGAAGGAATGGGAGATTTTAAAGTAGGAGGACGTATCATAAATAACATAAAATATGCTGATGATGTAGTACTTATGGCAAAATCAGAAAAAGAATTACAAAGAATGCTGGATCGGTTGGTGGAGATTGGAAAAATATATGGGATGAAGATAAATACAGACAAATCAAAAGTCATGATGATTTCAATGACAGAAGAACCACTTAGGTGTTTGATAGAGAACAGAGTGCTAGATAATGTGTCCCAATTCCGTTATTTAGGAAGCATGATCACCAGAGATGCCCAATGCACCAAAGAAATCAGAGAAAGGATTGCTATGACTAAAATAGCCTTCAACAAAAATAGAAATTTACTCACAGGAAAAGTAAATTTGCAGCTAAGAAAAAAACTGATGAGATGCTACGTTTGGAACGTAGCTTTGTATGGAGCCGAAACATGGACATTCAGGAAAAGAGAAAAGAAATATCTGGAGAGTTTCGAGATGTGGTGTTGGAGGAGGATGGAGAGGATTCGATGGACGGATAGAATCACAAATGAAGTTTTAAGAAGAGTGGAAGAAAAGAGACACATCTTGCAAGATGTGAGAGTGAGAAAAGCCAACTGGATGGGACACATTATGAGAAGAAGATGACTCTTGCTAGATGCCATAGAAGGAAAAATAGAAGGAAAGAGAAGACTAGGAAGAAGAAGAATTGAGATACTGGATGACATCAAGAAGAAAAGAAATTATTGAGAGTTAAAGGATGCAGCAGAAAATAGAAGGAGCTGGAAAATGGAATTTTACATGGGAGTGTAGACCTGCCGTAAGGAAGAAGTACCATGAATGAATGAAAAGGTAGATCAAAATTAATTTCTGTAACTTTACATGGAATATGTGTTGTGATCCGTGGCCGATGCACAGCTCTGCCAACTGGCAGTACACGTGCTATTTGTTTTGATCAAGTTCCCTTCTAAGGCCGGCGCTGGTATAGTCGCTGGTATTATTTTTAATTATATTATATTATTATTGTATTTTTTTACTAAGCGATTTTGAAATTAAACAGTGACACAATATTACTGTTTGTGTTGTTTCCTCTCTTGTTGATGTTGGCGTTGCTTCTGTTGTGAAGGTAAGAATGATTTCAATTAAAAAAAAATGTGCCAACTAAAACTACCATCATCATCATAGCTTAGTCCACATTATTAGTTTTCATCTATTAGGCAGTGGTTTTTTACAGAAATGAGACAAAGAAAACCTTCTGGAAGCGAATGAAAGAAAATCAGAAAACGAAAAGACAAAATATGTAGCATCGGCGCTTGGAAATTGGCGAAACTTGTATTAGTAATGCACTTCACGAAGAAGAAGCTAAGGAAGACGACCAAAAAGAAAATGAAGGAGAAAATTAAAAGGAAGATAGTAAGACTGAGATAGTTTCAGAAGACAACCGCAGCCAGATCACTCCAATGGAGTTTGGATCAAGAGGCTGAGTGCAATCCGTTCCAGACCTCCCTCTCTCAGAAAAATCCGAGGACGTACCGGGGATCGAACCCGGGCCTACAGATCGATTTAACTGTTAATAAAATATACTATGCATTTTTTTCATTTTCTCATTGCATGTTGCAGAAGTATTTTTTTTTAAATTTCTATTAGAAAAAAAATACTTTTACCTATATTAATGTGTTAAACAGTTTAGTAGGCCTCAGGCCTATTATGTACTTTACTTTTGATACTAGATTTTATAATTTAATTATTTTTTAAGTAGTTCAATCGTCTGAAAATAAGATTTTAGTACCTTGAAAGTCCAAGACCTGGTTGATTTTCAAATTGAGGTTTAGGTTTTGTTTGATAATAACAGTGTTTTTATATTAAAATATTAAACAATTTTACAGAAATTTAAAACAATTGGTCAGACCCCCCCCCCAGTATTGGAGGGCGCAGATTATCAAAAAATCCAATGGCGCAGAAGGACCTTGCTACGACCCTGGTTATGTTACAATATTCTCTCTATGAGTTAAATTTCTATCTTCGTATTATTTCTCCGTAATTACTTTTTGCTTCAAGGTATTGTTCTTGAAGCATTTCTTGCACTAAATCATTCTTCTTTTTCTCTTCTGGTACCTACTCCTTAGTATACCAAAATCATAGACTTTTATATAATTTTATCATCATGTATGATTTATTTTATCTTTACTTTCCGCTACCGTTTAACTTATATTTTTTGTATCAAATGTTTTTGTTAGTAATCGATGTAGGAAAATAGCTCACATATTGAAGCGTGTACACATTGAGATTCATGTCACAGACGCCCATACGAGAAGACCATGAATAGTCAGCAGATTACATTCGCTGTCACAGTCACTTGACGGGTTTTAATGCTCTCGTCCTATACATCTCCAATAAGGAAAAATAAGTTCTTAAATTTCACGAGAAATAAGTATTTAATCTTCTTTTTCTCTTACGTTTGGTTTGTTATACTCTAGTAGATATGAGATAACATAGATAACATACCAATGTAATGTTGGGTACAGAATTTGCATTTCCATCATGTATGAAAAATGGAATAATACTTATAGATGAGTTCTTCTTGTTCTTATATATAATACGCAGATGATTTCAAAGAATATAGCCTATCAAGATATTCGACGAAATCCTTCAGACGTCTACTTTTTCCCATGATATCTTTCCATCTTTTAAACATCGTACAGGGTATTGGATGTCATTTTGAAATTAATTTTTACATAGAAAATTGTCGACTATTTTGTGTTTATATTATTTTCAACAGGATGATCTTTAAATTGAACCGTCGTCATATGGGTGCAGCGTTTTTCTACCACAAAGGTTTGGGAAATTGAGTGAAGATCAGATGAACGAGGAGAAACTTCCATTGATTTACTACGTTAGGGAGCCGAATTCAGCTGGTTACTACTACCACGTTCTCAACATTGTGTAACATGGAATCGCTGTTTCACGTAGAACATTGTGACGGTGATAAACATTACACCATGTACTCCAGACCAAAATGTTGGGAAGCATCTTGTGATTTTAGACACGTTCCAGACTAAAAGTGGCCATTGTCCCCTGCGCTACACAGCACGAAGACCATGGAGTCGGAGGCACCCTATGCCCATCGACTTCTCTAGAATGGTATGTATTATTAACATGAACCACTTCCTATTCTTATCCATCGAAAGCTAAATTCTTATGCATGTTTTTATTTTTCTATGTTTCAGAAGTTGGAGACTCTCAAGATTATGAGTGAAATTCATTTTGTAAATATTCAATAAAACCAAAGTGATAAAAATGTATTCTTTTTAAGTTATTTCATAACTGGATTTTCTCAAAAATCGTAAGTTTAGTGATATACGTTTGACAAAGTCCAGTTTTCCCTAACCTAACCTACTCCTAATTCCTAGGATGAGGAAACGAAGGGCTGTGAAATACAGAATACATCTTAGGTTTTTAGAATTTTAATAACTTTAACGAAATTACTGGTATTTCATCCATAGCGTAAGCACAATCACATTTTCCAATGCACAGTTCATATTAGGTTCATTATGAGAAAGACATTTGGTTTCACAGTCTCTTAATTTGTCAAGCTTTGGAACACCAAGATCGCCCATGTTTGTAACAGGTCTCTGCAACAGTTGTTAAAAAAAACAGAACCATTTCCAGCCCTTTACAATGAAGAACATCCACTGGTTTTAAAAGACTTTTAAGAACAGCCTTCAAGTCGGCGTAATTTAAGTATCCACTCTGCCACGGAATTCCATGGATGTAGGATTTTATGTACCGCTGCGACTTCGCATCTGGATAAATGTCTTTAGGCGGTCGGAGAACAAAATGTCCAAATCTGCCATCCACCGAAGACACTGCGACCTCTTTAGCTATGAATTGTTTGCACCTAGACTGATATTCTTGACAGTCAATTATAATCATTAGGGAGCAGATTTTTATGTAAATAAATGTTTTTCTGCTTATAGACAGAAAACTACAACACCAATATGAAATTCTATTTCACATAAAAACACATATTTCTGTAATATTTTTATGAAAATACAAATTAAAAAAAAACAACTTTTAAACACATATATTGTTATATTTTCCTTCCTCTGATTTTAAAATTAAGTTTGAAAATTATTTTCAAGGACATATATAAATGAAAACTCAATGTGAATGTATTTCTTAACATACTTACGGATGCTGCCCCCTACATGCAGAAGGCAGATTCCCAAATATGATACATGTAACATGTATAGCACACGCTTTACACAGGGTATGTGAACAGGTACGTACCTTATATCCTGAAGTGGACAAATTAATTTCAAATGTCAAGAAAGTATTTTTGAAGTCCCCAACGAGAATTGATTTGTTCAAAGAGAAAGATCCTGATCTTGCACTTCCTCCTACACCTATAGTCACTCACTAGGGAACATAGTTGGAAGCAGTGGAATATTATGCACAGAATTTTGAAAATTTCAAATTGGTTGTAAATGAATTGATTAAGGATGATGCTTCATCAGTTGACATTCTTCAGGATTTATTTAAGGGCAGTTCACTAAAAAATGAATATCTTACGTATCTGCAAATTTCAGTATTTTGTGTCACTCAATAAAGAAATTAGAAACATCGACAAAATTGTTTACAGAGACGGTTATTGAAGTGCGTGACATTGAGAGAAAAATTAATTCACTCAAAGGCCCTAAAATTACAGCGATTAAACAGAAATTTAAAAACGTGTTTGCCAAAAATGATGGATTTTACATTATTATATGTGTCAAGTTGTCAAAATTTGGAAGGGAAGCAAGATAGTGGAGAAATTAAGAACTTGTGTGTCCGTGACATTCCTTTGCTAAAATATGCAAGACTAACTTCTTGTGATGTCGAGCGTTCCTTCTCTTATTTTCGGGCATTTTTCCGTCACAACAGACATCGGTTTATGATGGAAAACTTGGAGAAAGTCTTCATTGTCCACTCCAACAGCGATATACTTCTCCCAACCATCATGAATGGTGAGTAATAATAACATTTTATATGCATAAAATTTACTTATTACATAATACTGAAAAAAATATTTTTATAATGTTTATACATATTTTTCAATTCTTAGTACATAAAAAAATTAATATTTTCAAGATTTTTAGCACATAAGAATCCGCTCCATAATAATCATGTTGTCACGCAACATGGAACAAATATGACTGGTGACAAACCTGGTGGTCCAAGCTGATTTGATGTCGTGATGTGCTGTGAAGTCCTGGGATGTCCTGGATGCTGTCCACTCCAATACTCCGTTGAACTCACCTTTAAATCGTGAAAGAATTCCACATTGTCACGTAATATCTTTAACATCTGTGAACTTTAACTTGCTGGCACGCGACACACCGGCTCTAACGGTGGACTTGACCTAGACTCATTCCCAGAATCACCGTAAATATGCCTCAATGACACTACGTGGAGGTTACATGCATCACAGTCCAGTGACCCTTGTGTGCAAATATGGCCTATGTCAGCATCGGCATTCTCATATGCGCTGACTGCAATTAATTCCTGCTCACCTATACTTATATGTTTCACAAAAAATAATTCTCCATCCATTTCCTTTTCAACTTCTAATCTCCTATCTACTACTCCTGTGTCAGTGGAATCAATAAATGGAACCTCTATTTCCACATTATTTACTACAGCGAACAAAGCTTGTCGCTTAAAATCAATGAGTGCATTCCATTCTGAAAATGCGTCACACCCTATAATAACATCAGTAGTGAGGCCATTAATTACTAAAAACATTACTTCTATCTCCAATCTCCCCAATTTAACTAATAGTAGACATTGTTTCTTTACTCTTTCGCGCCGCTTGCCCACGGCTACTGAAAAAAATACTGCACACACTGGAAGCGAAAGGATTCTTATACCCATTTGTTCTAGCCTATAATAGAAATCCAGACTACAAACGCTGCTACTTGACCCGGAATCTATTAAAATGTCACATTGTAAACCATATATGTCTGCCTTAATTCTAGGTGGTTCAGATATTACGTCACGTCCAGTCTGTGTCAATGGGATTTTAGTCCTGTCTGTGATCTCATTCGAGTCTTTGTGAGCTGTCATGAAATTGGTAGACTCATTTATGTCAGTTGTATTCATACGACTGAGGCAATCGAGAATCTCAGAGTCCACAAGAAACTCGCAGTTTAGTTTTCCGACGGCATATTGCCGTCGTTGCCTTGTGGCGACGTAGACCTACTCCTATTATTATTGTTTGGCTGGAAGCTCCGGGAGTGCGGATTCATGTTTCCGCCCCTATTACCATTATCAGACCTGCCTGTAGCCTGACTGTTACCATTGTTGCGTCTCCAGTTATTTTGCCTGTTATATGGCCGCCTGTAAAAATTTGCTCGCCAATAACCATTTCTGTAGCCCCTGTTCCTCAGCCAATGCGGGACATGACCATTTTGATTGATTCTATTCCCCTGGTTATTTCCATTGATAGGCCTATTATCGACCGTCAACATATTGATCTGTCTGTTATTATTATTATTGTTGCCTCTATTCCAGTTAAGCCTATTCTGAAATCCCCTGTTTCCTTGGTCGTTCTGCCCCCTATTGTGCTGGAAATTATTCTGGCCTGATCTGCCTCATTATTGTTGTAGGCCTGATTATTTTGGCTGGAGTGAGGCACAGGCGGTGCCTCCTGCCCACGCGATGCGTAATTAGGCCTATAACCCTGCGATGTACTAGCTTGGTTATTATTGTTTCCTGCCTGAAAATTACTTGTTTTACCCCCATCCTGTGTATGAGGTGAAGCCACCGTTGCCTCGAATTTGGTTAGCAAATCCACCATTTCCCCAAAATCCTTAGGCCTGGCCACGATTAAGTTATTTCTAATATGGTCCTCGTAGTGCCTTGCAGCGATGCTCAAAATCTCGCTATCTTTAAGAGGGGGGTCTAACATTCTCCCTTTTTGTGCAATGCGTAAGAAATGGTCTATCATGGTTACGCCCCCTTGCGGATTATATTTCCCCGTTGTCAATTCGCTACGAATTTTATTCTTCTCATTATCGTTCCAATATCTATGCATGAAAAATTTCTTGAAAGTTTCATAGTCGACCTGTTCCCCTAGTGTGAGTTTAAGTCATTGAGAAGACCTACCCTTTAAACTTTTCGTCACCATCAACTTTTTAGCTCTGACGGGATTGACTTTAGTTTAAAATAATTATCAAGTTCTGTTAGGTAATATTTCGGGTTCATATGTTCATCCTCATTAAAGATAGGGAACGGAATTTCATTTAGTAAGTGAACAGGAATACCCTGTACAGTTGTATTCACATTCTGGTTATTTCCTCTATTAACACTATTATTACTATCATGCGGTTCGATATTGACATGCCGGACTGGAGTTGACATTCTCTCCATTTCAATTACATTTTCAGTGACTACCATAGCACTTGTAGATGCTAGATTTACTGCATGAGATCTATTTTCCTCCGAGATGGCATTATCGCTGCTCGATGTGCCACTCATGCTGTTCTGGCATATCGTTTCTAACTGCCTATCATTCTGCTCTAGCTCCCGAATTTTATTTTGCATAATATCCATTTGTGATGTTAAGCTATCAACTTTGACATTTACTGTTTTGCTAGAATTTTCTACCACTGATTTCACCTAAAGTTGCTTCTAGGCTACTATTCACTGTAACATTAACTTGCTCAAGATTAGTATTAACCCTAGTGTTCTGTTCAGTTAAAGTTTGTTGCAATTTCTCCTGTTCACGCCTAAGCTCACTTTGTACATGAGCTGTAACTTCTGTGAATTTATTATTCACCTCTATCTGAATGCCCTTGACATTATCCTCAAATTTGTTAACTTTGTCTTGTATGTTCTGAAAAACTTCCATTTTCTGCATATCATTTTTAACTGCTTGAAAACTACTATTAATCTCCGTCTGCAAATTCCCAACTGAAATTAATTTCTGATTCACATTTTGCATTTCCTTTTCTAAATTCCCTACTGAATTTAATTTACTATTTACAGATTTTAATTCTTCCTTCCAATTTACTTTCATTTCCCCTACAGAATTTAATTTGTCATCTACTGTCTGCATTTTCTGTTCTAAATTCCGTATGGAATTTAATTTATGATTTATTTGTGACATGAAGCTACTAAGTAAGGATTTTATGTCCTCCGTGTCATTTTGAACTGCCTCCGCGCTAGACGTGCTAGGCCTAATTTCATCGACCTCCATTTCCAATTCTGCCTGATTTTCAGCTGGTACCTCAACATCCTGTACATGTCCAATAACATTCTGGTCAGAGGGACCCTCCATTGACTCATTATCATTGTTATCTACAATCAGTCGCTCTGCACTGCCCTGAAACTCCATTTCCTGATTCTCCATGCTGTCGCCTACAGTTTTATACCTTAACTTCATTTGCAGTATCAACATTTCCCTCAGCTACACAAAATTATACCCTCCTATGCTATCACATACATCTACTCTGTACATATATAAAATACCCTTAGTGCAATAATATACACATATAAATAAAACACTTAGTACGTTACAGTTTTGTTGGCTTGAACCGATGCGATGACGGGCCGTGTAGCGGTAGGTGGTGCTTCCCTCGCCGCCGTCTGTTGCCGCCGAACTCCGGTTGTGTGATGTCTGCGTTGCTGATTCCCGCGTTGTATTTTTCATCAGTGTGCTACGCCACTAATGCTCGACACCCTCAAACGTTGGTTGCGCCATTTGGAACAAATATGACTGGTGACAAACCTGGTGGTCCAACCTGATGTGATGTCGTGATGTGCTGTAAAGTCCTGGGATGTCCTGGATGCTGTCCACTCCAATACTCCGTTGAACTCACCTTTGAATATTTGATGCCCGGCTAGAGAACTCTTTCTTAGGGACAACGCGTTAGTTGGAATCAACAATTTTAATTGAAATTACTGGAGTCTGGTAAAACTGGTATTTATTGCAACTGGTTCTGGTTATTATCAACGCCCAATACATTTTATCTCGTACAATCAACTTTTTAACTGCAGTCTGCTACAATTAAGTTTCAAAGTTACGATAACTCGGTATCTTGGACGGGAATTATTACTTAATTCAGTTACGAATGATATCTCTCAAATATTGACTTGGTTACACAACGCAAGCAATATTTACTTAATCCCTCGTTATTTTCCCCTTAAGTCCCACAAATTCAGTTACCGACTCTAATTAATTGTGATGAATCTAGCCAATCGCTAACGACTAGGACTTAAAAAAATATTCAGACTTATACAATCGAAGTCGGCCGCACCGGCCTCTCAGATTTTAGCCCTACTCCTAGAGAGTCTCCAGCGTGTGTCTCTCAACCGAATTCTCTATCCCTCCAAGAAACCTCGCATCGTCGTCGAATAGGAACATAGTCCCTCACACTTATTGGCTAGCAATCTTATGTATTACTACGCTACTGGACTTCCTGCGGAGGCTTATTGGTTAACAGGCCAACGCGTCCACATGAGCTCTTGGGGATGTAACTTTCTAGAAACCCAAACGCCTCTATTGTTCACCACAGGCGAGCACGGGGTTGGTTTTCCACATTCACACAATAAAATCAGCTCTTATCTCATATTCTTTTGTCTAAGTTCACTTTTCAACACAATGCAAGTACGGGGAATTAGCTACAATGATTGACAGCCTTCCTTTGTTCACTCTGACTCTGTTATTGTTCCCGTTATTTGCACTTATTCTATTCTGAATTATTATTTCTCTATCCTATTGCAATGACTATAAATCCCAGTTCTTAAGCTTTTAATAATTCTGACTTCCTACTTATTTATTCCCTTGCTTAAATTACTCCCCAATAAAACCTCAATTAAATCAAAATGTTTTAGTTAATTCGTATCAGAATAATATGAAATACAGCCAAAGGCGTGTATTGCCGCAAACATTAGTGATAATGTTGGTTAAAGCAGTATACTCCACATTTCTATAGTGTAGGATTAAGCAATAAACTTCGTGTTATCTAGTATCATTCTCCGTTTCTTGTTATCATGGACGATAGTTTGACAATTGGTAACAAAACTAAAACCGAATGTAGAGAGAGATTCATGGTGGAGCTTTTAAGAATTGAGAATTAAATCTACTCATTTTAATGTTCTAATAAAGGAAAATTAGTTATCACTCATGCGAGAGATAGATGATGCTAAAATAGCACAAAATAAGACAGCCACGCAAAAAAGATGATTGAAATGAATTCATGTATGAGAAATACAGTGAATCCGCATTGCCGCGCTAGCATAGCACTTTACAAAGCATACAAGCGGTTAGTTGCTTCGGTGTGTTGTAGTGTGACGCTTGTCTATTGTTGTGTGTTACATAAGACAATAATCGAAAATGTATACGGTTAAAAAGCGAATTTATTTGGTGGAATGTTACTTAATGAAAAATAACCATAGAAGGCGCGTTCGGAGATTATCTCGTAAATATCCTGAATGTACCATCTCAGTATCTCGAATAAATGGTGCGTAATAAGCTTCTACATGTAGGCCTATTTTGTTAATAAATTGGTTGAGTTACTATTTTGTATTGCTTCTAAAGTCTTGATTTGCCGGTAGTAACGGAACACGGTCCCCGCCGGTGCAAGCAGAGCAGCGGGGAAAGTGTGAGCAGGGGCAACGCTGTTAAAAAAGTTTCCGCAAAAAAATTGGCCTCCCTGTAGGAGGAATACGGAAACATGTTGCAAAAAAGCGATGGCGATATTAGTATAAAATATTACCTTTCGACTGATGAAATATACGACGTTATTGACACAGCTCATAAAGTTGTCGGGCCTGGTGGTCGTGATAAAACGTTTATTGAACTATCTAGAAAATTTGAAAACATTACAAAGGATATGATATATTTTTATTTATCAATGTGTTCAATTTATCAAGAAAAGATGACTAATAGCGAACAGAAATCCATTTCCAATCCATTTCCTCTCTTGGATACGAACACTTATCTCCATGCTTACCCCACCGATTCAAAAAGTATGTAGAGTCGATACGCAAAAATACAATCATGTGAGTAAACAAATATTTCCTAAAGATGAAGAAGAAGAAGAAGAAGAAGAGGAACAATATTCAGACTGATTTCCGGAAGAACAAGAAGATGAAAAAGAACAATATTCAGACTCTTCCGAAGAGGCTTCGCCGCACCGTAGAGGGATGTTGAAAGAAGTACATGCGAATGAGCTCATTGACAGATTGCGGCTTCTCATGTCCTCGTGTGCAGCAGGGAATAATTCTCACCACAACGAGATACAGGAAATAATATCTGAGTTGAGAGAGAGAAAAATCACAAATTGAATAAGCGGGAAATCTCGTACGAGCTTCATACACCGGCTCGATCGTAAACGATACAAAAGCTCCTATGGAATCCTTTATGCAATGTATGCTAGATTTAAAGAGTCGTACTATCAAAAACCATCCCACCCTCTAAATAAAAATAGCTATTTTATCCAGCATACACCAGATTTGTCATCGATTGCACCAAGCAGAACGAGTTTCTGAAATCGGGTGCTTCCATTACTGGGGTTGAAATTTCTGAAGCAAGCAATATACCAGCAAACACGAAGGCTTATTGCTTAATCCTACACTATAGAAATGTGGAGTATACTGCTTTAACCAACATTATCACCAATGGGTTGTATACATAAAAAGAAACCACTGCTACCAAGCCGTTGCTCATGAGAAGGTTGAGAATCTAGCACCCGCTGTATGTTTCGTACAAATATAAACTTTCCCTCCCTGACAAGCAGCTGCTCAGGCAACTAGTAGCAACTGCTTGACACCTGCATCCCATATCGCCCGGCAAATAGCGGCTGAATAAACAAACATGCCACTTGACTATGGTCGGGGGCTCTGAAAATCAAGACTGATGGCCCAGTTATTATTATTATTATTATTATTCTCTGTACAGCTATTTAAAATTCAAAGTTTAGTATAATGTACCAGAATGGTTGAAGAAAATAGTGTATTTCAAAAGCAGTTCGTCCAAATTCTGAAAATGCACAAACGAGTACTGAATAAAGTTCAACTGCCAGAAAATCTCTAGCAGTAACTGTTTTCAAAAGTCAGCTAGAACGAGAATGTAACGTAGTGTTAACTGAAAACCAGATTTTAAGAAGAAATAGTAATTAGAAGAGCACGATAAAGTAAAATTCGACCTGAGACTCACTGCGAATAAGCCGATAGTCTTAAAAAATTGGGAACAGAAGTTCCTGGACCTGCTACAAGCAGAATCAAATCCGACTATTATTGACCAGCCCCAGACTTATATTGACAAGCCCCAGACTGATATTGTCCAGCCCCAGACTGATATTGACCAGCCCCAGACTAATATTGACCAGTCCCAGACTGATATTGACCAGTCGCAGACTGATATTCATAGAATCATTGATAAAATGTGCCAAGGAACTTAAACTTTTCATCAATGTAGAAATAATTTTAAAATTTTATCCTGCTAACCTAACCTAACCTAACATAACCTAAACTAACCTATCCTAACCTAACTAAAGCTGTGATATAATATGTCTTCCACTATAAGTTGGGTTATGAATAATAGGTGATGTATACAATAAAAAGAGAAGATATAAACCAATGTACAAGTTTTCCATGTTCCATATGTACATGTCCTAGTCAGATAGAATATTCATAGTGATGACTTATGAAATTTTAGAGTCTGCAAACCTGAGCCGTCTGTTTTATATAGTTTCTCGTTATAATACGTATCACATCATTCCAAATCCTTAAGCAGACATGTCTATAATGGCTATGTTGTTGTTCTTGTTCTGATTCTTGTGGTAAATACATAAGACAAGTTCCTTAAGATTGATACCGAGAAGTGGACCAAGAACGAGAGTTATAAAGAGAAGTAGACCGAAAAGTAAACCGAAACGAGACGAGAACGAGACCGAGACCGAGACCGAGACCGAGACCGAGACCGAGAAGAGACGAGACGAGATCGAGAACAAGGACTAACCACCAAATAAAAAGCGCAAAACATGTAAATCAAATTATGTAATGAACTTTAATTCTGCATGTGAAGTTGTGATATAATATGACCTACTCTATAAGTTGGGTCATGAGTAATAGTTGAGAGTTTCAGTAGAATTCTTGTTCATATTCTTGTTCTTGTTCTTGTTCTTGTTCTTGTTCTTGTTCCTGTTCCTGTTCCTGTTCTTGTTCTTGTTCTTGTCCTATTTCTTGTTCTTGTCCTATTTCTTGTTCTTGTTCTTGTCCTATTTCTTGTTCTTGTTCTTGATCTTGGTGTATTTCTTGATCTTGTTCTTGTTCTTGATTAAAAAGGATACTTACCGTTGTGGACCACGTCCAGACTAGTTCTGACTAGAAAAAATCAGTCCAGACTAGTTCTACCTACAAAAAACCAGTCCATACTAGTTCAGTCCAGAGAAACCAATCCATACTAGTTCTGTCTAGAAAAAACCAGTCTAGACTAGTTCTGCCTAGAAAAAAGGGAGGAAGGAGGTATATGTGTAGGGAATGGGATTTTTAAGCTCGGGGTTAACATTAAAGATAATGCGTCTGTCTAATATTTTATTTTAACACAAATCATACAAAGTATAATATTTTTCATATGATATATATTACAATTCTCACATCAAAAGTATTGCAAATATTGTATCATACATCATATATAATAAAAATTCATGGGATAACAGAGTAACATTTATTGCTTCATACATCATTTAATGTATCATACATCATATAGAAATAAATATTGATTCTTACATCATATAAATTACAGATAATATTTCATAAAGCAAAGTCTACAAAACAAATATACATTTTTACACTTTACATTTTTAGGAGGGGGTCCCTCATCATCATCATCATCCCTGATTTCGTAATGCCCGTGAGCAAGAGTATCCACGCCGTTAGGTAAAATGTAACGCTTATCATCTGAAGCGCTTAAAGTGACTTTATTCATAGCAATCGAAAGCACGTTATGTTTGAACGATCTGATGGAACTGTTTACCGAGAATGTTGATTGCCCGCTCTGAAGACAGCCAACATAATCTTCAAAGTTGACATCTTTGTCAATGACATTTTTTCTAATGCCTTTCAATTTCTTTACAGTCATATCATTAAATTTTATGGCGTACATCTTTGCTCGCAGGCCTACAAATTCACTTATAGTATAACCAGCACCTTCATCTTTGAATTTACCGACCACCGCCTTGTTTTGGGGGGAATACAAGGGATGATCGGGTGGGTAGACGCAAATATCCAGCTCATCTCGGAAATGCATCATATCACGGAAGAGGTCATCCGTTTCGATCTTATAGACAAAACTGTCAGTGTCCATGTAACATAATTTCAAACAGTCTTTATAAAAATATTTCATGGTGTCGTAATGAAAGTCGTACATTCTAGTTTTAGATATTTCTAAAATAGACATGCCGACAAAGATTGCTTTGTCAAACACCAAGCCAGTTTTAGCAAGATGGACGCCGACCAAATTCTCGCTTAATATGGTTCTATCTAAAAAGTTTGACTTAGCCACCAGCTTTCTCATTAAATTTTGATCTGAAACAAGCCTAAAGTTCATCCTCTTTCGTACGTTTTCCATTGTCTTGCCAAAAACGGCGTTGTTCATTAGTTTAAGAAAGTATTTTTCAAAGTTGTTCGCTGCAGCCCTACGCTTGGCCGTATTAAAGTCAATGTAGGGTTTCAACCAGCAGCTTTGTTGAAATTCAATGATTCTATGGATCTTTGACAATCTCAGTCCGTGATGTAAAGCTTGTTTAAGCACGGAATAGTGAATGATATAATTTTGTTTAAGCTCAAGAGTTGTCAAAAGTTTTTTGATTTTACTTCCTGGGGGGTACTTCATTTCTGCACAAAAGGGCAGATCAGTATGAGCGTCGTGGAGGTGTTTTGGATACTCAATGTAGACCTCAAGGACATACCCCAATTTAGAATTGCTCGGTATGGATATGATATCAGAGGACGCTATCTCACCTTTCTCGAGCCAACGGAAATTACCTGTAGGTAACGCTTGAGACATGGCGTAACCATAAAGGTTATTGTCGTCGACGTAGTAAAGGTGAGAGCTTGACTTTGAGGCGTCGTAGTCGGCGGAACAAGGGATATTTTCCACAGCGTGTCTCGTTACACATTGGCATATACCTCCCCTGATTCCACGCTCAAACAATTGAATCATATCCATATCGGTCAATAGCTGTAATTTTACCTCTGTGAACTTTAACATGGATGCATAAGCGAAGCCTGGAGCAGTTGAATAGTAAAGACAATCTAACCCATACGTATCATGGCACATTTGCCTAAAATTCTCAAAACCGTCGGTTAAGATCAAGACATCAGATTTCAAATATAAGTCTGAATATTCCCCTAAAGACTTGACCGAAAATGAATTCCAGACATTAACAGCGTGAGAGTAGTCTCGATCTGAGACACCCGCATTGCTGAGCTTGTTGTAAAACGCCTCTTTAGGGGTAATTTTGTCTCATCAAGAATTTCGTACGATGACACATAGTCGTAGGGGAAGACCCCCTTGCGACACACCAAATCGGTTTTGTCAACAAACGAATTTCTGGTTTCTATAAATTCCTGCTTGGGTAGATTGTCAGCTAGCTTTTCCAAGCTGCTGGCCATGAACCGGAAAGTGTCGATAAATCTAAGTTCCATACCTCTCGCTTCAAATACGAGATGGGAATAAATTTAGAAAATGATACATACTTCTCCTGCGTATTGCAAATTACAATGATCCTATTTTCATCAAAACCAAGTTCTTTTACAATAAAATGTCCATCGTAATTTGAAAGGTTGTGCAACACCACAGGGACGAATGTCTGATTTCTGTAATTTAGTTTACAATTCCTGTGAGCGGCCCCTCTGAATCGACCGCTCACGTGGCAGTGGTCACGGACTTTAAAGTTCACTTCGGTGAAATTACCATGCTTACAGATATGACAGATGGTACTGGTCATATACTGTTTGTTCTGTTCTGCCGTGAGAGGGATCATGGGTTTCATTTCAGAGTTTAAAATCGCATCTACGGACTTTACGTCTTTTACAAGAGAACTCATAAAATGGGCTCCTGCATCGGGGCCTCTGTATAGTCGCAGATTCGAATACTCTCCTTCAAAGTCCTTAATAAAATAGGCGTAACTGAAAGGTGTATGAGAATATTATAGGAGAAAGTCCCAGTGCCGGAGGAATATTTCTCCTATAATATTCTCATGTAGTGTCCAACAGAGACAATAATCTGTGGTTCATGAATGCTTATATATCTATCTTGAAAGGTGTATGTTTTTGATAATTTTGAGTCCAGGATTTTGCAGGCTCATTTTCACATCCGGCAATAGGCTCCAATAAGCACTCTAAATCCGCATAAATAACGAACCTAATCTTCTGCGAATATTCATGCTTTGTGAAACTTACTTCCAGGCGTTTAGGAAATTCACACCTCACGGGTGAGAACGAATTACAAAGTGTCAAATGAGCCTCAAGTCTCTGGTCGGCTGACTGGGTACCATACGACTGGAAGTGAGTAAAGCACCGTTTACATACTCTGATCTGATGTTCATATGATGTGATAAAAGGCCTTATGAATGCGTGAAAATCAGAAATTAAGACATAATGTGAATTTACTTCGTCGCAGACATACAAGAGATCCCTATGGTCGTCCAACTCCTTATCAGCAATTTTGATTGGCACAACTTCATCCCGCTCGTCTAAACCATACACATTGATCGAAATGTTATTCAATTTAGAAAATTTACCAATGTCTTGTAATGTTACTGCGAATTTTATAGAGCTCCAGTCGTATTTCTCTTCCAATTCCGGGCTGTCCAGATAAGAAGTCCACAAATACTTTTCATTTTCTATAAATTTTGCCAAGATGCAGTACTTGAAACAATAATCGTCATGGTTGTCAATGTTCACTAGAGACTTTGAGTGTCTAAAACGTTCGGGTAGGAGCATGAATTTCGTACCCACAAACGGTTTATAATGGTTGACGCGTAATTCAATTTTATGTATGGATTTGAACACGAACCCAGACCCTCGTAAGGCTATATCTTCATATTCTTGAAGAATTTTCTCTATTTGTTTATCTAGCAGTTCTGATAGGTTGGTCGTTACAAGAGCTACCTCGTTTTTTGATTTGAAATTACGTAGAGTGCATTTTCCTTGCAAGTTCTCAAAATCGCATTCCACAAACAGATTGAATTTTACAGATTTAAATTGTTGGATAGAGTCCCTCACCAGTGCCTCCATCTTGGGTTTGTAGGCTGCTAGGCCGCTCTCCAGGTCCGCTTGCGGAATATTGGTTGCTGCATATGTAGCGATTCTCGATCTGTAGGCTGAGTCCACTTTGCGAAAATCATTCTGTAAGAATTAATACAATGTATACATTAGCATAACATACAGAAAAACCATGTAAACATTAGCGTAAAAACACGTGTTTGTAGTAAGCTACTCACATCAGACTGAGTAGTGGCCCCATGTCTGTTGACATCTGTCACTGACTGCGAGACTGCTTGGTTGCCGTGAGCGGTGAGAGCTCCCCCCACATTATAATGGCTGCCGACATCTGTCACCGCGCGCGATGAAGCGGATCCTTGTGTCTGCACGTTAACATCTGGTATGTGATGGGGCGCGACTCCTTGGCTGGTGTCTGCAGTTTGCTGAGATGATACTGCAATGGGTTGCGTGTTTGCATCTGGCATGGTGAAAGGCTGTAACAAAAATCTTATAATGAGACGAGTTGTCTCGGAAGTGACACATTAATATATAACACATTAATATATATACCACGTACCGAGTAATCAATGGCTTGGCCACCTAAAGCTGTCCGGATCATGGATGGTCTGGCGGTCGGTGTCACTACCGAAGTCCTTGCCATCTCCCGTTGTCGGTACATTTCGTTGGGGTTAAATGGGTTATATGGGTAGATTCCAAATGGTGATTTAGATAACGTTGACAGGTGAAACGTTTTCCACATTTAGAGCAAACGTACTGGTTGTTAGAGTGTGCTTCCTGCACATGTCTGGACAATATGTCTCGACGGGTAAATGAAACCCCACACGAATCACAGGTGTATTGGCTTTGTGTATGCCTTTGTCTGACGTGCCGGTTCAGATGGAATTTGTGCCTATACTTGGCATCGCACTCGGAGCACTTGAAAAATGCAATAGTACCTTCCATGTCGGCTTCTATCCGTTGAATGAGCCAAATCGTCCGCAGGTTGTAAATTTATACCGGTGTGTGCGACCCACGCAAAGGTCTTCTGTCGGCACGCATGCGTATAACACGCTTCGGCTCCCCATGCAGAGGTACGATGTTGGCGTGCATGCAAGACCCACGCCGCTGTAAGCTGGGCTGCGGCTGAGACAACATCCGTTGGGTTATTTTCGGACGCGGAGCATGGGCTCCCGCTGAGACAAGAAAGCCTGTCTAGACAACATCCGGTAGGGAGAAATAAATGGTAACCTACCTACCTAATGTTATAATTTGTGATGGAATCAAAAGTATTTATCCGTATTATAATATGGTTTTAGTTATAAAGATATATCATTGACTGAATCGTAACACTCATGTTACTAGCCTGACATCTCTTATATAAAATAACTTCAGAAATAGAATTACTTGTGGAAATTACCTAATTGTTCTCCATACTCAAATTAAAAAAATCAATGGGAGTGTTAAATAAATCCATACATGAGTGGTAGCGGCGTTTCTCTTACTTGGGGGTCAGATTTTCTCTTAGTTTTTACTCTTTGAATATAATGTTCGCAGTATTATATCGCAAGCTGGTGCTATTTAAAACACTTGCATGTCCTACGCTGAATTAGGTTTTTTAGACCTGGTCAGGATAAACCTGGGGATTCGAACCTGGGACGTGAACCTTTGGGGACCTTAACTGGCCTGCGGCCTCACGGTCAATCTGGCGGGGGGATGAAATAAAAATCAATCGATAAATTTATTCATCGTAGCGATATTGCTTGGCGTTGATCTCTCGTAAATATAAACAATGAGAATTCATCATTAAAAAAAATGGTAATAGCAAAATAAATTCTAAAATATAGCCAATATAAAAAGGAATTAAAAATAATAGTAGGTTTTCAGTTGAATGAAGTAAATCGTATGCGTATTATGCAGTTGCGTGGGTATATTTAAAACGCGTATGACCCACGCCGCGGTCTTATGCTTGTCGGAACATTGGACCCACGCTGAGATAGTCTATTTTTGAACGAACCGCCGAGCCCATCTCCGAGACAGGATCTCGAACCCCCCGCTGAATCAGCAAGACACGAAAGCCCGTCTAGACAACATCTGGTGGGCTATTTTCGGACCGCACGTGTGCGAGGTTTGACCCCCTGCCGCTACCCCCTCTGCGGCTCCCTCCGCGTGACTCCATTCATCCCACCACAACCCACCACATCCCACCAACCACGTGACCGCTAAACCATTACTACTGCGGTACATCGAATCCTACATCCATGCAATTCCGTGGCAGATTGGATACTTACTTTACGCCGACTTGAAGCCTGTTCTTGAAAGTCTTTTAAAACCAGTGAATGTTCTTCGTTGTAAAGGGCTGGAAATGGTTAGGTTTTTTGGAAAAAACTGTTGGAGAGACCTGTTACTGTATAAACATTCGCGATCTTAGTGTTCCAAAGCTTGACAAATTAAGAGACTGTGAAACCAAATGTCTTTCTCATAATGAACCTAATATGAACTGTACATTGCAAAATGTTATTGTGCTTACGCTATGGATTAAATCCCAGTACTTTTGTTAAAGTGATTAAAATTCTAAAAACCTGAGATGTATTTTGTATTTCACAGCCCTTCATTTCCTCGTCCTAGGAATTAGGAGTACGCTAGGTAATGGAAAACTGGACTTTGTCAAACGTATATCACTAAACTTACGATTTTTGAGAAAATCCAGTTATGAAATAACTTAAAAAGAATACATTTTTATCACTTTGGTTTTATTGAATATTTACAAAATGAATTTCACTCATAATCTTGAATCTCCAACTTCTGAAACATAGAAAATAAAAACATGCATAAGAATTTAGCTTGCGATGGATACGAATAGGAAATGGTTCATGTCAATAATATATGCCTTTCTAGCGAAGTCGATGGGCGTAGGGTGCTTCCGACTCCATGGTCTTCGTGCTGTGTAGCGCAGGGGACGATAGTCACTTTTAGTCTGGAACGTGCAAAATTACAAGACGCTTCCCAACACTTTCATCTGGAGCACATGGTGTAATGTTTATCACCGTCACAATGTTCTACGTGAAACAGCGAGTCCATGTTACACAAAGTTGAGAACGTGGTAGTAGTAACCAGCTGAATTCGGCTCCCTACCGTAGTAAATCAATGAAAGTTTCTCCTCGTTCATCTGATCTTCACTCAATTTCCCAAACCTTTGTGGTAGAAAAACGCTGCACCAATATGACCACGTTTCAAATTAAGCGATCCTGTTGAAAATAATAAAAATATAAAATAGTCGACAATTTTTTATAAAAAATAATTTCAAAATGACATCCAATACCATGTACGATGTTTAAAAGATGGAAAGATATCATGGTTTAAAGTAGACGTCTGATGGACTTCGTCGAATATCTTGATATATTCTTTGAGAAGAGAAGAAACAAAAATGCCAATAAACAGCGGAGATGATAAGTTATTTACACAATCAGAAACTATGAATGTTTTTATAACAAAAAGACCACACAAAAGCTCCTGGAGAAGACGGCATAACGAGTAAAATACTACTATACACTTTTGAAATCTTACCAAAATCTGTACAAAGGATTCTTAACGAATGGAAAATTCCCCAAAACTATAGGAAAGTCAAAATTAATCCCAATATTAAAACCAGGAAAAGAAAACAGCAGTGAAGTCTCAAAATTTGGATCAATAAGCTTGCTAAATGTCGCAGGCAAAGTTCTCGAAGAACTACTAGTTAACAGGATATCACCCCACGTATTTTCAAATGAACTTATGAATGACAATCAATATGGGTATGGAGCTCCAGTTTGAATAGATGCCTTGACAAGACAGTACAACCGGACAAGGTACAAGCGGGTGTAAAGACTCATGAACATACGAATTGATAAATCTTTCCGAACCGTGTCAAATGAAGCAATGTGTATGATAATAGGATTAAGTCGAATAATCATTAAGATAGAGGAAGCAGTCATATTATACAGTGAGTCCATTTTATGAGGAAACCTCGCATCACTGCCGTATTACCGCAGTGCAGTGTATTACCGAAGCGGAATTACAGAAAGTGGCAAATAATTTGTTTAAACGATGTGAGGCATGTCTTACTGCTGACGGGTGTCATTTTCAACAGTATCTCAAATAAATGGTGAGTAACAAGCCTCTACATGTAGGCCTATGTTATGTTAAAGTCTTGATTTGCCGGTAGTAACGGAACACGGTCCCCGCCGTTGCAAGCACAACAGCGGGGAAAGTGTGAGCAGGGGCAACGCTGTTAAAAAGTTTCCGCATAAAATGGATTCCCTGTACAAAGCAATACAACAAGGAGAAATGTCAAACCACCCAGCGTGCATAAAGATTGGTAATGCATATTATACACAAAGAGTAAATAACGTATTTAAAATTTAAACAGACTGAATGGAGGATTAACAGTGTTATAACACGCCAGCGGATGATAAGAAATACTACAAGGTTACCCATTCATATCACACCGTAACGAACATATGAGCGGTCGAATTATGCTTACGATAGCGTCTGGGACGCTATGCTTTGAATGTCATTAAGTTCAGTTATACAGCGGTATTATACAAGCATTTAAAACATATAATTTTTAAAACCGATACGCAGATTGAATAATGCCGTAATGAGGGTTCAAAGAGAATGAGGTTTAGACATACGACATATGAATGTGGTAAGCCTTACGCAACGGCCACCTTTAAAGGACAAAAGTGAAAATTATTGTTTTAACTTGTGCCCTAGGCACCAAAACGAGGCTAAGTTGACTCTAGGGCTAGAAAAATCGCTGTTTTAGTGAAATAGATTTTAACTCTTGCGCTAGCTTATGTCAGCAGAAAACTCTTGTATAATTCCACATGTTTAAAATCGAAATTTAAATTGCATGATGAAATATAAATTTAAGTCGTCCGCTAAAAAAATTATAAGGATTATAAAATTTGTAGGCATAACATATAGCTGATGTTGCATCTTATGGAATTAGCGTCCTAGTTCGTTTAACACGTGTGAACAAAGAAGTAATATGATATACGCTTCCGGTCGCGGCTATGGTGCTTTCGTGCAAAAACGGCATAAAGATTAACCAAAGTTGGAATATATTTTTTTGAAATCCGCCATATTGAACCATGACGTAGGCCCTGACGTAGGCCTAAGCAATCCACCTTCCCCTCCATGACGTAAGCATTCCACCTTCCCCTCTCATTCGACCTCTGACGTCACACAGACGTGCGCAATGTCGCCATCTTAAATTTTCAAATTTCCCCCTTCCACAAATATATATTTCACAAATTTCATATCTCCCACACCATCCACCATTTCGAATTTTAAATTTCCCACCTTCTACCAATATCCAATGTCATATCGTGCGCATTCAACCATCTTGAATTTTGAAATTTCCCACCTTCCATCATTTGTAATTTTAAATTGAGCGCCTTCTACCAATATACAATTTCCAATTTTCAAATCTTCCACACCTTCTACCATTTGCAATTTTCAAATCCCCCGCCTTCTACCAACATACAAATTTCCAAATTTTCCACCATTTTCAAATCCCCACCTTCTACCAATTACAATCTTAAATTGAGCGCCATTTTGAATTTCCAACTTTGAATCGCGCGTTTGGTCCGCCATTTGCAATAGGAACCGGAAGCGAAGCCATTTTGAATTTCTAATACACAATTTTCAAATTTACCGACATACTGAATTTCCAAATTTGAATTTCGCACGCTTGGTCCGCCATTTTGAATCACGTGGTAGGTCGTGACGTCATACCCGCGCCTCCGGTGACGTAAGCATTCGACCTTCCCCTCTCATTCCACCTGTGACGTAAGAATTCCCTCTCCACTCCCGTTTCCCCTCTCATTCCACCTGTATTCCACTTGTGACGTCATGAAAAAAACCACACTACTTATAACTTTTCATATTTCAAAATATTGATACATTTCTAGAAGGAGTCATTGGATTTGGAATTCAGTAAAAGTATTGTTACGGAAGGGCCAAGAATGTATCAGAGTTCACGTAACAGGAAAACAATTGCTGAGGTTGTGAACAATAGGTTTGGACTTGATATTTTGGGAAACACATATTATATGGGTGTCTTTGTCTTTCTTTTGGGTCTTCATAACCGTCTTGAAGTCTAGATCGGTCGTCCAGATGTTGTTTCTTCTGGATGAAACAGTCATGGGAACTCGTTTTTCTTCTACGGATGATCGTAGGTCATATGAGGGCATCGTGATGTAGGATTTCGGCTAGTTGCGGAAAATGATCTCCGAGGGAAAATATTTCAACTTTTTTGTTTTTTTGTTATTATTTCGTTCTTCCCGCAGAAATTGCTAAGAGGTGAGTGAACGAAACCTTGTAAATTTTCTGTTAGTAATATTAATTCATTTATATTTTAAACTGATTATGACCCGAGATGTTATTTTAATGATTGATTTCTGACTTAGCCATCATGAATGCACAATATTGTAAACAGTAGGGAACAGTGAAATATATCATATGCTCCCCTTTCCTCGGCAAGACATGTTTTTACCCCCTTTCTACAAGTGTTCCCCGGAACATAGGCTACGCACTTTAAGTGGCCCCGTATTGATCCATCGCAAGTGCATAGCAGAATGTTATATCGGTATATGCATGAGAGTGGTTAAGATTAATTTTTAATAGATGTAGAAAACTTCTTAGACAATATAAGTAGGTCTATTTAACCAAGAAATAATTGCGCAATTTTACTGCAACGAAACACAATAATACACTGAGGGGAGATTGTCATACATTCGTTGTATTTCCTCTTCCCTTAAACCAAGATAATTAATTACAATAATTAATTACAATAATTACTTACAATTATACAATAGCAAATACAATAAAAAGAAACAATGTTATTAGAAATCGAACCTAAAAAAGAAAGAGTATAACTAAAAGATAACGTCCATAAATACAATTTTTCTTATTTAGAAGAATATTTAGGATATGATATATTCCTATTCAATATGGTTTACAAAAATTACAGTAATACATTCTTAGCAGGCATACGCAACTGCGTCTTAGAACTACTAGAACTTGATCATTATTTCTCTGCCTCCGTTATGAATTTAAAAATATATAAATTCGTCACTTTGTTTTATTAACACCTCACTTTTCTAGTCCGGCAGCTGAATATGTGATAGATCCAAACTAAAGACTGTATACTTACAGAACTTATACCAATTCATGCTACTGTTATAATAAAATCAATTAGGTACTTCAGAAAGGAAACGTTCTGAAACATAACAATGGAAATACTAATTAGAACCTTTTCGTACCGTTTAATGCATTTCTTCTGATGTATCGTAATGCCGACACAATACACGTAGGCCTATCACTGATGTATTTTAGTTATCTAAGTTATCATTAGGCGCCTATTAAACATGATTATATTGTAAATATATGCTACAATAGCGTATTAGGTTCAATCCGTGTCATCTTTAAGCTTAAGTTTTATACTTAAGTAGTAACCTTCATATCTTTAAAGTAACCTTCATATCTTTAGGGTGTTATAAAAATGCAATAGTGAAACCTAAGTTACAGAGTGGGTTAAGTTAGGTTACAGACACAATATTAACTCAGTGTTGATTATGCAGGGGTAAGAGCTAATTTATGGAATAAGTTTAATAGTTAAATTAGGTTGCAGACGTAGTTTTAACACAGTGTTCATTATGCAGTAGTAAAACACATGTTATAGGATATTAATTAACTCAGGTTCCAGACGCAATATTAAAGCAATATTTTTTTCTATATTTCCAGGCACTATCATCCCGTTTTATTTATATAAATTACGTTTGTTAGTTGCTATTTGATTACTCATCGTTAAGGCTTAGTTTCACGGTATTTGGATTTCAATAATTAAATTGGGTAAGCGATTTAGTGGGCCTATATCTGCTTAGATTACAGGAGCTCCTTACTTCCGGTAATTGATTTCCTGTTCAGCTATAATTTGAATTTTTATATTTTTCAGTACCCTTAGAGAGTTATTTATTATTGTTACATCAGAATACTTTTCAAATACACAGTATATAATATCAGATTGGTATTTACCCGGATTAAGTCCGTTGTATTTCGATTTTGCTTATGGCCGTACTAGGCCTACGATGTGATCGAGATGAGCAGGGAAACCAGAACTAGGGACGTACAGTAATTGCAGTTAAATAGATGTACTTAGATTATCAAGTATATTCATTTTGGTTTTGACAATTTTCTTTCTCCCCGGGGGCTCAGCCTTTTGATTTTGCTTTTCAGCACCAGCACATTTTCTAAGCATAAGTCGATGTTGTTGTGCCCATTCGAAAATTATTCTGAAAAACAAAACCACATTTAAATTTATTTTTGGAATGAATTTTCTGAACATTACATGGGGCTTTTACTAAATATATTTAATAGGCCATTCAACCTCTACCTTCAAGACTACTTTCTTCGGACTATGTGCTTGGGATTAAATTAGTTGTGTTTTCTGGTAATCACCGCGATTCAAGGCCTACGTAATATTTCAATGCCGAATCACTGATATGCTGTAACTTACACATTAAAATATTCTACTCACCTGAGGCCTATGTTTAAGAGGCTCCACTTTCAACACTTCTTACATTTCATGAGTAATGGACCACCAAACACTAAGCAGAAAACCCTAGTTTTAACTTTAAATCTTCTGCTTCTATAGAAACCACAGACAACAGTTGGGATCTTCATATTGCAGTATATATCATATTTTCAACACAGAATCTCATAAAGCAAAAGTTCGCTAATTTTATGAACCCATTGTTCGTTCCTGTGGTATATTAAAAGCACAGGTAATGTGTTCATAAAAATGAATCTCTGAGTTTTATTGCTGTAGCTTGTGGCTACGGTTTATTAAAAAGTAATGGCCCTTACAGTAAACGGATCGTATTTAATATGCAAGCTGTAGTATCGAGAGCTTGAATGCAAATCTTATTTCTTTTGCGCTGACCGCAAAATTCAATCAAGTAAAGCGTCGTCAAGTATATCGTCGTACTCTTCAAAACCAGTGCCACTGAATGAAACAAATAGTTAAAACCATGTTCAATTCCACGTATTTCGAGGGCTTCAGAAATAGTTTTCCTGGCCATTCAAAGTAAAATTCCGATAAATTGCTTATGTTGGCAATATAATGATAATGTTAAATTAATATCTATTATCTGTAGTCATTATAAAGTTGGTTTTAATAAAACAAAACATTCTGACTTGAAATATTATTCTATTTACCCTGTTGTGAGGAATAGGAAATTAAGAAGAATTAATAGATTATTCATAAAATTTAGGCCTACATGCAGCCTAGGCGTGACTGAGACAATGACGGACAAACTGAAAATCTTGACTGGAACAGTGATTATGTGCCAGAATGGTACTTTATGAGGTTGTGAGGGGGACGGGAAAATGCCTGCCCGTCTGTCTATCTGCATTACGCCTGTACGCGCGATAAATGAAATACGCTTTATCGGATTTTCATGAAACTTGGTATACGCATTTATAGCGTCCATGGAAAGAAGCCTATTGCTTTTTGACCAAATAGGTTGACCGGTAACGGAGTAATGCTTAATTTAGCGCCTACTTTATGGTAGTATGCTAGAAAGAATTTATCAATTGCAAATCAGTTATCATGGCAACATATTGTTTTAGTGTTCATATATGGCTTTGGAAGTTGCAATACAGTTAGTTTTGACATATACCACTACTCACATATTCTTTCACATATGCTTATCAAACTTTAGATCTTTGTCTTTCCGTAAGCCCTGCTTAATGAATCGATCTGGAGCTTAACTCGGATATCGATTACAAAAATAACTTATTTTCGGCCTATCATAATTCCAATTATCACTTATTAAAGAAAATCATTCGGGCACTTTGTTATATTAGTTTAGCTGATTTTATTCCATTCCAAATGGAAAGGGCCATTACACAATCAATATAACAAAAAGTGTCATTTACGAACGCATAGTTCTTTAAATTATTAATATATATTTGCAATAAAACCTTTTCTCTATACTGTTGCTTAAGGTGATTTTTGTAACTGTATTTGCACATTGTGCAGGCCATCGCCGTCATTTAAACATACCGTAGGAATCAGCAGCGTACCTACCTTCCACCCCAGCAGCCGAGTTCGATTCCCGGCAGAGTTGGTTTATTTTTGGTTTCAGGACTGGGTGTTTCTCAATAGGTTAAGTCAAGTCGGATTTACGCCAAACAGACGAAACAGAAAATCGTGAAACTCGAGTTGTTGGAGACTGTTTTGTGTAGTTTTCTGAGTCGCAGTTGAGCGAGTTCAGGGCTTATTTTATTTTCACGAAACAAACAAAACATAAACTTGCTTCTTCCGTCCTCGTCAGCTCAGTCGTTTTCTGGATTGCCTTTCTGTTCGAGTTGTAGGGAACTGTTGTGTGTTTTTTGTTTTTGTTTTGAGAGTCTCGATAGTATCGGCAAAAGTAAACTGTTTTTACATTTGTGTAGCGAAGTTCAACATTGTATGAAACGAGTTCAGTGAGGCATACTTTAGCGGAGCAAAAATGGGCGAAAAAAGAGAAATGTAAACAATGGAGAAGGTGTTGGTTTAATTGATGTTTTTCGCAAGCATTCCAATGTATGGAAATCAGAAGATATCAAGTACAAAATTCGAATATGCAGAATGCTGGTTTCACTAATTTCTTTAAAGTATGTATTTTATCAGACCTAACTAACAATATGCAATGAAAACCACGTACAAATTTTCAAATGAAAATGGATGTCTATTATTAGCTGACAAAGGTTTTGTACATAGGAAAGATTTATATTTATATTGATGCAATGGGAGCAAATTTAAACAGAGCCTCTAGCTCTGGATTATCAATACAAAAATTATCTCCTGACGAAGCATTTTCTTTTCCTTTGACGTTAATTAATTAAGATTCACTTCATACTTCAAGAGGAATCAATTACACAATAAGAACTGAACTATGAACTGCTGTGTCGAGTTTGGAAGGAGGAGATTTATGCTGCAGGAATACTCAATAGTAAATTTCAAATATAATAAGTATTCAAATAAAATAAGTATTCTCCAGCATATTTTTAAAACATAAATAATAATATTTAGGATGTTTGATGTATTGGATATGTGATAGAAGGATTTTGGGAAAATAATTAAGTAAATTCAAGTAAAATATGAGTAGTATGGTTTTGTACATGACGTCATTGCAGGATTGGCAGGATTGATGACGTCACAAGTGGGCGTGGCCTATGACGTCACAAGTGGGCGTGGCTATGACGTCAGTGGCGGATTGTATGACGTCACAAGTGGGCGTGGCTACAACCGCGTGATTCAAAATGGCATCGGTTCCGGTTCCTATTGCAAATGGCGGCGGTTCCGGTTCCTATTTCAAATGGCGGACGAAGCGCGAAATTCAAAATTTGGAAATTCATAATATAAATGGCGTCCGTTCCGGTTCCTATTTCAAATGGCTGACGAAGCGCGAAATTCAAAATTTGAGAATTTATAATGTAATTGGTTACGTTTCCGGCGCGAAATTCAAAATTTGGGAATTTATAATAAAAATGGCTACGTTTCCTGTTCCTATTTCAAATGGCGGATGGTGGGAAATATAATACTAGATGGCGGTTGATTTGAAAATTGCAAAAGGTGGAAATTGGATATTACAATTGCAAATGGCGGATGGTGGGAAATTTGAAATTTGTATATTGGTAGGGTTTTACAACATGGCGGCATTGCTTACGTCATTGCAGGATTGGAAGGATTAGATCATGTGACAGGTGGAATGTTTATGACGTCATTGCATGATTGCGGATTGATGACGTCATTGCAGGATTGGAAGGATTAGATCAAGTGACAGGTGGAATGTTTATGACGTCATTGCAGGATTGCGGATTGATGACGTCATTGCAGGAAGTATTACTATACGTTCCCACGTTTTGTCACGTACGTCAGAACAACGCATAAATGCAACGTCATATTCCTACAGATAGGTTTTCTGTAAGATGATTATTTTTCTAAAACCTAGCGACTTAGCCTATAGTAAATGTGGTCGGTGCGTAAGGCTTACAACCATGCCGACAATCTGGACCTCCTAATTTATTATTATTGTTATTATTAGTTGGAAATGTAGAGAAGCGTTATTTTATTCCATCAAGTATTTTTATAAATATGGTAGCCATCGTCTTAAAACTATATTTTGTCATAAGATGATAATCCTAGCCCAGGTTGTTAACTCAGCCTCTGGCTTAACGGATAGTCGTAAATTTTCCTATCATGATCGATGCATAATCTTACGTGTTGAATTAGCTTCAAACCCCCCAGTATAATGTTGGAATAATATTATATCATATACTTCATTATTCAAAGGCGTTTTATAAAGTCAGTATATACAAATGTTTTCTCAATATAGAACTGTGGTAGCATACTGTTTCATTGTACGTGACAGAATTGATGCATGTGCATCTCGTTATCTGCAACAGTCATATGAGGCTGTAGTAACCTTGACGTACATCTCACATCTCCATTCATTGCAACTTATCTCTCGTATGCTTACATATTCAAAACGTCTTAAAACAATCTCTTTAAACAGCAGTACCTTTAAATTTTAAATCCTAAACATAGCCTATGTCTTGTGTATTGCATATTAAATTAGTATTATTAGTCAACAGTATTTTTATTGATGTATATTAAAAACTCATATTGTAATATTCCAACGCTGAGTGGTTCTGAGTTCGATTCCCGGTCAGTAAAGGCATATTCAGCTTATACACACATTGCAGGAAAATGAATATAGTGTTTCAGAAAAGCGCTGATAAGAAATAAATATCAAATATCTGTTAGTTTCACCGGAAATGATTATATTTCGCATACGTCATCGATTTAATGTGTGAATTCACGAAATGAATTGTTCACAAGCTGGAAAAGCGAAATATCTAATTACTGCTGACTTCATCACTTTTAAACTTTAGCGTATATTTACCAAGTCGTGAGGCTAGAACTTTTTGTATCGTCAGCATTTTTTTAAACTCCAATCATTCCATTGGTGTAAAATATATTTGTCCTGTTGCGAGGCTATTTCAAAACGATACTATATAAACCAATGACGTCATGCTTCAGGCTCACTTCTTATTCAACCGTTATCAGCTGCAGATCTACAATGGAAAACTCGTCTACTGTATTTTTCCAATGTGAGGAGTGTGATGCGAAATTTAGACTTAAACACAATTTGAACAGGCACGTTTTCACGAAACAAAAAAAAATCCGAGTACAAATGTGATACCTGCGGTGTTTCTTTTACACGTAGGGACAACCTATCATCACATATCCGCAATATTCATTCTACCGACGCCAACAACGTCGTGTGCGAAATATGCAAGACAACGTTAAAGTCTGAGAGGTGTCTCAATGCACATATGCAGAACGTCCACCATCCATCCAGGAAGGTGGAACCTAGGCATATTGGGATCTACACCAACACTGGTCGCTTCCATCTGCCAGCCCATAGCGGGGACGGAGTAGCCCACCCACCGATGGTTGTAGAGGAAGCCGGGCATTCATCTCATCATTTACAGGTATGATATTATTATTATTATTGTGCAAGACATCAGACTTATTTCTTTTATGATAAAACTTAATATTATTTTCTATATTAGTACAGAGCGGCTAAAATCAAGACATTAAACTTAATTTCTTTTCTCATAAATCTTACTATTTTATTATTATTGTGCAAGCCATCAAACTTATTTTTTATCACAGTACAAGACATAAAACGTAATATTATTTTTTATATTAGTACAGAACTGATAAAAACATGACATCAATCTTATTTCTTTTATGATAAAACTCATTATTATTTTTTATATTGGTACAGAACGGTTAAAATCAAGACATTTAACTTTATTTCTTTTATCATAAATCTTAATATTTTATTTTTCCTTTGTTATAGAATGCCAGACCAGTGAGTGTTGGAACCATGCAACAGACTTCCGCCCGTCCACATGATGACCTATACCAACCTGGACCTTCTGGTGTACAACCACAGGTATGTAGTGAAATTATTATTATTTCAGTGATTGTACAAGCCATCAATCTTATTTCTTTTATGATAAAACTTAATATTATTTTTTATATTAGTACAGAGCGGTTAAAAACAAGTCATAAAACTTTATTTCTTTTATCATAAAACTCAATTTTATTTTTCTGTTGTTATAGAATGCCAGACCAGTGAGTGTTGGAACCATGCAACAGACTTCCGCCCGTCCACATGATGACCTATACCAACCTGGACCTTCTGGTGTACAACCACAGGTATGTAGTGAAATTATTATTATTTCAGTGATTGTACAAGACATCCATCTTACTTTTTATCATAAAACTCAATTTTATTTTTCCTTTGTTACGGAATGCGAGACTTTATATTTCAATGATTAAACAAGACAGAAAACTTATTTCTTTTGTCATAAAACTCAATATTATTTTTTATATTAGTACATAACGGTAAATAACAATACATTAAACTCATAAATCTTAATATTTTATTTTTCCTTTGTTACGGAATGCGAGACTTTATATTTCAATGATTAAACAAGACAGAAAACTTATTTCTTTTGTCATAAAACTCAATATTATTTTTTATATTAGTACATAACGGTAAATAACAATACATTAAACTCATAAATCTTAATATTTTATTTTTCTTTTGTTACAGAATATAAGTCCAATGAGTGTGGATACCATGCGGACATCATCCGTCCAGCCAAGCACCAGCCATCCTGGACCTTCAGGCCAACATTTACAAGTATGTTATTATTATGCAAGACATCAGACTTATTTCTTTTATGATAAAACTTAATATTATTTTCTATATTAGTACAGAGCGGCTAAAATAAAGACATTAAACTTTATTTCTTTTACCATAAATCATAATATTTTATTTTTCTTTTGTTACAGAATCCAGAGTCCATCCGCCAGTCGAGACCTAGCGTTATCATGCATACGCGCGATATTCCACAGGTATGTACAGTGAAATGTCTTAGTCTTTTATTATACCATTCGCTTACAAAAAGTCTCGATTGCTAATGTCGATGTTTTTTTCGTTATTACAGAATCAATGTGGAATGGAACGCACCGCTATGATCAACTCACCATCAACAGAAACATGTGAGTTTTTACCTGTTGAAACTGCATTTAGGTCACGACTGGCAACATATGCTGCAAAAAATTTCCAAGCCGGCGATATGGAGTCTATCCTGTCGTCGTGTCAGTATAAAATTGAAAATCTTCTGTCAGAGTCACTATCAAAATTTGCATCAATTAAATTTAATCTTTTCGTGGAGTGAGAATTTAATCATCTAGAGCTAAATTCTTGTTTGAGAAATTTTAAAACAAAAAATGAAGCATTGCTTAGAACCTTTAATATTCACGAAGTAGTTTCTAGTCATATTTCTAAAATTCAGGCTGAGATGCAAGATAGTGAAATGCGAGGGTCTGGGTGGTTTTACAATAAAATCCACAAGATTGAAATTCGTATCAATGAATACTTGCCATTTGCAGGGCGTAGTCATATGATCCTCCCTGATAAATTCCAGCATCTGAAGTCATTAATTAATATTCGTAATGATGATGAATTTTGTTTCAAGTATTGTGTATTATCAAAATTTATTGAGTCTGATAAGGAAATGTGGGCCAGTTATCTTACCAGACCAGAGTTGGATAACAAGTACGATTGGAACTGTGTGAAATTCCCCGTTTCGATTCATGATATTGAAAAGTTTTCAAAAAGAAACAATATTTCGATCAATGTTTTCGGCCTAGAGGAAAAACGGCATGGGAAAAATATTTCTCATTTCGTATTTCCTATCAAAATTGTTGAAAAGGAACTAGCTGATCATAGAGATTCTTTGTTTGTATGTAACGAGGAAAATTCACATTACATCGTCATTTCAGATTTCAATGCTTTTGTAAGACCTTTTGTAACAACCAACCATCTTCAATTCAGAGTGTGCAAACGGTGTTTTACACATTTCCAAGCGTACGATGGTAAGTCTGCTGATGTAAGGTTGAGAGAACATTTGGCAATATGCAACTCGTTCAGCCCAGTCAGGTGCGAAATTCCTAAAAATCCTGAAGTTGTATTCAACAAGCCCGAATATTCGCAAAAGATCAGATTTGTCATCTATGCGGATTTCGAGTGTTTGCTGGAACCGATATCAGGATGTTTGGGAGATCCGCAGAAAAGCTGGACTACACCTTATCAGAAGCATAAACCTTTTAGTTTTTGTTATTTTATCAAAGATGCTGAGGGTGCATATTCTCAACTGAGACTTTTTAGAGGGGAGGATGCCAGTGGCGAGTTTATGCGCTCGCTCGTTGCTGATGCTAAGAAATTGATAAAATGTTGAATAGTGTAAATAAGCCTATGACCCCTCTGACAGAAGATGAAATTAGAACATACAATAGCGCTACTATTTGCCATATTTGTGGTGAGGGTAACTTTACCGATGTGAACTATAAAGTAAGGGACCATTGCCATGTTAGTGGTCGGTTCAGAGGAGCCGCCCACAGAAATTGTAATTTGAATTATAGGAACCAGGCATTTGTCCCTATTGTTTTGCATAACCTGACCAACTATGATGCTCATTTTATTGTGACAGAACTTGGTTTCGATCAGAATAGAATCAACGTCATATGTAATACACAAGAAAAGTATGTGACATTTTCAAAATTTATTCCCTCCTCTTATTTGAAGAGGGGAGGTATGGAGTTGAAATTTATAGATTCGTTTCGGTTCATGGCAAGCAGCCTGGAAAAGCTAGCAAACAATCTACCTAAAGATAAATTTATAGAAACAGCAAAAGTATTTGGTGAAAACGCCGATTTGGTGTGTCGAAAGGGAGTGTTTCCCTACGACTACGTCACCTCAGTTGAAATTTTGAAGGAGAAGAAATTGCCTCCCAAAGATGCATTTTACAATAGACTCGCGAATGAGAACGTCTCTGACCAAGACTACTCTCACGCGAGAAACGTTTGGAATTGTTTCTCGATCAGCTCATTAGGAGAATATTCAGACTTGTATTTGAAATCTGATGTTTTGATTTTGACCGACGTTTTTTAAAACTTTAGACAGATGTTTTTGAGACGTACGGAATGGATTGTTTGTTCTATTCCACTGTTCCAGGCTTTGCTTACTCAGCTATGTTGAAGTTCACAAAGGTAAAATTACCGCTTTTGACCGATATGGATATGATTAAAATGTTTGAACGCGGGATAAGAGGTGGAATTTGTCAGTGTGTGACAAGGCACGCTGTTGCAAACAATAACATGTGTGATGAATATGATGAGTCTACAAAAAAATCTTTTCTTTATTATGTCGATGCCAATAACATTTATGGTTATGCGATGTCGCAGGCATTGCCGTCAGGCGAGTTCCGCTGGCTCGACAAACATGAGATAGCGTCCTTTGACATCATGTCCATACCGGTCAATTCTAAATTAGGATATGTGCTTGAGGTAGACATTGAGTATCCAGACCATCTTCATGATGCTCATTCTGATCTCCCTTTCTGTGCGGAGATGAAATTTCCTTCAGGCAGCAAAAACAAAAAATTATTAACCACTTTGGAGCCAAAAGAAAAATATGTCGTTCATCACACGGTACTTAAGCAAGCCGTGCAACACGGACTGAGGTTATCCAAGATCCATAGAGTTATCGAATTTCAACAAAGCTGCTGGTTGAAACCCTACATTGACTATAACACAGCCAAGCGTAGGGCTGCAGCCAACAACTTTGAGAAAGACATTTTTAAATTGATGAACAACGCCGTTTTTGGCAAGACTATGGAAAATGTAAGGAAACGTATAAATTTTCGGCTTGTATCAAGTGAGAAGGAAATTCGAAAGCTGGTAGCCAAAAGTAACTTTATGGATAGGACAATTTATAACGAAAACTTGGTTGGTGTCCATCTTGCAAAAACTAGATTAGTGTTTGATAAGGCCATCTATGTTGGCATGTCTATTTTGGAAATTTCGAAAACTAGGATGTATGAGTTCCATTATGATACCATGAAAATTTTTATAAAGAAGGATTGAAATTGTGCTACATGGACACTGATAGTTTCGTCTATAGAATTGAAACGGATGACCTCTTCCGTGATATGATGCATTTCCGAGATGAGCTGGATACTAGCGTCTACCCACCCGAACATCCCTTGTATTCAAACGAAAACAAGGCGGTGGTCGGGAAATTCAAAGATGAAGGAGCTGGTCACTCCATAAAGGCGTTCGTAGGTCTGCGAGCGAAAATGTACGCCATAAAATTTAATGACATGGTTATAAAAAAATTGAAAGGCGTTAAGAAAAACGTCATTGACAAAGATGTCAACTTTGAAGATTATTTTGGTTGTCTACAGAGCGGACAGTCAACATTCTCGTTAAACAGATCCATCAGATCATACAAGCATAATGTATTTTCAATTTCTATGAATAAATTAACTTTATCTGGCAACGACGATAAGCGTCATATT
Source organism: Ectobius pallidus (assembly GCA_964059195.1). NCBI lineage: Eukaryota > Metazoa > Arthropoda > Insecta > Blattodea > Ectobiidae > Ectobius > Ectobius pallidus. Next base: position 34,750,773 of record CAXKWD010000007.1, on the reverse strand, counting down.
ATGGAAAATGGTGTGGACACTCTCGCTCACGGACACTATAGAATCAGGGAGGAGGAGTGTGATGATGAACCTCCTACTAAGAAATGCAAACTATAAAAAATGTAAGAAATGTGTAAAAAATGTATATTTATGTATGTGTGTGTGTAAATGGAATGTGTAAAAAATGTATATTTGTGTGTGAAACAATACTTGTAATTTTATATGATGTGCGGTGTTGGAGAACAATACTTGTAAATTTATATGATGTACTATTGATGTATGATAACGTTGGGTTCATGTGGGATATAAATAAAAGAAAATAGTTATAAAAATGAATCTATCTTTTACTTTCCCTAGTCAAATACAATATCCTTAGCATTAATCCATGAATTTTTAGAGTTTGGGAATCCCAACCACTTTACAAACACCTTCTGTCCTTTGTTCCTTAACACTTTTTCAATTAAATAACAGTCTGGAAACTTTGTTTTCTGGAGTTCTTCAGCATAAAAAGCACCTTCAATACTCCCACCTCCAAATCCTGAAGCAAATATGTGGGAGGAAATGTCGATTGGATCTTCTGTATCTTGAAAATCTCCGTAGTCCACGACGGTAAGTATCCTTTATTAAATAATTTCCTATGTTTTGAAACTCTTACATAGTCACAGTCATTCTATGATTTTTATCCCCCGCAATTCAGATATGATTTCTTGTATCTCGCTGTGATGAGAATAATTCCCTACTGCAGATGATGACAAAAGTATACGTAATCTGTCAATGAGCTCATTCGGATCAGGCCAGTATTTATAATCACATTTACGATTCGAATGTACTTCTCCTGTATGGTGCGACGAAGCCTCGTTGGAAGAGTCTAAATCTTGTTCTTCTTTTTCATCATCTTGTTCTTCCTCTTCTTCCTTATCCTCTTCAGGAAATAATTTCTTAATGACTTGTAGATATTTGTGAGTATTATCTCTTCGAATGTTTTCGCTTTCGTCATAATTTACTTTGTGCGCGCTAGTTTTTTTCAAAATCTCCTTATACATGGCTAAGTCATAACAGTCATATAAATGTTTATTAGGATTACTTTTCATCAATAGTTCAAGTAACCCAGAACAAACGATATATCTCTTGTCACCAACATAGAGGTTATCATTTTTAATGGTAACGGGGAATTTACCAATGTTGAATACCTGCCTATCAGGATCCCATCTCATACCGTAAATATCATCATCATTATTGCTCGGTCTATGTTGAACGAGTTTCTGGACATAAGGCGCTGACACTTGACCGTAGACAATTTCTAACAGGTATTTATATTGCTTCTGCATAGTTTGATCAGAGGAGTGAACAGATTCGCATTCCATCTCCGACTCTTCAGATTCACAATCACTGTTGTGTATGAACTCTTCGAGGGGGAGAGTTATCGGGTTTATAATTTCAACAATTTTTTGTTTAGACTGAAGATTGGATTTTTTTATCGCTAAATATTTATTCCGTAAAGTTTTATCTTGTTCCACATTATCTATCGGTATATTTTTATCTTTTACTCGTGGGAGGAGTTTATGTACCATTATCAGATGCTTCCTCAGACCTGTAGTATTATGGTTTTTCATTTTTAATTCAACATTCTTATGCTTTAGCTTTTCACAAAGTTTGCACAGAGCAGCTCAGCTCCATCAAATAACGCAAAAAAATTATCATATTTACTGTTTGATAGTTTCGATTGTGAGCATACAGCATCACTACTTTGATCAGAAGTGATCTCGTCACTCATTTCGGAACCTCACCTTCACAGCTTCAAGGATGAAAAGCAACTAACTCTATTTACCATAGATCCATTATTTATTGCTAAAAATCATAGTGTCCGAAAAAGGATATTCCTGAGGTTTTTAGACAGAGGATCGGGATGTTCTTGATCTATTTCTTGGTCTTGGTCTTGGTCTTGGTCTTGGTCTTGGTCTTGGTCTTGGTCTTGGTCTTGGTCTTCTAGGAATGGACTTGTATATTTACCATACATGAACTCTCAGGATGTCTAACAAAAAGATCATTTTAATCATATCTTACACATATTACTTGATGAATCATGAACGCATTGGTCTTTCAGGAATTACTACGTCCCGCAGTGATGCTGGGAAATAGTATGCTGTGCATGCATTCGTCTTCTTCTCGACATAAGCTAACCATTGGGAGGATATCCAGAGACACGTTTTGCTTCTCAACCTTCATGACTGTAAATGTCATTTTTATAATGAAGCGAATGTTTTTATATAAAAAGTTATAACATGAGAATGATTTAATCAGTATGGCGCCGCGAGTAGAACGAAGCAGACGTCGACACATTACTCATGGGAACAAATTAATAAACACACTGATTGATAAATTGCCTGGGTATCGCTTTTGTGGACCTGGAACTAAATTGGAAAAACGAGTGCAAAGAGGTGATAAGGGTATCAATCCTCTAGACGAAGCCTGTAAGGTGGACGATATAAGTTACACACAGAGCTCAGATATAATCGATCGACATAAAGCAGACTTGAAATTTTTAAAACAAGCTTCCAATCGTGACAAGGCTACCGACGCGAGTCTTGGGGAACGTGCCACAGCTTATACCGTTTCTAAAATTATGAAAGGAAAAGTGAAAATGGAAATGGACACAATTAAAAAACTAAAAGCTTCATATAAAAAGTTACTATCGAATAAGAAGAACAAGAAAAAGAAGAGAGTGTTGAAATTGCCGAAGAAAATTGGTGGTATACTACCTCTGCTACCTATATTTGCAGGTTTATCTGCACTTGGGGCTCTCGGTGGTGCAGGAGCACATATCGCTAAAGCTGTAAATTCTGCAAAGTCCAACAAGAAACAGTTGCTAGAAAACATTCGTCATAACCATATGATGGAGAGCATAGCCTTAGGGAAAAAAGGATCTGGTATCGCGATGAATGGAAAAGGAATGTATCTAAAACCTTATGCGACCGGTAAAGGACTTCGTTTAAAAAAAGCTCTAACTAACTACGACTTGGAACGGTACGCTAACCAATTAGGAAAAAATGGGTCTTAATTTCAACAAATACGTACCCACCACGAAGCAATCTCATAAAAGAAGTCTTGACACCGTTAAGATTAAAAAGGATTATAACCCTACGCAATGTGAAAGGGGCTATACTCGGAGTCTTATCTTCGATATGTTATCACATATAAGTAAAAAGTATCTCAAGTCTCTAGGACACAAAGTGTGTTAATATGGATATCCTTCTCTGAAATCGGGGGACTGAATTTAAATTTCTGCAGCAAACAATATACCAGCAAACACAAAGGCTTATTGCTTAATTCTACACGATCGAAGTGTAGAGTATACTGCATTAACCAACATCGTTACCAATGTCGTGTAACAACATGATTATAATCGACTGTCAAGGATATCAGTCAAGGTGCAAACAATTTATAGCTAAAGAGGTTGCAGTGTCTTCGGTGGATGATAGAATTGTACATTTTGTTCTCCAACCACCTAAAAACATTTACCCAGATACAAAGTCGCTGCGGTACTTCGAATCCAACATCCATGGAAATCCGTTGATACTTGCCCTACGAAGACTTGAAGCCTGTTCTTGAAAGTGTGGATGTTCTTCATTGTAAACTGATGCAGAGACCTGTTATAAACATGAACGATATTGATGTTCCAAAGCTTGACGAATTAAGAGACTGTGAAACCAAATGACTTTTTCATAATGACTCTAATATGAAATGCACATTGTAAAATGTTATTGTGCTTACGCTGTGGATGAAATCCCAGTAAGATTGTAATAAATTGAATAAAATTCTATAATCCCGAGTTGTGTTTTTTATTTCACAGTCCCTCATCCTAGGAATTAGGAATAGGAGATGTTAGGGAAAACTGGACTTTGTCAAACGTGAGAAAATCCAGCTATGAAATAACTTACAAAAGAATACATTTTTTATCACTTTGGTTTTATTGAATATTTACAAGTTGAATTTCACTTGAAAGTCTCCTATTTCTAAAATGAATATCACTCATGATCTTGAGAGTCTCCAACTTCTGAAACACAGAAAAATAAAAAACACATAAGAATTTAGCTTATGATGGATAAGAATGGGAAATGGTCCATGTTAATAGTACATACCTTTCTAGAGAAGTCGATGGACTTAGGGTGTTGGTTGTTGTGTTGTATAATCACTTTTAGTCTGTTACACACACTTCACACTGAGTCTAAAATCTCAAAAAGTTTCCCATATTACACAAAGTTGAGAACGTTGTAGTAGTATCCATCTGACTTCGGCTCCTTACCATAGTACACCAATGAAAGTTTCTCCTCGTTCATCTGTTGAAGCTGATCTTCACTCAACTTCCCGAACCTTGTTGGTAGAAAAACACTGCATCCAATCATTAAGTCTATAACGATTCTCCTTCCATACCTTGTATACACGGAACGAGCTTCCTTTACCGGATAAGCAAGTCCAATTTGTAGCTCGCTCAAGGGCTTGGTACAATTCACATCGGGGATGTTTACAACTGAATACCGCTCTAGAGTAGATACTATAGGTGTCTTCTTATTCTTGTTTTCCTCCGATTGAAACTGTGTATTTGGTAAATCCGCTTGTGATGGTTGTATGGTGGGGGACTGCAGCGCATCCCACAAGTCTTGCGTTGTAATATCCATTATATCAGCAGCAGCAGCTGTAGTAGATTTAGGTGCACTTTTACGACCACGCTTCATTGTTAACATCTCGGAGGTTTGACGATCACTAAACTATGCATACACACAACTAAGTATTATATACTGTCCACCTTCCCCTCACTCTTGCTGTACACAATCATGCTCGTCAGGAACATGCATCATTTCACCTGTGCCACAAACATCTCGTCCCATATCGATGAGTACCTCACCTTTAGTTTTACTTATAAACCTGCAGAAGGGGGCCCATCTTCTATGTTCATTTGCTGGATCGTCCGTTTTTTCCCATTGTCCTATCTGCGTATGACAGTACGCGCACTCGACTACATCCTTGTATCCAATATAGTAGAATCCAGCTTCGCTCATTTTGTCCAAGTCAATAAACGTCAATGGCCAATCTTTAAAAGTTTTACGTCGATCAGATTGTTTATCCATATCAAGCATCGTTCCATAATACAGAGCCATCCTGCGCGTTATGCTTCTCACTTACGACTAACCTTGAACCTGTCCTGCACGTGCCGTGTAAGACCTTGAAACAAGTTTGAACAAGTCCGAGTGATGACGTCATACATAAAGAATTCATGATTCAGCTGTAATGTAAGATGTACTTCCAGTCAGGTGTTGTTCTGGCGTACGTGACAAAACGTGGGAACAAAACTGATGATGTAGAGGAATATGATAAATTGCTAACATAGTTCTATATTGAGAAAACATTTGTATATACTGACTTTATAAAACGCCTTTGAATAATGAAGTATATGATATAATATTATTCCAACATTATACTGGGGGGTTTGAAGCTAATTCAACACGTAAGATTATGCATCGATCATGATAGGAAAATTTACGACTATCCGTTAAGCCAGAGGCTGAGTTAACCCCCTAGGCTAGGATTATCATCTTATGACAAAATATATATAGTTTTAAGACGATGGCTACCATATTTATAAAAATACTTGATGGAATAAAATAACGCTTCTCTACATTTCTAACTAATAATAACAATAATAATAAATTAGGAGGTCCAGATTGTCGGCATGGTTGTAAGCCTTACGCACCGACCACATTTACTATAGGTTAAGTCGCTAGGTTTTAGAAAAATAATCATCTTACAGAAAACCTATCTGTAGGAATATGACGTTGCATTTATGCGTTGTTCTGACGTACGTGACAAAACGTGGGAACGTATAGTAATACTTCCTGCAATGACGTCATCAATCCGCAATCCTGCAATGACGTCATAAACATTCCACCTGTCACATGATCTAATCCTTCCAATCCTGCAATGACGTCATCAATCCGCAATCCTGCAATGACGTCATAAACATTTCACCTGTCACATGATCTAATCCTTCCAATCCAGCAATGACGTCATCAATCCGCAATCCTGCAATGACGTCATAAACATTCCACCTGTCACATGATCTAATCCTTCCAATCCTGCAATGACGTCATCAATCCGCAATCCTGCAATGACGTCATAAACATTCCACCTGTCACATGATCTAATCCTTCCAATCCTGCAATGACGTAAGCAATGCCGTCATGTTGTAAAACCCTACCAATATACAAATTTCAAATTTCCCACCAACCGCCATTTGCAATTGTAATATCCAATTTCCACCTTTTGCAATTTTCAAATCAACCGCCATCTAGTATTAAATTTCCCACCATCCGCCGTTTGAAATAGGAACAGGAAACGTAGCCATTTTTATTATAAATTCCCAAATTTTGAATTTCGCGCCGGAAACGTAACCAATTACATTATAAATTCTCAAATTTTGAATTTCGCGCTTCGTCCGCCATTTGAAATAGGAACCGGAACGGACGCCATTTATATTATGAATTTCCAAATTTTGAATTTCGCGCTTCGTCCGCCATTTGAAATAGGAACCGGAACCGCCGCCATTTGCAATAGGAACCGGAACCGACGCCATTTTGAATCACGCGGTTGTAGCCACGCCCACTTGTGACGTCATACAATCCGCCACTGACGTCATAGCCACGCCCACTTGTGACGTCATAGGCCACGCCCACTTGTGACGTCATCAATCCTGGCAATCCTGCAATGACGTCATGTACAAAACCATACTACTAATATGGAATTTATTAAAGGAAAATTTTCTGGAATTACAGCTAATTTTATTTTATTTTGGTTATTGGACATGCTATAGAAGCTCTCTGCTTGATGTGATGAAGCTCGGAAGATTGTATTTTGATTGATAATTATTTTCGGTTGCGTTTATGTCGATAATTATATTTTCAAATATGATATTACATTAAGAACTTTTTAGTAGAGATTATTGAATATGGAATTCCGTAAAAGGATTACGATATTATAATGAGGGCACGGATTTTGATGACATGTAATCTTTTAACTGGAACATCATGGGCGTTGCCCACTAGTGCATTATTCTGATCATGACTCCTAGATTATAAAAATAGTAATTTTAGGGTCTTTTTTGTCATTTTTCTGTATTTGTTATTTTTATGTCATTTTAAAACCTTAATGTCATTTTTGGGTAATTTTTTTGGCCATTTTACGGATGTTTTCATATTTTTAGGTAATTCTTTATAATTTCAAGTCATTATCGCCTAAATTTGTGATGTTTCCTGCATTAGGCCTATATAGTGTGAATTTGCGAACTTTAAATAAGCATAAATAAATAGATCTTGTTATAATTTTAATTTGGATGCAGAAAAACGGTGTTGGATGTTTTCATTTAGCCGTATGTACCATTTAACTAAATACAGGCCTATAATTGTGTCAACAACATAAAATAATGTAGAATACACACAAGTCTGATGAATAAACTTCTATTTTCATATAAGTGTTTGGGTAATTTTCTTTAGTTTTTGGATCATTTTTTTTTTTTGTATTTTTACGGTCGTTTTATAGCTAATTTTTTTAGGTATTTTTACGTCATCAAAATCTGGGTCCAGGTTATAATAAAGACATGAATGAGTTGAGGAGTTACGTAATAATTCTGCGTCATAAAGAAAAACAATTGGGGGGTTGAGAATAATTGGTCCGGGTTTTAAATGAGGAATATGGAGATTCTTTAATTTTTATCTTTCGTGGATCTCGTGTTGGATCTTTCGTATGCGGGTGGGAGTCTAAGGATGGCTATGATCTTAGCAGGTCTTCTTCGGTCATCCGGTCTTAAGCATTCAGCTAGATTCCAGATCATCAGCATCAATGGAAAATATTAAAATAGGCCTACCTAATTTCTTTTATTGATTATTTCACTTTCATGTAGGAATGGCTAAAGGTGAATACCGAATTATGTTGTTTTCAAACAAGGTAATCTATTTATGTGTTTAACTTATATTGTTTTGGGATATAAATATTATTTCTGTCTTTCCTAGCCAATCCTGAATGAATTGTCTATAATAATTTAATAAAAAGGTTTGGAATTTGTGACATCTTACAATTAAAATTTAGTGACATTTAATTCTATAGTGTGTTTAATATGAAAGTAATTCTGGTTTAATGTTAAATTCTCAAACAAATATTACTTTAAATAAATTTTAGTTATGTGTGTTTTTCTGAAAACAGTGTGCTTATTTATATATTTAATCCTCTCTTAAGTCCTGTGGATCTCGATCTCAAAAGTACTGGGGTCGAGATGGTGCAGGCTATATATTTGTTACTGTATGTGTCTGATATTGCTCCAAGATAGTAACGGGCCGCTGTAACTTTGCACTTTCCAGTTTCAACTATATGCCTATTTACGTTGGCTGCACTGCAATTCTATTCACTGACAGACAGAAGCCATTCGGCTTCGAACATTGCATGCTTGTATTAGGGGATTCTCTCTCATTTTTCCGTAATTAATGTATTACGTCTCAGTATTAATAGTATTTATACAAATACAAACACAAATACACTATTAATAAAAAATCGTATTGTTCATATACAAATGCTTATGGTATCGGAGAAAGCATAATGCTTTACATCCCTAATATTCTCATTCTTTGGCAAAGTTATAAGTGGTGTAATGGTTGAGATGCTAGATCGTGGAACTGGAGGTCCTAGGTTCATATCCCTCCCTATGCTGTATTTTTTTACTATATTTTTAAGATTTAAATGCAGTGTTTAATTTTTAATGTTTAAAATTACCTGCCTTATACTTTTTGTCAAATCTATAAGGGCAGATCCAGATTTCACGTACTTTGCACCCTGGGCAAAACTTTGTTAATAGCCGCCCCTTTAATTTTTTACTTTTCCCACCTACCCCGAAGTTGCTGTTTTAGTGTTAAAATTGAGTTTTACCGAAGTATAAACCAATAGTATCCCGATAGCGTTTTATTATTGCAAGTAATCCCAGGCTTCACAACATTTATTAAAAAATAAAAGTAATTATGTTTTGGAGAAAAATGCATGATTGCTATTGCAGTTTCATTTGCAAAAAAAAAAATACCTAAAACCTCCGACAATATATTGTATTATGTAATATAATCGATCTTTGAAACTTTCAAAAATATTTAATGTAGACTAGGTTATTTGGTAATTATAAAACATATGCTAATTTAAATTAAGATATGTTTATGAAACATATTTATTACAGGTACCATATATTAAAACAAATATTTTAGAACAGAATAATTAATGATCCAAATGTTAAAACGAGATTTTTAATAACGAGTTTGCTATGTTTGCGAAACGAGCCCTTAAGAGCGAATGCAGCAATCCTACGAGCAAAATAAAATAATTTTTTCACGTGTATCGTACCCTATTTTTTAGACAATCGTTAAAATTTATCAAATAATAATAATAGATGCTAGATTTATGATAAAGAATTACGCCCTGTGGAGCCAGCCATATTGGAAAGCAAAGACAACCTGTTACAGATTCTCTACAATTTCTGAGAACTTTCACATTTAAAAAGGCTTAATGAATTTTAACATTTTTATCAAACTGATTCTATTTAATAATCATATAGCCTAGGAAATATTTTTAACAAAAAGAGTTTTTCCATGTGAAGCAATCAAAGTTGGTTACTCTGGAATGTTATAATTTCATACCACCCACTAGCTTAATTTTCTCCTTTTAATTAATGGCAACTTGCGTAGAGGCAAGCAGCTTCATTTAGGTTTATAATAAATTATTTTCTTCTTCTTCTTCAAGATTAAAAGTGCTTCTTTTACCGATTTTCTAAAAAAATTATTACCTTATTTCTACTTTTCTGAGAAAAGTACCTGAGCCCCAAAAAATGTTGTTTTCATACAATTTTCCTTCTCGAGCTAGGATGTTCACAGACATACACACAAACACACTGACACTCTCACACACTGAGACACGCACACAGACATGTTTTCAAAATAGTATTTTTTTATTCGGGGGCCTCAAAACGTGCATTTATGTTAAAAACTAAAGTCAGAATTTCGGGATCGAAAACGACACTTCCTCTACCTATAGTACCTATGGCATGGACAGAGGGAGTAAAGGAGTACCGTGCGAAAAATGGGACATCTTGTCCCTCTACCTGATAAAGAGTTTTAATAGGTTTCGCCGCTGAAGGCGATCTTCAAATTGGCCGAGGTTAAGGTTTCACTACTGATAATGTTTTATACAATACAAATTATATTATACAATAAAATATAAGACAGCTAATTTTAAAAATTAAAAATTATGAACTATATTTGCGTCCTTAAAATAGCATTTAAAAAAAAGTAGATTGCCTAGGATCGAACCCTAAACTTCTGCGTAACTATCCAGCATTATAACCATTGAGCTACGACAACACGAAGTTGAAATGTAAATATAATCATATAAAGGAGTACCATGTCGCACACATAGGAGGATAAATCTTTGAGCTACGACAACACGAAGTTGAAATGTGAATATTATCATCTAAAGGAGTACCATGTCGCACACATAGGAGGATAAATCTTTGTATACATGAACGATAAGGGTTTTTTTGTGATACTATAGGTCCAGAATAATATTATATTACATAAATATAGAAAATTACTGAACGGAAAAACAGAAAAATAGTAATTGACGGATTAGAAATAGTTTCGAATGTTCAAGGCCGAATACAGCCGAAAACTGCCGATCGGCACCTCCTTGTCAGTACAGAACGAAGTCGAGTAGTTCATTTGTCAATCTTTGATAACTTGTAGAATGGAAACTGCAAACTTACAACGGCCCAGGTATAGTTTGGGGTACGCCGTGATGTAGTGGTTAAGGCACTGAGCTACAAGCCGGAAGGTCGCGGTTTTGATTTCCGATGAGGTCGTTGAGGTATTTGAATTGGCACTATGGCCCTGGGGTTGACTCAGCCTCTAACAGAAATGAGTACCAGGAATATTCCTTGGGGTAAAATACAGGCCGGCGCGTAGGGCTGACAACCTTGCCACCTTCATGTGCCATATATCCCAATCTGGGAGCCTTAACCTCCCAGAAAGCCTATGGGTCTCTATGGCCCATACAGGGATCGTTGTACCTTTTTAGTAGCATAGTTTGGTTTGAGTAGTTCGGAGCGGTGAGTGGTTTATCTTAATCTTAATTCAGACCCTCGTGACAACTGTTTAATCACGTGATATGATATACATACGGTTAGAGGATGCAAAATATGCTAAGTAATAGCATTAATAATAGTTATAATAGCAACAATTATACGTAGTAATGACAGTAATAATAAAGAAAATAGTAGGCTTAAATTTAGATAACTATATTTTACTGGAAAATTCTTAATGCCAAAAGAGGAAAAATATTCAAATATTGAAGTACTTCTTCTTCTTCTTCTGCCTATCCATTAATGGATGTTGGCGACCACATGATGCATCTTCATTCTATGAACCACAGTATGTAATAGTTGATCTACCCGTGGTAATCCTGTCCACTGCTTAATGTTATCCAGCCAAGATATTCTTTTTCGCCATCTTCTTCTTTTACCTTCTATTTTCCCTTCAATTATCAACTGTAGAAGCATATATTTAGTATTCCGTAATAGATGTCCTAAGTATGCAGTTTTTCTTCTTTTAAAAATTCTTAGTATTTCTCTTTGTTTGTGTAACCGTTGCAATATTTCGGTATTAGTTATTCTTGCTGTCCATGGAATTTTAAGCATTCTACGGTAGATCCACATTTCAAAGGCCTCGATCTTTTTTGCTGTTGTTGTATTCAGTGTCCATCCTTCAGAACCATACAGAAGTATAGACCAGATATAACATCTTACAAATCGAACTCTGACGATTAAATTTAGATCTGTGCTTGTGAGAACTTTCTTGAATTTCATGAAAGCATTACGGGCATTCTCTATGCGACATTTTATTTCCATGTCTGATCTCCAATTTTCACATAACCATGTTCCAAGGCACTTAAACTTGTCCACTCTTTGTATTAAAGACTCATTGAACCGGAGCTCTGCATTTAGAAAGGAGTCGGGCTGACGTGTGACAATCATAAAATGTGTCTTTTTGACGTTGATGTTCAGACCTAAGTTTCTACTATACTTTCCTACTAAGTTGACGAGTTGCTGAAGATCATCTAAATTATCAGCAATCAATACTGCATCATCAGCATATCGAATGTTGTGGATGAAGACTCCATTAACCTTTATGCCTTTGCTTATTTCCCCTATTGCTTCTTGAAAGATATTTTCTGAATATAAGTTGAATAACAGAGGTGAAAGTACGCATCCTTGTCGGACTCCCCTACAGATACTAACTGGATTGGTGATATCATTATCAAACTTAACCTGTGCTGTCTGATTCCAATATAAGTTTTCTATACATCGAATGTCTTTCTGATCTATATGCGTTCTTTTGAGGATTTCCATGAGTTTATGATGTTGTACTCTATCAAAAGCTTTTTCATAGTCTATAAAACAAAGGGCTACGTTTTTATCTTGATCATAACAGTTTTGTACTAGAACCTGTAATGCAACTATTGCCTCTCTTGTACCTAAACCCTTTCTAAATCCAAATTGTGTCTCTCCAATGAACTTCTCACACTTTTCATATAATCTTTGATGTATGATTTTCAGAAATATTTTCAGGGAATGACTCATCAAACTAATGAGTCTATGATCTTCACATATTCGCGCATTCGTCTTTTTTGGTAGAGGAATGAAAGTTGAGCATAGCCACTGGGCAGGATAATGACCTGTATCATAAATTTTGTTAAAAAGTTTGTGTAAAATTCTAATGCTTTCTTCATCAAAGAGTTTAATGAGTTCCACTGGAATTTCATCAGGTCCTGTTGCCTTATTGGTTTTGGAATTTCGTATGGCTTTCTCGATTTCATCTTTCATAATTGGAGGTCCTGTTAGATTATCATTCCTAGAAAAGTCAACAGTTGGTCTTTCATCTGAGAAGAGGCTTCTAATATAATCTTCCCATATATCTTTCTTTTCTGCGGCATCAATAACTATTTTATTATCTTTGTTGACTGTTAAGCAGATGTTTTTTCTTCTGTATATCCCAGCGGTCTCTTTTAACTTTTTATGTAAGTTAAAATCATCATGTAAAGCTTGCAAGCTTTCTATCTCTTCACATTCACGTCGTAACCATTCATTTTTTGCTGCTCTAATTTTTGACCTTATAAGTTTTTGAATATTATTGTAATTAGTTAAGTCTGTTTGTGCTCTATGCTTTCGGCGTTCACTCATCAATGTAAGAATTTCATCAGTCATCCATTTCTTTTTTCGATCTCTTGTTTTATATCCTAATTTATCTTGAGCAGTGGTTATTATGATGTCTTTCATCTCTTCCCATACTTTAGTACTGTTCTCTTGATCAATCAAAGGAGTCACTGTTGTCAATATTTTATTGTTGATAACCATGCCCACTTCATTTCTTAATTCAGGCTGCTTGAGTTTTTCATAATCTATCTTCTTTTGTTGGATTGGTTTTTTGTGTTTTACAAGTTTTGTTTTTATGGATGCTACAAGTAATATATGGTCAGATGGTACATCCGCTCCAGGATAAGTTGATGCTTTTGTAACAGAAGTTCCGAAACGTTTATTGATTAAAACATAATCAATTTGATTACGAACTATATTTTCTTGGTTGTCTGCTGGGGATTTCCATGTATACAGTCGTCGGGATGGTAATTTGAACCAAGTATTAGTAACTTTCATGTTTTCTTCTTGGCAGAATTGCAATAGGCGATCACCTCTCTCGTTTCGTGTTCCCAGACCAAAGGGGCCTATCAGATCTTCAACTCTACCATTTCCCAATTTGGCGTACAATTTGAAGTACATAGGCCCTTAAAAATAGCCGCCCGTGAAAACAACGATGTTTAATGCGGTCCTTAGTCATTGACTTTGCTTAATTTGTTTTCTCTTTTATTATGCATTTTCTTGACGAAGGTGATCTGAATCTATTGAACAGTCGGAGGAATTATTTGTTCATTTAAATGGTGTGATGCTATAAGGAGAATATTATGTGAAAAATTTGGTAAGATCCCTAAATGTATTTAACCTAGAGGATATACAATATTTTTTTTTATTTCTACATGCAGGTTTCTTTCGACATCGTAAAAAAACTCAATAACACAAATCGTAACACAAAAGTGAGAATTTTTTGCAACATATTTTGCACATTTTATTTATATAAGTATAAAATATTTAATTTATACGTACAGCACAAAATTACACTATGAACCTCAAAGAAACTCAGTACGAAAATATATGATGGTCCCTGCTATGGAAGTATTAAGCTAAATTACTGTACAAACGAAGTGCAAATTATAATTAGGTCCTAATGTTATAGGCTTATGTGATTTCTTTTATAAATTTAAAGAGTGTAATTTTCATTTGAAATGAGTAACATATTTACATCATAAGATTCGCTCTATTCGAAATAAATGTAAGTAATTTTTTTCTTTGTCTTCCGAGAATGCACTAGGCCTATATATTAATGCCGAGAGTTAGGCCTATTTAATTTTTGAAATACAAATTTTCTATTTTTGTGTGACTCTTCTAGCCACTAGATTTATATAGACATTTAGATGATTCAGCATTACCCATAATATTGTATTTGACTGTGTATTATTCGTTTCAACATTTTTAGAAATTCCCACGAGTACAATAGGACCAACTTTGAAAAACAATCAAATTGTTGGAGAGATGGAGAGGTGAAGTCAGAATGAAAAATTCAATGCCATAGCCGGGATTTGAACCAGGATCTTCGGCTCTCCGTGCCGATGCAAATTGTTATTTGCTTACAATCGATAACAATCGCCACTCTTTAAAGTTACTACCTGAAGTAAGTAGACAGTAAGAGGGAAATATCTAAGGAACATTTAGAAGAACATCCTTTCGAGACCGGGCTTGAACCCAGCCCCTTCGTACTTTCCGTGCCGAGCCTCCTACTGAGGTAGCCTGATTTCGAAATACGGCGTCAGAAGGGAACGATGGGAAACGATGGGAAACAGTGGAAACTCAGTCACAAAATCACTCAATTAATGTGCCTCATAAGCTTATGACGTAATTTAGTCTTTCAAGTGAGGTCGACTATTAATGGTAATCTTAGCAAAACGATTTCATGTGACACTATATCTCGTACTCAGAAATGGACAATCCGAAAAGGGTCTTCACGGAAAGCCAAGGGGTGAAGTTTGACACCCTGAGTCGGAGGAATTCTTCACCTAAATATTCTCATGCAATGTCTGAAATAATAACACAAGTCAACAGCCAAAATGTATTCGAGATAAAATTAACCACACATTACTAATTTGGGGTCGCTAAACACGAAAATTACATCCATTTTTGTCTGTTAGTTCTCATTTCTACAATACACTGGTCAGGTTGTTCTACTAAAAACAGGATTTTAGCCGAGTTAACTTTGTTTGAAACAGACTGTACCGGAAATTTAAGGGTGAATTTATGGCTCTAGCTTATAAGTCAAACCCTCAAACTGATATTCCTTTATAAATTCAGTTCAGTTATTGCTTTGTGAGTGAGAAAACTGTCTATCAGTGTACTTTGAAATAGTTAAAATAGGGAGTGATTTAATTGTTATTGTGAGTGATTATAATTATAATTATAAAATAACATATATGCGTATATATTATCCTTTCTGTAATAGAATTGGCATGAAAGGCACAGAATGCCGCTTAAGTGTGTTAACAATCCAAATAACTTTTGTTTTATCTGTGGAGAAGTGACTTTTAAATCGCAAAAGGTACGGTTAACTCCTATTGTTAAAAAGGCCTATCATCTCTACTTTGGTTGCAAGGTTGGTGATCAGGACAAATCGCTTGCACCCCATATTTGTTGTCGTACTTGTTCCACAAACCTACGCGAGTGGCTGAATGGAAACGGGCGATATATGAATTTTGCTATACCAATGGAAACAGGGTTATACGAAATATTGTTGCTTTTTATGTGAATGGGATAGTCGTGCGAAGGACAAACACTATGCAACAAAGCAAGAGCCAGGTATTAAAAACATTGTTTACAGACCACTGGCTGACAAGACTGAAATAATATTACCTGCATTGCACATTAAGTTGGGACTAATGAAAAACTTTGTACATGGTATGAATCAAAATGGAGAAGCATTTTAGTATCTCTTTCATAAATTTCCACGATTAAGTGAATCTAAAATCGGAGAGGGAATGTTCATAGGTCCCCAAAACAAGAAAACTAATGGCTGATGAACATTTTCATGGACTTCTAACAGGCAAGGAGAAAACTGCATGGGTAGCGTTCACTAGAGTTGTACTAAATTTCCTTGGCAACAAAAGGGCGTCTAATTACAGAACATTAGTGGACAATATGTTGATGGCTTATAATAGAATGGGGTACAGCATGTCTCTCAAGATGCATTTCCTTCACTCTCACCTGGTCTTCTTCTCTGACAATCTTGGAGCAGTAAGCGACAAGGATGGTGAACATTTCCATCAAGACATCACTACTCTAGAACGATGTTATCAGGGGAAATGGAACACGTCTATGATTGCTGTCTGTAGTAAGAGATGCTCCTAAGATAAAGTACACTAGAGAAGGCAAAAGACCACGTTTATGAGGTATGTGATTAAAAACTACGTATATTTTCTTGCACGAACAACAATGAAGGCTATATAGCCGATATCTTCTAAACGAGAACTAATAAAAAAAATGTACTGCCATTTTCGAATTTAGGAGGCCAAATTACATAAGGTTTGATACATTTTATTTCGGATACAAAAAACTTTTTAAATTTTGTTGACTTGTGTAATCTGAGGAAGCACGAATAAAAGTATCTACATCTCTATGGATGTTATACAATACTCTAAACCAGCAAACAATACAACAGTAGAACAGTACAACACTACATTCTTACAATAGAGGATTCAGCTTTCAAGCTGGCAACAACTTTGACCTCAGTGTGAGGTGGGTAGAGGCATTCCCAGGTGCACGTGGAGAAGTTTACCGCAAACAGATTAAGGCATTTCGATTCTATTAAAATAAAATCAGGTAAACTGGTACATCAAAGTGCCAGATGGAGTAATTAGACCACATTTCACATGCTTCTGATAAACGTGGCACAGCCTTTGTACTATTAGAAACATAAATGTTTTTTATTAATAGATCTAAGAGAATACCCTATTTAAATATTATAATAATACGTTCAGTAAGCAATTCATTAGCGGTAGTGTAAATAAATACGGTACCCTGCACTAACTGTAAATCACAATTACTACCACCGTATGGGTACAATAACAACACTGACAAATATTTATAATTAGCGTGTGTTTACTTACCATGAGTTATCTGAAGGTAAAGAAATTTTTCTGTGAATTGCAGATATCCATTAAAAATTGTGTAGTGGGAAGGTTACTGTGAAAGATGAAAAGGCTGTTAGTGAAGTGGAACATCAGTGAATACCGTACATAGCGGTACTACAATAACAATGTTTTATAACACGTAATATAGGATTGTTACGTTCGAACAAAATTGAACATTAATTCCATGTTACTATGGAAATAACAAAATTTATGACGGAGAAAAGTTTGAGATGACAAAGTCAGTTTCCAACCCTAAGAAAGGAACGAGTGATGGCACTCCAGTTCCACAGATACGTACACACAAATTTATATTTTGTAGAGAAGGCCAGCAATAATATTGAATTTTTTTGTTTAATAATATAATAGGATTATAATAGTTTCACATCTATAAAGAATAATTCAACCACTGCAGTAGAGGGAATATGAACTCATCACAATAGTTCCTCAGTTTTCGAATCTAAGATCAGCACTGTATAGAACACGAATCAAGCTCAATGACTGCAGACAAAACCAGGAAATAGACAGGAAGTGACTTGGACCGAAACTCTTCGAATCTAAAAATGCCGTAACTCCACATTATCAATATAACAGTTTTAAAATGTTAAAAATCAAATATATTTCGGCCAACTTGTGGACATGCTCAGTGATAAAGTTTAAAAGTTAAAATCATACCCATATCAACCAACCTAGAAAGAGAAGTTAAAAAGATGATAGTTAAAAAGTAGGCCTATGTTATTTACACGGTGTCCTGAAGTGGCTGTTTTGAATTGAAGCTTGACTAGATGAGCACAGAGTAGATACACAAATATTTAATGCTACAGAATATCAGACAACGTATGAAATAAAACATTATCTTTATTGACAAGTTGTTCGTTCAAAGTTCCCTCTTTCTTATGAAGTTAGTCTAGAAAAATTTCAAAACTATCAAGTGTGTTCAGAGTTCGACTTTTATTTTTGACGTGTAAAATGTTCATTTCCTTATCTATGGTTTCAAAACCACGTTGTGTGTCTACCTTGTGCTCAGCGTAAGCTAAATGATTTCCATACTTTATTGCTTTTACTTGTTCTCTGAATCTTTCATGGAATTTCGTCCCAGTCTGGCCAACATAGCTACATTTACAATTTTGATCTGTACAAGGTAGTTTATAAACCACAGACTTATTATATTGATCTTTTCCATTGATTTTATGTCTATTAAATACAAGTATGGATAAATTGTTGTTAGGCCTGAATGCAATATTTAAATAAAATCTGTTGAATATGTTAGTGATTTTCTATACATTCTTGTTAACGTATGTGGATGTAGCATATTTTTTACTCTAATTTATTCTGTTTGTTCTTATGTTGTTACTGTTTTTATTAATTGGCTTGTTTATAATATCCTGCACTATTTCAGCTTTATAGCCATTTTTGCTAGCAATTTGCATTAACGTTTGAATTTCTTTTTTCTTGTTGTAATTTGAAAGTGGGACTGACAGCATTCTATCCACCATTGACTTAAGGCCTGCTAGCTTTTGTGACGGTGAATGGTTAGATGTACTATTTATTTTAGTGGCTGTAGTTGTAGGATTCCTATAGATGTTATATTCAAAATGCTTATGTTTTCTGAAAATTTTTAAGTCTAGGAAATTTAGAGAACGCTCGCTTTCAATTTCCATTTTGAACTCAATATATTGATCAATTTTATTAATCACTAGCTGAAAAGGCCCGGCGTCGCCCGGGCTTTGTATTTTGTAATTTTAAATTAACTTATGGAGGACTTTCGATTTTAAAACTCTAGGTCCTTATATAATATGTATGTAAAACTTGAAATGAAGAAAAAGATTTATCACACTCAAACTATTCCATCAGAAAACGCTAGATAGCTTTTTATGGCTCATAGAAGATGGCGAATGCTGCATTCCGTTGCTTCTACACATCATGCCTGGGAGGGGTTGAAATAAGAAGAAACATAAATTAAATAAGATTGTATTGACTTGACGGAAAATTTTATTTCTCATTCTCATGTTACCATACAACCGTTTCAGGGCTGAAATAAAAGAGAAATGCAGTATCACTTTCATATTTTTCTCCCCTAAAACCCGGGACATAATATACTGCGAGCATAGGACTCAAAATGTTCCATCCCATGCTTAGGGCCTATGATAAACATCCCTATTTCTCAACTAATACAAAGCATACAGCTATGGATAAACATATCAGCGGAAAGGATTGTTTACCTACTTCTGATATAGCATACTCACACACTTAAGTTGTCCCTGCAATACGACCTCTTATTCTACATCAAAATGTGAAGTGAGAAAATATTTCTTATGTCGAGGGTAGAGAAAGTTATGTGACTGCATTACAATGTGCTTTATTTTCGTGGATTTTATTCTTCAAGAAGTATTTTTACAAATGTATTACATCGTTAGCATCAGAATTCGTTAAAGTCTAATATTATGTAGTGTCCAAAGCCCTATGTGAATTGTGTAAACAATACACTGTTGTCATGTGAACTGAACAGCATTTCATTTTTTCAGTATAATATTCTCAGAAATTATATAATTTTGAAGGGAAGTACTGATTTGTTTCAATTTTAATGTTGGCCGCGTTACTTCCCGGGCTTAACTGGGTATGTGTGCAAAATTTCGTGTAAATTGGTAAAGAAATGTAGATTTGTATAGGGAACAAACAAACATACATACATACATGCATACATACATACATACATACATACATACATACATACATACATACATACATACATACATACATACGTACATACATACATACATACATACATACATACATATACACTTTCGATTTTATATATTAGATATGAAGAAATTTGTCTGGGTTATAATTGTTTTGTTTAGTACCACCAGTTCATCAACGTATCTAATATATGCTAAAATGCTATCAGTGGTTTTTATATCAGGATTTAGGATTCTACTTTCTAAATTAATTAAATAGATATCTGCAAGAATTTCGGATAGGACGGAACCCATAGCTAATCCCTTACTTTGCTCATAGTATGCTTTAAAGAAAATGAAGTAATTGTGTTTTAGGATGACATGTAATAGTCATGTGAACTGGTATGGAACTGATATGTTGGTATACATATTTACTATATTTTATGAAACCGGTGGTGTTATCAGTGATGTATATTTTCTTAAGCATTGCTATCACTTCTGCTGTGTTCTGTATAGATTTATTATCTGAGAATTTGACATTTGTTTTTGAGAAAATTATGGGCAAATTTTGCTGCCGTGTACGTTGAGAAGATTCTAAAATTTACGACGGGTCTGACTGGTATATTTTCTTTATGTACTATAGGTAAAGCGATTAGATTAGGGGGGCTAGGGTTTATATGAATGTATTTCTTTATCTGTTAATATGAATTCAATTGCTTATAGTGTGTTTTTAATTTGGTTTTGTATATTAGTTGTGAGATCTTTATTTACTTCTGTTACGGTGAAATATATTTGATTTTTAATATTTTAAAACTTTTATATTGACAAGGCGGAGTTGCAGCACTTTAGACTCAAAGACAAGTTAATATGGCTCTATTTTATCAACATCAAAAACTTTTCAACCATAGTAGATGGCCGAACTTTTTTCTAGCCAATAACACCAAATGTGAGTTATTTGCAAGATCTAAAGGAAAAAGAATACTCGACCATGGTCGAAGGCTCGAACTTTCTTCTTGCCGATAACGCAAAATGTGAGAGAATGCTTATATTTTCAAGATTTAAAGGAAAAAGAAAGCCTAAAACAGAAACTTCTGGGGGGGGGGGATGACACGTTTAAAAGTTGCAGCAAGCAATTTAGTCAAATCTACACGATACATGCAGACTTAGGAGGCAACGACGAAGAAACTAAAGTAACACCTGTATTATTTGCTCTTCTTCGAAATAAGACAAAGGAAACGTAAGCAATATTTTAGAAAATCACGCAAGCTGTATCTGAATGGAATCTTACGACAATTTACATGGACTCTGAGCCAGAAGCATTTTCATCTGTAAGATAAGTCTTCCCAAACGCTCAAGTACAGGTGTGTTTCATTTCTCCTATTTTTTTTTTAATGTACAAGAAGTTGGTCTATTCCCAACATATAAGATAAATGATGTGAAGCAGTGCATTAGGCTGTGTTTGGCACTTGATTTCCTCGAGCCGGAGTACGTAGAAGAGGGACGGATGGAGCCTCACGCTCAAACCCTAAGAGCGGAAATTTTTGCCAAATTTTTGGACAATCCACAGAATCCACTTGATCTATGGAACTGTCAAGAGAAACGTCACCGCCAGCAATACCGTTGAAGGGTATCCAATCTCATCCAAGAATAAAAGAGTTGGTAGGCTATCTTGTTTTAAAGGTAAGGCAGAAACGTCTGACATAAAAAATAGCCAGGATGTACTTGAGTCTTGAATCGAAGAGAAGGAAAAAATATTGAGTTCTTGACGAAATAATAAAGAGATCCACCGCGAAGTATGAAGATACTGGAGACATAAACACATTTTTGAAAAACCATCTCTTACGCCATCAAAATGGATTGAACTGAAACCTACAACAAATGAACCTGACCAGATTTGTAAGTAAAGAAGATTCTATGTACTGTACATAGCAAAGCTAAAAAAAGGACTAGGCGTAACTCTAGGCAGAAAAAAAATGGCAATGGGCCTAACTATAGGCCGGTGCGTTTATCCGCGCGGGTTCATGGTGTCCATGGGTCTACTGACTCCCTGTTGTAATTGTTTATGCAAGAGCACACAATAGGCCTACTTCATCTTTGAGGTATCGGTACCATTTAAAAAAGGACACACAACCTGTTCGCACATTATCCATATTTCCCATTCTACAGCACGGCATTTTTATTCGGATGAGACTCATCGACCAGGTAGCAAATGAGAATAATTAGGGTCCCTCTAGAATTTGTATATTTTGAGAGTCGGATGTTTTGGGGCTTGAATATTTTGAGATGACATGCTACCATCAATTACAAAAGAAACCCATGGACGGAGACAGGAATATTCCCAACATTAATGGTATTATTATTCCATTTTCAAAGACACCCCTTATTCCCGACGGAGGAAGGGTAGACTATTCAGCTGGATTACACACTAACTCATATACATCCAGAACTGCATAATGTTTTATAACCCGTAATGTAGGATTATTACGTCAGAACAAAAATGAGGCAGAGTAATTCCTTGTTACTATGGTAATATCAAAATTCATGACAGAGAAAGGTTTGAAAATTCTATACTCCATCTATTACCTTTATTTTGCGTGCATTTAAGGATAAGTTTTGGAGTTAGTGAACACTAAAAGATTATATAGACCCACTTGTTTTTAGTCAGTTAAACTCTGTATACAAGAAGACAGTTGATACTTTATTGAAAACGCCGCAGAAGTCCCATCACAATCTTCAAATTCTTCACTTTAGGAAAATACCTAGAATTATGAAAAAAAAGCAAGTTCATGTGGAAAATATTATAAGATTTAGACCTGAATGTGTATTGAAATAGGTATGAAATATGTACATTATAATCAAAACGTTTGGTACGTACAGATGTTTAAAATTTGACCAAAATTGGTGTCAGTACGTCAGATGATCAACAATGTTGAAGCAATTTATCAAGTTACTGTTATCATGTGCCAGACACTTTGTCTTCTTCACCTTCCCCCCGGTCTGGAGGGTCATCTATAGTGATGAGCGAGACCAGTCTTGGTCTTGCAGTCTTGGTCTTGGTCTTGCAGAAAATGCAAGACCGAGACCAAGACCAAGACCGTATCAGAGTTAGCAAGACCAAGACCAAGGCCAGCCATGCAAGACCGAGACCAAGACCAAGACCAACCCTGCAAGACTCTGGCAAGAACAAGACCTACCTGCAAGACTCTTGCAGTCTTGCTATTTGAAAAAGTTTTATAAAGCCCCGTTGTGTATGCAGCGAGCCAGTGACCACTACTCAAAGGCGCCGCAGAGTCGCTAGCCGGAGTAGTCTCAAGGCTGGTAGGCCTATAATGTAGAGGTTGCCTCATCGTGCGGTAACCAATGAGAGCAGACCCGGTGCATGACGCTGTCCGTATCCAAAAACGAGCGCACCATTCAAATAATACATGTGAACTCCGTATACAACCTCTCTCACCACTACGTTAAAACGAATTACTGCAATGGAAACTTGCAATTAATCTGACGGATTTCCCTGAACAGCTAGTTCCTTCAATTGGTGGGAGTTAAATTCATGATAAACACTCCATATTCATTTTTAAAATGTTTAATTGCAATAGTTCTCTAGTATTATGGTACGAAAGACAAACATATGAAATAAAGGCCCTAAGTCATATATGAAATTTCATTTTGCGTACAATATAAATACTGACCACATAATTTATCAATAAAACTTAAAAATTCTGCCATACAGTTATTTAATAACTAGTTTCTCTAACCTCTCATTGGGTTTAAAGGAAGCTATGACTGAGGATTTATAATAATTTTTTATTACAACCAAACGGTCATAATACGATGAATGGAGCAACGATGGAATGCTATATGGCAGGGGAAACCAGAGCACCCCGAGAAAGCCTGCCCTGCCCCCACTTTGTCCACCACAAATTCCACATGGATCCATCGAGATCCGATCCCGGGTCCCAGCGGTGGAGGGCGAGCGGTCTAGCCACTCATCCATGGGGCGGCCTATGACTAAAGATTTGAAACTTTAAACAGTAGCCCCCGTAACTTAAAACGTCTATTAACATGCTCAGTAGCATATTTCATTAACGATTATATCCTTTTTTACACCTATCATTAATATTCATAGCCTACTCTCACATATAGAATTTTTCCTGTCTACTTGAACAAAATATAATATAGCTATTCAACTCATTCCTTTCTCCTTGCAGAAAATTTCAAAATAAAGTTAAGTCTGAAAAAAACTGATATTCTTCATAATTATTCAATAAAATACTATTAAACCGTAGATTAATTAAAACAGGAACTTATTTAACGGGTATTTGCTAGTTATTACTTTACAGTTACTTATCTGATTGTACTGTAGCTATACAGGCCTACATTTTGTTGATGATAGGTAGGACATCCACTGAAAACCTTTTTCTACTACTACACTTTTCTTATTGACACATAACGGTGGGGTGTTTAAGTTCTTGCTGCTGATTCATATTATGGATGCATATCGAATGGGAAAAGATAATAAAGGTAGGAAATGCCTGGTCTAGAAATATTTTCTTGCATGAAGAATAGTTATGATTATTTATGACCAATTAGTTGAAAGCCCGAAACTTGAAAGCAAGTAGAAAGTAATTTATGAGGGGTAGCGGAAATCTTTAGAGTGCAGAAATGATCTGTTCACAATGTGTTATAAATTAGAACTAGGGTATATGGACAGATAAATATTATTTATTGCAGCCTATGGGTGTGGGTTTGGGTTTCGAAGGGACATTGTGTGATTTTCTATAGATTGCACAATTTCTAAAGCATCTGCTTCAATGCCGTTATGTTTTGTTACTATATTATACAGTTTTAAACAGGCCAGATAGAACCTCTCTCCTATGCGGAAATCTTTTAAACATTTCATACACATCCTTCTTGTCTCCACAGCCGTTCATTTTGAAACTTTACAATATATTATTAATAATTTTACTCTCTCAAATAGTGTACAGCATCTCGTGGATTTTGGGTTTAAAGTTCTGCAATAGGATAACAGAGAATATTTAAATTTACACTCAAAGTTTACTGTTCTAGCTTACATCACCATGGACGTTTCGGCAAACAGCTTGACATCACATTAGTGTTTACATGGTCAAAGCAACTGAAAGCAGTTAGCTTTCGTTACGTTTGCAAGCAATAACACACATGAAAATGGTGTAACTTTAAATCATGTAAACGCCATCGATCACAGTAAAATGCATAAAAGAAAACTGCAAGACTCTTGCAACAAGACCAAGACCAAGTATGCAAGACCGAGACCAAGACCAAGACCACTGGTGCAAGACCGAGACCAAGACCAAGACCAGGGTTACATATGCAAGACCAAGACCAAGACTGAGAGTGCAATACCAAGACCAAGACCAAGACCGCCTTGGTCTTGGTCTTGGTCTTGCATTTGCTCATCACTAGTCATCTAGACATCCATCGCAAAGGAATGCCGTCCAGGCAGAAACAAGTACTGTGCAGTACTCAGAATAAGTGGATAAACAGAAGAAACAGACCTGTTCATCACATCAGTGTAATAATAATGTAGTTGAAAGCCATAATGCTAAAGGAACTGGGTCTACAGTTTCCGGTGTGCTTTAGATCGCCAATTGGAGAAGATCCT
The DNA here is from genome assembly GCA_964059195.1 of Ectobius pallidus. Classification (NCBI taxonomy): domain Eukaryota; kingdom Metazoa; phylum Arthropoda; class Insecta; order Blattodea; family Ectobiidae; genus Ectobius; species Ectobius pallidus. The sequence goes on along the minus strand of CAXKWD010000007.1, from coordinate 34,725,060 downwards.
GGGACCTCGAATTTATCGTTGAGTACAACATAGAAGTCTGTTCACCTGCTACCTATATGTTTTTGGGCGCTATTTTATGAAAAATCGTAAAGTGCTTTTGTGTACATGCAACTTCGTGTATGCTGTGAATAGTGGGGGTGCATATAGAATATACTGTATGTATCTCATGTATCAAATTGGATTGACGTTCATCATACTTATACAACTGCATGGGTATTGAAAGGGGACCAAGGGAGAGTGATGCGCATTACATGATCCCATCAAGAGGGATCACTCAGCATCTCCTCTCCAACTCCGCTCTTACCTTTTCGTGGTGGTCCCCATTAAGCCGAGAAACCCAGTCCAAGGTTGTGGTAACAAAACTTCGACGGACTGGGTCGGTGAACTAACGAGAGATGGAGGTTCTAGCAGGGCTGCTTGGGGGTAACTTGAGTTTCAGGCTCGTTAGAATGGTACGGATTGGCAGCAGGATTCTCATCTGGGTTGGTGGCGGAGGAACTTCGAGCAGGTCAACGGCAGCACCCAATGTCCAGTCAGGTGATATACTGCAAAGGGGAAGCGAGATCTCCGTGAGTCGTGGTGAAGACAGCTCCCTAGGGGAAGGGTACCCCAAAATCAAAACTCCCAGCCCCGCTGGTAAAAGGGTTGAGCTTAAGGTCGACAATCTACCTTAGAAAAACGAAACCATCACTATTGGAATGAAGACAGGCTCATAATGAGAAACGTGGAAGATGATTGTGAAGGAGGCTAAAGCCCACCAAGGACTGTAGAGCCGAGAAAGAAGGAGAAAAGTAGGGATTTTTGAAACTTGACCATTAACTGATGCCCTGAGAACGTCTGATGGTCAATATTATTGAATTATCAATTTATTTTATCATGGACCAGACACTTTGTCTTCTTCAGCTTCCCCCTGGTCTGGAGGTTCGTGAAGACATCACCGCAAAGGAATGCCGTTCAGGCAGAGACAATTGTATTTATTACATTTTTGAAGGTGTAGCCTACATGTGATGTATTTTGTTTTCATCCTGGTTGAGTGGAAGAAAAATCCATTTGGCCAGGCAAAATAAAACATTATTATTATTATTATTATTAAGTGCCCGAATCGTACTTTCTAAGATTACATGATGGACGGGAAGAATGTCTGTCTGTGTGTCTGTGCGCGCGAAAACTCGAAAAATAATAAAATCTAATTACATTTTTAAATTTTTGCCTATATGACGTCATAATTGCGCAAACTGACTGTCACCAAATTACCTACCTACTGTCACCAAATAACCTAGAACCATCACCAAATTGCCTTCCCTTTCAGTGTTGTCTTTAAATATTTGTAAATCAAAGTGGGTGTGTATGAATTTAGTAACATGGTGAAAAACATTGCCTGGAAAAATTGTTTCAAAATATGAGTGCAGACTGGAAAAGTAATTGTGTATTTTCGATAAAAGAAATTATTTTTATGTAAACATATCGCCGCATTACCATACCTCACCCTACATTAAGTTGTAATAGGTGAGGAAGTAAATCGAAATAGAATAAAATCAGGTAAATTGATGTAATAAAGTGCAAGTATGTTTTTGTTTAATCAGTTATTATTGCAATTTATTATGATATAAAGAATAAAAAAAAAGTCAAAATTGACCGGTTTCGGGATTTGGACCATGGAACTCCAGAATGTGAGGCCAAGACGTTACCATCTCGGCCACCTGGGTCAGTTTAACTGTCTAGTTGGATAAGCGCATGCAAAGCAATAGTGTTAGCCTATTTGTCGTAGCTAACCGTATTTTAATTTCCAAAGCCTTATAAGATCACAGTAAAACAATAGGCTATGTTGTCATGATAACTGATTTGCATTTCATAAATTCTTTCGAATATGTAGCCTATATTACCATAAAATAGGCACTAAATTGAGCATTACTCCGAAACATGTCAACCGATTTTATCCAATATCAATAGACGTCTTCCCATGAACATTACACATGTGTATAACAAGTTTCATAAAAATCCGGTAAAGCGTATTTGAGTTACCGCGTCTTAAAAATAGACACTAAATTAGGTTTTACTCCGGTACCGGTTTCCGATTTGGTCCAATATCAATAGACGTCTTCCCATGGACATTATAAATGCGTATACGAAGTTTCATAAAAATCCGATAAAGCGTATTTGAGTTATTGCGTCTTTAAAATAGACACTAAATTGGGTTTACTCCGGTACCGGTCAACAGATTAGGCTCAAATTCAATAAGGTACTTCTCACGGACGTCATAAATGCGAATACCAAGTTTCATGAAATCCGATACAGCGTATTTGAGTTATGGCGCCTTTCTAATATAATCTATTAAAATAGGCCCTAAATTGGGCATTACTCCGGTACCGGTGAGCCGATTTGGTTCAGTATCAATAGGGTTTTTCCCATGGACATTATAAATGTGCTTTCCAAGTTTCATGAAAATCCGATAAAGTGTATTTGAGTTATGGCGCGTAAAGACACACGGGCAGACTGACAGACAGACGGACAGACATTTTTTCATCCCCCACACAATTTCATAAAGTACCATACTGGCACTTAATAAAAATGGATTACTTCAAAATTGGATTTAGTGTTACCTAACATTCGTCCCTTGGTATTTGTGGGAGCTTATGCCACTGATTACCTACAATTGTGCCTGCTTATCTTTGAAACCGATCATATGAAACCGAACATTTCCTCATACGAACCGGCCTTTTTCCCCTATATTATAGTAAAATTCCTCAACTTCAAACATCAATAACTCAATAAATAAAATAATGACAATAAAACAAATTATACCAATAGAAAGAGAGGAACACCCCCTTCAATTTCATATACTACACTAAACTTTTAATTAACCCCTTCAATCATTTTAATCGGACATTATAATTAACTCCCATAGTTTTAATCCGACAGACTTGAGACTTAGATCATTCGATTCAGCTAAAATCAACCCACAAAAAGGAAATAGTATTAACTCTGATAGCCTTCAGCTATCACAGTTATTATCACAAATATATTTAGTAGGAGGAGACTTCCTGTATGACAGACATTCTGGCGACTAGGTCGAGATGTCACATAAAATTAATGACCCAACGAACATTAACGCATTTTAACCGAAGAAAGATTCAAACAAGCTAGCAGAAAACCAAGATCTCCTCCAATTAAGTAAAACCCTAGGATGAAACCATCCAATAGCAACAATTCACCCCTCCACCTACCCAGGAGATATTACCGAATGGCCCCCGAAGTCACAGCATCTTTTTGGATCAGAAGAGAGACGACGAATCTACGACACTAAGACAGAGCCTTCAGCTAACTTTGATAACATGGACTAAACTACAGTATTCTATAAATATTCAACTTCTAATATATCAAATCCGCGCATTATAAATAGATCAATTTAGTAGGCTATAATATAACATCGCCGCGCGTCAATATTAACCTACGGAAGTAGAGATTGTATAAGTGATTTTTGTTAAAGTAATTAAACTTAAAACGTACCCGGTGCATAACTAGTGAAGTTGCCCGCGAGATAAAAAGGAAGTATTAATAATCCGCGCCATATAAATAGAATCGACGGAATAATTATTGTGAATAGTGAAGAAGCGCGTAAGAAGTGAATATTATCATAGTCTTAGACATTGCAACAACAACTTATAATTACTACGACTAAAATTACGACATCACCCCTTGGACTTACATCATCTTATGAAAAGACTCAATAATACAACTATTACCTTTCAGAACAAACCTTTTTATTTAGAATATAGATTGAAATAGAAAAGATCATAAACATTTTATTTCACCTAATACATCCCGATTTGCCTATTCGTTCCCTCGGACAATTTCTCTAGCCACCGACCCGTTATTAAGAATCTCGTGCATAAATCTATCAACTGAGCTACTAGCCGGCAATAACCCCTTTTCGACAACCAGAATCGCCCAACACCAGTACTCCCCGGTAGGACTGTGGTATAAATGATCTCCCAACTTGGCGACAACTAACCCGAATTAAAGTACAGCTATAAAATGGCACCCAACTCTTTTAAATCAACTAAAGAACTGCTATAAAATGGCTACCAACGTGGTTGCTTGAATTTGAAATTCCCGAGGAACGAGTAACAAAAACACTTTAAATTTTCGATATAGTAAAACCTCAGAAACAAACACAAATTAAAACAGTTTCAAATCAGTGTTAAAAAAAAAAAAAAAAAAAAAATTTAAATTAGAATCAGTGCAACATCATCTGGATTACCACAACATCAAAGCCCTCCAACTGGATATTCACCTACATCAATTACCCTCAACAACAGGATCTTCAACAACTGGACCCCGGATCAACCCCCAACAGCTGGACACCCGAAGCAACAAAAGGGTATCGTTATCCAAACTTATAGGTCGAATCCGGAATTTTGCTTCTATTATTAAAGTAAAATCTTAAGCAATTTTTATTCAATTTGCATTGTAATTTTGTCATTTAATTTTTGTTAATTTTTATTTTAATTTTCAACTTTTTATTAATTCAGTAACTTAAATTTATTTTTCAAATTTTTATGAGATTGAGAAGCCACAAAAAGTTTCATACCATGGAGCAAAATTCAGGAACTCGGACATTATATTCAGAGTCGAATACTCCTAACAGTGAAAGTGAAAATCCACCAACTTGTACAGAAAATAACAATGTGAACCCACATGAACAAGAAAGTGATCTTGCGGTCAGTTCCACGCCTCTTACAGACGACACACCGGACCCAAGGAGCTCTCCCTCAGAGAATAACAATACGCAACCTGCTGCTACACCGAACACTATAAATCTTTCACAAGACACGCTAAACCCTAATACTGAATTTTTACTACAGTTACAAGCCATGATCGCAGGAATCTCAAACCAGCTGTCTTCACAAATCACGGAGCTAGCTACACAAAACACCACTTTAAATGAAAAAATGAATTCAATGAACACAACAATCAATTCACAAAACACGACACTGAAAGATGAATTAATCTCCACAATGAATTCACAGATTTCAACACTAAACACCACACTTAATAAACAGAACCAAGCACTGAATACACAATTAAGAGCAGACATGACACAACAAACATCAGAATTTAAGTCTTTAATCAACGAACACAGAACTCACGTTACTGCGGAGTTGCAAAATATGGACTCCCGTGTAACTGCACAAATAGCCAACATCGAACAAGTGCTCACCAGCCAGGTGGACTCCGTTCGAGCACAGGTTGGTACTATAGAAATAAACACAGTGAATAACTCCACGAGGTTAATTTCCCTCCAGTCCGAAATTGACAGGCTCCAACAAAAAGTCCGTGAACAGGAAACCATTATTCACCAATCAAGGGAAAATGCAATAATGCCCCATGCCTGTAATGCCCCCTCTACCTCAGCCTCTACGTCATCAACCTTACCTGATCCAGTGCCAAATGTACCCGAAGTACCAGAACCCTCTGTACCTATGCAAAGAATGAACAATGGTTTGGACCAGCGAGTTGCCAGTTCTAGCCGCGAGTCCCCACAAATTCCCATTAACAATTTTTCATTAAATAATTCTGACTTTCCGCTTCCTTGCTTTGAAGAGACAATTAAAACTAACCCAGTAAGATACTTAAAAGATCTCAAGACATATTTCACTCTACGAGGTGTCCCTGAACATTTGAAACTAATTTTCGTGGCGCAATCACTAAAAGGAACAGCAGCTCGATGGTTACAAGTCATCAACCCAGATAATCAGCTGTCCATTAGTCAGTTCGAGGAAATGTTTTTATCAGAGTTCTGGGGCGAACCAGATCAGCTTCGTTTGAGAGCGAGGATATTTCACGGGAAATATGATAGAAGCCAAGGACAATCGTATCTCGAGTACTTTATCTCATTATGCGAGAGTAGGCAATTACTCAAGCCTGAGATAAAGGAGATAGATTTCCTTAATGCCCTTCACTCACACTTCCCTTCAATGGTACGAAATTGCCTCATAATTGCCTCTCCCCAGTCCACCACTGACATGTTAAAATTACTGAAATCCATGCAGGATACTTCCTACCAATCTAACAAACAAAACGCCCCCATAGTGTCTGCGAATCAAATGCACAGAAAGAATATCAACTTAGTGCAAACCGCCCTTAACCACACTCCTTTTGAAAACGGGTTGCGATCACCCAACCCTTCTAAATTACCTGACAACACTGAAAATAGACAATATGATGGTAAAAACAACAATGAGTTTCGACACCCTGACTATTATTGGCCACAAACTGAATTTTCGAGAAATTCTAGGAGTAATTGGAGAACCAGAGGTTATCGCTTCCGCCCCTATGGCAATGGCAGATATAACAATAGCTACCGAGGACAATATACGCATAACTATGCTGGTTATCGACCACACTGGTTCAACCGAACCCAATACAACCAAGGCTACTGCAGACCTTACTATAGAGGTAGAAACAGTTACAGGTACGCCCATAGTAATAATAATCAATACACAAGAAACAACTCATATGACCATGCTAGAAATAGACCCAACAACAATGACCAGGATAATCAGGAACAAAGAACGCAGTCTCCCACTCCCACCGTGACTTTACACGAGTGAGGGGTCAACACACTCTTCCTGTGGTAACCCTTGCAACCCTTTCAAAAAAAAAAAAATAATAAAAAAAAAATCTAAATTTCAATTTGACGACTTTATTTGGCTACCGTTCAGAACGAGTTGCAGGAACTACAAATACCACCTTCTAGCCCACCAGGTGAAGCTAATAAGTAAAGCACGTTAGCTACTTACAACGGAATCATATATAAATTCTGTGGCAAAGAAAATCCCTCTTGGAGACCTTACATCCCCCTATCTCTTGAAACTGATATTATAGCAAGCTATCATCACGAAAACCTTGCGCATAGTGGAACCAAAAAAAAAAAAAGATCGATTTTATTAGTGAGCATTTTTACATAAAACAACTTGGACGTAAGATTAGAATTTACATAAGAAATTGTCACCTAGGCCAAGTAGGCAAGAGTAAGAACACAGCCTTTGAAGTGTCAGTAAATATTTAAAGCCCATCCAAGCCATACTTAACGAAACAAAACATCACGTTACGAAGGAAATTCCCTTAGAAGTAGTAACACATTGTAAAGTGAACCCTCTTTTCAAGAACACCCCCCCCCCTGTGTTACCGACCTGCAATAAATCAGACTTGGACATCTGCAATGCTATCCTCAAACGTCTACAAAGCAGGTGGTCGAAAAGGAGACGACAACCCAGACGCCCTCGTCCTAGGTGGGATCCTTTGCCGGGAGATTATGTATTGCTTAAATCACATATAATTTCAAGTGCATTACACAATCGCCAGAAGAAATTCAGTCTCCTTTATTCTGGACCATTTCAGGTAAAAGCAAAATTTAGTACTGATACCTATCAACTCACCCATATAGAGAATCCAAAGAAAATTCTCGGCAAGTATAGAAAACATTTGTTAAAGCCCTATCATGTAATGGCTAGCAAGCCTTAGCCTGGTATTTGGATTGGAAGAAAAAGGAAGTGTAAATATAAGATGACCGGATCTGAAAAAGGATTGAATTGGACTGACTATGTAAAATAATTAGAGTGATTCCTACTTCACAAATTAATGTTTTACCTGACATCTAAGGATGAATGTACAATTTACGGTTGAGTGACTATAGTCTTTAATTAATTTGCTGAAAGACAATTCTCCGATACGAGGCTTATTATATCAAATATGATGAGTATTCGCAGCAAATTAATCCACTACAAATACAAGTGCACTGTATTATTTTTGTAGTGATCTCAATGTGTAAATAGATAATTTTAAGTTATAAGGCTACCTCCCCTCTAAATTCAATGCTGAAGAGATAAAACATTCATTTGACCAAAGGAATCACACTATTATTTGACCTAATGATTAATTAGACACAACCATTTTCGGCACATTTTAATTTTATTTATTGGAATAGTATATAACATAATATGAACAAAATTTAAAAAAAACAAAAAAACAAAAAAAAAAAATTATTTTACATACAAAAGTATGGACAGCACATATTATCAACCCTTTCCCGAAAATTAACCAAGTAAAGTCATTTTAGAAGTGAAGAAAATATGGTAAGATTGAACAATGAATATGCTAAGAATATTAAAAAAGTGTATGCAAACAAGGTAAGATATTAATAAATTACGTATACGAGAAAAGTATTGAAAAAATATGATGAAAAAGAATAAAATAGGAAAGTCAAGCAAAGAATAATAATGTATACCGTATAAAATTACGATGAAAATATGTAGCGACGAAATATGTGACATAAGTGAATGAAATATGATAATAAGTAAGATAAATATTGATATTGAAAGAAATGAATAAGTTGATAGAAACAGATAAAGGATATTGAAAGTAATGAAAGGTAACATAGCAAAAAGTACTTACGAGGTGAAATTGGAATAGGAGTATAATATGTGAAATCTGGATATAATTTAAGAGTTACTTAAGACCATAATAAGGAAAGGAAAGCGTACCCCAACGTTTCATTTCAATTATGCATCAGCATCAAAATTCAGAAGAATGAAGATAAAATAAATAAGACTAGGTTATGAACACAAACTTTAATCATAGTGTGTATTTTATTGATAAGATATAATGAATATTTTTATGATTTACTAGTGTAACAGAAGGACAACGGACTGAATACAATATGTACGACGAATAATAAGAAGACAGACTACGTTAAGGTAAAATAGTATTGTAAAATCGCATTTTATTGTTTATGAATTTATGTATGTGTATGTATAATTAACTAAAGAGTCAAGGTGATGTAAGGACACTAATTATGGAGAAAAACGTATCAAACAAAGATAATTAATTAAGAAATAATATCACGAAACTATTTAAAAACAAATTTAAAAACCGAAATTAAAACAAGACATAGGACTATTTAGGACTTTGAAAACGGGTATTATAATGACTGTAAAATCTCGCTCGTATTATTCTTGATCACCCTAATATATCGCGTGATTTTCCACTCATTATGCGATCATATGAAACCGATCATATGAAACCGAACATTTCCTCATACGAACCGGCCTTTTTCCCCTATATTATAGTAAAATTCCTCAACTTCAAACATCAATAACTCAATAAATAAAATAATGACAATAAAACAAATTATACCAATAGAAAGAGAGGAACACCCCCTTCAATTTCATATACTACACTAAACTTTTAATTAACCCCTTCAATCATTTTAATCGGACATTATAATTAACTCCCATAGTTTTAATCCGACAGACTTGAGACTTAGATCATTCGATTCAGCTAAAATCAACCCACAAAAAGGAAATAGTATTAACTCTGATAGCCTTCAGCTATCACAGTTATTATCACAAATATATTTAGTAGGAGGAGACTTCCTGTATGACAGACATTCTGGCGACTAGGTCGAGATGTCACATAAAATTAATGACCCAACGAACATTAACGCATTTTAACCGAAGAAAGATTCAAACAAGCTAGCAGAAAACCAAGATCTCCTCCAATTAAGTAAAACCCTAGGATGAAACCATCCAATAGCAACAATTCACCCCTCCACCTACCCAGGAGATATTACCGAATGGCCCCCGAAGTCACAGCATCTTTTTGGATCAGAAGAGAGACGACGAATCTACGACACTAAGACAGAGCCTTCAGCTAACTTTGATAACATGGACTAAACTACAGTATTCTATAAATATTCAACTTCTAATATATCAAATCCGCGCATTATAAATAGATCAATTTAGTAGGCTATAATATAACATCGCCGCGCGTCAATATTAACCTACGGAAGTAGAGATTGTATAAGTGATTTTTGTTAAAGTAATTAAACTTAAAACGTACCCGGTGCATAACTAGTGAAGTTGCCCGCGAGATAAAAAGGAAGTATTAATAATCCGCGCCATATAAATAGAATCGACGGAATAATTATTGTGAATAGTGAAGAAGCGCGTAAGAAGTGAATATTATCATAGTCTTAGACATTGCAACAACAACTTATAATTACTACGACTAAAATTACGACATCACCCCTTGGACTTACATCATCTTATGAAAAGACTCAATAATACAACTATTACCTTTCAGAACAAACCTTTTTATTTAGAATATAGATTGAAATAGAAAAGATCATAAACATTTTATTTCACCTAATACATCCCGATTTGCCTATTCGTTCCCTCGGACAATTTCTCTAGCCACCGACCCGTTATTAAGAATCTCGTGCATAAATCTATCAACTGAGCTACTAGCCGGCAATAACCCCTTTTCGACAACCAGAATCGCCCAACACCAGTACTCCCCGGTAGGACTGTGGTATAAATGATCTCCCAACTTGGCGACAACTAACCCGAATTAAAGTACAGCTATAAAATGGCACCCAACTCTTTTAAATCAACTAAAGAACTGCTATATCTTTTAGTGTTAACTGAATTTCTCAAACAGCTTTGCAATAATAGTGAAATCAGGTAAACTGGTATAACAAAGTGCCAGTATGTTTTTGTTGAATCAATTATAAATGCAATTATGATATGCAGAAAATAAGTTCTTCTAATCAGATTAAAATCGTCCAGTGTCAGCAGAACTACAGATTTGTGATACCTTGACAATCGCGCACTCACATAAAAATACGAAATAAAATAAAATAAAATAAAATAAACCCATGTCAAATCTGCCGGCTACGGGATTTGATCCGGGGACCTCCAGAATACAAGTCCTAGGCGTTACCATTTGGCCAACTCAGTCAGTTTGACGGTGTCGTTTAATAAGCGTAAGTGATTGTACCGGTAGACATACATTAAACATGTGACCTTTAATTAATCGTTACTCTGGTACCGGTCAACCGATTAGGTCCAAAATTATTAGGCTTCTTGCCATGGACGTTATAAATGCGTATACCAAGTTTAATGAAAATCCGATAAAGCATATTTGAGTTATGGGGCCTTTTGTTATATAATACCATAAAAATGCTCTAAATTGGGCATTATTCCGGTACCAGCCAACCGATTTGGTCCAATACTAACAGACGTCTTCTCATGGACATTATAAATGTGTATACCAAGTTTCATGAAAATCCGATAAAGCGTATTTGAGTTATGGCGCTTTTAAATAAAAACAGTAAATTGGGTTTGACGCCGGTACCGGTGAACCGATTTGGTTCAATAACAATAGGGTTCTTCCCATGGACATTATAAATGCGTAGGCCTATACCAAGTTTCATAAAAATCCGATAAAGCGTATTTGAGTTATGGCGCGAAAAGGCACACGGACAGACAGACAGACAGACGGACAGACATTTTTCGTCCCCCACACACAATTTCATAAAGTACCATACTGGCACTTAATAATAAAAAATAAAAAATAAACTTATTTCATGCGTTTTTCGTGTTGTCAGAGTAATAAAATAACATTATTCTTTTTAAATTTGGATATAGGCCTATATTATCTAAGAAATTAGCCTTAAACTCAGATTATTAGCCTATATAGGTAGGCCTATCTCTTCTGAGCTAGACCTACTTAATAAGAAAGTATGTTGCCGTTGGGAAAAAGTTAACATTAGCTACAAATAAATCTAATAGAATAACTAGTTAGTTTGCCAGCGAAATTGGTATCTAAGAACTTAGGAAATATATGCATATTTCTAATAAATTTTAAAACGAGTTATTTCATATCAGTTTAGGGCCTAATTGCACCATGGGAGTGCTTTGTGGACTACCAACTATCAGTAAGAAAAGCTTCCATTACTTAGATAGGCCAACCCAAATATGATTTCTTCCTTGGTGTGTCTGATTTTGAGGGTATAAGGTACTATTAATCATTTTTAATAAAGGTTGATTTGTTCTTAAAATAATATAAAATCATACATTGTACATAAGTACCATATAAGTCAGCGTTACTCAATCTATGGTCCGCGGACCACCAGTGGTCCGCGAAGATGGTACAGAAGGTCCACCGACATAATTAAAAATAACATAAAGGAAGTGGAAAGTAAAGAAGTAAAATTTTTTAAAATATTTCGTTATAATGACCTGTAATTAATACCCAAATATTAAGAATATAGGCCTTCTTTTAAAAATGGGATGTAAAATTAGGGTCCGTAACATTTTTTAGACATTTTAGAGGTCCTCGGGTTCAAAAAGGTTGAGAAACGCTGATATAACTCATCTCGCATCAGATTCTGATGAAATTTTACGACAAAGTTCACCTTAATGCTGCTAAATCCCTGGTAAAATTTTAATTTTAAATAATTGATGGGATAAGAAATATAAATACATGAATTTCGCTAAGAATGCTGTTTATTTGTAAATTATTAACCTTTAAATTTAATTCGTATTCTTGTTTGGAGTTTCAGTAAATATCGAATGATATCTCATGTCGATAGAAAATAGAGACTATCGATTCCGCTTGTTTCTAACGGTTCCCAAAGCGTAAAATCATGGATACGTTAATGAAATGGATACGCGCAGTACAAAAATCCTCAAGTTGTCATGAATTTTCTTTGGGAAGAAATTTAATCAGATTCCTCTAGAAAATACGCATTATATCCTAATCCTATCATAATATCATAATATGTTTCCGAAGAGAATACGAGTGAAGGTGATGATAGTATAATGCAATAAGCCATGATTTTGATGATAAGCTGCAGAGTTATACCAATTGCTGATATGCATAGTTATATTTAAAAGATGAACAGGAGAAAATGAATCGGATGAGTTTTTTTATTCGGGGTTGAGGAGGGGTTGAGGGGCGGGGACTGAGGACCCGCCTGCGCTGTCCAGCTCGCGTCTTGCTCGGCCTGTGCCGCGGCTCATGGCTTAGTGTGGTTGCGACCGGCATTCAGTACGGACAGAGAATCGCTGTGCGGCGCGCGAATACCCATATCTCGACGTGTTCTCGGGGGGACAGCCCCCAGTCAGTGCGGCTAATATGTTCTCTTACTGAACAACTGTGTAGACTTTATACAATAAACACAACTATGGCTCTGATCGTGTTCCTGCTTATGCTCCCCGTAGTGGCTAATGCTGACAACTTCCTCAAGATGTTTGCAGCTCAACAAACACCTCCAGATCCTTGCTATGACGAGCATCGTCCAAAGCGTTGCATTCCAGATTTTGTAAATGCTGCTTTTGGAAATCCTGTGGAAGCTTCTAGCACTTGTGGCACGGCTGTACCCGTCAGGTACTGCGATGTTCTAGACGTCCCTGGAGGCGGCAACGGGGGCGGCATGTGTCATATCTGCGATGACACCCAACCCAAACGACGTCACCCCGCGGCATATCTCACTGATCTCAATAATCCCAACAATGTGACTTGTTGGAGATCTGAACCCATAGTCTCTCCCACGAGCGCTAATGGACCTCCGGATAACGTGACCCTCACCCTGTCCCTGGGTAAGAAGTACGAGTTGACGTACGTAAGTCTTCAGTTCTGCCCCAGAGCAGCCAAACCGGACTCCATCGCTATCTATAAGAGTATGGACTACGGCAAGACATGGCAGCCCTTCCAGTTCTACTCTAGTCAATGCAGGAAGGTGTACGGGCGCCCTAATAGGGCAACGATAACCAAGGCTAACGAGCAGGAGGCCCTCTGCACTGATTCTCATCGCTTCAATGGGAATGGAGGAGATGGTGGTCCTGTGGCTTCTCGCATTGCCTTCAGCACCTTGGAGGGTCGGCCCAGCGCTTCTGACTTCGATAACAGCCCTGTTCTGCAGGACTGGGTGACGGCAACTGACGTAAAAGTAGTGTTCAACCGTCTGCATCTACCACATGGCTTCGAAGACGAGGAAGAAGAAGGCGGTATCTTAGACGTGCATCCTCAGCTGGAAGAAGATAATCATACAAAAAGCCCGCCTCTGTTTATCGGGCCTAAACAGCAGCATGAGATGGAGAACCACGCTTCCGCCCCTTTGGAGCCTGTGGCCGCCGCTAGCATTGCCGCTGCTGATAATGGACCTAACGGCCTCATGAACAGTTTCTCAGCCATAGCAACAACCACGACCACAACAATGTCTTATCATTACGCTGTGTCAGATTTCGCTGTCGGGGGCCGCTGTAAGTGTAACGGGCACGCTTCCAAGTGCGTCCCAGCGGGCCGCGACGGGCAACTTGCCTGCGACTGCAAGCACAACACTGCCGGCAGGGACTGCGAGAGATGCAAACCTTTCCACTTCGACAGGCCCTGGGGTAGGGCCACTGCTAGGGATGCCAACGAATGCAAAGGTAGGGATTACTCCTTAACTTATAAATGTACATAGGCCTATGTGTGTTTGTATTGTGTGTGTATAGGCCTACCATTCTGTTTGTAACGGTCGATCTACCTGCATGTGTTGATACTGCCTTAGGGGCAGTGGGGTGCTCAGGAATTTTTAACAACGGAGGGAGACGGTAGGGATAAATGCATCTGTGTCTAATAAATTTGATGGCTAAAGATAACTGTTGAAATGAACAATATGGCACATTGGTCCTACATATAAAACTTGTAGTACTTGCCTAAAATACTAACAAAATGACTTATTGGTTACTTCAGTGCTTGTAAAGGTTACTTTTTGTGGTTTGTAAGTAGGTTCTAGGTAACTTTATGCTTATTTAACGACGGAGTGCACTGCAACTTTTGTCTGTGACCGTCGCCGGTGTACCGAAATTTCGTCCCATAGGAGTTGCTTTACTTGCCTAAAATTTTGACACATCGACATCTTTAAGCACGTTTATGCACACCTGGACCGGGATCGAACCCACGTCCTGGACAGAAAGCAGGCGCCGTACAAACTGCGCCACCCAGACCGACTGCATTACTTGTTAGGAATTAACTTATTTATAGCCATAATAGTGAAGGTGACTGTAAGTTCTCACACGTAAATTCAAACAAATAACTATGAATACAAATTCGGAATGAAAAAGCGAGTTTAGGAACTCCGGGATTAAAATTATAATTATTATGTACGTTGTATAATTATTATGTATTAAAAGACTTTACAGTAAAATAATTTAGACTATGGTGTCTCAGTAGTAAATAATGAAAACAAGAAAAATAGTTTTATAATATTATCCACTATGTTTTCAATGTATTATAGGCAAGAATTTTTCTTCTCTTTATTTATACTCTTTTGGGCATCGAGGCCATATCAGGAGTTCAGGTTCTGTGTGTATAAGTTACACTTGATTGTCAACTATTTTCTATTGGTGTATTTTACTATGTCGGTAAATTTCAACTGATAATAATTTAATTGAATATGATACAGGATGAAGTAACGAGGATCAGTCGTGGAAGTAATTACCCAATTCGGCATTTGCCTCTTTCGTATTGAACGAGGTATTACAATATTTGTTTAACACTAGTTGGTAAATTAGCGTCAGATTCAGATTATTGCTTCATCCTTGCGATTATTATTATTATTATTATTATTATTATTATTATTATTATTAATTATAATGGTTGGATTTCAACGAAGCCATCCTGTTAGTTATAGAGAAATATGAATATATTACAATGAAGCTCTATTATTATTTCTCTGGTTAGGTCTGAACTATATTTATTAATGTTAGGCCTACAGTTATTAGTATGTGTTATCCAGAGTTGTCGATGTGGAGTGATTATAAAGATTGTAAATAGAGCGAGTTCAAATTTATCTTAGGACGTTGATTTTCGGTTGTCACATCTCCAGCCTGCCTTCTTTCACTGATGCCGCGTCGTATATACAGTACTATATTATGATGAACTAAGTTCTTTGAAAGAAGACCATTTGGCAAAATTATAGGCCAGTTTACACGCTCGTTATTATTATTATTATTATTATTATTATTATTATTATTATTATTATATGTATTATTATAAAATAGATAATCAAAATTACATATTAGGCCCATTTGTCCAAAGAGCCACATGTGGCACTATATATCGTTAGGCTGAATCTCGACTGAGTGTTGTCAAAAACTTTACAGTACCATTAACAAAAATGATTATTCTAATTAGAACTTAAAAATTATGATTATTCTTATTATAGGCTAGGCCTAGGCTATTGCTATGAGAAATCCATCTGCATACTAGTGTTAATATTTTTAATGTTTATGTTTGAAATAATGCACGTTAGAAGAAGTTCAAAATGTTTGTAATGTGTTAAGAATTTAATACGGTCTTAGACCAAAAAGCTTCGTGAAACATCTAATTATCATTGTAAAAAAATTAAATACCATTTGGAGTCTACGACACAAACCGATGACAACCCTAACCTTGAGGAACATAATTCAGAAGTTGCAGAAAACCGCAAAGTTGAAAGATGTTACCAATTATGTCCAAGGTAAAGATACAAAAAATCCTTATGTTTTTCTCTTTCATTAATATGGTTCTCTCAAGATGCACAGATAATTTTGGGAATAGGTAGGTTCTTTATCAAAATTCTGGTGTCAAGAGAATACTATAAAAACATTAAATGCTTTCGGTGTGAAAGATCACATTTTTTCCTGAACAGAATGCGATTTGTTTAGCAACGGAAAAAAATCTCAGATTCCCCTAATTTCTGCAACCAATGTCGATGAGCCGGAATGTTTTCATACATCAAGTTTTCTTGGATAAGGGATTGTCCCATTTACTTACACATAAATGCCGTCGTCCTGGGGCGGTATCGAACCTGCGTTCTTAAACCAGAAAATCAGTGACGTACGACTGAAACATATAAGCCAATATTACCTCATAGGCTACATAGGCCTATATAGGCCCAGGTATGTAAGCGTAACAATATTTTTACTTTTAACAGAATTCAGTCTCTTTTCTGCTTTTCAACTTATTTTATACTAGTCTACTATATCAGTTTTCTTAACGTATTATCTTTGTCATATTTATCTTCTACGTCCTTAACCAACCACATGGGCAAAGACGACCACTTTATTAATTTATACATTTGTTTCAATTTCTTCTATTTTCACTCAGCTGTTATGTAAAATGTCCGTGAACTTAATGAAGCATACACTTGGTGGAAAAAACTAATAACATTGTTTTCACGCTGACCATAACTATCAATTTCAACATTTCTCATGTTCTGAAGGTTTGTAATTTAATAAGCTTTACATGCAGGCAGATTCCCGGCGTATCCCAATTTCTGGATCATTGTAATGTAACGCGTTTACTTTCATAAAACCCAGTTCCCTTCCCAGGAAATGATTGCTGTTGCCAGCCACATACACTGAATCAGTGTCACTGACCTCTAATTTTATCATAAACCCTTCTTATGGACAGCCCTGCTGTACATTTATTTTGATTTTATAGTAAGTGTATTAATAGCTCTATAAATATCCTATAAGTCGGATTCTAAGTAGGCTAGCTCTAAATAGACTGCATGTTACTGCAAATATCATTCAACATAGTCTGTTGCAAATAAGTCTTCTAAAATATATTTTATCAACATAATGGTGGCGTTATCATGAATGAATGAATGAATGAATGAATTTAGCCGATAAGATCCCATGAAGGGCAATGGCCTCCTATCTAAGGGAAAGCTCGTCCTACTCATATATTATTATGTACAGTATCTTATTGCTCCTTTTCATCATTTTAGTTTTTAATTGCCTGTACTTGCATTACTATGTTCTCTTTCTTCTTTAATTCATAGTCTATGTCTCCAGTTGATTTACAATACTTATTTGAATGAGTTTTCTCTTTTCTTTCTCCCTTTCTGCATAACTGACTGCAATAATAATGAAAACTTTCCAGAACAGATCTCACACGGAATATTATTTTATTCGGTTAAGTTTTAGACTTAAATTTTACTGTTAAACTATTTTCTTTTCATTAAATCTTGCATCACTAATTTATGGTTTTCTCTGTTTAAAATTAAGCTCTTTATTTATGACGTTTTCTCTACACGTTATATTTTTTTCAAACAATTATTATGATTCTAAATGGAGACCCTCATAAAATGTACGTTTCTTAAGTTATCTAAAAAATTGCCAAGATGACCGTTGTGATGAAAATTACACAGCATTACATTTTTACTGGTAGGTAGTAGATAGAAACATTTAGGAAAGGTAGAAAGAAAGACAGATAGACAGATAGATAGAAAAAATGTAGGCCTATAAGACAATTATCCTCCCGGTTGTATTATATGTAGCCTATTTGAGACATGGTCGCTTACTCTTTGGGAAAGAAAGAAAGATAGACTTATTGAAAAAATTTATAAGACTATTATGCTGCCGGTTGTACTATATGGATGTGAGACATGGTCCCTTCCTTTTCAGGAAGAACATAATCTAAGTGTGTTCGAAAACAGGGTGCTTAAGGAAATATTTGGGCTAAGAGATGAAAATGGGGACTGGAGAAAACTGCATAACCACGAGCTTCATAACCTGTACTCTTCATCGGATATAGTAAGGATAATTGAATCACCAAGGATGAAATGGGCTGGACATGTTGCGCGCATGGGGGAGCAAAGACATGTAATAGACCTATCTAAAAATATTGGTTGGGAGACCCGAAGGGAAAAGACCACTTGGAAGACCTAGACGTAAGTGGGAGGACAATATTAGAATATAATTAAGGGCAGTAGGATTTGCGAGGGATGGTTGGAGTTAGCACAGAATAGAGTTGAATGGCGGGCAAAGGTAAGCGCGGCAATCCTCTGGGTTCCACCAAATAGATAATATTCCTTCAGCTTGATTAGGAATTATCTTTTGCCAATGAGTAAATAAGGGCCCTTTTAAATTATGCACTGCAGTAGCCTATACAAAATGTTTGGAAGATGCAATTAGACTTATGACTGGCAGATTATATTTCAGTTAAAATTTAATCTTGAACCACAATAAAATGCAGTGTATGTAGCACATGTAGACTAAATGAGGTATGTGATGTTAGAAGAAGTTCCTTCTGTCTAAATATTACATTTGATTTATAGTTCTTCAAGTAGACCTAGGCCTACAGGTTGTTCATGTACGACTTTGCTGAAAGTACAAAATATTTAGAGGGGCTTATTTGGAACTGGATTCCCTTGCAGAATAATTATTTCGTCATCTGTGACGATAAGCAAAATTATTTTTATATATGATTTCCTCTGGTAGTCACGTCCCGCCGTCTGATGCCAATTTAGTGTTTGGAAAGTTTTAATTTATACTGTGCATGTATATTTCGAGTGAAGTCATAATTTTGCTAATAGAATAGTACAACGACTTTTTTTATATTTTTTTTTATTTTATTTTTTTATTTTTTTTTATTCAGTACAATACTTATAACTTGTTGTCTCTAAGCATGGCCTATAGACTTTAATACCTGATAACAATCATTTTCAGAAGCAATTAAGAGTTGAACTTCTGACAAAAGACACACGAAGCAAAGTTGCACATTATCGCATTTGTGTTTAAAAAATCCATTCTAACGAACTTTGGTTTTAGTCACATTCTTTTAGATTAGAAAATTTGTATATGATTATTAAATAGTACGGTATTATATTGATAAAAATTTTAAATGTTACAATTTATTACGATTTTTTTAAACGTAAAATTTCTCAGTGATGGCAAAAATCGGCCTACTTGGTGATTGAAAAGCGTCGTCGACTTCATTCCTTATGTTGGGAGCCATGCAACAGGAAACCAGTAACCTCTGTCTGCGTATGTGCATGTGTATACACGACAATAGATGCCAGGCCAGCTCGAGGATCCAATATGGCTTCACGGGACGTAATTAATTAGAATAAATATAATACTTTTATATTATTTGACAAATATTAAAGACTGCCTAAAATGTTAGTGTATGATACACATGCTGAAATGATTTTATTTTGCTCGTAGGATTGCTACAATCTATCTCACGGGCTCGTTTCGCAAAGATACCTACTAGCAAAATAAAATCTCTCTTTTACCACTTGTAGGCTATCATAGATAACAGCTATTGTCATTCTTGAAGTGTGTTTGTGGACTGCAAATGCCTTCTAAAACTTGTTTTAGACATTTAATTTGAGAAATGTTTGTCAATAATATAAATCAGGTTGTCTGTCTTGGAGGATGTTATTTCATTTCATATCTAAGCAAATTGGAAAACTGACGCCATGTTTGGCAAGAGAATGAAAATAATGTGGGTTATAAACTTTTTATTAGATTGTAATACTTCGACACAGCAGCTGCTTATCTCGTTAAAGGCAATTACAAACATAAACATCGGCTATTACACTTATCTAATGTAATACCTGTTTGGAGTACATGCAGAAACTGTCAAGGAGCACGGCAGAATATTCTTCGGATTTATGTGGTTTGAAAACACAGAGGCTTGAGGAATCGTGGCAATTGCAGCTCCGTCTCCAACTCTCATACAAATATATATAAATATAGAATTATATATATCTATATCTAGATTATAGATATAGATATAGATATATATAATTTTATCCATAGAGAAAATAAATATATATATATATATATTTATTTATTTGCTCTATGGATTAAATTTTTCCTGTTTCAGCATAAAAACTCCCGGCATGGCCGCCACTGACTTCTAAATTTGACAAAATCAAAAACAAAAGAACGTCGTTATTAACACTGGACTTATGAATAAAAAACTAATGCAGTTGCGGCCAATCATGTGATTAGTCTAAATTTTCCAGTTATGGAACACTAAAGTATGCCCAGATTATGGAACACTAAATTATGATATAGCTGTTGATGAATGATTAAGAATCAAGTTTTATCGTTCACTTAAGAAGGCCAGAAGTCAATTTATTAAATGAAAATTTTAACCCTATTTCGCTTCATTATTGTATTATGAGCACCAATTGTAATTAACTTTAATGCCCTGTACCTTACACATTTTACGACATCGAGCAAAAATCTCCTAATAAAAGTGGTTTGTGTATGTCCCCTCTATACACAGATAAAATATTTTGGTGTTATTCGTGTTACCCTGTGTAGGTGCACGCCGCTTATTTTGGTCACTTCGGGATGCAACTAATCTGATAATATTAACCGATTGAGAACAGTAGCCGAAAGAATTAATTTAAGTTTATTTATTCATACATAATGCACTACAAAAACATAATTAAAAGCTATTTATTCATACATGCAGGATAAGTTTAACTGTCAATCTTTGAACCACACGTAATACAGTATTAGACTGCAATCAGCTATTTTTGCAATCAATAAAACTTTTTAAATTTGTTTCTGTTTTCCCTTTGGAGTTCATTAACCAATATTTCATATTCATAGTGTTTTTGGAAGTTTACTGACCTTTGATGAACATCGCATAGCAAAATATCTAACGCCTGTTTGTTCAAATCTCTTCATTATACACTAACCATCACTGCATGTCAATACTGTGATCTTCACAAATCAAAAGCAACAGCTAAACTGAGGGAGAAACATGTTTTATTGTTTAAAAGGGAAAGTTAGGGAATACCACCCCATCAAACAGGTCAACCGGTGAGTACCGTTACTTCCAATACAACACAATATAGTTAAGTTAGATACAAATCCCTTAAAAAGAAATCTTGAATGATGTACAGTACTGGGAAATAAAGCAGCAAAATGGAAAACGTGATAACATATTATACAGAATCTTTGATCACAACAAATAGCATTTTTTCAGTGTATCAGTATTAATCCGTACGGGACTTCATAAAAGAGATGACATTACCCGACTGGTAACATTATCCGAAATTACATTAAGCGGTGTTCACTGTATATTATATAGGCCTACATATATATATATATATATATATATATATATATATATATATATATATGGCCGCCGGCGTGGTCTTGTGGTTAGCGTCGCTGACTACAGATCCAACGGCCTGGGTTCGATCCCCGGTACCTCCTCGGATTTTTCTGAGGTAGGGAGGTCTGGTCGGGGTGCACTCAGCCTCGTGATTCAAATTGAGGAGCTATTTGATAGAGAAGTAGCGGCTCCGGTCATGGAAACCACCATTAACGGCCGTGGGTGTCGGCATGCTGACCACATGCACCTCAATCCTGCCATCTGGCTACGGCAGATGACGCAGCGGTCGGGTGGTAGGCCTTGTCCCTTCAGGGATGTAGCGTCACGGAGTTTAGAGAGGTGTGTATATATATATATATATATAGTTATATATGTAACTTACATGTAGGCTATAGCGCTTCTGAAGAGCGCGATATATCGCAGTGGGTTAGAAGCAACTATTTCAGCATTTCACGTGTGGTTTTAACGATATATTCTGAAAAGCAGTCACGACGGAATGTACCATACTAGGAGGTGCCCGTGGCTTCGCCACGATAATTCTTTTAAAAATTAAAAATTAAGAGTATAATAATTATTAAAGCATTATATTTATTAACACTTGCACGCGAATCATTCATAAACTAAGCCATTAATAATTAATGAAACAGCTAAAATTCCTGCTTTAGAGTACATTCCACGACATGAAAGCGCCCCCTGGGAAAACTATATCAGAATCAATTATGCAGTTCCAAAGAACCTGTGAACACACATAATACGTATTGTTTCTCAGCTGATTATTGACATGAATATGATGTGAATTTTATTTTATCAATTCAGTGTAATTTTCAGAAATTATATAATGTTTCAAGGGAAGGAATGGTTTGTTTGGATTATTATTATCAGCGATATTTCAAGAGATAAAACCATCAATATTTTACAGCTGTTGCCCCCGGCTTCGCCCGCCATTATTCATTGACTCCAGGATTTTTAAGAAAATTACACTGGTAGATTATTAAAAATGTTTGTGGTTCAGAGCTATGAAAATTGTAAGTAAAAATAAAATTAGAATATTTGTTCATTGTGTTCATTTCACTTAGGCCTTATATAATAAAGAAACGGTTTTCCTTCCTAATTTTGTAGTCGTCATGAAAGTTTAGACTGCGAGAGACGAACATCGCCGAGTATACCCGATGTCTCACGAAGCGGGCGAGCAAGCACGCTATTTAGGGCCGTTGAATTGTATAAGAGTAGATAGCCCGTTAATTGAAAACAAATTATTAGCAAGTAGCCTGCCATACTCCACAAACTAATAGTCTACTGTAGGGTTTCGATGTTTCAATATTTCAAGTCTCGATTGTTCTAGCAGAAAATGTTGAATTAACAATTAACAAATAAAATAGCAAATGACATGGATGTGACAGGGTTAAGAAGAGAGGCCTCGTGTCTCCGAAATTGTCTGTTTTTAGGTTATAGTTATAAAATATTCATCTCACTATCATTGTCCTCAGTGGTTTCATCTTTGAAGCGTTGTTTCTTTAATGCAAGAAGGACAAACTCGTTATTAGCCGCGTGTTGGAGTGTTGTCATGTCTCAGTCGGAAACGAGAATCAAAGAAACACTAAAATGTTGTATTCAGTATTAACTTACTATTGTTACTAGATTGACTTGGTAACAGAGTCTGCTACCTACTTGGATTTGAGAGTGCAGACTACTGTTTACCCTCGATAAACAATAATATAATCCGGCAAACCGCAAAAGGAAATGCCGAGGTTTAACTCGCCGAGTGGGGACGATGAAAACGAGAACACTATAGATAACTTATCTCCTTACAGACAAAAATAGTACAATATTTTCCTCACAATATTAAAAATTACAAAAAGACTTCAGGTTTTAACACTGTCATTTATTTAAAATCTTAAAATCACGCCAGTCTATGTCACCGTTTTAATATCACTACATAAACTCGCATCGTTTTAACATTTTATGAATTGTAAGAGTGTTATAATTTGAAGACTTTTGTATTTTTTAATATTTTAATATTAAAGAAAGAAAGAGCCGAATTCATCACCAGACTGAGCAGGCAAAAAAAAGTAATGGGCCAGCATCCTCAGCAATAGAAATTCTTTTCCAGAACTACCTCGAAGTGAAAATGTTGCAGCATTTCGGATAGCAACACAACACGATTGTTTTGCAGAACACCTGCACCGAATGAAAGTATTCGCCTCGCCGGAATGCCATTCAAAACTGGGAACATCTTTAGAACGTACTTTGCTCTTCAGCAACACTGGGACAGCTCTTCAGCAACACTGGGGCAAGTCGAGTGGACAGCTCTATTGGGAAGTCAGAAGACTAATGTCTAATTGTTCAAAAGCCTGAGCAATACATTAAATAAATATTTAATATAAGGTCGAATAATTGATATTGTGCTATTTTTAGAAGATAAGTTATTTTACATTATTCGGCATTATATCACACTGATTTTAACCTTGAATTTGATACTTTAACATAAGAATGTAACACTGTACAGCAAATAGAATTATGCCTACTTTGTGAAAAACATGTTGAGCGCATAAGGCGGAACATTGACTGTTATGTTATCAATGATCGTGTACAATTAGACGAAATGCGGTGAAATATATAGGATAGCCTAATTTATTTTGAAATTGAATTTGGTCTATTTCATTCCATGAGGGCTAAGGCCTCCTTTTTTCAGGGTAGCTCGAGTTCACTACTTAGGTGAGTTAGCCGTAGGAAGTGTTTGTCCTTCTACCGTTGGTCGTTGTCACTTTGCACTTTCCTTGGTCCGTGGTTACAGTTCTCTAATTCTCTGACGTCACTGATTAATAATTTGTTTTACAGATTCCTAATGATTTGCAATAATAATTAGTATGTATTAAACTACAGCCCTAGAATACATTGTACAGTAGGGCTCTCTCTAGTTGGAGAAGCAATAATAATGGTCTAATATTCAGAGATGGAAAACACTGGGGAGAAATGAAACAATTATTTTGTATTCCATCTATTTTATATGCGAAATTTACAGGTGCGATCTGTAGTCAACAGCTCTCGCAATGTACGAGTCAATCGGCATGAATTGGTACTGGTTTCCTCGAGCCAGTTCGAGAGTTGAAGCTTATTGCAGAAGTGAAGTAATCCTGTCTTGTTTAAAATGTAATAAAATGTTACTGGAATTAACGTGACGGAATTTACACAGTTTACGTTGTTGTTATACTAAAATTAGATATAATTATTTAGAACCATGCCAGGGCTTGAACAATTCACAGCGTATCTTCTATTCGAAGGAAAGAAAGAAATGGTTCCTGAGAAGATTATCTGTCGTTCCATATTCTACTTGTTTCCTCTCCTTTTGTCCTTCCGAGTACACTGGACATAGGCTATCTAGGCAATGAAGGATCTCGAGATAATGAGACTATGGTATCACTTATGTAGAATCTATTTAGAAACCTGAGGGAAAGGGATTAACCTCACACAAGCTCAGTAATGCGTGAATTTAAACCTCATTAAGTCGTTGTCACCTTTGGTGATGCTGCTTTCTGCTAACAGATTGTAATAGAGGTGAGCCTCACACCCACACATTGTGAAGACGAGGAAGGATGTTAGAGGTACCTGGTTTGCTAAGAAGTAGTTGCAATAAATTTCCGTGTCATATAAGATGGGTCTTATTCTCCTGCAAGAATTATCCGCGCGTAGGCATGTGTCATGCCCATTTCCTGAGACGGATGACCAGTGCCCAGGCGTCGCCTCTATTACGTTCTTCCTTATATTCTAGGTAGGTTATATTATCTTCCTTTTTTTTAATTTAGCCAGTCATAGACCAATTTTACTGAATTGTTTGTCTTGATTTACAGTTTGTTTTCCATTTGTTTTGTTTTCCTTATCACAAACAAACACCCATGCCCGAGGCGGGATTCGAACCCATAGCCTCCTTCACCACGGCTCCAAGACAAAAGCCTTAGCTACCGCGGCTAAGGAGACCGACAAATTAAACTTATCTCACCACATCTCTGCAAATAAAACGGGGAGGTAAAACTCAGGTAGAGAAGAAGAAAAAATCCCTACTCATTAGACTACGACTGTTAATTTAAAATCATTGCATTAGTAGGTATTTAGACATTATGTTCTTTCCAAATCTCCGAACTTTGAAAAGAAATATACGATAGGCTTGTAATTAATCTCGGATTCCTAAAACAAAGTCCCAATTTCGTAGCCTACTTAAAATAGTCATGTTTATTAAGTGCCACTGCGGTACTTTATGAGACTGTATGAGGGACGGGAAAATGTCTGTCCGTCCGTCCGTCCGTCCGTCCGTGGGTCTGTATGCGCGATAACTCAAATACGCTTTATCGGATTTTCATAAATCTGCCTTTATAACGTCCATGGGAAGATGCCTATTGATATTGGACAAAATCGGTTGATCGGTACAGGAATAAAGCCCAATTTAGTGCCTATTGTATGGTAATATTATTAGAAAGAATTTATTAAATGCAAATCAGTTATCATGACAACATATAGTTTTACAGTGTTTATATATGACTTTGGAAGTTCAATACAGTTAGGTGTGACAAATAACGCTATTCTTTCACATACAATTATCAAACTAGACCGTTAAACCGAGCGAGGTGGCAGAGATGGTAATGTCTTGGACTCGCATTCTGGAGGTCCATGGTTCAAATCCCGTAGCCGGGCAATTTGATATGTTTTATCTTGTTGTATTTTTATGTGAGTGTGCGATTGTCAAGATATCACAAATGTGTATAGGTAGTTCTGCTGATGCTAGACGATTTTAATCTGATTTTTGAAAATACGGGACTTTTGTTCTTTCGTAAGCCCTGCATAATGAATCATTCTGGAGCTTAACTCAGAAAAAAAAGATTATTCTGCCAATCATAATTGCAATTGTAAGTGATTAAACTAAAGCATTCTGGCACTTTGTCACATCAGTTTACCTGATTTATTTGATTCTGAACATGTTGACTGATGGCAAGTCGCAAACACAAGCTATCTCATCAGACATAAAACTAATAAAATCAGGTAAACTGATGTAAAAAAGTGCCAGTATGTTTTTGTTTAATCAGTTATGACTGCAATTATGATATGCAGAATATGTTTTTTTTTAATTGATTTCCAAGTTAAGCTCCAGATTTATTCATTAAGCAGGGCTTACGGAAGAAGAAAGGTCTACCATCTCGGCCACCTGGGTTATTTAACGGTCTAGTTGGATAAGCGCATGTAAAACAATGGTGTTTTTTGTCATAGCTACCTGTATTTTAATTTCCAAGGCCTTATAAGATCACAGTAAAACAATAGGCTATGTTGTCAAGATAACTGATTTTCATTTTTTTATAAATTCTTTCGAATACGTATATTGCCATAAAATAGGCACTAAATTGAGCATTACTCCGAAACAGATCAACCGATTTTATCCATTATGAATAGATGTCTTCCCATGGACATTGTAAATGTGTATACCAAGTTTCATAAAAATCCGGTAAAGCGTATTTGAGTTACCGCGTCTTTAAAATATACACTAAATTGGGTTTTACTCCGGTACCGGTCAACAGATTAGGTTCAAATTCAATAGGGCACTTCTCATGGACGTCATAAATGGGTATACCAAGTTTCATGAAAATCCGTTACAGCGTATTTGAGTGATGGCGCCTTTCTATGTGAAAGGCGCCATAATCTATTAAAATAGTCACTAAATTGGGCATTACTCCGGTACCGGTGAACCGATTTGGTTCAATATCAATAGGGTTCTTCCCATCGACATTATGAATGTTTATACCAAGTTTCATGAAAATCCGAAAAAGCGTGCTTGAGTTATGGTGCGTACAGACGCACGGACAGACGGACGGACAGACAGACAGACAGACGGACAGACATTTTTTCGTCCCCCACACAATCTCATAAAGTACCATACTGGCACTTAATAATTGCATGTGGGCGCACATTTCGAATGAGCAACCGTTTGGTTGCATTTATGGACCCAGAACGGCGATCAACCGATTGTTCAGTTGCACAACCAACAATTGCGTGTGGGCGCGTAGTCTAAGATCTTCTGTCATTCTATCCAATATCCAATAGCTACTTAACGTATTAACAGAAATCGCACCCAAACGAGCGTGTTATAGGCTAATCTAGCTTTTTGTAGCATGGTCTTTTAGTTTTTGCGGACAACTCGAAACGATACACCCCGCACTGAAGTCCACATAAACACATACACTAACTTACCTCGATTACTTTTGTGCGCAGTTTTCCATCACATGACCATGAGTCTCGTCACTGAATGCCTCAAGTCGGAGTTAGCCATTCCCAGGTTAATCAAGAACAATGACCCCTTGTACAGATTTGAACCCTTAAAGTGTTTAATAAAACCAAAGTTTTAGGTCTAACTAAACTAAACTCCATGGCGCTACATCCCTGAAGGGACAAGGCTTACCACCCGACCGCTGCGTCATCTATCATAGGCAGATGGCAGGATTGGGGGGCATGTGGTCAGCATGCCGACCCCCACGGCCGGTAATGGTGGTTTCCATGACCGCAGCCGCTACTTCTCTATCAAGTAGCTCCTCAATTTGAATTTCGAGGCTGAGTGCACCAAAGGTTTAGGTCTAGTACTTAAGATTTGAGTGACAAATCCTGGCAACGATTCTATTCAACTATATTGGATCCTGTGGCAAACTTCCATGCCTCTAATTTGGATTTAATTTCCTGATATTTTCTTATAGAAAAGAAGAATCCTTTAATAAATTAATATGATCGTTCTAAAGTTAGGAATCTAAATGGTGGTTTTGATAGTAATAAAGATCTCGCACGATATCTGTGCCGATGAGACAGTTACTCGCTAGAGAGAGACATGCTATTGTGCGAGAGAGAGAGAGGTAGCTTGGCCTTTACAAATAAAAAGGAAGGTACAGTTGTGAGAGAGAGATAGGTAGCAGGCCAATCGATGCTACAGTCCCCATGAAAACATAATGCAATGATTTAGGCAATCGGCACAGATTTCGTGCGGGATCTTTACTTACTTGTTGTTTTGTTGGATAAGATGATATGCCACTTTTCAAACTCCGCGATAAGTTATTTGCTATATTTTTTTTAATTACAAAAGTTAATTATTTTTATAGTGACACTTAGTATTCTTTCCAAGTTCTTATTTACGTTACATTAGATTTCTTTGAGCAATGCTGACAGAGCTGCATAACTAATCTTTCAGAAACTACCTGCGATATTTCTCCAGTGGTTCCAATATCTTTCGGGAAACTCTGTTGATGAACACAAAACTCTTCCCATACTTCCAGAAAATTGTTTTTCTAAACCGAATGATAAATTTTCTACAAACGTCAATAGATTATTTTATCTTAATTATCTACAAGAGCATCACTAGAACCTGTATTCGACAATCGAAAGTGTACCTAATATTATCATATTCAAAATGAAATATATCGTAAGCTAAATATAAGGGATGCCATTGACAACTCTGCCTAGCTGATAATAAGGCAGAAAGTTACGAGTGCAAAGTGTCAAACAAGTTAAAATTCCCTTTGCTTTCAATTTTGTAAAAATTGGACATTTATTTTACCAAGGCTTTAATGTCACAGTTTGTGATTTATTATTTCTAAGTAACTGATTTTTTTTTCAATCTGACAACGCATTGCATATACCAGCCTCAGATACCATACAGGGTAAGTCAGTTCCCACAAACCCTGTCTGTATTTATCCGCTGCCTCCGGTTATGTTTTGGTGTTTCTGCTCCATCTGGTACTTGCGGACCCTTTGTTATTTCCAATTTCCATCACAACAGATGCTGATGATGTATGCCTTACTAACTACTGTTGAATGTTTTATAAGGCACGTTTATTTGTTGCTGCCATGAGGTAAAACAGATTTGCATCCGGTTAGCTCTCAACATTCATCTATGTTGTCAAAATAATCTCCGCTAATCATATAGGCCTATATATACTGGAGAAAACCATTTAGCATAAAATTTGTTTTCCTGGCTGTTATTTCATTTTTCTTTACACCTACTATAAAGTACATTATTGTAACACAAACAATAATTATTCAATTTTCCCTCTTCGTGTAATCTAATGGCCAGAGTTAGGATTTTTGGGAGCACACCTTTTTATAGTCAAATTAGAGCTCCTGCGAAAGAACTCATAGTGTGAAACGTTGTATCTAGTTGAGAATTGGAGGCAATTTTGTAGCACATTTTCCCATTTTTGGGGTCTTTATCCTATATTTCCCCACCTTTGTTATAATCCCCCTTTTCTCTTCTTTCATGTATTTTACTGCAGCTTCTTAATTATTTTCTGTGCGCATTTCATCGTTTATAACCAATGGATTTGAGTTTAATTGCTTTTTTAATTTCATAATTATTATCTTGTTTCGTTCCAGTATCTAAGATTGGTAACTTTCAGTGAACTTTTCACCAGCTTGCAGTGGACATCGGAATAGTGAACCTGTCTGCTTTCAGCAAACGCGGAACTAAAGGCACGCCTGCCACAATGAGAAATAGTACTAAATATTTAATTGTTCTTTTTATTTTCGCTGGAAGTAGCCTACTCAGTATTGTAGTGTTCTTGAATGTAACTTTGTTACATAACAGTTTCGTAGCAACTTTTAGTACTCTTATTTTAGCAGCTTTTCCCTTCCTTCTTCCTTATGGAAATTGCACCTTAAAATCCTAACCCTGCTAAAGACTTATATCATTTTCCATTGCCTTACTAACGTCAATATCATGCTTAAAAATCACTTCGTATCGCCTTTCTGTAGGGAAATAAGTTAGTAATGTAATCAACTTGTACAGGTAAGGAAAAAAAACCGGGCCGACTTTTGTAGCTGATGTCAAGAGCCTTGTTCACACCAAGTGTCCATGAGTATACCTTAGACCTGTGTGGTTGGACGGCGCTTTCGACTGGTAAGTAACACGTTCTTGGTTCGAATCCTGCTAAGGAAGGAAGATTTTTTGTTCCTTAATGCACATTGTTTTCCCACTACTTTCCGATTGCCGCAATATTTAACTACTTAATTAACGGATTATTCCCAGAAAATTAATTTTACTAGCTTATTTTCTAGTGTGTTTCAAAATGGGCTAAGTCAACAGTCGACACTAGAACAAATTTCAATACATTCCCTGCTATCCTGTGAATGCCGCTAGGCATGCGCGGTGGCTCATATCGGCAACTTAGATATTTTAGTCAGTCCGCTTTTTTCCCCTAACTGTACATTATCGTTATTATTGATGTTAAAAAAAAAAAAAAAAAAAAAAAAAAAAAAAAGAATTAGTTACTGTAGGCTGGTGTGCCTAACAGAATTTGCTATAGGATTTTTCGGAGGACCACTGGATTATAATCCAGAAATATTTAAGCTTAGAAGTGCAGGAATGTTGAAGGAAGCAGGAATAATGGAGAATGAGAATTGTCACTTTATTCTACTGCTCTAGAAGATTGCTGCTTCTCTTCTTTCTTCCAGCTGTGCTTAATATTAATTGATATTAATTTTATTTCACTTGGAAATTTTTAAGGATAGTGTCAAAGGTTATGTATCTTGTTTATAAGAGGTTGTTTTCTTAACAAGAACCTATAGTAATTTTATTATCTTATTTGAGTACAAGTTGAGCTATATCTTGCTCAAAAATTTCTACGGCAATTTCTTTAGATTGCTCGTAGGAAAAGAGGAGTTGCAAGTATGCGAAAACTCCAAAATATATGATAAATGCTGAATTACTTGTTTAGGCTAGTAATTTGCTAGACCATTCCTTGGTCTTTGTGAGTTATGCCATATTTTGTTCAAAACTACTACGGCAGCATATTTAGCTTGCACGTAGAGGAAAAGAGGAGCTGCAAGGATGCCAAAACTCCTGGACAATTATAAATGCAGTTTTTTCTTGTATGCAAGCAAGTATGCTAAGTCCTCTAGACTTTTGTGAAATTAACCATACATTGAAGGTGTAGTACTTAACTTTTAGTGCGACTTCATTGATGAATATGTGAATGCATTAGCCGGACTATGGCTAAACGGGGATGTACAGTTACTGATGCTGTAGATCTATGATGCTGTAGATCATCCTGAACGGTGGCCAGTAGCGAGTCCTTCCATGGCTACGAGCTACGCTCCACGAAGTTCTAGGGATGTCCTCGAATCCACCTCCAAGTGGATTAAGTAGTGGCTGCTGATGCTGGTTCCATGATGCGTAGTTATATGTAGATACTGTACAATAATATATTCAGACTTGTGGTCTGTTGCTAAATTTGGGGCTGTGCCCTTACGCAGCGACGATCGGCGAAGAAGGTTGATGCAGAAGTGAATAAAGTCTAACGGCCACAAAATGCGTTCACATAATCATCTTACAAAAGAGTCATTAAAAAATTCGATGGAAAGCTAGTCATGAACTTTCTAGATGCTTCCATCCTAAAGCAGGCTTTTATTAAACAAGGTAACATTCAGTACTCTTTCTGTAACACACAAAAAGATATATGAGAGAATTTGTTTCATTAAACAATATGCCTTTGTGGAGAAATAAATAGATTTCTTATGGGAAGTAATCTCAATGTTCAGTACACTGTCCTTAAAGGCAAGTATATATAATCGATAGTCGGCTCGTAGTGCTCTACGCTATTCTGGCTGTAAGGGCAGGTAAGAGTATTATCGATTATCAGGCTGGCAATCGATATCTGATCGATGCCGGCAAAACAGCATTCTGTTGCTAATTAACATTAATTATTGAATTCAATGTTAATAGTAACAGGAATAAATGTGCAAAACTATTCCTTAGCTTATTACATTATAGCGTATAATGGATATTTTCTTTATCTGAGTGTAAATAAAGAGATACAGGCGTGTCAAGAATTCTGTTTGCTAGTAACTGGCATTAGTGCCATCTAGTGACTTGTATTAATACTTTATTACTAGTATTTGCTATAAATTATAATAAATGAGCTCTAAGCTCTATGAGCTTACAGTTACCATTTCCATTATTATGTCTTTTTTTTTTCCTTCTATTATTGCTGAACAAATTATACACCGTGTTCCAAAATGATGGACCGGGTTTTAAGTAGTCGATAATGCTTAACAAACGAAAGTTGATGCGTGATTATTTCTTATAATGAAATAAAAACTGAAAGTTTCAAATCCTGAACGCAGCGATTTTGTTTCTCGTCATTATTGCGTCACAGCGTTAAAATTAAAATGGCCGATTCCTGTGCAAAAGTAATTTTCTGTTCTGCAGTTTGCGAAGGTCGGTTCTATTGTAACAGTACAACAAGCTTTCCGACGGCGATTTGGAATTGATCCTCCGACAGATAAGAGCATTCGTCCAAGCTATAAACAGCTTGAAATAACCGGATGTACAGAGCTCGCCATCAAACGGAAAGCATGGACGACGTCACAGCCAGAGGCGGCGGGAATTCGAATGCAAGCGAAACGTGCTGAGTTCAAAACATTGACGGTATCACGCTAGGATCCACTTGGTTAACGAAAGCGCGTGGAGCCGTGGACTATATTTTCACTGTGGACTTTAGCACTCCACGCATGCGCACTGCCAACGGTCGCGAAGCTTTCAGATTCCAGGAGATCTTTGTATCTGTAAAGGGAAGAGTCCTGGACGAAATTAATTCACGGGCTAGAATACTATAGCCTATTATTATTAAAAATGAAATTATAATTATTAGAAGGTTGGAAGAAATATGATGATATATTACCGAACTAGATTTTCTTATGCCCGGTTTCATCGACAGGGGTTAACTACACATTAATCCCGGATTTGTTAAGTTCGGGCTAGCATTTTAATTCGTTCTTGTGACACACGCATTTCACCACGCTTTTTCGGCAGAGCATTAACTAATACCATTTTAACAATCGCAGGAAATAGGAACAGTAGCAATCTAGAAGGCAGTGATTGAAAATTCGTTTTTATGAATGCACTTCATTGCGTGCTTCTTTTGTTTTCTTTAATGGCGAACCACGAAAATTGAGATATTAAAAAGAGAAGTCGAGGGACAAAATTTTCAGCATTTGAGAAGTCTATATTAATTGATCTTGTGACTTAGTATAAATCAATCATAGACAGAATGGAATAAATACAAAAAAGGACGATATATGGGAGAGAGAATTCAATAGCACTGGAAGTGTAACTACAAGGTGCAGCAGTTAATTACAGAAATTTTATAAGAATCTAAACAAGAATGCTAAGAAAGCAAGAAACGAAGTACGTTTAGAACGTTTTAAAACCGGCGGTAAAATATCCAGATACTGAACCCACAGCATATAGCTGCACCAATTCCGTTACAAAATATTGTAGCTTCCATACAAATGACTCAAGTAAAATAGACGATTTTTAATATGTTTAATTGAAGACCGAATCTAGTCAAACGAAAATCCTTACGACTGCGGCTCACAATACTTTGGTAAGTAATAGCATATTATATTTTTGAGTTAAAATTAAGGAAGACCATCATCATCATCTTCATCAACAACAGGCGTTATGTTGAATTCATTTATAGTATCGTATGGAATAATATTAGAATGCAGGAAGCATAAAACTGGGGCACCACTAATATTTTCATATAAGGTATATTAAAGTAAAGTGTTCCCTATTACATACCACGGAGGCCCAGAGGGTTCCAGGAGGTTGAGGCTCAGAGATTTTTAGATATTCGTCGCATGAAGGTGGTAAGGTTGTCAACCTTACGCACCCGCCGCCTTTACCCCGAAGATTGCTCCTGGTAGTCATTTCTGTTAGAGGCTGAGTCGATCCCAGGACCATAGTGCCACCAGAAGGATTAGGCCAATTGAAAAACTCCAACGAACTCATCGGGGATCGAACCAGCGCCTTTCGGTTTGTAGCGCAGCTCCTCAACCACTAGGCCAGCTCATTCAAATTTATTAAGCTTGTAAATACTACAAAAAATCCATGTGATATTTAAATAATACCTACAAGGTTCCAAAAAGGAATATAAAATTATCTAATGGTGTAGACATGATGCAGATTAACAATGACAAATTTCATATCTGTAGGTTTGTATATGATCCTAAAGTATAATATATTTTAGTATTTTTAATTACGATTTATACCCTTTATCTGTGGAGAAGTTGCTGTAATCAAGTACAACCCTCACGGATTAGGGACCCCGGGAAGGGGGAGTGGCGGGTTGGTATCGACTCTAAACATGCAGGCCCATTATGTCAATCTCCGGGAGTGGAATAGGTTATTTGCCCACAGGTCTCCCAGCGACACATCCCACCGCGAGCCCCCACGGAGCTTCCCAACACCCAGCTAGTATCTGTTGCTATTCCACTTGCGTTACCCACCAAGGTCCCTCGTGCACCACACCCGCGGTCTCAAGGAGGGATCCCACAGGATGCGTCACAAAGTCAGGATCAGGGCACACTACCAGGACCGCAGCTGGAGTAGACCCGATTCCACGAAAGGTAAGAGAATGTTGGTGGAATTTAGGAGGGAAATCGATGATCCCCGAGAAAAAACCCTACATCACGGCTTCGTCCATCACGAATGACACGGCTGCCTGCCCTAGGGATTTGAAACGAGGACCGCTTGCATGCCAGGCCCACGTGCTAAGCATGAGCCATTTCAACTGCATTATCCTCATGAAGGCAACAAGACACTTCTGAAAAGTGCCTGATATACATTGCGGATGATGATAGATGATGGGAGTGGGAGATTAAGTAACTTAATCCAATTAATTGAGAACTTTGACATAAATAGAACTTTGGAAGAAAATGTATTAGGCTCACTATTGAACTGTGCTCTGGATCATAGAACTTTTACCTGACGGATCTCTTGCCAGCTTGCCATATACACCTGACTGCAAGTACAGTTTTTTTTTAAATAGTTGAAAGCAGCATTCAGAAATGGAATGCTCCTTTTTGAAGATGCCGTTACTAAATTCCTGAGCGAATCAAAGAAATTGCAGTTTATGTAACAAACAGAAAATAAGCCAAAAAAAAGTACACAGTAAATGCTCTAACAACTACCATTATGGGAACTTAAAAACTTGATCATAACAATAAAGAAGAACCCAGTTCAATCACCATTACAACATTAACACCACTGCCGTCCCTCCCACTTAGACTGTGTTTATCCTTGAATGTCTGAAAGTCTAACTAGACCTTCATTGCCTTTTAAATGGCGACATTTTGACCGTGACAGATACGATCTCAATATCGAGTCTACTTGAATCTCTCTGGGAACAGTTAATTGTCCTTACATTGATTCTTTTGTAGCGTTTGGTTTGGAGGAATGCGAACCTGGTCCTCCTGTAAGCAAGGAATGTAGTGGCATGTGTACTTCTTGTTCCAGTACGTGTGTGGAATCACATCTTGCTACAGCAACACTTTACTTCATGTTTACAACTTGTGCGCGTCTCTAATTTCACACGGCATCTCGCTCGTGACTACAATTGAAAATGGAGGCACCGGAACTTTCATACTGGGAAGTATCACCACCAGATTCCTAACCAAGTAAATGAAATTATTATTCTTTCACGTCTTCTCTGAACCCATATCACACTAGCCTCTAGACATCGTGTTATGTCTGAGCCTTTATTCTCAGTGATTTTCCGGTTGCCATCCGCGCCTAGAGTGGATGATAGGTTGACGTTTAAGTCGGTAGAAATACTCAACCAGATAATTTGATCCTCGAGGGATTCAATGTATTGCCCTCTCCTATATGATACTACTGTTATACCCGCTACTCCTTTGGCCTAGGATAATAACCCATTTCTTTACGTACATTTGATATTTTAACTAGGTTGGTTTTGGTGTTTTGGTTACCGGTATTTAACGACGGGACATACTCCAGCTTAGGCCTATGAGCGTCTCTGGTGTGCCGTAATTTTGTCCCGCAGGAGTTCTTTCACATGCTTGTAAATCAGCTTCTAATTTGCTGGCTAACAATATCACAACTCTAAGCAATGTTAACCTGCAATCAACGCATCGCCAATATCAAAATAAGCTCGTGGGCTGCCTACAAAGGACAACAGTTTTTGTTTTAAGTGATATCTTTTAGTGAACTATTTATCTTATAAGAGTTGAAGATTATCACAAATTAATATAAAGAAAAAGAACACTGCATGTAGTGTACCAAAATATAAATTATTTACAATATAGGAATTCAATAATAGATATTTATGTATGAAGTATGCAAAATAAGGCTTTAGCGGACCAATCTAGTATTGTGGCCGAGGCGTAAGCAGTTTTTCACTAATTTTCAATGATTCTGCGTAAAGAAAGCAAAGATAATAGCGATTGTATCAGTAGTGCACGTTTATAAACTTCACTTGCTAAGGATTGTTTCTTTTCCTTAAAAAAAACAACAACAAAAAACGTTTAAAGACATCGTTAAGATAGTAATGTTGATGAATTAAACTAAATATATTTACATAAATTGAAATTACGCATCATTTTTATCTTATTTTCTGCAACGAAACTTATTATGCCTTGTTAAAAGAAGCAATCGTTCAAGAGACTCGTTTGAAGTCGTATCTTACAACTTGCACTCGTGGTCTAGGGGACTAAGCGACGGCTCAGTAATGCAAAGTTCGCGTCCAACCACAGTCATAAAAAGTATAAAAAGTTATTTTGTGTGGAATTTATTTCTTAAATTCAAGATTTCTAAATGACAAGGTTTATTATACTTGCTAATAGACAATGAACAATAAAACCGTTTAACATGTAAAATTCACCTGGGAGTCACTGTAGAGACATTTAGGAGCAATAGTTGGAATTGTGTCCACTAGGAGTTACCATGGCAACTTTACTGGCCTAGTATGGTGAATCAACTTTACGGCGTGTTAGCAGTTCGAGAAACAGCCGCTTTGTGGAGCGTATACTAAATAATATATTTATATGCCTCTTCAGATTCTGATATTACACTTAAACTTGCAAAATTTATTATTTTTACAAACTAGTTCTTAAACACTCTATTTCAGATTCGAATGCTTAACACTTTTGTAATTATTAGAAAGTTATAATAACTAACCTTATAATTTTACGATCAAGTTTTATACTTGTGAATTCGAAAATCGAAGCTTTCTTGACACAATTTATTTTAGCTGGACAAAAGAACGAATAAAACTTTCTTATTTCAAGGTAATATCTGT
Source organism: Ectobius pallidus (assembly GCA_964059195.1). Classification (NCBI taxonomy): domain Eukaryota; kingdom Metazoa; phylum Arthropoda; class Insecta; order Blattodea; family Ectobiidae; genus Ectobius; species Ectobius pallidus. The sequence continues at coordinate 34,687,195 of CAXKWD010000007.1, read as the reverse complement.
AAGGCCTATATTGTCATAAGCCTATCTTTAATTGTAAGTTAAAATTTGTGAATTATTTACTTCTGTAGTCACACATCATTGACGTTCAATCGGACAGTGATTAAATGAATAAATAAATATATTGCATTCCAATGTGGGTAGAAATGGGGTCTGGAGAGAAGTCTTATTTCAATACCATGAAGACTCCAAACAAGTTACATTCGATAGTTTGGGAAAGCACAGGTCTCGAGGTGATTTGGAAGGCGCCAGAATACTGAATAGCAAAACGAAAAACTGAAATAAATTTGAATTACAGTCTGATATGAAATACTCTCGTAGAAGGTAGTGATGGAAGCAGATAGACCCTTCTACTTCATTTCCGCGAATGGCCTCACAATGGATTCCTGCGGGGCACCGCACTGTTATAAATGATGCATCAGATCCAAATTTCCATGTGGTCTGCCGACAAACATTCCTCACAATACAAGCCCTCCTTGTTGTTATTGCAGCTGTCTGCTCCTATCACACAACAAAAGCTGCTCTCTGTGCCCTATTGCCCACATTATTAGGCACACTTCTCTTTTCTGCTTAATTAACATTAATCAGCGGCGTGCATGGACCGACTAAATCCCATAATTTCCGAGAGTATATTTTAAAGTGCACTGGAGCTGAATAAATTAGAAAATTCCACATTTCTGTTCAACATTTGTATTTTTCATAATACTGAAAGAGAAAACATCAACAATAACTCTACGACATTTCAACAAATAAGCTACTTTTTTGGATTAGTTAATCTACAGTAATTTCTATAATATTATGTATTCTTTTTTTAATGTAATTCTCAACTAAATTGCTTTAAGCTGAAATTTTACAAAAACTTTAAAACATATATATGGCCATTTTCGTGAATCTGGCAATAAAATATACTGTTATACACAGATTTGAAAGTTGCAGTTACACGTACAAGTTTTTATATCATAACTGGTTGTACGTGACTATGTACAGTGCTGCCATCTTATAAAATCCTTTTTTCGTAGAACTGCTCTCATGTTTCACTCGTCCCCATATACCTGTTAATCAACAGCAACTCAATTTACTATAAGTAGATAGATAGGAACGTCCTCAGTACCAGGAAACACCCTCTTTCAGCTTACAGTACTTAGCCTATAAAATCCCTACTATTTGCGGGGGAGGGCATGCCAATACAGAATGACTATGAGTTGTATAGTGAGAGGAGGTGGTCATACTTTGTCCACAATAAATATCTCAAAATTCGCAAAGAAATACAAGGACAGTATTAGGAGATCATAAAGAGACTATTCTAACACCTGTACTATTGAATGCACGGAATCTTTCCGGTATAATGCTCAGTTATATTTGTAAGGGGGATACATAACCGGTTCGACCAGGTCCACTTCCCACCCCTGCGCATATCCTTTTTTCGCCTTATTGGATACGCAAAAGGGGCTAACCCTCTACTTAATATTTGTCTTAACCTCTTCACTCCTTTGCTTCTGAACCTGAAACCTACCTGTGTTCATAGGTTAATGTTTGAGTGGCAGACATTTGATATCAAACCAATGCGAGTCGGAGCCATCTAGGGGCTGGTCCGGATACTCGTAGTGACGCATGTTCTCCAGTGCCCACTCAAACGAAATATTTCCTTACTGCACCCCCTTTCACCGTTCACTTAGACCTGAGAGTTGTTCATAGGCCAATGTATGTGGTCGGACTAGAATTCAGAGAGATAAGAGATTGGCTCACCCAAGGCAGGTGTGGAACACCAGATGTTAAGAATGTAAAGAAAAACACTAGAAGAAACATCGGAAAGTTTCCGTGCTCTCGACTGTACAAAATTATTAGAGCTTTTACCTTAGGGATGGATATTATTAGGCCTATGTTATCTTGTAGAAAATGGAATGGAATGGGAAGAGGTAGTGTTAGTGTGGCCAGTTTACATGTTTGAAACACATGTGCAGGTATGAAGCTATATGGGCATATATAGAGATCTTAAGATAGACAAGTTGAGCTAGGCATATTCCTTTGATATGGCAGAATTATAGCCCACTTCTGATGCTGCGAAGTCCATGAGTGCGAGCTACATTTTCCCGGTATGTGAGGGTGAGGGAGTCTACACTCGAAGGGCCGAAGGAACTCAGTACTACTCCTATTATCCTCGGGATCTCATTTATGAAAGATCCAGGATATAGCTGAAAATTGCATCCATTATCTACGATTGAGGATCAGAAACTCTGCAAACATTCTTTTTTTTCATTTTTACTTTCTCTACCAGCACCTACATACTAACGTGTAAGTAGAGGAAGTACAGTAAAACCTGTAAAGTTGACCACCTCTGTATCATGACCACTTGCTTTAATTGACAGCATTTTCATGGAACGGGCAAATGTATAAGTTACTCTATAAGTTGACCACCTATGTAACTTGCCAGACACGATTTTAAGAACATTTAACCTGTAAACCTTTACCACTCTAATGCAAATTATACAAATTGTCGTGAAATACTGTTTAGAAATGCCTTACATGAGGCCAACTTGTAACTATCTTTCAATGTTACTCCTCCCCTAAGCACTAAAAGAAAGAAGCAGTGGGCATCTGTTAGCTATTGTTAAGGGTCATGCATCCCCCTCACATGTACAATTCTCTTCAGTGGCAGAACCTGAAAACTAATTAGGAAGATACAAAAAAACTAAACTCATGGCGCTACATCTCTGAAGGGACTAGGCCTACCAGTGCCATCTACTATAGGCAGATGGCAGGATAGGGAGCATATGATCAGCATGCCGACACCCATGACCGTTAGTGGTGGTTTCCAAGACCGGAGCCGCTACTTCCCTATCAAGTAGCTCATCAGTTTGTATCACGAGGCTGAGTGCACCCCGTTCCAGATCTCCCTACCTCAGGAAAATCCGAGGAGGCATTGGGGATCGAACCCGGGCCTGCGGGCCACGAGAGACCGCAGGCGATCAATTAAGGAAGATTCCATACAAATATTTTACCTAGCTGTTAAATTTAACCTGTAAACTGCAAACGTTTCAAGATCCTGGGGAATTGCTATTGTTCAATTAAAAAAAGTGTAAAGGAACTGCTTGATTCTGTATTAGGCTACCGTGAAAGCAGTCATAGGTCTACGTTAGTTTAAAAGACTGGATGAGAGTGGTTTGATGTTCTCACGTTGTTTTTCTGTCTTGCAAAATGAGTAGGCGTAAGTCATCTAATGAATTAAGCATTGAAAAAAAGAGTGAAGTTTTAGATTTACAATACTAATTTTAAATAAAACTTAAGATTAGTTTTACTGCCTTTTTATGTCCGAGTTCTATCTACATTACTGTATTAGGTATAGGCTACCTGTATAATTACACTTTTTACAGATCAGTGAAAATCTTTGTATCGTGACCACCTCTATTAATCGACCAGATCTGACCGGAACCAACGGTGGGCAACTTAGACAGGTTTTAACTGTATTATGTTCCTCCCTGAAATTACAAGCATTTACACACAATTTGAAATTCTCTGATTAAGACAAAACAAGTTACCGTTTTTTAAATATATCGATTGTGTCTGGGAACATCGTTGCTCATTCGGAAACTAAATTTCTTTTTGGATTAAGAATCGGGGATGAGACATGAAGCACTTCGCTCACTCTCACTACATTTTACATGTGGAAAATGTTGGAAATTGGCTCCACCGATTTTCCTTCTTTTATATTACCTTCATATACCAAAGAAAATAATCCTTTTTGGAACTTATTCGTAGAAATCTTCTGATGGATAGGGATAAGCTAGTCATGTTTTTTATTTCCATTACCGAACTGGACGTGTTTCCATGAAAAAAAAGTGCATATACCACAATGCAGACCACTCACTCTGTGTGGGAACGTAAAGCGAGAGAATCTGTGTTGTCTGTGTTGTCTGTGCCAAGGTTAGGCCCAAATTATATTTTTAAATTAATGATTTCCTTAATCCAGTAACATTAGATCGAATTTTGGCTTATCTTCGTGAGTTCCAGTTTAGTTAGGCTAATAAGCGGTTATATTTGAGAGTGGTAGGAAGTATTTCTTTTTATATAAACTTATGTCATCAACAATTCGAAGTTTCTATGTCTACACATCGTGTTGTCTTACAATTAATTTGTAAGTAATTCTTTGCTATTAGTCTCGATGTACTGCAATCATGCTCTGTGCTAATAACTTGCACTAGCATAGAAACTTGCTACCAATAAGTTACTTTTTATCTCCCTTCGTGATTCCAGAGTTAGGTCTCCACTGTCTCCAGCCCTGTGGGGAATGAGAGAGATGAAAAGGTGGGTCACCTTAGTGTTAACTAGCTTAAATTCTACTGGGCACGTCCCTGAGGAAGAATGACATTTCTCAGGGTTGTGTCACAGTAAAGACACTGTGGAAGCATTGGGTGGGGTTACACAACCATACTATAATTTATGAACAAATAAAATGAAAAACAAGGAGTTTTGCTACACTAACGAAGGGGGAAACATTTGGCCACAAATCTTAACCATAATTATTATTTAAAAATGCAGTAACTCCCCCTTGTCAATATTAAAATCCTTAAAATGTGGAAATCAGATATATTTTGACCAACTTGTGGTCATCCTCAGTGATAACTAGGGCCCGGATTTGAAGGTTTTAACCTATTTTTTCTCCAGCTTCCTGATTAGAACATTTTAACATTCTTTTTCGTTTCATGTCCCTTCCTTCCGAATATACGAATCTTACAGAACCAAAAAAGGGCTAAATCAGACTGAAGGGCCTAAAAGTGGCTAAGGATGACTTTTGATGAAAACCTAGGGGCTAAAGAGAACACTTGCAGAAAAACACGATTTATAAATAGATTTTCCAATTAATGTAAAGAAAAATAATATAACAAAAATAAATTTTTACAACACATTGAAATTAACTATGTATATGTCGCTTTGTCGCTTGTCTTTGTAACTCGAAAATGTTCTGACTCGCCGTCACGGGAAATGAAACTTGAGCAGTCTCCAGTACTTTGAAATCTGCAACTAATCCATTGTTGTTTCAACTTTAAAATAACAAATTGCGACCAACGACGGAGAAGTATGTTAAAGGAACAAATTCGTGATACTAGAGTCTACTTATTTTTTAGATCGGAAGTGAATTAAGTGGTGTATTTAATAATTGTATCATTAAAGAGTAAATATCTCAATTGTTTATGCCATTTTTCGAGTGCCGATATAAGGAATAGTTACTTGTTTATTTTGTAAAAAAACTAGAATAATTGTGTCAAAATTAGTGTTCACTATGCGTTTTATTAAGACGGCTAAAATTGTTTGTTTCATGCCTAAAATGGGCTTTTCCACGAAAATAATTGGCTAAAATACCCTTTATAAGAGCCTAAAAATCCGGGCCCTAGTGATAACATTTTTGTTACATAATATGTAACATAATAGCCTATATAACAAACTTTAATAGTGACAAGGCGGAGTTACTACATTTTTTAATTGAAATAAGTCAATATGCTCTGTTTTATGAACATTGGAATAATTATTGTTATCACCGACTCTCTGGCGGATTGTAAACATAGATAACTCGTTTGATTTAGTTGTTTTAAATAATAGACCATTCAAAATAATTAACAATACTAACTGAAATAGTCATCTGCAGTTAATTGAATGAAAATGTTTACAAAAGGCATCCGCACGAAACTTTAATTAAACAATAAAAAACTCACAGTTTTCTTGCGGGCCCTATAATAATATAATGAGAAGATAATCTTTTACGATACTCAGTGGGCTACCTTCAATCCCATAGAGCAGAATGCAAAGACTGGCAGTGAGAAATCATACACACTACAAGTCAGTAACAAAATAATAATAATAATTATTATTATAATGGCCGCTAACCTCTAGGGAAGCTGAACAATATAAGACGGCGGAGCTGCGCAAGACAAAAAATACAAATAAATTAAAATTACTTCTGACAAACAAATTTACAGAACAAATCACTACCAATAAAATAAATACCACAAAATATTATGTTACTAAATATTGCAGCATGCTACATTGTAGTCACATGGCCACAGACGCCATTGGCACCCAAGGGCAACAGATCCTACATACCTAACACAGACAAATTACTACGGTCCAGCAACAAGTAACAACAGCCTAAAAATCCGTCAAAAACTAATCAATAATCATAGGCCTATTAATTTAAAGAACAAACTTGAATAGGCCGAAGTAAAACGAAACTATTCCAGTAAAGACCGGAAGAGATGCTTTCTTATTTCCATCTTCACACTGCCGGTCCAAGGATGAATTAATATCCAGCCCCTTTGGCTAGGGAGGATCACTTGCGAAGTACAGGAGAGCCAATAGCAAAAGAATAAGGGAATATTCCCCCCACAAAACAATGCAAGTGGACTAGTTAATTATGAAAATGCTACTCTTATGGGTAACTCAGGTCATAGTATAATTAAAGAGAGAAAAGGGGAGAGGTAGAAATGTTATCACTGATAGCGTTTATTCCACTGAACAGTAGACACGCCACTGGTTTGGAGACTAATTTCAACTTATTCTACAAAAGCTGCAGTGTTTAGGTAAAGACACTAATTTACTTTCACGATTCCAGACAGATATATATATAGAGTTTCACAAGAATATGAATAAAGGGGTGTTATTTTGAGAGTGGAATTTGTTATAACCATGAGGCACCCGGTTTTATCTCGAGGAGAAGATTCCAGTATGATTTATGAGGTTTCCAGCGATCTGTCTTCCTTGGGTTTCTCAAGACAATCTTGATTACGTGGGATCACGTAAGTTATGCTTTGGCGTAAATTGATTCAAGAGGTCAAAATAACGCGTATCTTCTATTGATAACTGAGGCTATGAATGCTGTTATAGCTAATAAAGTCGTGTAGTGAGATTAGTTCTAAGTCACACGATCAGGGGGAAAAAAAACTTACGAAGAGAAAACGATTTCTTCTTCTAAAGTAACTGTACTGTACCTACCGTAAATAACTAAACTAGCTTAGTCATCTTGAACGAACTTCTATAAAAATACAACAAGGTTAGAAATTGGCAATATTTATGGTTGACTTTAGAGACGTTCTACAATATACACAAAATATTCAAAGTGATTATAACATAACGTCTTGTCTAATTACGAAAAATTGCAGTTGATTATTTTATTTTATTCTACGGAGTACTATTAATAAATTTTTTGTGACTGCAAGAGGAAAAAATATAAACTGGGCAAATCATTATAGTCACAATAATAAGATACTCTGCAGTATATTAATAAATAATTTATACGTCATCAGTTTCTCCAGGCGAAATTAGTTGGAGAAGGAATTGTAGAATTGAAGTGGAAAATTACGTTGAATTCAATGCTGTACAAAAATTATCTAATGGCGATTCGTTAATCTAATGACAGCTGTACGTGCATTCATTTATAGTGTTCTGTATATAAAGCAAATCCATTGTGGATCAGCCTGTAAATAAATAAAAAAAAAGTTGTAGATTACAACGTTAATAAATTCCATGCATTTCTGTGGCGCTTTGCAACGTATATTATGGAACAGAATAAGAATATAAACTCTATTGAAATTATAATATACTAACCTTCACTGCTTGGCGGATGTGGACATAAGCTTTACATATAGGCTTATTAAAGAAGAGTTCAACTTGCTGAGTGTAAAAATGATATTACATTTGGAAAATTATTGCCGTATGAATGTCAAGCAAAGAAACCTCTAAATTACGAGTCAAGAGGCTATACACATCTTGGAAAGCCTATGAAGATCAATTTCTTGGAGTCGTACCGGGCCAATCTTGCCTAGAGCTTGAGCATTCGATGATGATGATTATGATTAAAATTTTGTTTTGCATTATTCGAATTTTTAGGCTGTAAATTTGCTCGACACATCATTTTTAAATTCATTTTGATTTATCTTTTATTTTTTTAAAGGAATAAATATTTACAAAGGGTACAGAAATCCTGAATTATATTTCTGAATACCGTTTCATCGTACAGATCATACATTTATTCCCTTTATCCAACCAATAATTATATTGGGCATGTATTTTGCTTAGCTTATGTGTTGAATTATGAAAGGAAAAATAATTAGTTCATATTTCCTGAAGGAGATTTCATTTCTCATTCGAATAACTGCTTTGGTGTTGTGAGTTCATTACACTCAAGTTTGAGCAAAAGAATCACGGGTCTTGAATGTAAAAATGCCTTTACGCAGTAATTTCATTCACATAACCTGTCTGCGACATAGTCCTCAGTGCTACCTGTCTATCATAGGGCACTGTCATATTGGGCGTAGCCTACTTATGAAAGATTTCTGGTACTTAAAGCCTCCTACTTTGGAATGTTGCACATACACAAATTCTATGATTATGAAATAAAACGTATAAAATAAGTAAGTAAATTTACTGATCGATTTGATGCAAGCAACGTATTGCATTGATATCCTTTGTTGCAATTTATTCACTTGTTTGAAATAGGACTATAATATAACTTACTCTCATCAGTGAATCAAATTAATGTTAGTAAATATTGTAAGATTCTAGGGAGACTGGACAAAATTTCGAAATGGGGTTATTAGCTTTCATTTTTTGCCTTGGGATAAATGTTCCTGTAAGTATTTATTTATTCTTATACAAAGTGGAATATAGCTTAACTGTGCAGATTTCAACTGTTTGTTCCTTAGGTAGAAGTACTTTTCTCAGAAAAAGGCATTTTGTCCTTAAATTTTAACGGTGTTTTACTCGATACGTATTATTCTTACCGTTAACATTTTTTTAAACTCAAGCAGAGGGAAAATGGAGAATAAATTATCCCTGTGCTTAGCAAAGAAGAGCTTAAAATAGAAACTATAAATACTATTATTTCAACAATAACAAGAGCAATAATTTATTAGCTGTAGAAGAATAAATACTTAATGCCTTCATATCAGTTTGTTTTAAACAAATTAAACCTTTTCATTAAAGTTGAAAGTTTTCTTCCAAATTAAATACATAGAATAATACGTAGACCACATACTCCACGAAATAGGCAAAATTAAGGTACGTTTCTTCTTCACGTTTTGGATTTGTCTTTTGTTGCTTGTTTTTTTTTTTTTTTTTTTTTTTTTTTACTAGTGACAGGACATTTCCATTGAAAGAGCGATCTGACTGTGCGCTGTTGACAGTCTATGATTACCATTTCCCTAACTATCTCTAAATCCATGAACTTATTCATAAAATGCGACATAAGTTTTCAGTTTTTAGTGCATTGTTATCTACTGCTCAGGTACATTACCCCCACTCTTTATTTACATACACGGTGTTTATTAATGTGCCTAACTAGGTTTCAATCTCAACTTATAATTTCATAAATAGATTTTATCCTAGAACATAAACGTAAGAAAAAATATAAATACATGACGTTAATTTTGATTGTGAAACGAATTTCTTCCACTTACGCGAGTCTACAGATACATTGCTATTGAGGCCTAAATGATTTATTTGCTACTATCTGCAATAAACTGCATTAATTTTCTGATCGCAAGAAGGTAACGAACTGTGAAAGAGATATTGAGTAAATCCGTGTATGAAGCCTACAGGATATTTCATACAAGTGGTGCGTACTGTAATGAAATGTGTAATGAAATTAACTTAACATACTATTACAGACTCAAAGGTATTCCATTTGTAGGGAGAAAAATCCTTCCGAAGTATGCAAATTTAATAAAAAAAACTAACTTAGGCAGGCATTCTTTATTTATAATTCACCGAGGTACCACTCGCAAGAGGAGGCCTTAGCTCTTCAGGGATAAAACGCATATTCATTTATTTCGTATAAACTAAGTTTTCTCATTTCCCCGCCTCACCCTTTCTTTCCAAAGATAAGTTTAAGACAAGGGGAACTTTATTAATGCTATTGATAGATTTATGTTTTAAATAATAGAACACTTTGCTTGAGTACTCTGCTTCAAGAACAAAACAAGCTCCAGAACGAGAAAGAGAATGAAGAGAGGGAGATATAATTATTATTGATTGCGTCATAATGTGTTTGTTGTTCTCTTCAATTGGAAACAGACACGTATCGAATTACCGAGTTTCTGTTTTATAAATAAGTTAGCAACGGAAGTAGTAATATTTACACAATGTAACAAAGTGCCATTGTCCTCGGCTTCCGAACGAAATGCTGCAGAGGTAACTGTTACTGCGAAGTAATAATTTGTTTACGAGCTCGTAATGTATTCGTGCTTCGTTAGGAGATGAAGAATGTATTAAGATCAACTGAACGGATCCATAAACTACTCTATTAAATATGAAGTAAGTGCGAGTGCATTCCATGCGAAAGTGGTTAGTAAAAAACAAAAAAGTGCTTTTGCTTCATGATATTAATAGCATATTCGCCTAGATCAGAAAAAAATTATTGAACCGCCCCGATGGATGAGTGGTTATACTGCTAACCCTTCACCACTGGGACCCGGGATCGAATTATCAATGTGAAATCTGTGGTGGATAAAATGGGGTAGGGGCAGGTTTTCTGGCTTTTCTCGCGGTGTTCCCGCTTCCCTTGCCATATATCATTCTACCGTTGCTCCATTTATCATACTATGACCATTTGGTTGCAGTAAAGGAATTATTACTATATTATAACAAATAATTGATTTTGACTTACAATTAATTCGTATGTTACTTTGGTCAGAGTCTTTTTGAGACCGTGGAATGAGTAGACATTTTCCGCTCTAGATCCGGCCCTAAGTATGCCTCTCCAGCAGATTACTCGTATCTACGTAAGAGTGAGACAGACAGAAGGTGCACAAAAATTGATTTTTCTACGTATTAAAGACATCAGACCAATAGTATTATACAACATGAAGGTTTCTGAAAATGCTTTCTAACTAACTCTGGTTTGATATTTTATGACTGAAATGCGATATAAAAGTACACACCACATTCATTCGAACAATTTACTATTCAGTACAATCTATAAGGGTATTCAGATGGATTTGATTTAGACCCAGTCTCAAGGTCAATACAACCACAATATTGAGGTGTGGTAATCTTGAGACCGCACAGAAAAGCATTCTACAGCGATCTCATTGGTAAATTATTTTACTGTTTATTCAACAACTTGCAATATAAACCTAGAATTACAACTAATACTTCATTCAATGAAAGTAATGTGTTATCATTGGATTAATGATGCCAAAAATAAGTCGAATTCTTCAGCAGTGACCAGATTGGCATTTTTCTTTCAACATCATTAGCTTGTATAAAGCCGCGTTTACACTATGTAACTTGTTTAATAAACTTGTTACATGTAACAAGTTATATGTAACTTGTAACAAATTATACGTAACATGTAACAAGTTACATGTTTAAAAATCAGGTTATATAACTTTTTTATATAACTAAAGTTTAGAGAGACAAAGAGACATTTGTACTGCACAGTAATATTACCAGTGGGAAGGAATTTATAAAATTTCCTTGGGCAGGAAATATTCCCAAAAATGAGCATTTATAAAAATCGTTAGTTTTGAATGTTTTACTGCTTATTAACGGTCCAGGTACCTTAAAATGAAACTATTTCAGTAAAATTCCACATGTTTATCAAGGAACCGTCTAGGGAAGTATTACCTTTTCCTATGATATAATTTTTCACTTATTGTCAGAACAATGTACCCTAAGTCATCTTCTTTTAAAAAATTAAAATTATTCGTGATAATCTCTTAGGTTTTATTAATAAACTTATATGTTATAAAGTGATACCTCACACGTATTTAAACATGATTATAGATAAGTAATTTAACATAATTGTTAATAGATGGTGTAGGTATTTAAAATAAAATGCCAGAAACCAACACCTTCAATATTACACAAACACAAATTTCAATATAAATCGTTTAGAGCCTAATAATTAATCATACATCAGTCCCACGGTCTAGGCTATACCTACTGTAGTTTAGGGGAAAATTTAGTTCTTTCATGATTTATGAGGGCTAAGAGGAACCTGCGGCTAGGCAGATGTGGCCATCCAAATCTTAGGAGCTGCAGTCACTTCTGCCGTAACAAAACGTACATTCAGTAAGTTTTCATGGATGCAATCTAAAAAGAGGAACCGCCTATCATCTGAGCGAGCAGCTAAACTCACTTATCTTTCATACAACGGGAAACTGATGAATGCTCAACCTCAGAAGAAGAAAAAGAAGAGTGAATCCGCTGAAGTTCAAACCCAAAGTGCTGGTAATCCAGACGATCCAGATGAAGGGAAAAACCAAGAAGAAAACCTAGATGATGATGATGAAGGCCATGATGACAGTGATGATATTTGCATCCTTTCTGATCAAGAAGAAAAAGAAGAGGATGATGAAGAAAATCTAATGGATTTCAATGGATGTGATTAGGGCCAACTTCTAAGATGAAGTCAAGGTCACACATTTAAAGAAAGCAAGTAGGCCTATTCCTAAAGGTTGTTTGGGTTCGTACATTTTATGATTATTACTGTAATTTTTGTCTAATTAATAGTCAATCTCTTCAATGAACTCTTTTGTTAATCTTCTGTATTGACCTTCAAGAACCAGGGCAAATTTTAATTAACCTATTTTCATTGTTAACTATGTGAAAACCCAGTATTACCATATTTTATACGTAAATAATTAATGTTTTTTGTGTTCTTTCATTAATTATATATTAATCTTTGAACTTATGACAGTTTTCAGTTTTATTTAACCTAATCATGATTAAATTTATGTAACAAATAGGTATCTGAGTTACCTTACTCGTAAATCATAAATTCCCTTTGTGGGAACATTTCCGGGAACATTCCCTGGAAATATTTCCTCGAGATTAGGTTCCCGCCAGATGGCGCTGTGAATTGAACTCTGGCGTAGCTCAGTTGGTAAGAGCATTGGCAAGGATAGCCAAAGGTCCTGGGTTCAAGTCCCAGTGTCAGAGGAATTTTTCTCCTATAATATTATCATTTAATGTCCAACAGAGACAATAATCTGTGGTACATGAATGGACATGGATATATCTATCTTGAATGTTACTGTACAATAACAGTGGAAGATCGGTAACAAAATCACTAATTAGTGTGCCTCACAGTACTGCATATGACATAACTTGTCTGTCAGTTTGTTTGTATAAAGAAACTGTTCACTAACCACAAATAATTAAATTTATCCAAAAGTTCAATCTATGCAACCTTTACTATGCTTTTCAGATGTACAATAGTATAATAATAATATATCCTAATCTCACATATATTCCCCTCTACAAAACTCTCATATGTAATATTAACAATTTTCATAAATGTTTCATATCTTGATGGCGCTAATTCTCTTCCTTTATCTTAGTTTTACCTCTCCCTTTTAGGATTTAAGCGACCCAAGCCGCCCGAGCCTTACAGGGCCGCAACCTGTCGGGGGAGGGATTATCTTTGGAACACATACGTACTTTTTTGACCAGACAAGGGCATGAAGGGCCACCTCGGATGAGTGATCAGCCCAATGCCGGGACCACACGAACACATAGGACGAGACACACCATTCACACACACACACACACTCACTCCGAACAAGGCGAAAGTGGGATGAAGATGATAATTACGGCCAGATGATATCTGGGGACCACAAGGGTCTAAAGTTACCCGAAATTTGTCTCAAAGGTGAGGAAAACTCCAGAAAAAAAACACCTAGGTAACTTGTCTAGACCAGGAATCGAACCCGGGCCTGCTGCGTGAGAGGAGCGAACGCATCCCCTTTGCCACAGCGGTGGACAATGGCGTTGATATACCGTATAAATGGATATGTCCAAATATTATCACAAAATATATAGTAGTAAAAGCTATTGTCGATCAAACTGTACTCAATTTCACACTAAAACTAGCAAATGTTGACTTAACCACTTAGAAATTGTTAAAATAATTATAATTTTATTAAATTTATATATCATGTATAACAATTGGTTGGTTAGGTTAAAAGCTGTGCACTATCATTCCATTGTCTGTTACATCTGTTTGTTGTTACTACTGTACATATACGCAGCAAAATGCACATGTAGCAGGTTACATGTAACAAGTTACACATTTCCCATCCCCTGCGGGAAAGGTATAAATTGTTATATAACACAAAAATCAGTTATGTAACACAATGTTATCTGTAACAAGTTACATGTATTTGTAACAATTTTGGAAAACATGTTATATAACCCAAGTTTTATAAACAAGTTACATAGTGTAAACGCAGCTAACGGAGTGTAAACGCAGAAAACTGGTTATATAACACAAAAATCAGTTATATAACACAGTGTTATATGTAATAATTTGCATGTATTTGTAACAATTTTGGAAAACATGTTGTATAACTCAAGTTATATTAAACAAGTTACATAGTGTAAACGCAGCTTAATGATCCATCATATATATTTCAGAGTTGTAAAATAGATTGATCAATATGAATTTCATATAATTCAGACCGATTTAATAAAAATTATGAATAGCCCATGTACACAGAGGTCCAGAACTCCTAGGTAGTCAATTTCAATTTCCCGATTCTTACAAACAATGTGTAATAATAAATAGATTCAGTTTATACAGTTCGATCTAAATACACCAGTAAACACGGTAATTCTCCACGATAATCTGATAATAAAGTAATGTGGATCTTTCACACTGTCATCTGCAGCTCACTCCATCTTCACTTAAATCCATGATAATGTAACTCAACTTTCACATATTAGGCTAGTTAAGGGTGCAAGCAGAGCGATCGACACATTTACCCGAACACGAACCGTCGATTCAATAATTGTTCTACAGCTCTGACATAGTAAAACTTGGGAAACTCTTCAGAAAGGAATCCAGTTTGCTGTAAATAATAAGAATGTATGGATAAGACCATAACAATAATAATAATAATAATAATAATAATAATAATAATAATAATAATAATAATAATAATAATCAGGTAAACTGATATAACAAAGTGCCAGAATGCTTTTGTTTAATCAGAACAAATTTAATTGCAATTATGATATGCAGAGACCTACGGAAGAACAAAGGTCTAAAGTTTGATACTTAACCTTAATTCAAACACGTATACACTGATATAAGACATTCTTAAAATATGTCAACAGTTCACAAAATACACTGGCGAAGAACTCCACTTAATGTATGTAGGCCTAATTATTTCAGAGTAATACTTCTTCTGTATAGGCCTATAACAGTATTCAACTTGATGAACGAAATAAACATCTGATTACGGTATTTTTCAAATGAGAAGCAAATTCCTTCACCGCCAATCACGTGTAAGAGCGTACGAAGTGTCGCTAGCAGTAAGAGTCTCCTCTCCGTCTCGCCGTCTCTGATTGGACTGCGTATCTAAGCAGGAGAAGAACAAATGGTTTGTCATCTGCAAAACACTGGTTTGATAATCAAATGCGAAGGGACGTGTCATGGCTATTGCAAATTCCAAAGCCGTATATGAACAATGTAAAACGATATGTTGTCTGGATAACAGATTTGCATTTCGTGTATAAAATAATTCCACCTATTCCCTCGTATAAAATGTTTTGGTTAAAATATCAGCTCATAGCTTTGTCAAATCTAAAATTTACACTTGTCAGTATTATAAAACATAATTACAAATTATAGATGTCAATTTTCGTATCTTTTGGACAATATATTTCGGCTGTTCGGCCATCTTCAGATCCTTTTTCTTTCTCTAGGTGATCCTATTCTGCTCTTTTATTAATTTTTTTACTACCAATTAAAGTTTTGAATTCTAGATGTAGTCTTCTTAAGATAAAAAAAAGCTCCATGTAATGTACACACCACCTAATCAGTTGTAATGGATTCACGAGCAGAATAGGATCACCTAAAGAAAGAAAAAAGGTATGTCAAAAACTTTATACATAAGACTGTATACACATAGTTACTTAACAATAAGCTAATATATTTTATAAATTTTTTAGGACCTGAAGATGGCTGAAAAGCAAAAAAAAAAAAAAAAAAAAGAGCAGAATAGGATCACCTAGAGAAAGAAAAAGGACCTGAAGATTGCTGAATAGCCTAAATATATTGTCAAAAAATATGAAAATTGACAGCTATAATTTGTAATTATATTTTATAATACTGGCAAGTGTAAATTTTAGATTTGACAAAGCTATGAGCTGATATTTTAACCAAAACATTTTATACGAGGGAATAGGTGGAATTATTTTATACACGACATACAAGTCTCTCGTAGGAGAATATAGCATGAAATTTATAAACACAGATTTGCATTTGTTAAATTCTTTATAATGTATTACCATAAAATGCACTAAATTGGGCATTATTCCGGTACCGGCCAACCGATTTTGTCGAATATCAATAGACATCTTTCCATAGACATTATAAATGCGTATACCAAGTTTCATAAAAATCCGATAAAGCATATTTAAGTTATCGTACCTTTAAAATAGGCACTAAATTGGGTTTTATTCCGGTACTGGTCAACCGATTAGGACGAAATTCAACAGGTTACTTTTCATGGACGTCGTAAGTGTGTATACCAAGTTTAATGAAAATCCGATAAAGCGAATTTGAGTTAGGGCGCCTTTCTAATATAATACTATTAAAATAGGCACTAAATTGGGCATTACTCCAGTACCGGTAAATCGATTTGGTTCAGTATCAATACAGTTCTTTCCATGGATGTTATAAATGCGTATACCAAGTTTCATGAAAATCAGATAAAGCATATTTGAGTTATGGGGCGTAAAGGCACACGGACAGACAGACAGATCGACGGACAGACATTTTCCCGTCTCCCATACAATCTCATAAAGTACCATTCTGGCACTTAATAAAATAAGGTAAACTGATGTAACCAAGCGCCAGAATGCTTTTGTTACTTAGTGATAATTGCAAATATGATATACAGAAAATAAGTTATTTTTGTAGTCGATTTCAGAGTTAAGCTCCAGATCCATTCATTAAGCAGGGCTTACGGAAAAACAAAGCATAAGCGTATGCAATGGAATGTTTGGGTAGTGTTATTTGTTAAAGCTACCTGCTTTGCAACTTCCAAAGCCGTAGACCTCTATGAACACTGTGAAACAAAATGTTGCATTGGGAACTGATTAGCGTTTCATAAATTCTATCTACTATATTACCATAAAATTGGGCATTACTCCAGTACCGGTCAACCGATTTGGTCCAATATCAATAGGCTTCTTCCTATGGACGTTATAAATGTGTATACCAAGTTTCATGGAAATCCTATAACGCTTCTTTGAGTTATTGCGCTTACAGACACACGGACAGACGGACATACAGACGAACAATTTTCCCGCCCCCAAACAAACTCATTAAGTAGGTACCCTTCTGGCACTTAATAATGATAATAATAAATTTTAACAATAACTACAATATTACCCTAAAACAAATTATAGAATCTATTAGAAAACGAATGTTACCTTCTAAGGATGGGCATAAAAGCGGTCCAAGAAACAAATTTTAAAATTATTTGACATTAGATCAGAAGTGAAGATAAATTGCAGTATTTAGAGAAATCAGAAAGGACCTGAAGAGGAGTGGAATTAGGAGGGAGGATATTTCCGACAGATCTAAATTCAAAACTCTGATTAGTAGTTTACTGCAGAATAGGGGATAGCCAGAAGAAATGCGATATTGAACTGGAGTAGAAGCTTCAGCTTGTTTTTAAGAATATTCCAATCATTTCATTGTTATTAAGTGCCAATATGGTACTTTATGAGATTGTGTGTGGGGACGGAAAAATGTATGTCCGTCTGTCTGTCTGTCTGTCCGTGTGTTTGTACGCGCCATAACTCAAATACGCTATATCGGATTTTCATGAAACTTGGTATACGCATTTATAATGTTAATGGGAAGAACCCTATTAATATTGAACCAAATCGGTCCAGCGGTACTGGCTTCAAACCCAATTTAATGTTTTTATTTAAAAGCGCCATAACTCAAACACGCTTTATCGGATTTTCATGAAACTTGGTACACACATTTATAATGTCCATGGGAAGAGGTCTGTTGATACTGGACGAAATCGGTTGGCCAGTACCGGAATAATGTCCAATTTAGTGCATTTTTATGGTATTATATAACAAAAGGCCCCATAACTCAAATATGCTTTATCGGATTTTCATGAAACTTGGTATAAGAATTTATAACGTACATGGCAAGAAGCCTATTAATTTTGGACCTAATCGGTTGACCGGTACCAGAGTAACAACTAATTAAAAGTCACATATTTTTTAATTTTTGTCTACCGGTATAATTTGACAGTTAACACTATTCCTTCACATATGCTTATCAAACAAACGTCAAACTGACCGAGTTGGAAAAATGGTAATGTCTTAGACTCGTATTCTGGAGGTCCCCGGATCATATCCCGGAGCCGGCCGATTTGACAT
Organism: Ectobius pallidus; assembly: GCA_964059195.1. NCBI lineage: Eukaryota > Metazoa > Arthropoda > Insecta > Blattodea > Ectobiidae > Ectobius > Ectobius pallidus. The sequence continues at coordinate 34,668,790 of CAXKWD010000007.1, read as the reverse complement.
GGATTTTTTATTTTTATTTTTATGTGAGTGCGCGATTGTCAAGGTATCACAAAATTGTAGTTCTGCTGACGCTGGTCGATTTTAATCTGATTAGAAAAACTTATTTTCTGCATATCATAATTGCAATTATGATTGAATCAACAAAAACATACTGGCACTTTGTTATATCAGTTTACCTGATTTTATTATTATTATTATTATTATTATTATTATTATTATTATTATTTTGTCTTTCAAAAAAATGAGGAGCAGTGACACGAATCAAAGGCAGCAGACTGCAACTGCTTGACAAATGTGGTGGTGTGTCATCTCAAACAGCACAGGGTCAAGAACAGAGTGGTCAGCTGTACAGTATATTTACGCCATATGTCCTCATTCTAATTATCGAAATATTAGCTCTCATGTTCTCATTTGAAATCATCAAGTCTATTTATACATGCTGCATGCCACAAAGTGACACACTAAACTATATTAAGCGAAATAATTGCCTGAATGATATAATGTGAAGCTATAGCACTGTATTTCATCCCATGAGGGTAGAGATGTTTAACTTATTCTTAAATTTGGTATATAATTTGTCTGACGAAAGAGTGCAGTTTTGAGCGAGGACGCCAGTGTGGCGTATGCTGTGCTTACCATGTTTATGCACAATCTTATGTGAAACATAACCCTACCTCCCTCTCATATTCCGACATAGAGGAGAGGTACGCAGTCAGTTGTCAAAGCCCATTCAGAGTCGCAGAATTGACGAGAGGGGCAGCTTATAACTAACTTAAATAACTCAGATAATGTAACTTTAAAACTATTTCCAATGAAAGCGTCTTATGAAATTCAGTTTATGTGCGAACTTTGAATCAAATCTTTAGGACTGTTTTCGAGAAAATGACAACAAAAAATTTCTTCATGTAAAGTGATGGTAAAAAATAGAATGGTCTTCGCGCAGGCTTTGTGCCACATCCCGAGATACACCTAATCAAATGTTTCTTATTTTAACGTTTGATGTTCACAGATAAGTTACACTGTTTGTTGTCCTATATGTTCGCATTCTCCTAGAAGGAGGCCCTGGCATCAAATTGACCCCTCACCAGGGAGTCACCACGGATGCTAAAAGTTTTACATATAATTTTAGGGCCGAACACGACTTCCTGTACGTGCAGTATGGCAGATAAAGTAGGCCTAAACATGGAACGTATTGTAGTGGTTGTTTTCGTGAATTAAGGGGAGATGGTAGTTATCAGTGTAAAAAAATTGATATTTTTTCTTTGGCTCATGTAATAGAGCAAATTTTTCTGGACACTTTGATATAACTTATAGGTCTTATATATTGCGTTATTATATCCACGAAATAAGTTTTATTTGTATTACTGAGAACAGTGTTATTCGTGATACCATAAAGTACGTTACATATAGGGTAATCAGGTAATCGAACATTTCTTAAATATTTATTACAGTTAAGTTTACTAAATTACATTATAAATACTAAATATACAATAATACAGTTAATATCACAATTAAAAGTCTTACATTTTAAACGTGCTATATTATAAAAAACCTCATTCTTTAGTAGTAGGCCTACAATAGGCCTAGTTTTGAATATTTTATGTTTACATTAATTTTACTGTATATAGAAAATTAATCTGTGAGTCTAGTCTAAATTATTTTTTATAATTTCAACGGAAGTGAGAAATTTAATAGATAAGTAGGCCTGTCAAAATTTACGGCTCTTTAAAATAAAAGATTTGGGCATATTCATAAATTAAATTTCTGTGATTCGATATGAGAGGGGGAAAAATTAAATATTTTGGAACATAAGTAGTAGCCTATGCAGACGGTTTTGACAAAGAATGACAAACGTGACATAATCACCCTGGCAATATTGTTGCACGGCAGATTTTCCCATGCGTTGTAAAACTTATTTTACACTAACGAGATGAAACAAGGAAGTATTTTTCGTGTTCTTATTTTACGGGCCTATGGCCAATGTACTTCCACATTTTTCTGGCGTCCTTTCAGCCTTTTTGCGATTGCTCGTAGAGATGGGGGTACCCGGTCGCCGAATGTACCTTGTCTCCAAGATTTCAGACTCAAACCATCACTGTTACAATAGCTCCATCTCCGTATTGTAAGATGATTTTATTTTGCTCGTAAGATTGCTTCACTCGCACTTATGGGCTCGTTCCGCAAACATCTCTACTCTCAAAATAAAATCCTTCTTTTATCCCTTGTATCATAAATAACTATTATGCTATAACAGTGATATTCAAAATTAAGATTATATATTTTCTTGGACTTTCAACGCGTAAAATATTCATATAATAACCCGTGAAATGGGGTATTCATGGTTTTTGTGGTGTGTCAGCGATATGACATCCCTGATATCTATGACACAGCATGATTATGCATATTATGATTAAATTAATTAACGTATTTATAGTTGTTTTGTGGAAGTAGTCATAAATAAAATAATTTTAATCTGAAATTTTCTGTACAGTATCCTACACTAGAAGAGATAAGACTCCACTGTTGCAGGTTAATGGGCACTGCTGTTATGACGGGAGCGGGCCTTGTAAGATTTGCATTAAATCCGAACTACGATAGGTATTCTGTAGCTTAAGTTTTATCCCCATCCAGGTTATGTTCCGAGCTAGCCTAGCTTAACTCTTTGAACGAAACTGAAGAGGCGTGACCATTAGTCTGCAGGAGACATCACTATAATTTCAGACTAGGGTCATCCTGACATTGTTCACACGAGAACATATTGGGTAGCGGTAGACTACCTTAGCACTAGAACCACGTTGTGTATCGACATGTTCATCACGCCTGGAGGTGTGCAAAATCGTGCTCTCCACCCACAAAGGAACAGTTTTTGGCCGTGTCAAAATTACGATACAAGATTACTATCGGCAGCGCCTCTGGTTAAGTAGCTTTACTTTGGTATGGCGAGACTAGAAAAAAGCAGCACTCTATTTCACTGTGTAAGAGATCCGACCGCCCTGTTAACGGTTGAGCTTTCAGCCATACGCCTTGCTCAAGCCAAAAGTCATTATAACTCACATCCATGATGAAAAAGCGTACTCAGTCAATTCCTACTCTTGCGAGGAACGTATAATTGGAGATTGACAAATTATTATGATGGAATGAACTTTACTTATTTTCATTGAAAATGTATGTTTATTATAAATAAAATTATATCTTATTCTGTGCCCTTGTGAATCAGAATGTAATATGGAATTAGACAATGAAACGAATTAGTAATTACCAAAGCTTCAGGAAATTATGTATACCAAGACCACAGGGTATTGCTACGAGTATAAAGCCATGCTAAGCATTCCTTAATGTTACTTTAATGTTAGCAACAGATATGATAATAAAGAAATGAAAGAAGACGTTTATTTCTGGACAGGTGAAGGCTAACATTTGGACATCCGTGTTAACAATTCATTACGAAAATGCCATGCTTCAGAATGATCTTTGATTTTTGTGATATTTGCATTATTTCGAATTAAACCTTAAAGCTGTGTTGTCAGATATGAAAAAAGAAAATCAGAAGATTGGACTAAAAATATTCGGAGTAGCCTATTTAATAAAAAATATCGGAAGTTATTTTAGAAGAAATTATGGCCCCATGAGATTGTTATAACTTAATATCTACAGTGCGTTTCACGTAAGAGTTGGCCAATCGTGGGTTTATACGTCGCGGCGGCCACAGCTCTAACTCTTGAGCAATCGTGTGAAATATCTACGCAAATAAAGCCGGTAACGGTGCAGTGATTCAGGTTCTCATATTTACAGTTGGAATTACAATGAAAATAATCACGTACCACATCACAAGATATATTGGAAGTGCTCTCCTCTTGCAACCACATAGCACTGGCACCATTTTAGGAAATTTTCTTTCACGCGCTAAGTTCAGCTTCCGAGATAGAGTTAATTTATGTTGTGATATTGTCTATAAGTTCTTCTAACAGTATATGACTATTATTTATGGAAAACTTGAAAAATAAAGTGTATAGGTCAATTTCCCATACATTAGAAGAAGTTAAAGACAACATCACAAGAGAAATGAGTTCTATCTCGGAAGCTGAATTTATGCGCGTGAAAGAAAATTTACTGAAAAGGTGCCAGTGTTGTGTGAATGCAAGAGGAGGACATTTCCAACCTCTGTTGTGATGAGGTACATGGTTATTAAGTGCCAGTATGGTACTTTATGAGATTGTGTGGGGGACGAAAAAATGTCTGTCCGTCTGTCTGTCTGTCCGTCCACGTGTCTGTACGCACCATAACTCAAATACGCTTTTTCGGATTTTCATGAAACTTCGAAAACACATTTATAATGTCCATAGGGAGAACCCTATTGATATTGAACCAAATCGGTTCACCGTTACCGGAGTAATGCCCAATTTAGTGCCTATTTTAATAGATTATATTAGAAAGGTTCCATAGCTCAAATACGCTGTATCGGATTTCCATGAAACTTGGTATACGCATTTATGACGCCCATGAATTTGAACCTAATCTGTTGCCCGGTACCGGAGTAAAGCCCAATTTAGTGTATATTTTAAAGGCGTGATAACTCAAATACGCTTTATCGGATTTTTATGAAACTTCGTATACGCATTTATAATGTCCATGGGAAGACGTCTATTGATATTCGACCAAATCGATTGGCCATTACCGGAATAATGCCCATTTTAGTGCCTTTTATGTTAATATATAAGAAGTCGCGATAACTCAAATATGCTTTATTGGATTTTCCTGAAACTTTGTATAATCATTTATAATGTACATGGGAAGACGTTTACTGATATTGGACCAAATCGGTAGACCGGTACCGGAGTAAAACCCAATTTAGTGTCTATTTAAAGACGCGGTAACTCAAATACGCTTTACCGGATTTTTATGAAACTTGGTATACACATTTATAATGTCTATGGGAAGACGTCTATCGATATTGGATAAAATCGGTTGACCTGTTTCGGAGTAATGCTCAATTTACTGCCTATTTTATGGTAATATACGTATACGAAAGAATTTATAAAAAAAAATGCAAATCAGTTATCTTGACAACATAGCCTATTGTTTTACTGTGATCTTATAAGGGCTTGGAAATTAAAATACAGTTAGCTATGACAAAAAACACTATTGTTTTACATACGCTTATCCAACTAGACCGTTAAACTGACCCAGGTGGCCGAGATTTTAATGTCCTGGGCTCACATTCTGGAGTTCCATGGTTCAAATCCCGAAACCGGCCAATTTGACATTTTTTTGTATTCTACATATCATTTTATTGCAATCATAACTGATTAAAGAAAAACAATCTGGCACTTTGTTACATCAGTTTACCTTATTTTATTTTCATTGTAATTTTAACTGTAACTGTGAGGACCTGAATCACTACACCTTTAGCGGCTTTATTTGCGTAGATATTCCAGCTGTGCCTTCCGCATACAAAAGTTGTTTGTAAAAACTCTAAAAAATTTGAAGTAATACAAAATAAGCCGATTTAATGTAGTATAAAATACAGCAGTTATAGTCAGTCACTTGTTGACACATTCTCGCAGCCGCCTGAATCTTACGCTATGAACAGTGATAATAAATACACTACATACTATTGTGCTTTTATTAAGTGCCAGAATGATGCTTTATAAGATTGTATGGGGGACTGGAAAATGTGGGTCCATGTGTCTGTACGCGCGGTAACTCAAATAGGCCCTCCGCTTGATCGAATTTTCATGAAACTTGGTTTACGCAGTTATAACTTCCATAGGAAGAAGCCTATTGATATTGGACCAAATCGGTTGCCCGGTACCGGAGTAAAGCCCAATATAGTGCCTATTTTATGGTAATATATAATAATATTTTTCAGATGCGAATCAGTTATCATCACAACGTATTGTTTTACAGTGTTTATATACGACTTTGAAAGTTGCAATACAGTTAGCTAGGACAAATAACACTATTCATTCCCATATGTTTATCAAACTAGACCGTTAAACTGAGCGAGGTTACCGAGATGGTATAGTCTTGCAATCACATTCCGGAGGTCCCTGGTTCAAAACCCGTAGCCGGCCAATTTGACATTTAAAAAAAAAAATTATTTGAGTGTGCGATTGTCAAGATATCACAAATCTGTACAGTTCTGCTGATGCTAGACGATGTTAATCTGATTAAAAAAATACTACACCTTTGTTCTTCCGTAAGTCTTGCTTAATGAATCAATCTGGAGCTTAAGGGAGGACAGAAGTGTTGATTTTGCTATTTTGCTAAAAAATTGCGATTTTTTTTATTTTAGTGTAAAAAAATCAAGCATGCTCTAAAGTATATCTGTGCAAAATTTTATGCCATTTGGGCGCATGGACCAGGTGTTTCTGACGCCATTTTTAAAGTACTGCACGTAATCCTCGTGCTATCCTTTGTTACCTAGTCGTATTAATTATAGTGTATTTAGGTGTAAAATATATAATATAAGTGTTGTATACGGCTCCATTCATATTTAGTGATAATTCAGTGTAATTATAAAGTTTGTAACTATAAAGGTTTATTTATAGGTACAGAAGATGCTTATTTTTTACTTTGAGTGCATGTAGGCTTTAATCGCTTGTTTTCTCAGTTTCAGTTTTCATGTTAATTTGCCACATTCAAAATCTATCTTCTCCCATAAAAATATAGATACAGCTATGAAATTTCTTCACAGTGTACTTTGTGATGTGTGTAATAAAATGTCTGATCAGATTTTAACTCGGAACTCGATTAAAAAAAAGTGTGCGTGGAACGCCACGCGACAGAAGTGAAACTCGTTTTAATGTTTGGATTTTATCAATTTTGGATTATTGGAATTTTCAATTTTGGATTGTTGGACTTTTGAGTATTGGGTTTTAGGACTTTTTTAATTTTGGATTATTTAAATTTTTTATCTTTTAATTTTTATAATTTTGAAATATAGGATTTTTTAATTTTTAATTTTTTTTAAATTGAATCTTTGAATTTTGTTATTTTTGGATTTTTTAATTTTTAATTTTCAATTTTTTAATTTTGGATTTTTAAATTTTTTCGATTTTTTAAATTTAATGATTTTTTAAATTTTGGATTTTTGGATTTTATAATTTTGAATTTTAATTTCTAAAATTTTAGATTTTTGGATTTTTTAAATTTAGGATCTTTGAATTTTTAAATTTTTAAATTTTGGATTTTTTAAATTTTTTGATCTTTGAATTTTTATTTTGTATTTTCGATTTTTTAAATTTTGGATTTTTAAATTTTAGATATTTGAATTTTTTATTTTATATTTTCGATTTTCTAATTTTGGATTTTTAAATTTTTTAAATTGTGGTTTTTGGATTTTTAATTTTTAATTTTTTTGGATTCTTGGATTCTTGGATTTTTTAATTTTGGCTTTTTTAGTTTAGTTTTTTAATTTTGGGTTTTTTGATTTTTTAAATTTTGGATAGGCCTAATCATTGAGTTGATTATTTTCTGTGCGGTCCGTTCCGTCACAGCCCCACTAATTCGTGACGATTTTGTAACGCAAGTTTGGGTTAGCTCTCGATTTACTCCTGCCGCGGCTAAAGATGTTTCACTTCAAAAACTTAATTTTCTGCATATCATAATTCCAATTCTGATTAATGAAGCAATCTGACACTTTGTTACATCGGTTTACCTGATTTTATTTGTTGTGCTACAGGTGAATACAATTCATTTTCGAGCCTAAAGTTTCAAGGCAGATGTTGAAGGCGGATAATTTAATTGTGAAAGCATTTAAGTCTTAAAAAATGGGGGGGGGGAAACAGAGTTGAGAACCTGTTTAATGAGGCTTTTTCCCCTGCTCAGAAAATGACAGTGCTTTACTCATTGATTATAAATGATTAGTAGGTTTGTTCGCAAAGCGAATCCGTGACCGCTTGAGAATTTGTTGTACTGCGCATGTCCGGTCTGTAACTTAACCGTGATTTGAACTTTGCGAACGGTTACAAGAATTTGGAATCGATAGTTTCTGCGTTTAATCGATATGATATGCAAATAAAATATATATTTCCCTTTGAAATGTTATAAATGCAATATACATCGACAATATAATCTATATTTTGGGAAACTTTTAATTATCTTCCATTATTCATACACATAAGTAGCCTATGTTTATAAATCTGGCGCAATGTTATAGGAGGGAGGAGTCAGGCGCGTGAAAATAGGTTACTGCGCATGTCTCTGATAACAATTCATGCTAGAGCCTGCAAACTTTTCTTATAGTACAGAAACTGTCCGTGAGAGCTTTGCGAACAGAAGATTGAAATCAGAATCACGGATTCTCGCTTTGCGAACGAGTGTGGAGAAAGAGCGCATGCGCGAACGATATGTTCCTGGTTTCTGACTGCTTTGCGAACAAACCTATAATGACACTACATGTCTTCAAGATATTCCTCCCGGAAAAACCAACGATTTTCTGCAAATTCCCCCCTAACCACGGGAAGACTTCAACCTTTGGATAAGTTTTTCTTCCGGCAGTGGAAATCTTTTTACCGTCGTCTATCTGAAGTGTTGACAGCTAATGAGAACCATCATTTTGAGGTTATTCAACGGGACGGTATTTTGAAAATACAGTCATTTTTTCATTACCAAATTTCTTCCACGCGGTTCCGTTACATGATTAAATGTTCATGGTTTGCAACGAAATATACAACGCAGCGACCCCCAGAGTTCATTGTAACTGTCAAATTCTGCCTACAGATAAGCGTGAAAATATGTGAAGAAGAATGTGATAGTGACGCGATTATTTGTGGTGCATGGTGCATGTTGTGCATGGTTTTAATCACTGCATCAACGGTTGTGTGCACGTCGGCACACGTGCACATCGGCACCGTCGCATTTTCGTGCACATAGGCATAGTATTTTTATCTTGCAGATAGACAGAAAGACAAACACTTCCTTTTATTATTATAGATACATACTGTGTACATTAATATCATAATTGATTTGTTTAGAAATCATTCATAAAGTATCTGCCTGCGATTGAATGAGACTTTGAATTAACCTAACCTAACTTAATCTAATCTAATCTAATCTAATCTAATCTAATCTAACCTAACCTAATCTAATCTAATCTAATCTAATCTAACCTAACCTAACCTAACCTAACCTAACCTGACTTAACCTATCTACGATATCAACGGCCGGTTTCCTTAGCCAAGGTAGCTAAGGGGTGCTGCCTTATTGCCGTGGTGAAGGAGACTGTAGGTTTGGGTCTCTATGTCCACTCCTAGCCCCAACGGGTTGTGTGGCGATGAGCACGATAATATTACAAGATAAAAATACTATGCCGATGTGCACGAAAATGCGACTGTGCCGATGTGCACGACACCGCATCAACATCAGCTACTGTATTGCTTTCGGCCCTGCAAGACAGAGGGACTGTCAACCGTCTCCGCGCATCCGAAACGCCGGGCTGCAGATAAGGGTTGTCCACGTTCGACTTTGGGGCTTTCAGTTGAAAACAGCATCGCACGTTTGGGGCATGGACTTCTTACAGTACCCAGATGACCCACAAAAAAAGTTCATATATACATAAGAATACATCCTGTAATTCTCTTACCTTAAAATACGTAATTCATGATACTAATATATAGTTGACGGCCATCTTATCTGGGTAAACCGGTCGACCAACACGACAAATCTCACGGAAGATTATAATATGACACATTTTCGAAATGCGTGAATTCGGTATGACCTGCAAAACTAATATCACTGTTTATAACCTAACCAACCTAAACTAACAAACCTCACCTAACTTAACCTAACTGTCAGTAAAATAGAATCCACCTGCCACTACTTACCTTAATGCAAGGAGAACAATTGGTCATCCTACTTCGCTCAGAGTCATAATATGGCTGGCGTATTTTATGCGTAATAAAAATGAACTAATTGAAATGGGTAAAAATACAAGGTCAAGTTCTAAAAACTATTAATTTCACCCTTTACTCAATTTCTTGAGCAAAAGTTAGTACATTTAATGTAGTTTCCAGTTCCAGGAAGGAAAATTACAATGGTAAGGAGATAGTGCTCTACCCCATAATATGATTACACAGAAAGTTACCAATTTTTTAATTACCCTACTTACTAGGCCTACTTGTAAATGATTTTAGTCCATTTTGTTGGTTCGTATAAGGTTACTAATGACAGGGATGTGCTGCAACTTTGCCTTTGACCGTCGCCGGTGTGCCGGAATTTTGTCCCGTAGGAGTTCTTTTACATGCCAATAAATCTACTGACATGGTCCTGTCACATTTATGCACATATAAATGCTATCGACCTGGGCCGGGATCGAACCCACTACCTTGGGCACAAAAAGCCAACGCGATAATAACTGCGCCACCCAGGCAGGCCCTGTCTCAGTTATAACGACAATTTTTGAACGAAATGATTTACATGGAGTACAACTAATATTAATATTCTACTTACCGCTACAGGTTTCGTAACTCCAAGCATCTAGTAGATCGGAAACTACACTAATTTCTTTCCAAATTCACTGCCTGTTAAGAGGCACCGGCGGGGCACCAGCACAACACTCGAATCGCATTTTGTTGTTGTTGTTCTGATCTTTAACGACGTCACACCCAGATTTGGGTCTCAACGTCCGCGATGATGTGTATCAACTATCCACTTATTTGTCAATTCCGTGTTAGATGCCGCACTCCTATTATATTTTCATTTTACATTGGATGAGGAAGTGATGTAGTAGTTTAGCCGCAGTATGTGGCCGATCGGCACAAAAGGCGTCTACAGATCAAGGGACTATAACCGTACTTATCCCGTAGTCTGTCGTATAAGTCAGGGGTTTGGTTATTGTTTAAGGGGCATTGAAATAGTATATGTAGCACTATGCCCGTTTGTCCACATCCACATAATGGGGTCACCGCCCTTCTAATCCGATAAAGATATGCCGGTGTGAGAGCTGTCCGTAACTTCACTTTATAGTAAGCAGAGATTTCAGATCTGGTAGACGCATGTTCAAGGAACCATGACCTGGGTGTTTCTTCTCGCTCCCTCCGCATTATGCGTATTCGGTATGATATGAAATCCTGTAGAGTAGTTTTGTCCTGTGGGGCGGTGGCTATTGTCGTTGCTTCCCGCGCACATCTGTCGGCGCATTCATTTCCCTTGATACCGGAGTGTCCCGGTATCTTCTGGGATAGCCGTTTGATTTCCAATACCAATTTTGTCATATCCGTAGAGCATCTCGGTGTGGCGAGTGTTTGTAAGGCGTTACGAGAGTCAGAGAATACGTAGATATATTTTGCTACTTCCTCTTGTATGCTGAGTAGAGCTTGATAAATTCCTGTCAGTTCTGCCGTGAATACACTACTGCGGGCGGTCAGCTAAAATTGTCTCCCTTCCTCAGAACTAATTTTTGTGAAGGCGGCTGCTGTACCCAGCAGCGTTTGAGAGCCATCAGAGAAAAGTAGGATAGAATCATGGGGTGGGAAGGCCGAAACGTAGTCTAGGTACATGTGGTCAGTGTATAGATCCTGTTTTGAAAAAGTGTTTAAATCCAGTTGAGGAGATGTGATGATGGTATTGTACTCGTAAGCATATATAGGGTATCGGACACTAGTTTGAATGTCCCACTCATTGTCGAAGGATTGAAAAGTGTCATAGACTGGCGGGATGGGAAAACCGCTTCTCCTCCTGTGTACTGTCTGTCGAATTTCCAAGAAATAGCGTATTTTTGTGAATAGTGGGTGAGCCCTGTTGGAGAATAAAAACTTTACATAAATTTAATAGACGCGAGATTCGCCGTCTCAAGGCGGGTAGGCCATCGTAACTCGTGAAATATGCTGTCCATTTTTGGTTTCCCCCCTGTACCTAATATTCTTTTCCCTATGTCATACTCTAGGGAGTTTAACTGTCGGCGTCATTTATATTGTGGGGGACTAGTACGACGTTGCCATATTCACTGGCTGAACGAATGAAGTTATTAAAGAACGTGCACAGGGCTTGCGGGTGGTTGCCCCAGTATCGTCCAGCAATGTGGTTAAATAACCGTGCTCTATTACGTAGCCTGTTCTTCAAGCGAGCATAATGTATGTTACCTGATAACTTATAGTCTAATTGTACTCCTAGATATCGAATACCCGGGGCGTAATGTAGAGCAGTATCGGAGATATAAAGCAAGGGTCGTTGCACGACCGGTGTCAAAGTCTTCGCAAATAGTGTGTATGAACATTTCTCTGTATTTATTTCCATGCCTATGTTATGTAATTCGGAGACTAAAAGGTTAATGTCCCGTTGAAAATCTTGTAAATATTGTCCCTGTGGTCCTTCCACCTTTGGGAACTGACTATACATAATTATATCATCTGCAAAGCCTAGAATTCGTCCCACTCTGAATGGTAACCTATATAAATGAGTAGTGTATATATTAAATAGCGTGGGGCTTAACGAAGACCCCTGCGGGAGCCCCCTAGATGTCATCCGAGGCGGAGAGGGGTGGTATTGGCCCGAGAGGCAGAGAGATCGATGATACATGAGATTATTGATATTTTGAGTATATATGGATGGAATCCCCCAAGGATCCAAGGCGAGCACTTAATATGGTTAGAACTACCTTGTCATAAGCTGCACTCAAATCAAGCGTGACCGCTATCGTATCTTCCCCTTTGCTCCATCCCGTGTAGATATCAGTGATTAAGTAGAGAATGCTCGATATACAGTGAAATCCTTTCCGGAATCCAAATTGCTTTGGATGCAGAATATTCTGTGTTTCAATATGGAAAGAATATCTTTGATTCAAGATTTTCTCAAGTACTTTACGTAGGGTCTGGCAGAGCATGATCGGTCGATAGTGAGTAGGGTTCAGTCCTGTTTTGCCAGGTTTCAAAATGGGACATACCGACATGTGTTGCCATTCTGATGGATACGTGAGACCTCTCAAAATCGCGTTGTAACCTATTTCTATGTGGTGAATGATGTCAGAATCCATGTATCCTAGTAAGGCGTAAGTAATGCCTTCTGTACCTGGAGCCGACTTTGAGGTCCGATGGGCCTGTAATATATGTAAGATTTCCGCTTTCGAAATGGGCTTGTAATTTTGATTGATTTCGTCACCTCCTATGCTCGGTGCCGATTGTTCCACCGAGTCCGGAGCCACCAACTGTAAAAATTCCCCCTGTAATTGCTTATCAAATAGCAGTGGCGTCGTAACAAATCCCCTTTTCCCTGTAAACCATCGAATGTGCTGCCATATTTGAGCCTGAGGTGTCGTATACCTAATTGTGGAACAGTATTGCTGCCAAGCCGTCCTTTGTGCGGTTCGTATCAAGTGTTTAATACGCGCGTTTTTTCTGCGTATACTTACGTATATATCCTGTTTTAAGGTCCTTCTGTCCTGCCGTAAATTGAGGCTCTGTTTTGCAATTTCCCGGCTTATCTCCGGAGTCCACCAAGCCGGCCTAGCGCTCTGAGTAGAAGTATAGGTCCTCTTGTTCGTCACTGGTTCCCTGAGAGGATTTGAAATGCTCTGTGTAATGATCTCTATAGACTTGACTCCGGACGTTGTCTGTTTCAAAACAGATTGGATATGCGTACATATCTGGGAATGATCCGGAGTAGAGATTTGCCTGCGTCTCCTCCGTGTAGTCAAGATAGAATTATGCGTACCTATCGTGATACTGATGGGAAGATGGTCACTGCCTAGTGTATCATACAGTACATCCCAGGTTGCTCCCCCCACAAGTGTGTGCGAGGCAAGTGTCAGATCGGGGAAAGAGTCCCTTTGTCCCCTGTAACCCAGCCGGGTCGGAATGTTTTTGTTCAGTAGTTGTGAAGTTTCAAATATTCGAAAAATCGGCAGGATGTAGTATGTAGTAGTTCATTGACTGTTTTACCTAAATTAAAATCCCCCAAAATTAAATATTTAGAATTGGGGTCCCATGTGAAATGTGTTTCCCAAAAAGTTTGTGTGATATAGTGGTGTGGAGCGTTGTATATTCCTGTTACTTTCAAGTTTGGTGGTAGCGATATTTCTATTGCTTGGAATGTGGAGTCAAAATTGGTGATTACTCTGTAATTCTCTATCGTAAGCTGTTGCCTGATTAGCAGAATGACCCCTCCTCCTTTCCCCTCCCTATCGTTCCGAATAGCAATATAACCAGGGATCCGGAATTTTTTATTGTGTGAAAACCAGGTTTCTACAATAACCACGATGTCAAAGTGTTGTTTTGCAAGGATTTGTCGTAATTCCTGTACCTTATTGGTTAAACTCTGCGCATTCTATTGGAAAAGTCGAAGTGGTCTCAAGGGTCAAGGATACGGTCTAGCATAGGGCTCAAGGAACATTGACCCTTTCTATGGTTTACTTGGTTGGGAGAGCGGGACGGTGGGTTTTTGTTTAAAATCCAGTTCTCTGATAGCGTGTTGTATACTCAATAGTATGGCCTGTTGAGAGTCAGGCGCAGATCTTAATCAGGTATTCACGGTGGTGATCACTATACGTAGCGGTTTACTATCCGTCCTGTGTTCAAATAGTAATAAATGGATTAAGTGACAAAGTTCCGATCTTTTGAAGTAGTGATGGGTAACTTGTGAGCGAGTCGTTCAAAATGAACGCTTCACTCGTTTGAAGTGTGAATGAGTTACTCATTTTTAGTGAACTAGTAGTTCAAACTTTTCAAACAGTTCAAACAGTTCATGAGGTTATCCAACTCATCCGTGCCAAGTGTCTTTCGTTTATTTTCTACTTCACTCATTCATACACTTCAACACTTCAAAGAGGTTAAATCCAACTCAGTGAATGCTTTACTCATTCCGATCTCGTTTGTTTGTCACTCTACTTCACTTTCAAATTCTTTACTTTGTGTTACCGTGGGGCTTTCAGGCAATACCAATAGCTGAAAAACACATATAATTTTTGAAGTGGAGCTTCTTTATCCGCGGTAGGGGTAAATCGAGAGCTTGTGTAACGCTAAAAAATCGTCACGAAATTAATGTAACGCTCAAAATCGTCACGAAATTAGTGAGGTGTGACGGAACGGACTGCATAGAAAACATTCAACTCAATGATTAGGCTTATCCGAAGTTTAAAAAATTATAACATAAAAAATTAAAAAATAGAAAATCCAAAATAAAAAATTATAAAAAATTCAAAGACCCAAAAATTAAAAAAACCCAAAAGAAAAAGATCCAAACGTCCAAAATTCCAAAATCTAAAATATAAAAAATCCAAAATTAAAAATCTAAATATCTAAAATTTAAAACATAAAAAATTGAAAATTAAAAAAATTGAAAAATAAAAAACCAAAATTAAAAATCCAAAATTCAATAATAAAAAACGTCCAAAATTTAAAATATAAAGAATCCAATATTAAAAAGTCCAACAATCCAAAATTTAAAAATCCAATAATCCAAAAATTAAAATTTTGTCGCGTGGCGTTCCACGCACACTTTTTTAACATGATAACCAAGTCAGTATGTACGTGTTTCTATCAATAATAAAACGAAAATTAAAATTAATTAAATGCCGATTAAGATATCCTGCAAATTAAATTATTTTATTGCAGTAACGTATTATTAAAAAATATATATAACTATTTTTTTAAACCATAAGAAATTTTAGATTCACGAAGTTGGAAACAGCGATGTTCCCTTTTTACATACCAAATAAGTCAAGTGTTTTATGTCAAGTCACGTATCTTTATGCCCCCCTCCGGTCTGAAAACAACCGTGCTTGCAAATCGCGTTGGATACCAAAGTATTTCTCCCCAGGTAAATGTGTGGGAAAGAGAGAGCGTGAGCTTTGTGAACGATGTTATGAGAAAGAACACTTCAAAGAGCACTTCATTTTTGAAGTGTTCATACAGAAGAGTGGCAAAGAAAAAATAGCTTATGGGTAAGGCCGGCCAGAAGGGAAAATGTACTTCACGAACGAACTACTTCATTTGAAGCGTTCACAGAGAAGAGTGAGAGATAGTGAAGTAGTTCACATAAATGAACTGGTTCGACCCATCACTATTTTGAAGCCCAGGCTGCGGGCTGATGGAGCATAGGTGCTACACCGTCATATGTTTGCATTGCATTTCTAGTTTTTCAAGTACTTGACGGGTTTCCTCCGAGTGACTCTCACTAATAGCAGCTTTGATTGCTGTGAGAATCACAGTCTTCGGATTTGTTTTCGGTGTCTGCTGAACTAGGCGTGGTGGGGGTGCTGTGGGATTGGGTGTAAAGGCGGTGGGCCCGGTGTTGGTCTCTGGGGCTCCCTCTGTTGTGGCACTTCCGTATCTCGTTCGCCTGACGCATTCCCAAGGGGTGGGAAGTCTGTGGTTCGTCCTGCAGGATGAACGAGAATCTTCTTGTACGCCTCGTGATCATAACCTGGCAGAGGGTCCTGCCCCTTCCGTTTGGTGGGTGGCTGAGCCAGTGATCCTGAAGGTTCTGGAGATGGAGATGCTCGTGAATCATCCGAGTCGATGCCCTGCCGAAACGGATTTGCCTTTGGTGGGGACTGCTGAGAGCCGCCTGTCCTGAAGATCTCCACCGTTTTCTCTTGCATGATTTGAGCGTATGACGCCCGACTGTTCACAATTTGTCTTGCTGTGTGGCGAGATATTGGTAATTGTTGCAGTTTCTCATTGATTTGAGCTTCCAGTTTGTACGCTGGACACAGGTGCGTCTCAGTAGTGGAGTGAGCATGCTTGCAGTTCAAGCATTGGGGTTTGGTAGCCTTACAGTCCCCCCCCATGGGAGTCCTGTTCACAATGTAAGCACTTTTTAGGAGATCGACAGAATTTTGATCTGTGGTTGAATTTACCGCAGTGAGAGCAGAGTGGAACTCTTTCCTTATAGGGCTCTACCGGACAACGTTGATGGTATAGTAGGATGTAACTTGGGAGCCGTTGACTCCGCAAAGTAATTTTAACAGTTTGGGTGGCCACGTAAGATACGGCGCCCTTCCCATCCTGTATTCGACGGTTGAATCTGTATATATTGGAAATCTCATATCTTTCCGGGACGAAGGTGTCCGCCAGAAATTCCTCTGGGGTAACACTAACATCAATCCCCCTGACTACCCCCGTGACATAGAGATTGTATCGAGGGAAAATGATTCCGTCTCATGTTTTAGGTCGAAGTCGGAATTGAGAAAGTTATTTGCTACATGATATGAGAGGAAGTGTACATCTATATGGTTCCTATTCACTCGTTGCACTTGTTCAACTTCATAATTATAACGAAACAGCCATTTTCCCACTCTCATGGGATGAAAATTCCCAATATCCTTACTGAGATGTTTGATCGAAACAAAGAACGGACCAACATCAGAGGATATATACCGTTGTAGTTTTCTAGACTGTTTAGAAGTGGATATATTAATATCCTGTGTCTGCATGGGAATGCCCTTAGCGGCACAAGGAGTATTGCTAATTGCTTGCGAAGGCACCTCTGTCGTCATTCTTTTTTTTTTTTTTTTTTTTATGTTTTATTTATTTATTTATTTATATTTATACAAAACAAAACAAGACCACCCGAATGAGCATGCGCTCGTGCTCGGGCACAGTTCAGCCATTTACATTACAAAATACAAATTACAAATACATAAAGAAAATATAATATTAAATCAATACCTAAAAAATAATAATAAAAAAGAAAGAACAGAATAGTAAAAAGAGAAAAGGAAAAGTAGTAAGAGCAAAAATTGAAACCCTGAGTTATTACAAATAAAATCGTCCCTTAATTGTCTACTAAGTACAAAGTGAAGTAACTTTTGAACTATGAAATAAGATTTTTGATAAACTTATTGAATTTTTTGTTGTTCATATGTACTATTTCTGGATGTGACCTAATTATAGAGTTATAGAGTCATGGACCACAATAAATGCTATGTTTAGAGCCAGAAGAGGTGAAGTATTTTGGTTCTATTAAAGGCAATGTTTTATTTCTTCTAGTATTGTAGTTATGAGGATCCGATACATGTATGTTGCGGTATTTTTGAAAGTATTTTAAAAGTGTGAGCTTATAAACTTGTTCTACAGACATCACATTAAATTCAGGAAATATCAATTCTATTGTCCATGTGTAAAGCACTGTTACAGGGTGGGAGTTCTGCACAATTCACTGTGTCCACACTATGATCTTGATCAAGCCTATGGGATGTAGGAGGGTGGGTACTCTGTTCATTAATAACCTGCAGTACCATTGACTTTTCGATGGGCTGAGTAATTTCCTGTTGATGTTCCATGGTTCGGTGGGCTTCACCTAACTATTTCAAGAAGGTCCAGGAACCGCCCCTCCCTGGGAGGTATAAACTGTAGATCTCCCCACACCAGAATATGAAAGAAAGTACTCACAATTTGTCTTGTAGAACACAAAACCTCACACGAAACTATACACCGCACTATATGACGAGACGAAGTCTACCCAGTAACCGAGGATTCGAAACCGTCCGTACTGGCCGAAGAGTCGCTCGTAACTGTGATCGCATTTTGTAACTTTGTTTCCCCCTCCCTTGACTGCTCAAGGACAGCAAATCCAACGTAAAAATACGAATGTTTCCGCAGTACAAAATAACACCTAGTTAAACTGCTGAATATTACTCTTGGATTACTTCTACAAGTTAAATTCAAATATAATTAGTGAGTACAACCAATGTACTTATTATACAGTACAAATATAATTTGAAATTTACAATTAATGCTGTTCAGTAAGGGAAAATAGAGCTGATTCATTTAATCTTCATGCGCTTTTCTGTCGAAGTCCGCCAGGTGCTTTGCTTGGCTTCGGGTATCTCTTATTTAGTTAATTAAAATCGAGTGAAAGTCAAAGTGCATTTATGGTGATGTGAAAACAAATACGAGTACTGATTGTATATGTGAACCCCAATGTCCTAGCTAGAGAGGTGCTCAGCTGTTCAAAGGAAGCCGATACCAGTCGTGGAAAACTACTGTATGTAGCTGATAGTGGATCGCCTTCCTAGGTAAGCTCACGTCGCATGACGCATCAGTCCTAGTCTTTCTTTCCTTGCGCATACAGGTCAATGCAGACACTGCAACATCAAAAGCCATGTAGCACTCTTGCATTTCGTGACTATACTTAGTGGCATATAAGACTCAGCACGTCGCAAACTGTTGACGTACTTACTGAAAACATCCCATGCTCAGAATCAGTTTATAAAATAATCCCAGTATGCTGAAGACTGTGGAAATCCGGATCATGCATATACAGTCAACCCTCGATATAATGCCCCTCTCTACAGTGCCACCCTCGCGCTGCGGCAATAAATGCAAGTGAACGGATCTTCTTGCATATAAAATATATAAGAAACCTCGTTACAGTACCAATTCATTGAGTCCCAGTGAATATAAGATAAGATTTTTACAAAATATAGCTTGCAGTGAATTTTTTCAGTTTCAGAATTTTTTTTAAACTGGCGTGGTAGGAAGATTACACAGGCGAACAGAAGTTTTGGTGCCGGGGTATTTGGAGTTGATTGTATATGAATTTGTTGCCCTGAATTCAAATAGCCTATGACATTACTGTTCGCCTAGCAGTTCAAATTTCTAAGATATAAACATTTTAGTGAAATATACGTTACACTATTTTAAGCGAAATCCCTGGATGAAATAAAAAACTAAACCCGAAATTTGTATTATTATATTATACCAATTACTTATAATATATATAAAAAAATATTATATTACATACAAAGATAGAGGAAAAGTCATCAATGAAACCAACTCACTGAACACTAAGGAAGCTTCTTTTCCGTGCCATTCTTTAATGTATTTTCGAACAATCCCTTTTTAAACTCCAGCAGTAATCTGCCATAATGTGCGTATCCCATCTTCCTTGGTAGCGGTCCTCCATAGTTTTAATATCCTGGTGAAATCTTTCCCCTTGTTCCTCACTGATGTCTCCTAAATTTTCAGGAAAACGGTCTAAGTGGCTGTGTAAATAGTGCATCTTAATACTCATGTTACACCCAAGCGATTTGAAAGTGTTAAGCATTTCGTTTGCCAGTTCAACATAGTTTTCAGCTTTGCGTTTCCCAGAAAATTTCCGACAACTGCAACAAATGAAGTCCAGGCATCTCGCTCAGCCTCATTCATCGAATTTACAAAGTCAGAATCCTTAATGAGTTGCCTTATTCGTGGACCGTCAAATATTCTTGTTTAAATTTTTTCCGTACTCAACTGAGGCATTTCCTCCCTATATATGCAAAGCATGATCTGCTCTTATTAAGAGCCTTTATGAACTGCTTCATAAGGCCCAGCTTGATATGCAGTGGAGGAAAGATGATTTCCTTCGTTCAACTAAGGGGTCGATAATGACATTCTTTTCCCCAACGTCCATGTTTTCTCTCTCAGGCCACTCTTTTCTAACCCAGTGGTGTGATTTGTCTCTGCTATCCCAGAGGCACAATAAGCAAGGATTTTTGGTGTATCTACCTTGCTGTCCAAAGAGAAAGTTTACCATTTTTAAGTCCACACAAATCGCCCATTGATGTTAATGATACCTTATTTTCTCCAAGACCAAAGTTATGGTTGAGTGAGCAATTGATATTGAACCATATTTGTTCCCATTATGTAGGACACATTTCAAACTTCGCTTTGAGCTGTCAATAAATAATCATCTTGAGAATATTCAGGAAGACCCATTTTTTCCAGGAGTCCTCTAATTTCGTTACAGAATAGAAGATTGTCTTCTTGAGAAAAGAAGAGTAGCAGACCGCTTTCCCTAGTATTGCCTGTGCATTTAGACGTGAACACTTGCATGCGCCGCAGAGATAGGGCGGGACGGAAGGGGAGTGTGTTGTTAGTATGGATCACGTGAGACTGATAGAGTTGGATTACTCCCACAAAGTCTCTGGCCTTGAAGACTAACCCAGCCAGCGAGCTTCTCGTTACGTCTCGTTACCAAGATGCGCGAATTCGCTGCGCGTAAGATCAGTAAGCTACCGCTGGGCAGAGAGTAAAGATCATGCTGGATGTTGGCAGCGGTAGAAAAGACTGTAATAGTTGAGTGGAGGGATAATGCCGCAGACACAGAGACAGACAACACGTGGAGTGGGATAGCCAATCAGGGTGCAGCTACCTCCCCTACGCAGGAACTCTATGAACGGTGAGACTCGCTCCTAAGGTATATACGTAAAAACCCAGAGACTTTGTGGAGGTAATCCTACTTCTACCAATGCGCATCGTGTTTACAGTGTTCACGTCTAAATGCATGGGCAATACGGTAAAAGGTAATTTTGGTTCCTTGTTCCAGTAAATTTTTGTGGTTCAACATGGAAGCAAGTAATTCAGAAGTTTCTTTTGACAGGTTGAGATCTCTGGTGAAGTCATTCAACTCAACCTGGTTGAAACGTTGTGGAATTGATGACATCCCCTCATATTCACTGTCACCTTCATGAGTATCAGAAGAGTCATTATAGGGACAGAGCTCTGGTAGCTGGTGAAACATTGGGATTGCGCTTTGTCATTGAGTTTTCTTTAATTTACTTTGGGAAAAAATCAGAAGATATTAGAAATTTCGGAGGATCTGACAGTACTGCTTTTAAGAACTGAATTTGTGATATTGCGTAAAAAATCAAGTGAAAAAGTCAGTGGGCTCTGAGCTTAGAGTCGGCGAGGACAATTTCGGTAGAAGAGTTGGTTTCCATGATTGAGAATCATAACAAGAGGAAAGAAATACTAAAATTTTAGTCTATTAATCTAATATCTCTACTTGTATATAATAGGTTTAGATGACGAATTTATACGTAATATCAGTGAAAAGGTTAATTAAATCAAATACATCAGTATTTCTGTTAGAATGAAAAGCGAGAAAGAATGTTTCAAGAGACTTATAGCAGATAAACATATACTCAAATTTTCTTTCAGTTATTCTGGTAACTTAACGAAAGGCCTAATGCTGAAGATAATGAATAATGAAATTAATATCAATGCATTGTAATTATAAAATTGCCTACATTATATTTCGAAGTTACGTTGTTCCAGAACATTAAGGTTTGAACGACTCCAGGGTAAATTTCTTTAGTTTCTGAGAAGGGTGGATTTGTATATAACTTTTGGCTTGAAAGAATGTTGAGTCAAACGGTTGTAACTCCGAAGGGCGCTCACGATTTCCACAAAAATAGTAGGGTGTCCCGTTATGGAATACGCTGTTTGTCATATTTTCTTCTTTCTCCTTTTATACATTCGCTAGCAGTTGCGAATTCTTTCACGGGCTGTTGAATAAGATATACTTCTCTGAGAAGTCGTACAAATTTGAATTGAGGAGGAACTTTATTCCACTGTAGGAGATCAAAACATGAATTACTGAAAGCCGTACTTTCTTTAGAACGTTTTTTCCTCTTCTCAGTTAGACAAAGAAAGCGTGCATCGTTACAACTGATCAGGGCCGGATTAAGACCCATAGATGCCCTAAGCACAAACTCAATTTGGTGCTCCTTTACACTTGTAATTTAAAATATTAAATCAATAATAATCCATAAAATAAAATTTTATTTATCGACATTCGAAATTAAACAAAACTTACAGTAAGAAGGAAAATTACATTTATTTCTGTACGCTTTCATTTTATTTATGCCTTGATATTTTCTCCTACTTTTTCTCCTTGCCAAGTCTTTGATCAGATCTTCATAATCAACCTTACGTAATACATAATATGCTTCTATACATAACTGATTTACTGATTTGCCACTACTAAAATGCGATAAGAGCTGTCAAATGGCCAAATGTAGTGTTGACAGTTATTGGGTCTACAAGCGATCCAATAAGCCACAGGACTTGCAGAAAAATCGAGCTACAAGTCTGGATCTTTAGCTAAATTGTGATTTTCTTCATCCTTATAAAGTAGTAGCTATAACATAGTGATTTTATGAAGAAAAAAATCACTTTGAAAATAAGCCAACAATTCCTACTGGTGACACCATCAATGTGGAAGCTGTGGAGAAATACACCTGACACGCGCACGGATGCAATCCCGAGAAGTTATTCTTAATAATATTCCCGGGGAAATTTTGAGGGGGTTTGCATCTAACCATATGTATGTTAAAATATGGAGTCCGAAAATTGTCGTAATTTTAATCTTTCCTGCTTAGGCCATCGAATGTTATGAATATCTCATTACGTATCCTATGTAAGTCTATATCTTTTATTATAACTAGTGAAGGCATTCAAATCCTTGGTTTCGATAGGCCTATTCTTCACTTAAAGATTTTATTGGCACTCATAACATAATGTATTTCTTCCCGTTTTCAAAAACATCTTATTGATTTAGTTACATCTTGAGGTTGACTGGGCACTATACCGTCTGGGGCGACGCCTCCACATTTACATCTTCCGCGCTATAAACGCGTTCTCGCCATGTAGTGAAAGCAAGTATTTTTATCTGGGTTCACTCTAAAAAGAAATTTATGTATGACTAAGCAGTGCGGCCGGCACCCACGCTTACTTTTTGTTAGGTGTAATAACTGGTGATCCAGGATGTCACACACTCTTACCTACGCGAGGTAATTTCGTTTTGTGTTGTTGCCTTCACGGGGATATTGTAGTGTGGGATGTAGTGTGAAGAATCGACAAAACATTCTTGTGTCAAATTGTAAGACCCAGAAGAAGAGTGGTTGTAACTACTGGGACAGAAGCTCTCTAAGATGTGCAGGAACAGTGGCGGATTCACTAGGGAAAGTAAACTATACAACAGAAATCTTTGTTTCAAGTCACATACTATTTCTGTAGAACTGGTTGCTTTGCTTTATTCTTAGGGTACGATGTTCAGCATACGGTGGCTAATACACGAATATCTTTCTCTTTCCCGAAATTTATCATAGGTAATCCCACGAGAGTTTACGAGTTTATCGATAGAATTTATCGAATTTATCTGATGAAACTCGTCAACTCGAGTTCGACTTATGAAGACTATTCCATGAATAAACAGGTAACGGATTATGCAAATAATAAGTAATTTCGTGCTTTATTATTCAAAACAAAATTAACAACTTCGAGATCACGGCATACTATGAATCAACCATTCATGAATCGATTCGAGTTCAGTGCTACCAATTGTGCACGTAAGACATAGTTAACTTAATTCAGGTAAGCTAACAGCTGAACAGAATAAAAGTACACGAACTGGCTTGCACCTAATGGAAATTGTGTTTTAACCAATGTAGATTTATATTATTTCGATTTCCAGACAAGTTATGTTGTATAATAAAATAATGTTTTTTCGTGCTACTTAATGGCAACTATGACTATTAATCACGGCACATTGATGCTTGCGTGTCCAGTAACGAGCTGACCATTTTATCAGGAAAATCCCTTCCTCGTATTAATAGCAAGCATTTTATAAGATAAACGATCGTGATTGGTCTATACGAGGAATTGCTAAACGTTATTGGTCAATATCAAACACGCGGCACATAGTGGAATAGTCCTAGTAAATATAACGACAATTCCATATTTTATCGGTAAATTCACGAGTAACGAAGTTGCGAGTGAATTTATCTGTAGAAAAGGTGTAGGGGAGAGTGTTGTACCTTGGGCCATTTTTATTGTGTTGCCTTTAACTCGAATTCTAATAGCATTTTCTTAGTTTTTTTAGTCTCTTACCAATGCACTGTGCTTTCTGAACATATTGTCGTTTGTTTTAAGTATGTACTCCAGTAAAAAATAAGTATAAGAAAAAAATTAAAATATACTGCACAGTGGCTCAAGGTACAACACCCTCATGTACCATGAACCATACTGCATAAGTGCATAAATCGAAATTTCCAGAGGCTAAAACCTATGCGAAGTGTATGGGGGGAATGTTACCATCACTACACCAGCAGCTAATGCCTTTTCCAGAGCATCAATAGACAGATGTGTCTCGTGATTGTCCAAGATCAAAAGAACCCTATTTTCTTCAGTCAAGAAAATGGTCAAGAAACTTTAAAAAATGTTGCTTCATTTGACCACCCAGATAAATTAGTAGCTCCCATACACCCTAGAAGGCCACTAAACAACATTCTGTCCTTGAAATGAACACGAGGGAATATGAAGAAAGGAGGTAATTAGTTTCTAACAGCATTCACAGCTCCAGTCATAGTGACTAGTTGCCCTCTTTCGGGTGATGTTGCACTTCCAATCTGTTTTAGACCTTTAGGATCAACTATGTTTGACTGTCCCTGCACAGTGCTTAGGCCAGTCTCGTCCAAGTTCCTTATGTTTTCGAGAGGAATGGGGCCAAATCTGTTGTGAACATTTTTGATGTTATCGAAGAAACATTTTCTTCTCTGGATCATTCGAATTAATTTTCTTAAGAGCCTTTTTCAAAACTCTTGCGTCAACAGGCTCCCAGGTCTTACTACGAGTCATTGTTGTCCTGACAACAATACTGGATCACATAAAAATAAAATATAATGTAACCTCTTGTACCATGGTCCGCCGGCTCAAGGTACAAGACGCAGTTGTGGCTCAAGGTACACGATTGTCTGTTTCTACAAAAATATGGCTATCGACATGACCTTCTGGTATCTAAATAACAAAATGTATGGCCATTTTACTCACCAAATAATAGTGAATCCAATGGATATTCGCGAAACATCTTTATGCACAAGATAAACTTTAATTATCAAGCAAATGGAGAGGTAAAATTTTAGTTTTCACCAGAAAAAACAACTTTTTGGTCTTGCTCACGCAGATCTGAAGCAAACACGTCGAAAATTGCACAGAGAATGCCTGAGGCCAGGAGAAGCATATAGGTCCACGGTTAGCGAGCTAGATGTCAACAGTTCTCAGATATTAGAACTGGTCCAAGGTACACTATGGTCTTGGTACAACACTCTCCCCTACCCGGAATTACATTTTTGGGAATGTTTAGCGAATAAAAAACACAATCGTTAACATCCTACTTACTTATATCTTCTTTCTTACTAAATATTCTTAGTTAGTTAGTTAGTTTAAAAAAAATTAATTGTTGATTGTGCACATGAGTCCTATTTTAATGAATTCGTTTGTTACCGGTTGGAGAACTTACACAAAAAAGTAAACTGTTATATTTTTTTCTTTAAATGCTTTGCTTTTACACAATCTATGTTAATATTATATGCCTACTTACTTAGGCTTCACCAAAGGTAAAACTGTACATTATTTCCAAATCTTGTTTTCCTTATAGGCCTATGCAGTTCATATACAGGTACCCATTCGCTGTATCCAATGCTTAATTATATTTTTTATGAAAGAAGCTACAGATGTGAAGTTGTTTCAATGTACAGTACATATGAATATACATTTAAAAAAGAAGTGCAAGTTAACTGTTCCATTTCTTTTTTGCTTCAAATGCTTTGCTATTACACAATCTAGTGTTAATATTGTATTTCTACTTACTTAGGCTTCACCGAAGGTAAAATTGTAAGTGATAAAAATAAAATAAGGTAAATTGATAGAAAAAAGTTCTAGATAGTGTTAGTAGGCCGTATTTAAGAAACTATGAGTTTTGGACCACGGTTTCTTGAAAAAGTTTGATCAGCATATGTGAAGCAGTAAGTGGGTTAGGTAAAATAAGTTATTAACAGAACAAGTTTACAACAAACTATTAACATAATAGAAAGTACAGTAAAAATTAAAGTACTAATAATATTTTCGGACTCCACATTTTAACATATATATGGCTAGATGTAAATCATCCGAAAATTTCCCGGGGAATATTATTAAGAATATGTTATTTAACTTATTTTAGTTATATTTATGACGTATTAATTACTATAATTACTATCTAACTATAAGTGTTAAGTTATATAGGAAACATATAATACTTTTAAACCATATTATTTGTAAATGTATTTTAAAGTAATTAAAGTAATGACAATTTTTACTAAAAGAAAAATATATAGTTTTTTACATTTTTCACAATGATAAAATGTAAGATACTTTTAAGATATTAAGGTAAGATATAAGTAATTATTGTAATTTAAATATACAACAAATTTCATCCAGAGGGGCCAAAGATGACCATAATGTTGGTTGCGATGCCTTGTTGAATGATAATTCCAATCCGCTTCGCCTGGGGATTATTGGTAGGATTAATGCAGTCTATTTGATGACCAATAACATTAATGAGGTCTTTTGCCTTTAGTGTTTCGACAGCAAAAGCCACAAAGAAAATATTATAAAAAATGTCTCTGCATTTACCGTGCAGTATGGTATCTTATGAGATTCTGTGCGGGACGGAAAATGTCTGTCCGTCCGTCCGTGTGTCAGTACGCGCGATAACTCAAACACGCTTTATCGGATTTTTCTAAAACTTGGTATACGCATTTATAATGCCATGGGAAGAAGCTAATTGATATTGGACCAAATCGGTTGACCGGTACCGGAGTAAAACCCAATTTAGTGCCTATGTTATGGTAATATATGAGAAAGAATTTATCAAATGCAAATCAGTTATGATGACAACATAGGCTATTGTTTTACAGTGTTCATATACTGCTTTGGAAGTTGCAATACAGTTAGCTATGAAAAATAACTATTTTCCTTAACATACGTTTATCAAACTAGACCGTTAAACTGAGCGAGGTGGCAGAGGTCTTGGACTCACATCCTGGAGGTTCAAATCTCGTAGCTGGCCAATTTGACATGGTTTCTTTTGTATTTGTATGTGAGTGTGCGATTGTCAACATATCACAAATCTGTAAAATTCTGCTGATGCTGGACGATTTTAATCTGATTAAAAAAAAGGAAAAACTAGACCTTTGTTCATCTGTAAACTTAATGATTATTAGGGGGCGGATTTCTATGAGCTAAAAATAGGATATATGCATGCATTTATGACCTAAAAAAACATTAAAATATGACCAATAAAATTTAAAATATGACTTTACCACTTACACATTTTGTATATATTTTTTTTAAGTTTCATTACAATACATTTTCTTAAAATATAGTGTTAATTATGAAATGTCTGTAAATTCTCAAAAAGTTTCATTATAATGCATCATTTACAAAATATGATATAGAACTTCAAATTTTTTTTTAAATATGCACACAAATATGCCAAAATATGACCTAAATATGCTACACTAGTTTAAAATTTCCTAAATATGCAGTTATATGCACAATAAAAGCCGTTCCATTTTCACCAGGATCCTTGGAATCTGGTTTAAATTAACTTAGTTGGAGACCTGAAATAAGGCAAAGGGGAAGAATATGACATGTCATAGAAATCCGCCCCCTAATGATTATGAATCAATCTGGAGGAGAAGTCGGAAATCAGTTTTAAAAAACTTATTTTTGACATATCATAATTGCAATTATAACCGATTAAACGAAAGCATTCTGGCACTTTGTTACATCAGTTTAACTGATTTTATTTATTTTTCTGAAGCTGCAGTAGATCCAGCGAATTTGGACATAGAGGCCAAGTATGATGAAGATAATGTGTTCACGCATGTTGCATTCGATAGTAATGGTTTTCTGTCGTCTAAGGGATTCTAGTCGAACCACAGGACGTTTGCCATCGGATCGAATAAGACCAAGAAGTTCCAAAACTGATGGGCCACCCATAGATACAATACTTTTACTGCAATAGGATATACGTAGGCCTAGTGTATAAGGTCATCTCCCAGTATCATTATTTAGTGGTCCCTATTGAAAAAATTGGTACTTAGGTCTTCAGAGGGCTTTTGTATAACTGTTTAGTTCAGAATTTCACACTGCATGAATTTCTTAAAATTTATAATTGAAATGTTTCTTTTATTGCAGGTAAACAGTGTAAAGAAGAAAATTAAATGGAAAAAATACATACAGTGCGTAAGTAGTTAATCTTAATGCTCTAAGACCTGCATTTAGGATACTTTTGACGATCAAGAAAACAAAGTAAAATACTAATTTTCTTATTTGTGCCTAGGCCTTTCGATATTAATTATAGATTATTTTCAGGACATCTCAATATATGTTATTTAAAAATTCATAAATTGGTTAATTATAATGTAATAACACTATTTTCAGTGATATGAGCGTTATCACATTTTAGTGGATATAATTTTTGAAAAAAAAAATGGGGGGAAATAGATGTTCCCAAGAAGTTATAGATCTGTGAGCAAATAAAAATATTGTGGAAAACTACAGTTTTAAGTTATAGGCCAGAGTTAGATATTAATGGAGTAAGCAGATTTTTTTATTTTTTTTTTATTGAGATTATGAATACATATAGGCCAGCGGACCACTGGTGGTCCGCGAAGATGGTGCAGATAGTCCGCAGACATAATTAAAAATATATAAAGCAAGTGGAAAGTAAAGAAGTAAAATTTTTTCACATATTTCGTTATAATGACCTATAATTAATAACCCAAATATTAAGAATATACGCCTTCTTTTAAAAATGGGATGTAAAATTAGGGGTCCGTAAAATTTTTAGGCATTTTAGAGGTCCTCGGGTTCTAAAAGGTTGAGGAACGCTGATCTAGGCTATACAGAAGCTTCATTATAACATGGTGAAACATTTTAGCGTGAGATAAGATCAAGGAAATGTTTAACATTACAAACCTATTAAAAGACTATAACAGGGAATAGCCTATTCCAGCAAGAATCTCAAGAAGTCGATACTTAAGTTCGCTAATGATTAGTGATCAAAAATGACAAATAAAATCTGTATTTGATGTTCAACACCAGATTGTAATGTGTTAGAGAATTGTTTGGTGAGAAACTTGTGGATTGGCGTTTATGAGAATTTAATGCATTTTCTTTAGCTTATCGCCAATCAATAAACTTGCAGCATTAAATGCATTTATTGCATTTTGTATGAAGCATAGGCTATATGTGACTAAGGTCAAATGTTAGTGAACTGCCTATCCATGTCTAGCAACTTAAAAGCAAGAAGAAATTATTATGTTTACAGTGAAAATCGTATTCTAAACGTAACTAAAGCCTTCGTTGTACGAATTGTGTTAGACCCCAATGTGTTTGAAACTTAAGCAATAATAATATTTATTTTATATATTTTTCCCACAAAATATTATGAATTTACTTTTAAAAATCCCTCTATCCTAATAACGTGTTAGGAGAAAAACCTTCGGCTTTATGTACCGATGTTCTACCAACTGAACTGGCCACAGTTCAATGCACAGTGGTAGTTCAATGAAATCATTATTGCCGATTTTGAGAGTTGTCATAGATAGTGCCACGAGTGACGTGGAAATCCATGAGCGATATAGACGTGCTGGAATTCAAAGTCACGCGTTCTTTTACTAAGACTATTTCACGAATAAAATGAATGATATTGATAGTGCTAACCCACTTTTGTAAAAATTTAGATTGTTGCAATATTTATATTTTTTCTTAGTCACTGTTTATTCCAATGTTGTACATAATATGTGCAAAAATATATATAAAAAGGATTTGCAGATTTGAGCAAACTTTTGAAGTGAAATATATAAAATGAGGTTTTTGTTGGTTAGCACTGTCTTCCCCCGATTCCTTCAATTCATTATATAATTTCAGAACGCTAACATTTTTATTACTTAAATATTTAAAACCTACTAAACTTCGCAAATCACTGCAATTAAATAGTTATAAAAGGAGACACGAAACTAAAGCTTGTACCCCTTGGCACTTGTAACTACGGTATATAGTATTGAAAACGACATCTGTAGACGAATGAAGAAACTGTCTTTGAAAGCGTTGATTTTTATCGGTTGAAATTTCTGGATGGGGTTGTAACGACGCAAATAGCGACGCGCATAATCAACGATAGGAGACCATTCCTAAACAAAGGAAGGGTTGGGGGACCGCAACTAATCGATATTGAACATTTTTTATGATTATCGATACTGCCCTGAATTTTATTTGAATTACAGAAAAGGAGAGGTGCGCATGCGTCGACGGTGAATCGACGAGGCAGACGTGCGGAACCTAAAAGACGGTTAGTAGTACGTGCCTGACCACGAGAGAGAGAAGTTGAAAAGGCAGAAGGGAGAAGACGAGATTGGGATGTGTGACAGCGGTAGAGGCGTTCTGGCATAATGGTGTGTCAGACTTTCATCTAAAGGAAATTCTGGTTGTGAACTTCCTTGACACGGCTATATGGAGATAGTCATTAATCAGAAGAATACACCAAGTCGGCCAGTACGAGACACCGCTACAGCGAACACCAGCTGTGAGAGTGAGTCGTGACTGCTCGCTCTGAATAAGAGCAGATATGGACATCAGGAAGTAATGGAAGACAACTCAGGATCGGAGGATAAGTTGGACATCACTGGTTGAGTATAAGCGTCTAGACTTTTTTTTCTTATTGTTTGGGGAGTGAGAAAATTGAGATATCCTTTTTTTTTAAGGATGGTTTCTAAGTCATGTATGGCGATTAGACACCGTATGGAATAATAGAATAGAATAGAAACATAGAAGTGAGAATTCTAGAAGTAAAGTGATGAAATCCAGTAATCCAACTATTTTCTATTTCTGGTCTAAATTAATTATAAAAGAGCAGTCTAGAGCCTAACAACTGAATGCCACAGATATATCTCTTCACTTTAAGTTTTTTTGGGTGATTGTCCCACGAATGAATACATAGCTAGGGGCAATTGGTGATGCTCATATAAACTTTGTTATTTTTGAGACAGGACGCGAGGGGAGTAAGGAAGAAAAGTAATTAAGGGGCATGCTTAGTACTTCTTACGAGGGCCCCTCCCTCTTGGGTTTCTTTCAGGTGACGGGTGACTATCTATAAATAGATTTCATGCTGGCCTGTAATGTTAAGTTATGTTTTTTTTATAGAGATTTATCTACAAGCGAAGGTGTATGGAATATGGTAGAGGGGGATAAGAAGTGGAAAGATTGAAGGGCAAAAGAAGGCCTACGAGTGGTAGTGCATTAGGTGTGTACCATTGGAAAATTTACATGTTAGGGTAGAAGTAGAAGTCACTAAAGGGGTTATAGAGAAGCTTACTAATCTGGGCGTGAATTAGTTTCAGTTAGAATTCTAGGGAATTTAGAGACAAAAGAAGATTGGGTGCCCATGCTAAAGAGTAGTAACGTAAGAAGTAGGAAAACTAGAATAACCACCGAGTGAATTAAATCAATGGTATAAGCTGAAGGGAACTCTACTTAAAGAAAGAAAGGGGTTAAAAGATAACAGCTGATGACTGGTCAGGTTAGAAAGAGGAGAGTGAGTTGAAAGATAACAACAAATGATTGGTTAGGTTAGAAAGAGGAGAATAGGAAATTGCGAGTAGTGTACTGATGATAAGTAGTTTATTAGCAGGTACTAGAGATTGTAAGGGTGAGGTGAGGGAACGCCGGAAGTATCCCGAATCAAACAAATAAAATCTGGTAGTAGACAAGGCCTATACCAGTAACATATAAAGAAAAGAAATTTATGAGAGATTGTGAAAGCCATCGATGTTGGAGGCGAACAACGGCCCCACGTGCCTCTAGGAGAGAGTGTCAGGGACCTCTGACATCGATTTACAAAATTTTATTTTTGTTTGCGGCCCATTAATATTTTCCCGGTTGCAGGAGAGGAGTCAGATTGTTTGTAACTCAAGATCTAGACGTCGCTCCTGTATCGGTGGTCTATCGCCACAGTCACTCTGTGGGTATAGGCCTAAACTTCTATTTCTTTCTTCGTGAGACTGTCTTTTCTATCTATCTTTAAATACAATTCTTCATGGACTAAGCTGACAAATAGACTAATATAGGAGACATAGGTGGGATTATTGAGTGTAATCTGTAGAGTAAGGACTGGATTATGAATTGAAAACCATTATTTATTCAAGAGAAAAAAAACACCCAGTATAATATATATATTGAGCTATCCTGAAGTTACAAATGTAAATGACTGCACAAGTCAGTAGTAAATTAGAAGAATAGTACAAAACGTTCTAGTAGATACCTGAAAAACAAAGAAAGAAAATTAAAGTAATTAATTAAGGATTTGTTATTGTTGAACAGAGAACGTACTTATATAGTTAAAATTGGGTATACTAACCTTGAATAATCAAATATTATCCTACCAATAAAAGTGTTGAATGGTTAATGTAGTGTAAATGTAATTTATTGTATATAAGATTGTTATTGTTGAAAAAAAGAAAAAAAAAATAATATATTAAATAAATTATGGTTATTGTTATGCAAAGTAAATTAACGTGAAGTTCAGATTTTTGACCCTTATCCTTGTAATGGTTTGAGAGTAGCTGGTTTTTGTGCTAAGTTACATACTTTGGTAGTGAGTATTGAAAAAAGGAGAAAAAGAAGAAGCAGAAAAAAAAAAAACGAAAGGTAAATCCGAACCCAACTCCCGTCTCCACTGTTATTTAAAAGCTAGTCGAGGGGCATGTAGGTACATAGCCTGTGTATCTATAATTTAATTTGTGTCTGGGCTGATACATAACAAAAAGAAAAGAGGAAGCGTATTGATGATGGCGCCCGTTAATATAAATTTTCATCAATATTATCAAGACTGGGTAAATTGTTAAAAGAGAGAGAAAGTAGACTGAGAGTAGGAAGTTTGCAATCACCCGGTGTCAAAGGTAGTTGTACTGAACGTTGGAATGTGGACTATGCAGGCAGTGTTATGATGACACGACAGGTGCATGAGTGACCTTGTTTTGTAGGAGTTCAGTAAACTTATATACTACGATTAAGAATAATCACATATTAGTCGTCACAGAATTTTGGCGAAGATTTAATCCAAGAAGTTAAGGAACTTTATAGCATAAAGTAAGAAAAGCCCGTCACATATTTTGGCGCCCAGCGTGGGGTCGATAGTTTGTTAATTTGTAACGTGTGGGGCGATAGTTTGTTAATTTATGACCAAAATATCGTGAAGTTCAGTCTTCACAAATTTTGGTCGCCCATAACGTGGGGGTGAGTAGTGTTAAAACAAAACAGTATTGCTAATTGTTGCAACTTAATTTAGTTAAAATTGTTAAAAAAAAAAAAAAAAAAAAAAAAAAAAAAAGAAACCTTTATTCAGTTGAAGTTCCATATTATGATAGCCCATAGCGTGAGGCAGTGATAGTTTGATATCCTAACGTGAGGCGAGATAGGGTTAAAAGAATTTTGGGGGTTAGGTTAGTATAACTGAAATTTATTCTCAAAAAAAAAATAATAATAATAATAACATATTTTTGGGAAAAGAATAATGACTATTGACAAGTAAGGACTTCTATAGATGACTAAGACAGACGACTGAACTATTGTGTTCTAATCTTTTTTTCCAGTGGTATTGTTAATATATAAATATGGCTACTTATGTTGATCCGTATGCACAAATAAGAGCAGCTGAGCTAACCCAAGCTATTAGGAAGTTGAGGAAGGCGGATTTAGAGGCAGAATGTGATAGAGTAAAGTTACCGACCACAGGTACAAGGGATGAGTTAAGACAACGCTTGTTAGATTATGCCCGTAAGAACCCTCAGTCATTTCAAGTGTTAATTACGGCTTTTGCTCTGAGTCAGGAAGTTTTGGAAGAAGATTTGGTTGAACATAATATAACGATTCCACAAGATTCATATGGAGATGTAGTGTATACATGGGTTAAGTTAATGCGTAGGAAGGCCATGGCGGTAGCTGATTCAGAAGAAGTTGTACCAGTAGTACCCTCGTTTACAATTCAGTTAGAGCCACATAAACCAAATACTTTGGATCTGGTTCGTAAATGGAACATTAAATTCAAACCTGGGGATAGTATTTACTTATTTTTGGAGAGATTGGAAGATTTAAAACAAAGTTCTAAGTTACAGGGTGTAGAGTTATTGTCAGTATTACCCGAAATTTTACAAGAT
The DNA here is from genome assembly GCA_964059195.1 of Ectobius pallidus. Classification (NCBI taxonomy): domain Eukaryota; kingdom Metazoa; phylum Arthropoda; class Insecta; order Blattodea; family Ectobiidae; genus Ectobius; species Ectobius pallidus. The sequence continues at coordinate 34,634,046 of CAXKWD010000007.1, read as the reverse complement.
TCAGCTTTACTTTGGTACAGGAACAGATTAACAGATTGGCCTACATGGGAAGCTTTTTTGAAAGAATTTAGAGAATATTATTTGCCTATTGATGAGGAAGACTCGCTTTTGGATGAGATTAGACAGAGAACGCAAGGTCCTAAAGAATCGATTTTTGATTATGTTAATGCTATTCAAACGTTAATGAGGAGGCTGAGTACTCCAATGAGTCCTCAACAAATGATGAAGAATGTTATCAAAAATTTGCGTCCTGACGTAAAATTATACATTAGACCTGCAGAGATTCAAACTATAACAGATTTAATACGTGTAGGTAGACAGTATGAACAAATATTGTTAGATTCTGAGAGATATATTCCTCCTCCAACGCAGGTTAGAGCTACAATTAAAGAAACGGCTTATAAACCTCAGAGACAAGTTGTTATACCTTCAGTTCATACAGCGCTAGGAATTCAGGGAAAACAGGAACTTCCATCGTCCGAGTTACAAAAGAAACCCAATGTTAGTTTTTCTGCAAAGACGTGGGATAAGGAACGGAATTCAAGTCCTGTAAATGATTCTAGAATGGTTAAAGTAATAGAAAATAAAGAGAGACAGGATGAGTCGAGGGATAATGGTAAAAACACCACTTTGCGTTTTTCAAATAATCAGCGATGTTGGAATTGTGATAAAACAGGACATAGGCAGTTCGAGTGTAAGGCACCTCGTAGAGTTACTCCACGCACTACGATTAAATGTTATAATTGTAATAAGCTTGGACATAGGTCTATTGATTGTAGGATGCCCCAAGAAAGAAAAGTTAGGCCTACAAATCCCTTATGACAATTAACTAAAAATCAGGCTTGTGTGATGTTAAATATAAATCCTACAGATTTAGTTAATGGAGATAGATGTTTTGTTGAAATTTTGCTGGAGGATATTACATTTATTGCTTTAATAGATTCCGGTTCAGATAAAACTTATGTGGGAGAGAAGGGTGATTTTTTGTGTAAAATGTTAGATTTAGCAGTAGAAGAATCTGAAGTTAGGGTGGTGCAATTAGCAGATAAAACTTATAGTTCTATAACAGGAGAGAGAACTTTTGAGATGAAATTGCAGGACAGGATTTTTCAGATAAAATGTAAAATTATGCCAAATTTAGCAGTAGATATGATTCTGGGCATGGACGTTTTGAAACAAATTGGGTTAGTAGTAGATTTGCAAGATGGGACTTGGTATTTCAAAGATGAACCAGCAAAAATTTTTCAATTTGTTAAGGCTATAGATTTAAAAGAAGAAGATCAACTACATAATATTCTTACTTTACCTACACCTCAGGAAAGGGACAGATTGAATATGTTTTTGGAAAATCAGTTACAGAAATTTGATCAGTGTACTGGACTTACCGATCTGATTTCTCATGTTATTGATACAGGCGATGCAAAACCTATAAAACAAAGATATTATCCAGTATCACCCATTTTGGAAAAAGTTATACACGCGGAAATAGATAAAATGTTAATGGAAAAAGTTATAGAGCCTTCAAATTCACCTTGGTCGTCTCCGGTAGTTATGGTAAAGAAACCAGATAGAACATGGAGGTTCTGCGTAGATTTCAGAAAAGTAAACAATTGTACTAAAAGAGATAGTTATCCTTTGCCATACATTGAACATGTTTTGAGTAAATTACGACATGCTAGGTATATCAGTACAATAGATTTGAAAAATGGGTATTGGCAAGTTCCATTAGATGAAGCAAGTAAAGAAAAAACAGCATTTACCGTACCTGGTAGAGGATTGTATCAGTTTCGAGTTATGCCTTTTGGAATCCATAACGCACCAGCCTCGTTTCAAAGATTAGTTGATACTATATTAAGAGAAGAGATAGGAGAGAAATGCTTTTGTTACTTGGATGATATAGTACTTATTAGCGAGACATTTGAAGAACATTTGTCCTTGTTAGAAAAAGTTTTAGAGAAATTAAGAAAAGCTAACCTGAAAATTAATAGGGAAAAATCAAAATTTTGTAGAAGTGAATTAAAATATTTGGGTCATATCATTACTCCATTAGGAATTGCTGTAGATTCAGATAAAATCTCGTGTATCCTTGAGTATCCAGCCCCTACAAAAGTCAAGGAAGTACGAGCATTTTTAGGATTGGCATCTTGGTACCGACGATTCATTCCATTTTTTTCTGAAGTTGTAAAGCCCCTCACTGCACTTCTGAAAAAGAATCAGAAATGGCGTTGGACTAAGGAATGTCAGGAATCTTTTGATGAATTAAAATCGAAATTATCTAGTAGTCCTATATTAACTTGTCCAGATTATACTAAACCCCTAGTGTTACAGACCGACGCTAGTTTTTCAGGACTAGGAGCAGCATTAATTCAGACAGGAGAGGAAGGAGAGGAAAAAGTAATAGCTTATGCTAGTAGAACTTTAACGGTAGGTGAGCAAAAGTGGGCAATAGTTGAGAAGGAATTGTTAGCTATATTGTGGGCAGTTCAAAAGTTTCGTCCTTATTTGGAAGGTTATCATTTTAAAGTATATACTGATCATTTTGCTCTGAAATGGTTAAATACATTACAGAATCCGACCGGACGATTAGCTAGGTGGAGTTTATTGCTCCAGGAGTATGATTTTGAAGTAATACATAGGCCTGGTAGATTACAAAAAGTTCCGGATGCTTTATCTAGAATACACGAAGGGAAAGTTCAAGAGAAAACGGTAGAGGAAGAATTTTGCCTCTTGTTGACTGATAACTCTGAAGTAGTGGAATGGGAAAATATACAAGATGCTTGGTATATTAAGCGGAAGGAGCAAGTACAAAGTAAACCTAAATTTTGGCCAGATTGGAAGGTCGTAGATGAGAAGTTGTACCATTTAAGATTAGATCAGTTAGAACAAACTTTAGAGGGAACAGTGAATAGGTGGAAATTAGTTATTCCGCAAGATTTTAGGATTAAAGTATTGCAGGAATGTCATGATGCACCTACTGCAGGACATATGGGGATAGCTAAAACTTTCTTTAGAATAGCAAACAAGTATTATTGGCCGGGAATGTTTAGAGATGTTGCTAAGTATGTTACTGCTTGTGAAATATGTCAGAGACAGAAAGTGTTACAGACGGCTCAAGCAGGACCAATGCATTTTTACCAGAAAGAGAAACCTTGGATGACTGTAGCTACTGATTTGTTGGGACCTTACCCACGTTCCAAAAAAGGGAACCGATACATTGTAGTATTTCAGGACACCTTTACCAAATATGTAGAGTGTAAAGCGTTAAGGAAAGCAACCAGTAGAGCAGTTACGGAAGCATTTTATGAATTGATTATCCTTAAATGGGGAATTCCGGGATATTTGCTGATGGATAATGGACCGCAATATACTAGTAAATTAATGCGAGAGATAGCTAAAGCTTTTAATATAACTCCTTGTTATTTACCTGTATATTCGCCACAAGGAAATCCAGTAGAAAGAGTCAATAGAGTATTGAAAACAATGATTTCTAGTTATATTCAAAAGGATCAGACAGTTTGGGATGTGTATTTGAGAGAATTTAATTTTGCTATAAATACGGCTAAGCATAGTTCCACTGGATGCACTCCTTATATGCTAAATTATGGGAAGGAGCCTGAAATTATCAGTAGGATTGAAAAGGTGGAAAACCAACCGATTCATAAAGAAATTCCAAAACTTTGGGTGGAGAGACTCAATAAATTGAAAACGGTACGTTTAATGGTTAGACATAACTTAGAAACCGCCTATAAGAATTCGAGTCATTATTATAATCTTCGGAGGAGAGAGATGAGATTTCGTCCAGGAGATCTAGTGTTAAGAAGAAACTTTAAATTAAGTGATGCCTCACAAGCTTATACAGCAGGTTTAAGTGCAAAGTTTGTCGGGCCCTATATTATAAAGAAAAAGTTCAGTGAAAATAGCTACGAACTGACAAACCGTTTTGGTAAAAAGTTGGGGAAGTGGCACGTCAAAGACTTGAAACCCTTTGTTCCTGGATAAACATTCTTTAAGGCTGGTAAAAGAGACACGCACAAAAAAAAAAAAAATGAATGTGACCTGTGTCAACATTATTTTTTTTTATGGTGAGTGAGGGAAGAATGTAACGACGCAAATAGCGACGCGCATAATCAACGATAGGAGACCATTCCTAAACAAAGGAAGGGTTGGGGGACCGCAACTAATCGATATTGAACATTTTTTATGATTATCGATACTGCCCTGAATTTTATTTGAATTACAGAAAAGGAGAGGTGCGCATGCGTCGACGGTGAATCGACGAGGCAGACGTGCGGAACCTAAAAGACGGTTAGTAGTACGTGCCTGACCACGAGAGAGAGAAGTTGAAAAGGCAGAAGGGAGAAGACGAGATTGGGATGTGTGACAGCGGTAGAGGCGTTCTGGCATAATGGTGTGTCAGACTTTCATCTAAAGGAAATTCTGGTTGTGAACTTCCTTGACACGGCTATATGGAGATAGTCATTAATCAGAAGAATACACCAAGTCGGCCAGTACGAGACACCGCTACAGCGAACACCAGCTGTGAGAGTGAGTCGTGACTGCTCGCTCTGAATAAGAGCAGATATGGACATCAGGAAGTAATGGAAGACAACTCAGGATCGGAGGATAAGTTGGACATCACTGGTTGAGTATAAGCGTCTAGACTTTTTTTTCTTATTGTTTGGGGAGTGAGAAAATTGAGATATCCTTTTTTTTTTAAGGATGGTTTCTAAGTCATGTATGGCGATTAGACACCGTATGGAATAATAGAATAGAATAGAAACATAGAAGTGAGAATTCTAGAAGTAAAGTGATGAAATCCAGTAATCCAACTATTTTCTATTTCTGGTCTAAATTAATTATAAAAGAGCAGTCTAGAGCCTAACAACTGAATGCCACAGATATATCTCTTCACTTTAAGTTTTTTTGGGTGATTGTCCCACGAATGAATACATAGCTAGGGGCAATTGGTGATGCTCATATAAACTTTGTTATTTTTGAGACAGGACGCGAGGGGAGTAAGGAAGAAAAGTAATTAAGGGGCATGCTTAGTACTTCTTACGAGGGCCCCTCCCTCTTGGGTTTCTTTCAGGTGACGGGTGACTATCTATAAATAGATTTCATGCTGGCCTGTAATGTTAAGTTATGTTTTTTTTATAGAGATTTATCTACAAGCGAAGGTGTATGGAATATGGTAGAGGGGGATAAGAAGTGGAAAGATTGAAGGGCAAAAGAAGGCCTACGAGTGGTAGTGCATTAGGTGTGTACCATTGGAAAATTTACATGTTAGGGTAGAAGTAGAAGTCACTAAAGGGGTTATAGAGAAGCTTACTAATCTGGGCGTGAATTAGTTTCAGTTAGAATTCTAGGGAATTTAGAGACAAAAGAAGATTGGGTGCCCATGCTAAAGAGTAGTAACGTAAGAAGTAGGAAAACTAGAATAACCACCGAGTGAATTAAATCAATGGTATAAGCTGAAGGGAACTCTACTTAAAGAAAGAAAGGGGTTAAAAGATAACAGCTGATGACTGGTCAGGTTAGAAAGAGGAGAGTGAGTTGAAAGATAACAACAAATGATTGGTTAGGTTAGAAAGAGGAGAATAGGAAATTGCGAGTAGTGTACTGATGATAAGTAGTTTATTAGCAGGTACTAGAGATTGTAAGGGTGAGGTGAGGGAACGCCGGAAGTATCCCGAATCAAACAAATAAAATCTGGTAGTAGACAAGGCCTATACCAGTAACATATAAAGAAAAGAAATTTATGAGAGATTGTGAAAGCCATCGATGTTGGAGGCGAACAACGGCCCCACGTGCCTCTAGGAGAGAGTGTCAGGGACCTCTGACATCGATTTACAAAATTTTATTTTTGTTTGCGGCCCATTAATATTTTCCCGGTTGCAGGAGAGGAGTCAGATTGTTTGTAACTCAAGATCTAGACGTCGCTCCTGTATCGGTGGTCTATCGCCACAGTCACTCTGTGGGTATAGGCCTAAACTTCTATTTCTTTCTTCGTGAGACTGTCTTTTCTATCTATCTTTAAATACAATTCTTCATGGACTAAGCTGACAAATAGACTAATATAGGAGACATAGGTGGGATTATTGAGTGTAATCTGTAGAGTAAGGACTGGATTATGAATTGAAAACCATTATTTATTCAAGAGAAAAAAAACACCCAGTATAATATATATATTGAGCTATCCTGAAGTTACAAATGTAAATGACTGCACAAGTCAGTAGTAAATTAGAAGAATAGTACAAAACGTTCTAGTAGATACCTGAAAAACAAAGAAAGAAAATTAAAGTAATTAATTAAGGATTTGTTATTGTTGAACAGAGAACGTACTTATATAGTTAAAATTGGGTATACTAACCTTGAATAATCAAATATTATCCTACCAATAAAAGTGTTGAATGGTTAATGTAGTGTAAATGTAATTTATTGTATATAAGATTGTTATTGTTGAAAAAAAGAAAAAAAAAATAATATATTAAATAAATTATGGTTATTGTTATGCAAAGTAAATTAACGTGAAGTTCAGATTTTTGACCCTTATCCTTGTAATGGTTTGAGAGTAGCTGGTTTTTGTGCTAAGTTACATACTTTGGTAGTGAGTATTGAAAAAAGGAGAAAAAGAAGAAGCAGAAAAAAAAAAACGAAAGGTAAATCCGAACCCAACTCCCGTCTCCACTGTTATTTAAAAGCTAGTCGAGGGGCATGTAGGTACATAGCCTGTGTATCTATAATTTAATTTGTGTCTGGGCTGATACATAACAAAAAGAAAAGAGGAAGCGTATTGATGATGGCGCCCGTTAATATAAATTTTCATCAATATTATCAAGACTGGGTAAATTGTTAAAAGAGAGAGAAAGTAGACTGAGAGTAGGAAGTTTGCAATCACCCGGTGTCAAAGGTAGTTGTACTGAACGTTGGAATGTGGACTATGCAGGCAGTGTTATGATGACACGACAGGTGCATGAGTGACCTTGTTTTGTAGGAGTTCAGTAAACTTATATACTACGATTAAGAATAATCACATATTAGTCGTCACAGAATTTTGGCGAAGATTTAATCCAAGAAGTTAAGGAACTTTATAGCATAAAGTAAGAAAAGCCCGTCACAGGGTGAGAGGGAGTAATTCATTTTTTTTAGTCAAAAAAAGCATTATTAGAAAACCAGGTACCTTAATGTATATTCCGGGTAAGTTTCAGTGTTCTCAGGGACTTTAAGTCTACCTAATTACGATATATTAAAATGGCTACACTCATTACATTTTTAAATCAGCGGTCTTCAATCCGTGACCTGTGGCTTAATTTTTTGCGGCCCGACGCTTAGGTTTTAACGGCCTGCAAACAAACACTAGTTTTATCTATTGTTACTCATTAACATTGCAAAGTGGAAGACGAAATGTATACGACACGTACGTTAATGTTAAATAATCCCTACAGTCATTGTAATATAATTATGATATAATTGTGTTACGTAAGTATCATGTTATTATTAATTCAATAAATCAATGCAGCCCGCTAGTCTTTCACCTAAAAGAAAATGGCCCTTTAGTTAAAAAAAAAGGTTGAAGACCACTCGGTTGAATCTTAATGAAGCAAATAAATAATTTTTACAAAATTAAACTTCAGAAGAGGATCCCTATAAAAATTATATTCAACATATGTATATTGTAAGCCTGAGTACTTCGGATAAGACTACTTGTAGACATTTTTCATTTTTGTACATACTGTATTAAGAACTAAATTCCTTCTCCAGATTAAACGCAAGAAGTCTGGAATGTTTACTGCAGAGTCTACAGAGTACGAATAATAAAATAGCGCAAGGGTTTTTTATTTATGCCAATATAGATTTTACAATCTTAATATAATATTTGGACTCGTGTTTTCGTGTAGGCTTACATCCAACGCCACCTATGAACAAGAATATATTCAATTGTGAAATTAATTTAAGGTGGACTTGCTCGGTTGCCATTCATTTGTATACCACACTTTCTTACATAGGTGGACACAAGTGGATTATGAATGCACGCCTAAATAGAAGGGTATTGAATGATTTGGACGAAACTAACTATAAGAGTTTCTTTTTTTTTGGGGGGGGGGCTAGTGAACTCGAATCTGAGGTCGCTTCTTCCCCGGACGGCGCACTTTAGTCGTGAAATACACATCGAGGCAGGTTTTTAACTTTTTAATTATCAATCGTTTTAATTGTTTAAGCATGATTTGACTAAGGTTCAGGCCCGTAGTCAGGAGTGGGGTAGAGAGGGCGCTGCCCCACCAAAACTTTTTGTTGTCCCGTCAGAATTTTACCATTTAAAATCATAAACTGCAACACCGGAAGCAGTTGGAAAATATTAGAGCTGAAATCCAGTTGGCTAGAAATCTCATTCTCTCAATCTCAAACGAACTTTAACTAGAGTTTGTAAAACACTGAATAAATATGGAGGAGCAATTCCAGGGTGTTGGCTTTTAGTTGATGCAGCATTGACTGTTCCAGCTTGTAAACACTTAACTGTCCACATCACATGAAAGGAAGGCGGAGCTTGTGCTGTTGAGCTTTAATAAACACTTAACAAAGACCCTTGATGTGGATCAGTTTAAATTACAATTTTCAAAATCAAAGTAAAGAAAGTGTTACAAGTATTACGCTTGTCTCTTCATAATTTTCACTTGTAAGTGTAGAGTTAATTCTTTCACACATCTTTCAAAAGTAGATAATGAACTTTCAATATCTTAATTTCAGCGTCTGTAATTTGTTACTAAACTATTTTATTTGGTGGAGTGGTTATCTCCTTACTTAAGATTAAGTTAATTATATTTTGGGGTAAATATATAATTATATTAAAAACATGCTAACCCTGATGGGCCCCTCTGAAATTTGATTTGCCCCCTCGAAAATTTACCCTGGCTATGAGCCTGGTAAGGTACATTTTAAACGTTTCATTTCGAATCTGTATGCCCATATGGCAACACAAGATTCGTTTTATTCGTTCAATTATTTATATTTCTTACGTAAAACAATAAAATAAAGAATAAAATTATGTAATTGGTGCACTTTATGTACAATCGATGTTATTGTTAATATAATGTTTTAATTATTTTTCTGTTAAATAAATGATTTAAATAAAACGACTAGCTGAGTAATAATCGCGGGCGAAGCCGCGGACACCTGCTAGGAAAGAAATTTGTTCTTAAATTTTAGACATGCCCATTTTTCCCCTCCATATTATAGTAAAGATACAGGAAAACTAATAAGTGGTATTTTTCTAAATACTTTATTGGTCCTTTTAAACAATTTCAGATATATAAATGGAAGCTTGCTTGACAAGTTTCATTCTGAAATATGCAAACTTTACAATATAAATTTTTGAGTAACTCAAAAAGTAATAAACTGACTGAAATAAAATTTCTTCACAACATTATGTTTTACACCACTAGTTGGCTATACGCCTGTACGAAGAATAAAGTATGGAGCTTTAAAACTTTTAGAAAATAGAAGTTTCACGCACTAATGTAGGCTAATAAGTTAAACTTGACGAAATGTTGCAATGATTAAACATTTGAATAAACAATAAATAAAAAGCATAATTTTCTACACATCTGGTTCCATACTTCTTCCGTTGCTTCTTGTGTTCTATGACTTTGCAAATAATTCTATATAAGTTATTTCTTCGTTCAAGCCTCCCCAAATCTCCAGTCTTCCTGCTCTTTCAAACAGTGGTGACGTGGGCGTTGGCTACTGCCTAGAGATTCTTTGTCCTGATTTTAGTATAAAGAAAAGAGGAGATGTCTGCTTTACTTCTGGAGTTGATGATACAGCAAAACTCCTTGAAGATTTTGGTAAATTGGCGATGTGACTGGTTAATATCTAACGCAATCTTCCAATTGATTGGCCTGTAGTGAGAAAAACAAATGTTTTCTTCTTAATGGTAATATGAGTAAAAAAATTAATTTGTCTACAATTGCGTTTCATATTGGGACCTGAAAATTGTACCCGATGAGAGCCCGACATCGAATTTATATGTGTAGGCTATTCGTATCAGCTTGTGCTGAAAATGTAGGCTGTTGTTTAATGGTGGTCACTAAATGTAGAAATTTTACTTTCCCTTTTAATATTATTTTAAGTAGATTTTCAAATCCGGATTAGATTTATTCTTTAAGTGAGAAATAATGATTCTTATAAAAAACTAATTACTCAAACAGCTCTCTGTGTAAGGTTTACGCTGTACATCCCAATGAATGTCGAGTACGAATCTAAATACAATGGACTGGTATTATCGCGTTTAAAATTACCTTTAGGTCATAAAATTAAGTGGAGAATTTATGTATTAATAGCCCTAGTGACTAGCATGGAGGGGGCTGGATTTCTCACGCTGATTACTTTGTAGCTACCGCGGGTGAGGTAAAATTCCACATTTACATAGGCAAGATCTGCATGAATGATAGTCTTTACGATAACACAACAGATAAATTCTGCAGCAACAGCAACAAAATTTCAATGCTAAAACCCATAGGCAATATTAAAACAGAAAAATGAAAAAGGAACCAGTTTCCTTCCCTCTTTATCCAAACATAGGGCCGGCTGATATTACAAGAAATCAGGTTTAGATATAATTACACGGCGTTAAGGTACGGTTAAAAGTGTGCCTTTGTCCAACTTAGGACTGACTGATTTACTAGAAATAAGTGTCTCTATCCATTTCTGGGCGTCAATGGCAGTAAAAACTCAATAATAAAATTTCCTTTACTTAAAATATAGTTACAAGAAACAAATTTAGCTACTACCATTCTATTTACACTTCCCTCTGCATATCGCTTTATCTTTTAATAAATGCTGTCGCCTCAACATAACTTTCGCATAGGGTATATGTAGCGTTTTCTGACTTCATTCATACTGGAATTTTCACACAGGTCTCAGTTTGATATTGCTTCTCTCTCGAATCCTATGCCCTCATGTTGGGGCGAAGGGCCTCTAAGTGGAGGTTTCTGTTTACCGATGGGCAGAGGGACAGGTGGTAAGCCCATCGCCTCTTAACCCCCCTCCGGAAACTAAGGTATTACTTGGACGTGAAAGGGCCGAGAAATGTTGTCTAGTTTAGGCTTGGAGTTCTTTAACGTGCCGTAAATCTACGACACGGCCCCCCCCAGCTTAAAGTCCCTCCCGGAGGACTCCGTGCCCAGGAATGTTACGTCCTGAAAAGCCCATCGACTGCGGCCGGGTTTGATCCCGCGACCTTCGGATCTAGAGGCGGACACGCTACCTCTAGACCACCGCAGCCGACTTGATATTGCTTCAATGTGATTATATATTTTATTATATATTTTTAAAAAGGGTTAAAATCTAAATGTGTATTATAAAAACTTCTATTAAATCGGGAATGAAATGGCTCACAGGCATTCCCTTCCCCTTTCGGATACACAATATTTCACTTCCGTTAGGACAAGGCAAGTCTTATGCCATGCAGTATGCGAGGTTCAAGCAAAAGAAGTAAATGTAAATTCGAAGTTTGACCCCACAGAGCACAAACCACCTGATGCGGCAAATTTCTGTGGCACAAGAACTACTGATAACATTTTGTGCGGTGTTTACCTATGCGTTTAGAGGGTCCCACCATTTTTGTGCGGAATTTGTCTTGCCCGGCTACCGCTATCACCGGTAGGCGGTAATTTCATGAAACACGAGAAGCATAATTTGTGAACTGCCAGCGTACTCTCAAACTCAATTTGTAAAATGAAAGTCTGGACGAATTTCCAACTCAGTGCCATTAAATTATAGAATATAGATTCTAGGGGGAAAAAAACTAAAGACAAAATGTTTATTCATCATACGTTCTTCAGAAGACAAAAATGCAGTACCAATACTTGTAAAATCAAGTGTTCATTTACTTGCTACAAAAATACAGCATCTCTTCTTAAAAACCTCAGTTCTTGTTCTGAAAAAAATGAATATGAGTCTGTATATACCCCTGTATATGCGTAACCTTGAACTCGGTTATTTGGGATGAGGGAAGATAATATATGAAATTCCACACGAGATTGTACATGTGATCAGACACCCATCACTATGCTCCTATAGGATGCTTCAAATTAAATTACACCTTTCACAATTTATTGCTCAGTCCGGCCTTGAAATTCTCACGAAAAATGTAAATAACCTAGGACTAAGCTTTCAGACAGACATTCCGGGTGACTTGTTACAGAAGTCTGTGAATAGGCTACAGTTTATATTTTTCTCAGTTTCTTTGCACATTTCACGGTGAAACGAGGGATGTCATTGCTCTGGTTAAAGTCTACAGATCTCCGCTACTCCAGTGAATATTTCTCTTTGAGAAACAATAACTTTTGGTAAATTTTTATCAAGTTACAAGTTAGGTGCTATGCCTGCATCACTGATAGTTTTGCAGTCGCATGATGTATGAAATATATTGGATACAATAAAAAAAACTGTGCAGTGAATGGTATAATTGGCATAAATGCTAATATTTCGTTACATAGTGCTTTAAATTCTATGTTCGTGATTTATGAGCAATAAGCTGCTTTATTTTTATGAATGTACAAGTTCAGGTTGATAATTTAATATACATTCTAAATAAGCAGCGAGGAATACAGATTCCGAACGAAAAATGAAACTAATTTTGGAAATCTGTGATTATAATTCTGATTACTTATTATGCACACTATAAACCCCTAAATGTCTTAAAAATAATAATATAATGTATAACAGCTCAATAATAATTATGAAAAACGAAAAGAAAACATTGCTTTTATAATGTTTTATACTAATCGAAAACTTACTGGAACATTGGGTGCGATATTGTGATCGAAATACTATGCACACCTTCCCAAATTACCTTTGGTAGTGGCTCTAACCTGTTTGAGAGGAGCCCACGGAGAGTGCTGGTTTAATTTATCTTGTTCTCAGTTTCTCGCAGGTCTTCTTAGGTCTTCATAAATTTTATCTCAGGCTTTTATCAGTAATGTTCAAGTAACTTTACTTTTTGGCCATCCCGGAGTACCCCAACCACAGGCTTAATCCTCCGGTTCCAGCAAATTTTTAGCAAGTTCGTTCCATTGGTCCTGTCTGGTTCTGTTGTTTCGTAAGTGTGTGAACATGATTGGTGATTAAGCTGTTTGTTTTTAGATATATTTCCCGATGATTACGTTTGTATCCTACAACTTATTTGTCTGCTGTCGCGCGGGGTCATGTCTCCTATCTGTATCCACCTAATAGAGTGAGGAAATCCCCGTGTTTCTTCCCTTTTATCTGTATCTTACCGTCAGCTGGATGTAGACACAAAGCAGTCAATGCCGCTCTATTTCAAGGGTGAATATCCTTTCATTGTAAACCTCACCTAATCAGTAACTTCTAATCTAGTCTTTCGTAAAATGTGGTAGAGATCGTTTATGCGATTAAACGTTATGGCGTTTAGATTATATATTTGTAATTCAATTTGCTTGTTCGGGCTCTGCCCCCAAACCCCCAGTGAGGTTCTTAGGAAAAGCTTTTTTTCTGAACTGACACCGAATCGAAAATAAGAGTCGGCCGGCTTTTTGATTTGAATCTGGGACCTCCCAAATGCGAGTTCAAGACATCATATGAGTCACCTCGCTCGGTTTACGGAAATTACTTCTGTCGGTAGCATGTCTAAAGATTTGTCAAAGTGTATTGCAACTTCCAAAGCCCTATGTGAACATTGTAGGTAATATTGTTGTTATCGTTGCCATGGAAACCGAGCCCTTTTTCGGGGGTTTTTAGGGCTAAAAATTTAAAAAAATAATTTGTTGAAATTTTCCTGTTGTTTACAGCTAAAAGCTATATGTGTACCAAATTTCAAGTTTCTACCTCATCTGGAAGTGAGCAAACATTAATGTCAGTGAGTGAGTGAGTGAGTGAGTGAGTCAGTCAGTCAGTCAGTCAGCCATGTGGCTTTATATTATAGGGATTACTGGGAAGAATGGAACTTACACTTCGCTCCAATTATTTTAATTTTAAATACTTTAAAGTTATCTCCTTGCATGAAGAAGAGACTTAAATCGTAAATAGTGTAGCAGTGAGTATCGGTTTCTGAACTTGCTGGAAACTTAAAAATAAAAAAAATTAAAAAAAGAAGAAGAAGTGGAGAATGCCAAATCAGGTAATAGCTTTTATGACGTCATAATGACCGCCACAACACAACTTTGTCTGTAAGCTGGCAACGATGACATCAGCTGATACTATAAATTAACTTTATAGCCTAGCTCATCCAAACAACTGGATTCATTGAATCAGAACCAGTGACTGCAGGAAGACACAACAGTTACAAGACAGCAATGTTACATTGTGCCCTTCAAAATTAAAGCAGAGGGAAATAGTTTCGAACCTAGGCCTATTTGAGAGCCTTCAAACACATGTCCTATCAAGACATTGGGGTAATATTCCGTCATTATAGGCTATAATCTCATATCACTTCATATTTCTGATATATTTTATGATACTATAGTCCTATATAAATTTGTCTTAAGTACAAAAGCGTGTATACATCTAAAAGCTGGATTTGGAACATTTGGAGTATACCGGTACCAGTTAAAGACGATTTGAGAGGCCTATTTTTGTTATTATTAATATTCTGTAATTAAGATTTTTCTTTGCTTTTTGTATTCTCTGCCCATAGGCCTACTGAAATAGACTGCTATGATCGACCTGAAATTCGTTATGGAGTTTTGGACATTAATACGCTTTGATGTCCCGTGAGTCCAAAAAATATTATGTTATTTTTTAAATATGTATATTTGTCTCCCTTTCTGCGAACAGCGTAGCTAAAAAAAATATCAAAAAGGAATTTTATATTTAAGTATCTTCCGGGTATGTGACGCGAAGCACGGATACAACTTTCTCTTACTCTTATCGTCATTTATGTAAAGAAACTTTAACAATTTTCTTGTAATATGGCTGAAACTATTTTGTCTAAATTTTCACCTAAAACATTATGTGAGGTGAAACATTTGTTAAAAAGCTATTCATCTCTATAACTGAGAAGACGAGACAATAATCTCGGGTTCAAGATGCGCGGTAGCAATATAAGCTTGTGGAGTAGCTTCGAAGCGGTATTCTCGCGCAGGTCTTAATTCATGTCTCATCTGATCAGTTATTCCACATACTCAACCCTGTACACCAGTGGTATTCAATCTTTTCTACCTAAAGGGTAATCTTATTTTTGGTGAAAGACTAGCGGGCCGTATTGGTTTATTGACTTATTACTAATATGATACTTACATAATACGAATATATCAAGGAATACATCGTTTATTATATTATAATAACTGTAGGAATCGCTTAACATTACACCCTCCTAACTCCAAGCCTGTGTACTGAAGAGACAGACAATCAGAATAGTCGTAAAAAATACTATTTTTACTTTTAGTTAAAATTAGTATCTGTTTGCGAACCGCCAAACATGAAGCTCCCGGGCCGCGAATTGAAGGCCACTGCTGTACAGTTTTGCGTGCGGTTGACTTACTGAATTGACATGTCCACACTTCCTCTATGTGGGAATGTGAAGCGAGAGAATCGCATTGTCTGTGCTTAGTCATGTTAGTATATCACATCAGATTTTTGTTTTGTGTTATAGGTAGGGCCCGGAATTTTAGGCTTTTATAAGAGGCGTTTTAGCCTTTTATTTTCGTGGAATAGCACTTTTTAGGCTTTAAACAAATGATTTTAGCCGTCTTAATAAAACATATAATGAACACTAATGCCGGCGCGATGGCTCATGCTGAACCGCGTGAGCCTGGCATGCTAGCGGTCCTGAGTTCAAATCTCGGGGTCGGCGGGTGTGTCATTTGTGGTGGACGAAGCCGTGCCATGGGGGATTTTTCTCGGGGTTCTCCCGTTTCCCCCCTTTCTTTCCACCAACACTCTCCACTTCATTTTTCCTTTCCCCCTTTTCATCCTCATCCCGCTTCCACTTCTGGTATCGGGTCTGCTTCGGCAGTCAGAGCCCTTTGGGGGCCTCTCCCGTTCTCCCCGCTGCTTGTGGTCCAGAGGTTGTTGGTGGTGTGTGTCGCGAACCTGTCGGGGCTCCCTGTTGGAGGTACCGCAGGGGGTGGCGCAAACGTGGCATGGTACTAGGATTGTTGGATGTAGGGGAGTTCCGTGGGGGCCCACGGGGGGCTTTGCGGATCCGGGGCGGCCTTTGGGCACGTAACTCATCCCATCCCGGAGGTAGGTACAATAAGTCGGTAGCGGCTGCGGTGCTTAGGGGCGTTCCCACCCCTCCTCCCCGCCTTAAAAGGGCACAAAATAGAAATAGAATAGAATGAACACTAATATTAACTAATTGTATTATAATTTTACACAGTTATTCTAGATTTTTTACAAAATGAACATGTAACTATTCCTTATATCGGCACTCGAAAAAATAACATAAACAATTGAGATATTACCCATTAATGATACGATTATTCAATACACCACTCAATTTACTTCCGATCTACAAAAATAAGTAGACTCAAGTGTCACAAATTTGTTCCTTTAATATACAGGGTGCGGCATTTATCGTTTACCATTTTCAAAACCTTGTAACACATTTATTTAACAAAGAAATAAGCTATATTGAACATTTTTAAATGTCTTACAGTCTTGGATTTGCAATTCTGGTCTTACTTTTTGAATGTGATTTCCTTGAGATGCCCTCCATTAACTTCAACACATTGCTGCAATCTCCCTCGTACACTGGCCATTACCCGATGTTGGTGTCTTGCGTAACATTTGCATTTTCCTGCAAATCCACGCATAATCCACGAGCGGCCACTTCCACAGTCCTAAGGTTGTGGTGTGGTGTTCCATTGTAGCACAGGGTATTTTTGGCCCTTATTTCTTTGAGAGCGATAATGGTGCTTTGGTGACTGTCAACTCTGAACGTTACAATCACATGCTGCAAACTTTCTTCCTACCAGAATTGACACATCGTAACTTGGATATTGAGAGATTGTGGTTTCAACAGGATGGTGTTGTAGCACACACTGCACATCTTTCAATGGACACCCTTCATGCTGCTTTCCCCGGCCGAATTCTTTCCAGTTTAGTGATATCCAATGGCCCACCAAATCTCGCGACCTTACTGCCCCAGATTTTTTTTTCTGTGGGACTATCTAAAGTCTAAAGTTTTTGCTCATGCCCTCCCTGACCTAACAGTCTTAAAAATGCAATTCAGCAGGAAATTGCAAATGTTACGCAAGACACCACACACCGCGTAATGGCCAGTGTACGAGGGAGATTGCAGCAATGTGTTAATAGAGGGCATCTCAAGGAAATCATATTCAAAAAGTAAGGCCAGAATTGTAAATCCAAGACTCTAAGACATTTAAAAATGTTCAATGTAGTTTATTTCTTTGTTAAATAAAGGCGTTAAATGGTATTGAAACTGGGAAACTTTAAATGCCGCACCCTGTACTGCTCTGTCGTTGGTCGGCAACTTATTTTAAAGTTGAAACGACAATGGACTAGTTACCAATTTGAAAGTATTGGAGAGGCTCAAGTTTCATTTCCTGCGACGGCGAGGCGGCACATTTTCGAGTTACAAAGACAAGCGACAAAGCGACAGTTAATTTCAGTGCGTTGTATAAATTTATTTTTATTATGTATTTTCTTAAAATGCATAAATTCAGATATTTATTTTTCTTTGCATTAATTGGAATATCTATTTAGAAATCGTGTTTTTCTGCAAAAGTCCTCTTTAGCCCCTAATTTTTCAGTAAAAATCCTCTTTAGCCCCTGTTTTTTCAGAAAAAATCTTTATTAGCCTCTTTTAGGATATTTAGTCCGATTTAGCCCTTTTAGGTTCTATAAGATTCATATATTCGGAAGCAAGGGGCATGAAACGGAAAAGTACGTTAAAATGTTCTGATTAGGAAGCTAGTTATAGGCTGCACTATGCACTTTACCTACACATTCATGGGATCGTATTGAAGGCTTCAGCTTCTTAAAGATGTACCTAATGAACAATAAGAGAATAATTCTCTTTGTTGCGTATTTACAAATTTGTAAAATTATGTTATTTTGTTTCGTTTGCTGCAAGAATGAACCATTCATTGATCTTCAGTAGAGAGTTGCGAGATTTAGAAATACAACGAATCATAATGTTGGTTTATCAGCTATCCTAGGAATAAAGGATATTCCTTACTATGGCATTTGTTGTGCTCGGTAGAGCTGTACATTCCCCCACTGATGGACGTGCGTTATACAAGGGTATGTGAAGATTAAGACAACAAGGCTATACTTGTGCAAGTTATCATCGCTGCATCGCTAACACCCAACACCGTGCAGTTCGTGATGGAATTTCCTACACACAACGAATTGGGGAGGGAATTCGGACCTTGAAAAATTAATATTGAAAATTTTCATTTTATTATGTTTGTTGCGTTACATTTTCGTTTCCTTTTTTCAACGGTAGGCTATATGAATTACTTAAATTACTGGCACTAAATATTTATAATTTCATTGCATTTTGTTTGTAACATTACTGAGGACTTCGTCATTCCACAATGCAAAATTTTTCAGATATGCAATTATATTAAATAAAATCGTTAAAGATGTGGCCTGGAATCAACGAAAACTGCAACAAGATGCAATAGCCTAGCGGAAAATATAATTATTCCTGACAACTCCGCAATATTTGATTGTACATATCAAAAGGAGAGCATAATTCTCTTAAGTATATTAGCATTTGCGTTTTATTTGAAATCAGTGTTAGTGTTGTCCAAAACCACCAGGTTAAATTATTTTTAAACTTTCCAAGAATAAGTTATAAAAGGGACATTACAAGTAATCATTATTTGAAAACTGGTCAAGATGGGAGTGACTGGATCACATTATTTACAAAGTCGATCCCCTGATGGCCCTTGTGCCACATGGGGCAAACGATATCATTTCGAAGCTAAGAAAATAAAAACAATTTGCTTCATTTTGTATGCTAAGTAACTTAAACTACTAAAATTATTAAGATGACAGAGTAAACTCTCAATGTAAACAACATCTAGGTCAATGGTATAACTACTTATAACAAGTTAATAAGTGTGTATAGAATCCACTACCAAACTTGCCAAAGCCAGAGGTACATTCATTATATCGATCTTTGTTTTCAGACAATTGTTCGATTGTAGCCAATATACTAGTCTGAAAGCCGAATTTTATGAACTGACGATAGACTTATTGTTAAAACTTTCCGGGCTCTGTTGCCGTGGTCCATCGGATTGCTTTCCGGACGTTTCGCCCACAACTGCGGCAGCATCATCAGCGGTGAGTTCTGCTTCGGAGTTTCCTCGGCGAGGTCTTGCTGTCGACTGACGCAGTTGTGGGCGAAACGTCCGGAAAGCAATCCGATGGACCACGGCAACAGAGCCCGGAAAGTTTTAACAATATGGACACCGGCCGTGAAAGCCTACATCATGTTATGACGATAGACTGTTTAGGCTATATGTGGAGTAATCCTCGTTAGTACTCTGCTTCTTTTTGTGACGCTAACAACATGTCTACAAAACAAACACTCTTCTATCATGATGTCAACATCACAATATATCAACTTAAACAAAACTTATTTATTTAAAGATTTATTTTTGCTGGCAAAGTTAAGGCCGAGCCCTTCTCATCTATTCGAACAACCTAAAATTTTGAATTCAAAGAGATAAATAATAATAATAATAATGTTAATTTTGATATTACTGTATTAATATTACTATATTTATTTATAATATGAAGTTTATTAACATACCGGTTTAAGTTTGAAATGAAATCTATACCTGTTACAAAATTATTACAATTAGTAATCGTGTTAATTACTACCAATTCTTCTAGAACAGGCATGTCAAAGTGAGGGTTCCCCAAGGACCATATGGGCCACACTTGTTTTATCATGCGGGCCACACGAAAACTAACTAAAAATTACTGCAAAATATTTTTATTAGACTACTTAAACTTTGAAACAGCAAATATGGATATAAATGGTTTAGCCTATCGGCAAGCCAATTTCATGAATGCAACATAATGAAGTAGGCCACAAACAAAAGAACCAAAACGGTAACATAGACTTGTATGCAACAGCAACAAATACATTGTACAAAAATTACAACAGTTCGAAATTAAAATCTATTTATGACTATTTTAGCGTTATGCCATGAGGCTTGACACTCGTTTTAACGGCAATTTTTGTTATGTCTGGCTGAAATGTATGTACAGTTCCGACTTTGATCAGAGATGACAACTGTTGAACAGTCATCTTTGCTATCTGAAAAGTTTTCTGTTGATTTCATGAAGGAAAATAACTTTTCACACACACACACATATATATGTATATATTTTGAGGTAGAACCGAACATTGCCTTGAGGTTTGGCAAGCTTTCTGAAGCTTGTAAAGTTTTTAGAAAGGTTTGAAAGGAAAAAAAGGTATCCCCAAAATCGCCGGTAAAAAAAAAAAAAAACTAAATTTATGCCACCTTATGTATCCCTTATGTGGGCCGCAAGTGTGCTTGCAAAGGGCCGCGTGCGGTTCACGTGTTTTACAGTCTGCTCTAGAACACATCTCGATTTCTGTCATCCGTTGCTCATGATCTTTGACAAAGAAAATCCTATCAATAATTCCAAGTTTTGTGTCTTATATTCGGGAAACATTAGTCATGTTGTGAACTATTCTGGCCTTACAATTACGTTCTCTTCAACCAAGATAAGAAGAAAGTACACCTATCTAGTTTTGAAAAATGATCTTCTTCTTCTTCTTCTTCTTCAAATCAAGGATTAGGCAATATGCCTGTTCCGGCTTCACAGTGTATCAGTCCAACGTTTCTTAGGTCTTCTCCCTTTAGGTTTATAATACATCATTCTTCTTGGGATCCTTTCTAGTGTCATTCTATTAACATGTTCTGCCCATTGATTTCTATAATTTGCGATTTTTTCTTCTAGGGAAAATGTTTTCAGTTCTTCTCTTATTTGATCATTCCTTATTTTATCTGATAAATTACATCCTTTAACTGACCTTAAAAACTTCATTTCAGCGCCCTGTAATTTTTTACTATCGGCTGCAGTCATCGTCCATGTTTCTGATCCAAATAGCAAAGATGGTACGGCCATTACTTTATAAAATTTAATTTGTGTTTCTTTTCTTGCCTTCGTTTTCAGATTTCTACTTACTGTGCCGCACATATGCTGAAACATAGGGAGTTTATATTTGCAATCACTTTCTTGTTTGTATGTGAGGTGAGTGCCTAGATATTTAAAACTTGTTACTTGTTCTATTGGAGTGTCATTTCAAACAATTTTTGTCCTTACGCTGTATTTGCCTTGAAATGCCATTGTCTTGGTTTTATTTATAAAAATTTTAAAATTGTATTTCTAGCACACTTTCTGCAATTCATACACTGCTCTCTGCAATTCATTTTCCGTTTTGCTTACTACAATTTGATCGTCAGCGAACAGCATCGTCTTAAATATAAAATTGGGACCTATATAAATTCCTCCATTAATTTTGAGATTCCACTCTCTCACTAAATCATCTATATAAATTAAAACCAAAGTAGGAGACAAACTACAACCTTGCCTTACACCTTGATTAATTGTAATTTCTTCACTATATTTTCCATTTCCAATATTTATACTAATTGTTGTGTCTTTATACATATCTTTCAATCCTTTAATTAGATGGTTAGGATAGACTCTCCTAATCATAATTTCCCAAAGTTTTCCTCTATTCACACGCTCAAAAGCTTTCTCATAATCAACAAATGCCATATGAATGATAATTCTTTCACACTGGCCGTGTGTAGGCTAAGATGGACACGTGAAGTCAGAATGAAAAATTCAATGCCATAGCCGGGATTTGAACCAGGATCGTCGGCTCTCCGTGCCGATGCTCTAACCAACTGAACTACCATGGCAACGTGCCGGTACAACATTAAATTCTTCAACTGACTCACAATCCCAGTAAACCACCAGGCGTTCTCAATATGAGATACGAACTCAGTGGCGACTTACAACCTGTAAGTACTTTAAGATCCGGTCTTTATAGTAAACCACTAGTAGGTCACAGTCCACTGAACCAGGATCGTCGGCTCTCCGTGCCGATGCTCTAACCAACTGAGCTACCATGGCAACATGCCGGTACAACATTAAATTCTTCAACTGACTCACAATCCCAGTAAACCACCAGGCGTTCTCAATATGAGATACGAACTCAGTGGCGACTTACAACCTGTAAGTACTTTAAGATCCGGGCTTTATAGTAAACCACTAGTAGGTCACAGTCCACTGTCCACTGTGACCTACTAGTGGTTTACTATAAAGCCCGGATCTTCAAGTACTTACAGGTTGTAAGTCGCCACTAAGTTCGTATCTCATATTGAGAACGCCTGGTGGTTTACTGGGATTGTGAGTCAGTTGAAGAATTTAATGTTGTACTGGCACGTTGCCATGGTAGTTCAGTTGGTTAGAGCATCGGCACGGAGAGCCGACGATCCTGGTTCAAATCCCGGCTATGACATTGAATTTTTCATTCTGACTTCACGTGACTTCATATGAGTTTCTAGATTATATTCTTTTCTCTTCTCTATCAACTGTTTAATTGTGAAAGTAGCATCTGTACAGGAGCGTCCCTTCCTGAATCCATTTTGTTCTTCTATTAATAAGACGTCTGAAATATTTCTTAATCTCTTATTTAAAATCCTTGCATATAATTTGTAACCTGTATTTAGAAGACTAATCCCTCTGTAATTTTCACATTTGTTCCTAGCGCCTTTTTTAAAAAGAGATATTACTCGGGCATATGACCACGACTTTGGTACTTGACATTTATTCCAACACATATTAAAAAGATTCAAAAGTCTTTGATTTAAGATCGGTCCACCATATTTTAAAAGTTCTGCGTTTAGTCCATCATTACCTGTAGCTTTGCGATTTTTCATTTCTTTCAATGATGTTTCTAATTCTCCTAGAGTGATAGGACCAACGTTTCCAAACAATAGTTCTCCATTTTCAGAAAAATCTGAATTTTTGTAATACCATAAGTCCTTATAATGCTGCACCCATTGTTCTTTACCAATTACATTTAGATTAGCTACATCTCTCTCTTGACTATCTAAGTGCCTGAAAAGTTTATTGGCCATAGTCTGGCTTCCATGTACGTCATGTTCAACTGTGCTGATTAATCTATCCCAGGACTCTTGGTGAGCTTTTCTAACCATAATTTTTGCTTCATTTCGTTTTAATCTGTATCTTTCTCTTTTTTCATAGGTCTGTTGTTGTAAGAACTCTAGATAGGCATTTTTCTTATCTTTTATTGCACTTAAAATTTCCTCATTCCATATTTTCAAACCTGTTTTCTTTCGGTATTTCCTTTTCCTGCCTAAACCTTCATAGCTTGTATTTGTTAAAGCTTGTATAATGTTTTCCCATTCTTCATTAATGTCTTTACTCACCGGTTGATTTTGCAAGTAGACAGACAATCTTGTTTGGTATAGTGTTTTAATACTAGTTTCTTGTAATAAATACATTTTTAGTTTTTCTCCATCTTGTTAAAAGGCATATCTTAACCATCAGTAAATAATGATCTGTTGATACATCACTTTCGCGATATACTCTGACATCTTTTACTTGAGATGACAGTTTTTTGTTTACAATAACATAATCAATCAGTGATCTACATCCTCTTGCACTCCAAGTATATTTATGGATATCTTTCTTCCTGAAGAAGGTATTTGTAATTTTCATCTCGTTAAATACTGCGAACTGTCTTAATTTTTCTCCATTTCCATTTACCGTATCTTCGTCAAATGTTCCAACCACATCCTTAATTGGTATTTTGCCTACTCTAGCATTCAGGTCACCAGATATTATAAGAGAGTCCCGTTTATTATATTTATTCACTTCCTTATTTAATTGTTTGTAAAACAACTAACTATCTACTTTTTTCCCTTCATCAGGAGCATATACACCGATTACTGTGAGATATCCCCTCGCTATTTTAAATCTAACTGTCAGAATTCTATCGCTGATATACGTATAAGAATCTATTTTATTAGTCCATTTCTTATCAATAATTACTGCGACCCCACTGGATGGTCTTTGTTGTTGAGTAACTCCACTATAAATCAAGGTGTAGTTTCCTATAGGTTGAGTCCCTTTAAGTTTCTTTTTTGTTTCTGTTAAAACTACAATATTAGCTTTTCTTTCCTTTAATTCTTTAACAAGTTCTATTTCTTTACAGGCTAATCCTCTAACATTCCATGTTCCCAAGAATAATTTATCCCATATTCCAAAATCTTTATCCAATTTCTTGCCAGGTTGTCGTCGTTGTTGTCCATCCGGTATATTTCCTTGAAGCTTTTTAGTAAGAAATATCTCGCTTGATAGGGTTACAAGCC
Organism: Ectobius pallidus; assembly: GCA_964059195.1. Taxonomy (NCBI): domain Eukaryota; kingdom Metazoa; phylum Arthropoda; class Insecta; order Blattodea; family Ectobiidae; genus Ectobius; species Ectobius pallidus. Next base: position 34,609,660 of record CAXKWD010000007.1, on the reverse strand, counting down.
CTATGCAAGCACAGTCTAGTAATGGGGCTGCCACTTTCCGGCCTCTAGACTTGCCGTCATGCGTATTAACCCCACATAAAGGGATTCCTCTTCCGCTGCATCTTACACCGTTGAGGTCTTCACTCTTGTTACGCCGAGCATGGGCCCTCCGTGTTTATAACCCCTGGAGAGAGGGTGGTCCAGCTATTAAAAAGCCCCCAGACATTGGGCTGCTTGTTGGTCCACGGGTCCTTATTACCGTAGCTATTCGGACCACCCCACCATATCTGGTGGGATCCCCCATCCGCCACATAGGGGACGCGCCCGATAGGGGTTACATGGTCCCCACGGGTTGAAAAAAAATAAAAATAATAATAATAAAATGATAAATGATAAGGGAATTTTTATTAAGTGCCAGAATGGTACTTTATGATATTGTGTTGGGGACGGAAATGTTTGTCCGTCTGCCTTTCTGTCAGTGTGTCGGTAAGGTTTATCGTATTTTCATGAAACTTGGTATACACACTTATAACGTCCATGGGAATAAGCCTATTGATATTGGACCAAATCGGTTGACCGTTACTGGAGCAATGCCTATTTTATGGTCATATTTTAGAAAGAATTTATCAAATGCAAATCGGTTCTCTTGGCATCATAATTATTGTTTTACAGTATTCATATACGGGTTTGGAAGTAGCAATACAGTTAGCTTTGACAAGTAACACTAGCCAAATTTCTTTACATATGCTTATCAAACTAGACATTTGTTCTTCCTAAGCCCTGCTTAATGAGTCGATCTGGAGCTTAACTCGGAAATAGATAAAAAAAAAAAAAAACTTATTTTCTGCATATCATAATTGCACTTATCACTGATTAAATAAGAGCATTCTGGCACATTGTTACATCAGTTTACCCGATTTTATTTATTTATTTACTAGGAGATGCCCGCGTCTTCGCCCGCGATAATTAATTAAAAAATTAAAAAGTAAGAGCAAAATAATTAAACGCATTTATTAACACATACACAAATCATTCGTTAACTAAACGATTAATAATGATAGTTAAACAGCTAAAAATCCGATTTTGGAGTGCATTCACGGTTAAAAAACTGATTTAAATAAAACATCTATCAGTTGAGTAAATAATTGCGGGCGAAGCCACGAGCACCTGCTAGTGTATTTCATGGAACCCGGAGGTTCATTGCCGCGGTTACAGCCCGCCATTCAACCCTATTCTGTGGTATCTCCATCCAACCATCCCTCGCAAATCTTACTTCCCTTAATCCTAAATCTATTCTACTATAATTGTCCTCCCATTTACGTCTAGGTCTTCCAAGTGGTCTTTTCTATTTTTGAAATACTTCTTTCCTCCCCCATGTCCATCCCATTTCATTCTCCGTAATTTAATTACCCTCACTATATTCCGTGAAGAGTACGGGTTATGAAGCTCGTCGTTATGCAATTTTCTCCAGTCCTGGTTTTCATTTCTGTTCGGTATGAATAATTTTCTTAGCCTTAAAATATCTGGGAACAATAATTACAGACACAAATAATATTAAGGCAGAAGTTGAGTCTCGTCCTAAATCAGGAAATGTTTGTTTTTATGCAGTTCAGAAACTCTTATCTTCTCGTCTTCTGTTCAGAAATCTAAAAATAAAGATTTATAAGACTATTATCCTGCCGGATGTATTATATGGATGCGAGACATCGCCGCTTATTGTCATTGATGAGGAAGAACATATCTGAGGGTGTTCGAAAACAGGCTGCTTAGGAAAATATTTGGGCCTAAGGCCTAAGAGAGATGAAAATGGGGAATGGAGAAAACTGCATAACAACAAGCTTCATGACCTGTACTCTTCACCGGATATAGTAAGGGTAATTAAATCACCGAGGATGAAATGGGCTGGACATGTTGCGCGCATGGGGGAGGAAATACATATCTCAAAAGTATTGACTGGGAGACCCGAAGGAAAAAAGCCACGTGGAAGACCTAGACGTAGATGGGAGGACAATATTAGGATAGATTTAGGGAAAGTAGGATTTACATGGGATGACTGGATAGACTTAGCACAAAATAGGGTTGAATAGCGGGCTCAGGTAAGCGCGGCAATGAACCTTCGGGTTCCATAAAATAAATATTCCTTTAGCTTGCTTAGTAATCGTCTATTGCCATTGAGTAAGTAAGTAATTGTATTATTCACGGTTATTTTGTTCTAATTCTAGTCAACAGTATGTGAATTGTTAAATTTCCATTTTCATCTCAAATTGTTTTGTAAACTAAACATAATTTTCTTAATAATTACCTAACATATTATTTATTTACAATTAACTTTGAACAGCACCCACACAAAGGCAATACTGGGTCTTAAACTTAAATTCTGTATTTTGTGTATCATATATTCGAATAAAGTATTTAGAATGCAATACACGGTTTATCCGGAATGTGTTGATTAAACAGGGGAGGGACACCAGGTGAAAAGGTATACAAAGACATTTCGAATATATATTATAGCCTATTACTTCTAGGGAGTATCATCTTGAATTGGAAGTTTATGATCAGTATTCTTCCTTAGTATTACGTATTTAGGAAAGGTAGGCCTAACTACCCGAATAAAAGATGTATTATTGCTTTGGCAATGCTTTAACGACTGCTTGATTTATGCATTATTTCGCAGAATTTCGTTCGCGAGTTTTTAGTATTATTTTTTGTAGATAATTTGTTGTTTAAGCAAATAATGTTCTACGATTACCAAACATAATACAACAATTACCACCACATAACATAATACTTAAATATCTAGACCCGTATCAATAGGCCTGTAATTAATACAGAATTTCAATGACTGTGTTGTGAAATGATACATTTTCAACTGGATGAATTCGTGAGCTTTTCCTTGGGGTCCCTATTCTGTCCAGCTGGGTGTTAGTTCATCCTGTATTTATGTATCTTATATTTCATTTGAATTTTACAAAAAATCAAATGACGAAATTTAAGAACATATTCTTATCCAGTGTCCACAATACTGTATATGACGTAAATGTCTTTCACTGTTGATTAAAAACAAATATACGTAAAATGTTTCAGCTAATACAATGTTCTCTGTAACACCACACAGCCACCATTTTAAACCTCAATTACCACACATCAATACATTACTAAGGGTTATTCTGCCTCATGGACCTCAGTGCAACCCCAGTGATGTCTTCTGTCTTCACAGCACACTTACACCACGCCGCGTCAATTCAAGCTGCACTTATCACAAAGTCTTTAAGATAGCAACTGCACTTCTACCCGGTACTTCATCTGTCATTAACCACTATGTAAGACTATTTCTATTTGGCTATTTCAATGAAGTTTCAGTAAGTGCTATGAGACTATAGTTTCTGATTGGTCTGATATCTTAGAAGCTTTTCCTTCCAGATACTGATGTTTCCAATCTTATTTTTAACCCTTAAGCAAGAACGTTAATATGCTGTTATTTTAACATGGACGTGAGGTCTGAGTGACCGCTCATAAATTTTAACAATAAAAAAAACTTACAAAATGTAAATATTAATTACGAGGCAAATTTATACTTAATGTTTAATTCACGAAGAATTATTCATACATCATAATTTTATGGGGGTTTTCAGGGCACACATCTGAATCACTGCACCATCACTTTCATACTTCCCTCCCCCAAAACCTGGGACATAATAATAGACTGCGCGCATAGTACTAAAAATATTCCATCCTATTTTGTGTCCTTTTACATGCTTAGGGCCCATGATAAACTTCGATATTTCTCAACTAAAAATACAAAGCCTACAGCTACGATCAGTGGATAGAATTTTTACCAACTTCTGATGTGGCATACTCGTTGGCACACCCAGCCTGAGTCAACTGAAAATGCTGTCCCTGCAATACGAACTCTTATTCTACATGAAAACGTGAAGTGAAAAAATTGTATTCTTTATGTCCAGGTTAGGTGACATGCATCACATTGTGCATTATTTTCGTGGGTTTCATTATTCATTATTTATTTACACCAATGAATTACATCGATAACTTCTCTAATGTGTCAAAGTCACGCATCATCCACTTCTAAATCTACCTGTGATCACTGCCAACAATTCACTGTTGGACTCGTATTCGGGAGATCCCAGGTTCAAAATCCCGTGGCTGGCCAATTTGACATGGGTTTTTTCATGGTTTCCCCAATCGTAAAGGCAAATGGCGAATTGAATATTTACACACCTTGAATCATCCTCACCATTTCATCCTGCATCATATAGGCTACAGCCATTTAAATTAATATCAGTTGAAATTCCATAAAAAATACAATTGACAAGCTACAATTCCATGACCTACTCTACTGTATAGACACAGGTCCCGGACTCCTGATATGGCCTCGTAGCCATGGAGTATAAATACAGCTGAAATAAAAAAATACACTGTTGTCATGAGAACTGTACATGCAATTTGATTAATTCTTTTGTAATAAGGTATTTCGTCCCCCGAAAACATTTTATTTTTGAAATTTAAAATAAAAATTTTGCCATATCTTTTCTTAGTGTGCACCTACATCATGAAATGAAGATACTTTCAAAATTCCAAGGCTCTACGTTGACTATTGGTGCAGTCTCTGACCAGAATAGCCTACTCATAATAGGACATGACAACTCTGAAAAATGGCATCAAAATCTGTTAGGAAAACAATACAAATTATGTCATATGGTTGTTAACCTATACTACTGAGTTTTATATGAAGCTAATGAACGAATTAATGATGATTACTGTTATTTGAGATTAAACCATTGGAAATTATATTGGTGAACTCGTTCTTGTACAATATCCCTCACATTTTTGAGCAGGACATCTCAGGTGCTAGTTTCTGGGGCTCGCATTTGGGAGTCCCCGGTTCAAACCCCTCGACTTGGGTTTTGTCATAGTTTCCCCGGTTGCGGATGTGAATGCCGGATTGGATATTTACTTATTGGGATTCATCACTACTATTTCATCCATTAAAATAGCCATGCGAATTAAAATATCAGTCAAAATGAACCAAGACAATAGAAACCGATGCCCATTAACAGTTATATGACAGTTGCTAGCACGTTATATGAACTATGCACGTAACGCGTGTGTAAATAAAACGTTAAGAGAAATCTCCCAAGGTTTTTGACTGATTTGTATTAATTACAAATAATATCAAGTGTTATGGAAAATTACTTTTGCTAGAAACAGTCTTTGTGTAATTTCTTTATCTTCACTGTATCAGATATGTCTAGAAACTTAAAAAAAGCCGATGTGATACACATAACTTACTCTACCCAATTAAAAGTTAGTACAGCCTAATATATCAAAGCAAAGTGTTCCCTATTACAGGCCATAAAGGCCCAGAGGGTTCCAGAAGATTGAGGCTCCCAGGTTTTTAGACATTCGGCACATTAAGGTGGTAAGGTGTTGAGCCTTACGCACCGGCCGCCTTTACCCCCAGGATTGCTCCTGGTACTCATTTCTGTTGGAGGCTGTGTCGACCCCAACGTCATAGTGCCACCACAAGGATTAGGTTACTTGTAAAACTCCAACGACCTCATCGGGAATCGAACCCGCGACCTTCCGGTTTGTAGCGCAGCGCCTCAACCACTACGCTACGGCGTACCCCAGCCTAATATATCATAATACATAATATTCCGTGTAATATATTATTATTATTGTTATTATTATTACGCATATTAAGGAAGTCATGTAAGAAATTAAAACAAAAGTGAGTATTCGGTTGTTTCATTTTGATGAAAAACATTATTTTTCACCAGGGAAGACTGAGCTTCTAAAAACAGTGGGTAGCTTACAACTATCCTTTAGAAACTATTTACGAAAAAAATGTTTCGCATAAAAGTTTTAGCTTTTGGTATCAGCACCTCATGTGCAAAATTTAAACAAAATCATTAGAGCCGTTTTCGAGAGAGAGAGAAAAAAAAACTAAATTTTATTCATGTAAAATGGCATTAAAAGTAAGCGAAATTCATCACATCAGCTATTCAGCTATCTTCACATCACATTCACAGAAGATACCCAATTTAAATATAAAGTTTTGTTTTTATACGAATTTTCATTCTCGAGCTAGCCTGTTCCCAGACACACGCATACAGACATGTTTGTGAAAATAGCATGTTTTTATTGAGAGCACCTCAAAACGTGTAGAGCTATCTTTGTGAAAATCTCGACTTCGAATTTCGAATTCGAACATAATACTTCCTCTACCTAGAGTACCTATAGTAGTAGCAGAAATAAATTTAAAAAAGAGAGAGAGAGAGAGAGAGAGAGAGAGAGAGAGAGAGAGAGAGAGAGAGAAAGAACGAAAAGGAAACCTGAAAATTTTGCTTACGTCATAACAGGTGAGACCCCTAAAATGTCAAATGGCCATCGTGCATTTTGTTGTCGTTAATTCTATAATCAACGTCTAACTTGTGGACAATATCTATATATTAATGGTGATCTTTATGAAAAGACAATGGAAGAAGCTGCAAAGAAATTAGAGATATTTTCTACGATTACAATAAATTAAAGATGCAGTGCGAAAGGCTAACAACCTTACAACCTAAAACCTTTGAATCTGAACCTCCTGGAGTCTCAAGGGCCTCCAGGGCTCGTATGCATTTTTAATGGGCGGATTAGGAAGGATCGAAGTTTTGATCCATCGGAATTGGTAGATTAGGAGTTTGGATAGATCAGGAAATTAATTAAATGAGGTTAGAAAATCTAGTTCCACATTAACGGCTGGATTATCTAATGTTACAGTTAACTATTTTTCTTCAATGCGATATTAAATGTAAAACATTTTTTGTAGGTCCATCATCGTTCTTAGCGGGAAACTATGAGTGATTTGACAATGTACCGGTATTTCTGCTTCTTGAAGTGCTTGGATGAATTTAAGAAAATGAAAACTGCTTGATTAAGTCAGCGAGTGTTTGTGTCAATATTATTAGTTAGTGATGAAACATTATCACTTTACTTAATACATGTTTATGTGAGTGAATTTAACTCACATTTTCCTATCTACAGGAATACAGTTTTTCTTCTTTTGAAACCGTAAGATATTGAATTTGCAATCACGTAGCCACTTTGCAAGTGGACTAAGCCTTACACTAGAAAGGAGAAACATGTCTACATATGCATTCAATTCTACAGCAGGGTAGATGCAGCCAGGGTAAAATAAACTTTTGTGTACTCATCGTCCCCTTCCCTGTAAATACGTTTATAAGCTGTGCAACTCGAAATGAGCTATTTGGATATTAGCAGTGATGGGGAGTGATTTCCCCCATTCGACTACCTAGGAAATCTTGTGATCAGTGGCATACTTGCCTCCTCGTACATCATGTAGGGAGTTAATGTGTACTGCATTTTATATTTCAAGGCTTATGGCAGGCTTGGAAAGGTATTCGATATTTTAAGAGCTGGTAGTAGAAACATGGGTCCTGAAAGTAATAACTTATATTGTACGGGACAAGGACTTTGCACAAGATATTTAGATAAGCATTGAACAAGTATTCCACTTATACTTCTGAAGATATTAATTTTAAGACTACAATTTTTTATATCTTTTCATGTTTTGATGAACACTGGAAGTAGTGCATAGACCGCGAGAGATCCTTCGTATCCACGTGTGGATATTATTAGCAAGATAGTCTCCAGTCAATTATCGTTTTTTTCGAAATATACTGGTCTTTAACTTGCGCTATATTCTGTGCTGTCTTGATAGTATCAATCCAAGGTAAATTCTCTACTTTCATCATGCCATCTTATTATTATCCTTCTTCTGCTTCCGTTCTACCTTACCTAACATTATATACTTTTCCAGGGAGTGTGATCTCATAGTGTGTCCAAAGCAGACAATTTGAGTTTTATGGCTCAGGCTTCTAAAGAATGACTGGTTGTAATTCTTCAATGAAGACACATTGGTTCTTCTCTCTGTCTGTTGCACCCTGAGTAGATTTCTCCAAATTCACATCTCAAAAAAGGTCGAGCGTCCTTCTTTTTACCTTTTAAAGTTCAGTACAATTGAAAATACAATGAATTCAATATCTTCCATTCTCAACTTAACTCCGGTGTCATTCATGATTTTATGCTACCTTTCGCAACATTATTCTTCTCTTAACCTTTTCTGTACAGCAATCAGATCTTAAAATAGCGTAACCCAGAAAGCTGTATCTGTCATCATACCCGTTCTCTTCGTTTGTGAGCTTATTTTTTTACTATATGATCTCTGTTATCAACATCCCTTTTCCTCAATTAATGAATAAGATACTAATGACTGACTGACTTACTGACTTTATCTGTCCTGTATCCCCAGTGTCGGGGCGAAGGGTCTCCAATTGGAGGTTTCTGATACCTATGTGAATTTTGTTACGATTATTTTTCCGAGAGAGGGCAGAGGGACAGGTGGTAAGCCCATCGCCTCACAAGGTACTAATGAAGAAGACTTTTTTTTACCAAATTCTGACATTCTATCGTAGGTTATACAGTTTACGGTAATACACATTGCTTAAAATTTTCGCATAATTTTATAATTTATTTATGAAAATCTTACTTTTCACTCACCACATGGAATTCACATTACATGTGTATCCATGACATTATTGTTTTCAGTGTACACAGCTGGTTTGGAAAGTTCCTATCGACGTAATTGTTCGATATGACGTAATCGATCGAATTAGAGAAGCTATCGATAAAATTAATTCCTATAAATCAATAACAGTGTACGAAGTCCACGTACTAGGCCTATAAATAAAATCTGATGTGAGGCACTCACATTAACTTTCTTGAAAATGTAATTTTCTCACTTCACATTTTGATAAGAGGCCGTGTTGCGGGGAGAGCGTATTAAGTCGTCCCAGCTTCAAAAAAATTAGGGCTTAATTGAAATAGTGTTATAACAAGAAATTCATCTTTTAAAATGTGTTTTTTTTACTCTACTTTTTCATTAGAATAATATAATTTGAAAGAACACCCCTAAATGGTTTAATCTGTTCTATTATGCAACTAATCTGTTATATAGCCTACAAGTTAACTCAGGGAACTCGGAGATTTTAGTGACTATGTCCCTACCGGATATCATATAGGCCTACAGTTTTAGCAGAAAGAAGAGAGCTTAGTAAAAATTAGTCATTTTATACAATCTCGTTAATTTAATTCTCATATAGTTAGATGCAAACATTTATATTCTGTATACTACGGTTATATACCCTACATCAGCGTTTCTCAACCAGTGGTCCGCGAAGATGGTGCAGATGGTCCGCAGACATAATTAAAAAATATAAAGCAAGTGGAAAGTAAAGAAGTAAAATTTTTTAACATATTTCGTTATAATGACCTATAATTAGTACCCCAAATATTAAGAATATAGGCCTTCTTTTAAAAATGGGATGTAAAATTAGGGGTCCGTAAAATGTTTTACACATTTGAGAGGTCCTCGGGTTCAAAAAGGTTGAGAAACGCTGCCCTACATGATATCCTGCTTCTAATTAAAGTGTTTTCCGGATGAATGTTAATAAGAATTTTGGGGAAAACACCCGGCTTAAATTAACGTTTTCGGAGCATTCGGCAAGGCTAAGAAATTCATAAATGCATTTAAGAAACCTGTTTTAGAGAATTTATCAGATTTATAACTTACATTCACTACCAACTGTTTGTAATTACATAATTATTATAATTAGTTTGTAAAGTACAATCCTAACATGCGTCTGTGGCGAAATAAGGTTTCCACCCTGGAGATTAAATAAATAAATAAATAAATAAATAAATAATGTTTTGAGTGAGGCAGGATGGCAATTGATCTGACCTGGGTGTAATCCTAATATTTTGATCAGTCTACTTCATAGTCTATAACTCAATCAGCAGCAAATCCGCCACTGTGCTCTAGTGTTTATTTGATTTTTAAAAAGTTTGAGCAGGGGTTGAGGCCTTCCTTTTATAATACGTAAAATGCTAGGGTGTGACACTTGCGTTTGATGTTTTTAATTACTTATGTGGCTCAGTGGAGTGGAATTGAAAATCCTGTTATTCACTTGTGTAGAGTTGGAACCGCCTACCCGAGGCAAGACAGTCACTGGTATACCACAAGCGAATTTCATGTGTCTCTCATTACACTAGTCTGTAATTTTCATATGTCATGTTATTATGGGCTTTACTTTCAACAAGGAAGTATAAACAACGCGGTCATCTGACCCACACTCGCATGAGCACAACTTGACAAATCCGTTGCTTCAGGCTAATATCCTGTGTTATTGCTTCATATTTATATACTATGGTTGGATAATGATTTTAAAATGTGAACTTGAGTTATGAAAGTGGAATGGATAATTCCAAAAGATTGGAATTTTGAGAAAACATTTCGCGGTTGTTTGCGAAAAAAGACAAAACACAATTAAGTGCTTATTACATGACAAACACAACATAAATTGTAAACTAGACGTAAAGTATTTCATTATTTCATTTTCAATGACTTCTCAACAACTCTTTGTTCTTCGGGCGAAACTATGGGCGACACGGATGCTAATTATTAATCTTTAAAATACTGAATTCCTTGAAATATTCTTGATATGTAGTACAGTAGCCTGTAAGCTAATACTTTTCTCTGCTACAGTTTTATTAAATTTAAAATAATTTGGACCTCGCATTGAACAGGTAGCCTATGTGATATTTCAAGAGTAATGGGAGAAAATTATTTTTTTTTTTACTTATCTTGTCGGAACTGACCTTGTTCAATACTATTTGGCGTTCCAGTTGGTGTACAAGAACATTAACCAGTTCTCATGTTTAAGTATTAGGTCTATACTCTTAAAATGTTAATCTAAGATGACCCAAAATAAACGATCTCACTGTCAGGTACATTTATAATTCTCTGTTGTAATGATGAAAACAGAAAAATATGTCTATGTATGTGCATCAATGAAGGTTTAATATTTAGAGTGTGTATTTATTCTTATCATAGGGAAAATGATGAATGCTTTTCTAATTACGGAAGAAGACAAAGAGGAATGAAGTTGAGAGGGTATTTCAAATATATCGAGTTGCATTTACAATTAATATTTTACGAATAAAATGTAATAAATAATTAATACATTTACTAGTGAACATATTGAAACTGAATTATTTGAATTCAGTATTAGATTACGACAATATTCTTTTAAAGGCATTCATAACATTAATATATTGTATATGCTCTTTTATGAGGACAAAGAATAGCACAATCATTGGAAGACATTTGCTGTAGAGTATAAATATAATGGCCGCGGTCGATGGATTTTTCAGGACGTAAAAATCCTGGGCACGGAGTCCTCCGGGAGGGACTTTAAGCTGGGGGTCCCGTGTCGTAGATTTACGGCACGTAAAAGAACTCCAAGCCTAAATTAGAGCCTCTGGGCAAAATTTCTCGGACCTTTCACGTCCAAGGAATACTTAGTTTCCAGAGGGGGGTTGCGAGGCGATGGGCTTACCACCTGTCCCTCTACACTCTCTCGGAAAATAAGCATATCAAAATTCGTATAGGTAATGAAACCTCCACTTGGAGGCCCCTTCGCCCCACCTGGGGATCATAGGGTACCAGATACCAGACCCAGATAAATATAATGCTAAGTCCTGAACAGATGTAAGCTTAGTTCACTTTATTTACGGAAGAAGTCTTAACAGTAATAAGTAATTTTATTATTGTTATTATAGCTCCCAGCGAATTGTCTAGCCGAATATCACTTGCATTCTTCTTTGGTAATTCATTTGAGCTCAACGAATATTTCTTGCCATGTTAATTATTTTGAGACTTAGGGATACCTGATGAAACCTGTGAACCAAATATGATGTAGTTCAATGAACTTCACGTTGGAGACTAGACATGTTACCGGTATGTAGACATCTCTCTTGAATTATATTTCTTGCTGTGAAACAACCTCAAAACTAGACTTCGGGTGGAATCATCCAGCGGAGTGCCACTTAGGTTGAGTTTTACCATTCATATGCCGCAGGTTGGCTAATAATGTTTTCTAATAACGTTTATCAAATCCCCGGACATAGACAAATCACGATCGTTTATCTTATAAAATGTTTGCTATCAATATGAGGATGCGATTTTATCTGATAAAATCGTCCGCTCGTTACTGGGCACGTAAGGCGTCAACGTGCGGATCGATTAATCGAATCGATAAACTCGTGGGATTACCTATGATAACACAGGTCTGCAACTAAAAAACTGCATAGGATCTCTCTTAATTTTCGTACAGAATTTTACTTCCTAATACCTAATGAAATACCAAAAAACTTCTATCACGTCCATTTTTTGTGTAAGTGAAGTGGTTATATTTATTTTTCATAAAATTTATGGTTTATTGAAAATCCGGTATTTTATCTTACAAATTCTCATAAACAATTGATTTTTACATTAATTTATTAAATTATAGCTTATCTATACAATATATAATGTTAACTGTTAGGGGTGAGTGGTGGAGGGGGGCGGTACAAGTCAAAGAAGTTCAGTATCGCACATGAAAGTAGAGCCGCCATCAGTAGATACATCGCTTTCAAACTGAATAGTGCTGTTGTTTCTATTTCGTAATCATGGCTCCAAGAGGTTGTGTTATGTCTCCTGATAGCTTTTGTTTTATTTGTGGTGAATACACTGTGAAACGTCAACAGAGAAACATTAATGATTTTGTGAAGAAGGTTTATTTTGCTTACTTCAAATTAAAACTTGGGGATCAAGACAAACCATGGGCCCCTCACAAGGTGTGTAGAAGATGTGAGGAAGATCTTCGTTTGTGGTTTAAGGGTAAGAAAAACTCATTTCGTTTTGGAATTCCTATGATATGGCGTGAGCAGAAAAATCATACAACCGATTGCTATTTCTGTTCAGTATATGTAAAGGGATTTAATACAAAAAATAGAAAGAACATATCTTATCCTAACCTTGACTCAGCTATTCGTCCAGTGCCCCATAGCTCTGAAATACCAATCCCACAGCCACCTTCCAGTTTAGATGAATACTTGAGTGAGTCAGAGGACAAAGACACATTACCTCCCCAGGACGAATCTAGCTCAGATTTTTCTGTTGACGAGGGGCCTGAACTATTTTCTCAGAGTGAGCTCAATGACCTAGTAAGAGATTTAGGTCTATCAAAAGATGCAGCCGAATTGCTAGGATCGAGGCTAAAAAACAAAAACCTTCTGTCATCTGGTACCTCATTTTCGTGGTATAGGCACCGAGAGAAAGAATTTACTCAGTTTTTCTCCAAAGAGGGACATCTAGTTTTTTTGTAATGATGTACAAGGGCTCATGAAGTGCTTTGATGTAGAATATTATTCATCTGAATGGCGCCTATTCATTGATTCGTCCAAAGCTAGTCTTAAAGCAGTCTTGCTGCACAATGGAAATACTTTTGCATCCCTCCCTATGGGACACTCGGTGCATATGGAAGAAAACTATAACGATTTGGCCATTATTCTAGAAAAAATCAAATATCAAGACCATCAATGGATGGTTTGTGGGGACTTCAAATACTAACCATGCTTTTGGGTGAGCAGTCAGGTTATACAAAGTACCCATGTTTTCTATGCTTGTGGGATAGTAGAGCCAGAGAGCAGCATTGGACCAAAAGTGACTGGTCACTGCGAGAAACCCTAAAACCCGGCGAGAAAAAGTCATCAATACGACTCTGGTTCCACCAGAAAAGGTTTTATTGCCCCCTCTTCACATTAAATTGGGGCTTATGAAACAGTTTGTAAAATCACTGCAAAAGGATGGGAATTGTTTTAGATATCTCTGTTCTAAATTCCCGAAGCTGTCTGAAGCCAAGTTGAAAGAGGGAGTTTTCACTGGTCCCGACATAAGAAAACTTTTATCCGACTCCCTCTTTGTGGAAAGTATGAATGAGAAGGAAAAAGAAGCTTGGGAATCGTTCAAGGGTGTAGTGTTAAGATTTTTGGGAAATACTAAGGATCCTGACTACAAAACCATTGTGCATCGTATGATGGCAGCGTACAAAGCTCAAGAATGCAAGATGAGCTTAAAGGTTCATTTTTTACACTCCCATATAGACTATTTTCCTGAAAACTTGGGAGCTTACAGTGAAGAAATGGGTGAACGGTTTCACCAGGATGTCCGTGATATCGAGAGACGGTACCAAGGAAGATGGGATGTCAATATGCTTGCGGACTACTGTTGGATGCTGAAGCGGGAAACCAAAGATGGAAATCGGAAACGAGTCCGGCAAAGCCTCAAAGAGAAGAAGAAAAGGTTTCACAAGAAAGATGAATAAACATAAAATTGTGAATAAATGTCACAAAATGATGTTTCATTTGTTGTAAAAATTAATATGTTTGATTCATCTTAATACATGAGTGCTTTTTACCAATACTGTGTATCTTTTAGTTTTGCTAAAAAAAACCTTACGTGATAGGGGAAAATGGATGCCATTTTTGGAGTCAGTGCATTTTAAAACATATAATTTAGTAAAAATATCTCATGCAGCTGAAAAAAAATTTTTTTTGCAGACCTGTGTAATTTAATTACGCTTCTGAATTCAATAATTATCCTGTAATATTGTGTAATAAAGTATTTGCAAATATTTTCAGCAATAGTTTCGTTGATATCTGCATTTTTTACCAAGTCTAGTCATATTTTTAACGTAATACCGTAACGGAGTGATAATGGAGGAATCGAAGTCAATAGCAGCGAGATATCGGCCATCGCGGCATGAAACGACTATCACGTACCGATTTTTACTTACTGTCAGTGTAGTACGATTCTCATTGGCTGATTTTAAAGCTTAAAGCTATTCTATTGATATTCAAGTGCTATAGGTAATATAACGAGAGATACAGATTTCATTTTTATTGAATATGCTGGTGAATCTTGAAAGAATCTGGACCTCGAGTTATATTTATTGTGACTATTTAACGAACACTTACAGAATCAAGTGTGTAATGAATAAAACACTTCGACCTTCGCTATGGGGAGACATGTACATCTCTTTCTCTTATTATATTGTTTCCTTTGAAAGAATCTCAAAATGGATTTCGCGTGGAATTATCCAGCCGATTACTCATTGTGCTGAGTTTTTTCTTAAGTAATTAATTTCTCTTGTGAACTCATGTTTCTCGTCATGAAATAATTATTTAGAAAGGATTATCATGGCTCAAGAAACATTCGCTAAATTAAATTACCACAAGATGAAAAAAAATCCACATTAAAACGATGGTCAGGCTGCGAGCGGTAATTAATAACATTTTTCGTTATGGAAATTACTTGTTTTACATTAATATTTATATGTTATAAGCCCAGAAGGTTGAGATATGGCAACGTATTGTGTGGGCCTAATGGCTGACATAGGTCTACGAGATTGGACATAGGCTGTAAAATATCCGACAATCACAGAATTAATCTCTCTTTATTCTTACACAAGCTGTTTGATATGCATATTGTATATTAAGGTATTTACGGAAGAAGTCGTTGTTATAACTTAAATCGATAGAAAAGATGAGTAGGTATTAGAATAAACGATAGCATAGTATGTTCCACTTTCTTGTACTTGATATTGTGTCGCTGACAACAGATCCGTCGGCCCGGGTTCCATCACCGGTACCTTCTTGGATTTTTATGAGATAGGGAGGTCTGGTAGGGGTGCACTCAGCCTCGTGATTCAAATTCAGGAGGTACTTGATAGAGAAGTATCCTGCCGTCTGCTTATGGTAGATGACGTAGCGGTCGGGTGGTAGACCTTGTCCCTTCTGGGATGTTAGCGCCACGGAGTTAGTTAGTTAGTCTAACATTACTTATTAACAGTTGTAAAATTAAACTTTTTAATTTTTTTTTCAAAATGTTATAATTTTGTAACAGTAAAAAGTGTGGTATGTTTTTAAAAAGAGCTGTTTTATTTCTAACTGATAAAAGATGTTAAAATGAGAAGACTACACGTCATTTTAATATTTAATTTTCTAATGAATCAGCACCAGCACGACAAGATGCTCTGAGAATGACACAAGTATCAAAAGGCCTATAATAAAGATTGTTGAGCTGATGGTTTTAATTATACATTTCATTTTATTTTATTAATTGCTCTCAACGGTATCACATCATGTATTTTAACATTTCATCTGTGTAGTAATGCGACAGTCCTATGTCTTTAGATCTACATGCACTTAAAAGAACATCTGCGAGACAAAATTTCACTGGCACAATGGCGATGGTTACAGGCGTAAGTAGTCGCACACAGCCGTCGTTAAATGGCCCTAACAATATAACAGCAAACAAAATAAATTGATATCCCATGTGTATCTATTGAGTCTTCATTAACACTAGTAATTACTACATTTTAGGGGTTTGGTTCCAAACATTTTATAGGTCTATAAATAACATTTACAATATAGAGTATTTCATAATAGGGAATAATTATATTCTAGTTTTAAGTACAAACAACTGGATTAATACTTGAATTATCTAACATCAGGATGATGTAAAATTCTCTCTTATATGAAAATGTTTCGCGAGTTGAAACGGTGACGATTGATATCATTCAGGCTTAACAGCTGATTGAGTGCGACAGTGCTACATCTAGCCTTCCAACCTTCGTAATAAAGACTAACAAAAGGGGGCCATGTTCATACTAATTGAATGAACACTAAGAAAACACATTTTAATATCGCAATTAGGCGATAATTGATTAAAATTTTATATATCATTACTCCGGATTGCTCATTAATTCATGAGCTAGTAATATTTTCCATATTGATTTTCAACATTACGGCAGTTCAGTAGTTGAGAAAGTTTTGAGTAGAATTATCGTTGAAATTTGATAAAACCTTATAGTAATGTTAAATATTGGTTTCAATTTTCGGATTTCTTTCGTTTTTAATTTTATAAATTTTACGCAATTATCGCAATTTGTTCGGGACACCACTCACTTTATATTGTATATATCTCGAGTATCACTTCAAGGCATTTCATGTCATTATTTCATAGGAAATGTTTTCCTTTCCATCTGTTCCTTATCTGAACTTGCTGCTGTTCTGTTTCGACATTTAATCTTCAGAGAATAGAAGACAATTAAAGGAACTGATACAGCCAGCGTAATAACACTACATCGCAGGAAGTATAATGCACTGTGCGATAAGAAGAAATATAAACACCTGAATTACTCACTATGAGAGTCTTGTAAATCAGAACTTCATAATGGCATCGGATGATCTTATCCAAAATAAATATGTGTTCTTATTAGATGGATTTCAGAAAATACGATAGGAAACCAAAGCTCTTTCCAAATATTCCGTCTCCAAACAGGTAACAAAACCTGTCAATCCATTGAGCTCTTAAAATATTTGAACTTAAAATAGGTCTAATTTATCTATTGATAAAATAACTTTGCTTTTGTGGTAATCAGTTGCATTAAAAACACAGTGTGACATAATCAAGTAAACTTGGTATTTTGTTAGTGAAGGCCTATTAAAATTATTGTCATTTGCAATCATATCACACAAGTAAATTATGATCATGGCACACGTTATTTTTATAGTCAATAAACACCATTTGCTTTTTCGATCTTTGTTAGCATTGGTAGCACTACTGTCTCTTTCCTGGAGTAATGCATCTTCATTAATTTGTTAATATGATACAAACCCTTCTCTTGGGTGAATTCTTGGGCAGAAATTATAGGGGCCTCACTGGTCATGTTGTGTTTTAAAGGGATAGCAGTTAAAAAGGCTAGGCCTAATGATGTCCATAAAGGAAAGCTATGATATTTTAATTCTAATAAGTGTTGTTATGATGTCAAGTAAGATGAGATTTCCGATGCTAGAGAGAGAGAGAGAGAAAAGAAGATAAATAGCATTAGCCCAATGACAGTGCCAGGTTCCCGCGCCCATAAGGTGGTTTAAAGGGTTGTAAGAGGAGATCGGGTTAGAAACAAGTCCAGCGTTTATGACAGAAGGTGAACAATAAAAAGTTAAATAAGTTTATGTTTTATTTCTCTACGTTGCTCCTTTAAATCTTAATATATGTATTTTTTTTTCATCTGACAATGCCATACATGTATTACATGTGAGGGGTCTATTAACAAACCCTGCATTCTCCATTTTAAAAAAGATAGAGATGCTAAATTCTAATGACAATTTAATGCATTTTCTCTTACATATTTAATGCATGTATTGCAAATCCGACTTGCCACATGAGGGAGGAATTCAGATTTGCAACATAGGCCTATACACTAAACATGTAGGCTAATAGGATTAAGTAGTTTGCATTGATTTTTCCACCTTAATGACCATTAAATAGTTTATAGCTATCACACTCTTCCATATAAACAACGATAGAACTATAGTTAATCAATTTCATTTTTCCAGTGGTATAGATATAGATATAAGAAGTATAGAAATATCTGCCTATATACCACTCATTCTAGTACTGCCTTGTTTTTCCTGCTTTGATTCATCTGTTGCTTACTTTTGAGTGATATATAGGCGCATATTTCTATACTTCTAATAACGATAGAACTAGCTTGATATAAATATATGTTTAGTAAAATATAAACAGTCATATACTGCAATAAGCCCCTGTCTCTCTCTCTCTCTCTCTCTCTCTCTCTCTCTCTCTCTAATCCCCATGTTGGGGCCAAGGGCCTCCAAGTGGAGGTTTCTGTACCTAGTGAATTTTGTTACGCTTATTTTCCTGGAGGGGCCAGAGGGACAGGTGGTAAGCCCATCGCCTCTCCAATAAGCCCCTGTAAGCGGTCTTAATATTATATTGGGGCGAATGATATCTCCCCATAAAAACAAGATGGTATTTTTGTATGGTACTAACCAATTTGTAACAAATTGCTAGAACGAATTAAATAGATCTGGATGAATTCTACTGACTGTAAAGGCTCATTTACACTTATCACTTTGAATGTTCATCTCGGAGGATTGATCCAAAGTGTAAGTGTAGATTGCCTTTCACTTTTGTTTCATCCTAAGTGTACACTAAAGATGAACGATGAAACATATTGACCCCCTACTAACTTTTGATGAAAGAGTCGTTTCCCGAACCGATGATTCATCCAGAGTGAAGGCGCAGTGATGTAAACAAACTGTTTCTGTCCCGTTCACTATTTTTTGAGAGAAGAATGCTGCGAAGAAACTCAATATAGTTTCAGTAATGTTTTTCCCCGTAGGCTGCGATGGTCTAGAGCAGGTATGGGCAACCTTTGGAAAGATGCGGGCTAAACTTTACGATATTTATGAAGTCGCGGGCCGTAGATAATAGGTAGTTGTGAAAAAGTAATCATGATACGGTTTTTTGTATTTATAAAGTATAATGCTAAAGTTACTTGAATGAGAACAATATAGAACTGATTAGGTATTTACTTACAATCAGCAGAAATTAATGAGAAGCTTGAGCTTGAACTTGAGAAACAAGATAATCAATGTTGGCCTCAATCCCACTAATACACAAGCGCAGAGTGTTTTCAAAATTTTCATCTGTAAGTCTGGTTCGATACTTTGATTTAGGCCTATTGCAGCATTTTTCTAGCGCTGACCGGAAGGAGCACCCTCGTGTTGCCCCCCTCTCACTCTCTTGCATAGGCGTAACTGACCCCCGACCATATGGGGGGGGGGGGTTATAACATCTGGGGGTATGGAATACTCCCCAGGGATAGGGGGGTTCGGGGGTCCTCCCCCGGAAAATTTTAAAAATTAAGATGCACAATAACGAGTTTTAAGCTTCTCACGCTTTATACTCGTATTAAGTAATTTACAAGCAGACTTAAAAAATTGTACAATTTTCCTTTTTTTAATCAATGGGGGGGGGGGGGTTCAAACCCCCAAAACCCCCCTCGTTACGCCTCTGCTCTCTTGTTGGCGAGAATCGAAAATATTTACTTTTTCGAGCGCGATTTTAAAATGTTCCGCGGACCGGATCAAAAGTCGGGGCGTTGCCCATATATGGTCTAGAGGTAGCGTGCCCGCCTCTAGATCCTAAGGTCGCGGGATCAAACCCGGCCGCAGTCGATGGGTTTTCAGGGACTTTAAGCTGGGGGGCCCGTGTCATAGATTTACGGAACGTAAAAGAACTCCAAGCCTAAATTAAAGCCTCTGGACAAAATTTCTCGGCCCTTTCCCGTCCAAGTAACACCTTAGTTTCCGGAGGGGGTTGAGAGGCGATGGGCTTACCACCTGGCCCTCTGCCATCTCTAGGAAAATAAGCGTAACAAAATTCACATACTGTAGGTAAACAGAAACCTCCACTTGGAGGCCCTTCACCCCAACAAGGGGGCATAGGATTCGAGAGAGAGCGAGAGAGAGAGAATATTTTGCCCCAGGCCCTTTCTTCAGCTGGAATAAGCATTGATGATGTATTATCTTTATAATTTTATTGTCTTTTTGTAAAATCTATTTTAGATTTTTTATAAGAATAAGTTTGTTTGAAAGTAAATGAATCAATTCAACAATAAGGTGTTACTTACCATTATAAGATCTGCCAAAGAGTTGTATGTAGCCTCGCATACCTCGATGTACTTCTTGGAACTCTGTAAAGTGCGCTCAATGTAGGCCTACCCATTTTATCTCCAGTCGCTAGATATCGTAGCATTTGTAGTTTTATTTTGTTTTAATTTTTAAGTAAACGGAGTTACTTTTTCGAGAAGATGCCCGAATTGGTCCTCGTTCATTCTCAAATTATTCTAGTAATCCTTGTATATCTTCTCAAACGAGAATTCCTGGCACCACAAGTTGTCCTGGCGTTTCACACAGAATAGACACGAAGGAACTGTGACAGCATGCGTGAAGATGAAAATATGTAAACAAGTATGATTATTCTGGATGCTTTCGTTCTGCGTGATTCACTTTGGACGTACTTCAAAAGTGATAGACCTACAGTGTAAATCCCGCTTAAGCTTCAGCGGTCATAAAACTAGACAAGAACCAAGTACAGATCACATTGTTTGCTAGAAGCGCCAGAGTGGCGATTGATAATACGTCTGTTGAATATGTAGCAGACAAATTATTCTGTAGAATATAAGTAGACCTGTAGAATACACTTTTTTAAACGATGCTTACAAGGAAAACAAATTGTTGGAAAAATATCACTATATTGATGGAAGACGAAGACTTAATTGAGAGAAGAAAATTATTTAAGTGGTTATGGGCATGGCACTTAAAAGACGAGGCCCCCTATAGTTAATGAATACAGCTCTCCTTTTCTAATTACCATTTAAAATTATTTTAGTTATTATGGACCTACCCTTGGCACGTATAGTTTTAACGAGAAATCTGTGCAAGCTATACTTTATAACTATTATGTTATATATTTTTTGTGCACTATGTTTAAGATAATGTAATTTTCCCGAGTAAGTTATTATAGTATTTATCAAAAATAGTCATTCGGAGATGTGACATAATTGCTCTGTTTGCTTAAAAGTATCAGAAAGTTAGCTTTCACCCTTTATTATGTAGTTTCAGTGAACTTTATTGTACAGAAACTCAAACAATTTTTAAATTAAAAATAAAATATAGAGTTTACGATCATGTAATAGCTACTTTAGTGGCTGTATTAATAGTTACAGCTGTAATTTACAGAATTACTTGACTCATTGCCTGACTGGGAACATACTGATAATTGTTATCATTGATAAACCTGTTTATCAGGTAGCATAAAGACTACTAAAACCAATAATGAAATGCCTTTGCAGCGTTACTTGAAACGAGTTCCAACCTTTGTCCAGACAATTACTTGATACGGTTGACCGAGTATTTTAACAAAAATGTTACCATACACGCTCTAATGAGTGGATTTTTAAACTCCCCACAGAGGCCTTTTGGAAGTTGTAGCATAAAATTTAATGACTTAAAAATTACTACGGTGAAACGACGATTTGCAAATAAGGGCCAGGTAATAGTGTAGAAAGTGTTTGGGATCGGTCTCCTGCTGCTTCTGAAGAAGTTATCGAGAAGTTCATCGCTGGAAACGTAAAAAAGTACTTATTTTCTATCTTAGTATGCAAGTTCATTTGATTGTATAGGTCTAAGCGTCATAGATATAAATTCCAATCAAATTACTATGAAAATAGATTCCGAAACAGTCACTTGCAAATCTCTATTATAAATTTGTTGTAATTAATTATGTAATCTGAAAAGTCTAAAGTGCAGTAAGATATATCTCAGTATTAATTAAAGAAAATTATAATATTTTACTCAATGCTGGTACTAAAAAATGAACAAGATAGTAAGAAATTGTGCTCCTTCGTAAACCAGAAAAGACGAAAGTAAATGATTATCGCAACAAATTATATAAACCTGACCTCACTGTGAGATTATGAAATTATAATCGCCATCCAGTTTATCATCTTTAAGTGCCCGTTGTCAGAAAATCTGTGAACCTCCATATCTTCGAATCCCTAGTGTCAACATTGTATATCACCGTGTTTGTTTCCAGGCTTATGCGTAATGTTATTAAGTGCCAAAATGGTACTTTATGAGATTATGTTGGGGACGGGAAATGTCTAGCCTATCCATCTGTCCGTGCGTCTGTACACGCGATAAGTTAACTCAAATACGCTTTATCGGGTTTTCATGAAAACTGGTATATGCATTATAACATATAGGCCTATGGGACTGAGCCTGTTGACTTTGGATCAAATCGGTTCACCGGTACTGGAGTAGCGACTAATTAACGGTCACATGCTTTTTAAATGGCAAATCATCACTTTACTCATAACAAAGCCACGTTGCTAGCCAACCAGGGCCTCCAAAGGCAGTTAAGACGTCATATAGGCTTCACATTATTCATTGGTGTGATTCATAATAGGCCGAATGCAAGAAGCAATTACATGCTAGATAAATAGGCTATTGTCTTTTTGTACAGAAATAGAGAAAGTGCCTGATAAATGTTGTGTTCCTGGCTGTACTATAGCAATAATAATGCCAACGGTGGGTCTGTCCAAATGTTTAAATTTCTCGAAAATGAAACCAGACGGTTTTAAGGGGTATCCGCAATTCAAAGTCAAAATGTTATGCTTTCAGATAACTCATGGTAAGTAAACACACGTTAATGATAAATATTTGTCAGTATTTAGTTAAATCCATATGGTAGTAGTAATTGTAATTTATAGTTTGTGAAGGGTATTTATTTACATTACCAGTACTGCTAATGAATTGCTTACTGAACTTATTATTATAATATTTAAATAGGATACTCTCTTAGGCCTAATAATAAACATTCATGTTTTTACTAGGAAAAAGTCTGTGTTATGTATATCAGAAGCGTATTAACTCCATATTAACTCCATAACAGGCCATATTAACTCCATCTGGCGCTTTGTTATATCAGTTTACCTGATTTTATTTATATAAAGCCTGTGTTTGCATGGCCAGTAGAAAGAGAACTCTTCCATTAGGCCTATAGTTTAGCGGTATGTAGTAACTTGAAAGCGAGAACGAGAGAACGATCAGTTGTCTTATGACTAGGGTCCGGACTCCGGATTTGAAGGTTTTAACCTATTTTTCCCCCCAGCTTCCTAATTATTATTATTATTATTATTATTATTATTCTGTTTATTTATTCTGGCAGAGCTAAAGCCATTTGGCCTTCTCTTCCGCTCTACCGCTCTACATTTTAACGTACTTTTCCGTTTCATGTCCCTTGCTTCCGAATATATGAATCTTATAGAACCTAAAAAGGGCATAATCGGACTAAAGGGCCTAAAAGGGGTTAATGAGGACTTTTTCTGAAAAACTGGTGGCTAAAAAGGACTTTTGCTATAAAACTAGGGGCTAAAGAAGACTTTTGCAGAAAAACACGATTTTTAAATAGATTTTCCAATTAATGCAAAGGAAAATAAATATGTGAACTTGTGCATTTTAAGAAAATACACAATAAAAATAAATGTATACAACGCTCTGAAATTAACAATGTACAGTAGAGCCTCGGTAATTCGAGCCCCGGTATTTCGAGGTTCCGTGTAATTCGAGCTGGTCTTAAGAAAACTAAAATGTTCCATAAAACTAGAGTAAAATCTCGATTTTATACGGTGTCCGCATGTAAGATTTACGCACTTCCGAATGTGTTACATTTTGAACTTTCTTTCAATATTTCCATGTATAAAAATGCAGGTAAAACTGTCCCACTTAGGGGTTTCGATCATAATACACAGAAAGATCCTAGGCTTCAGACTGTTAATACATTTCTATTACAGTTTGATAGAAACCGTAGGCGTAACACAGGTATGTAGGCTTACTATATTGTTTATATATTTATTTTTTAAACCATTATTGTGCTCATTAAACATTTATTTATGATTTACCCATTGACTTAGTGATATTTCCGTATAATCCGAGTTTTTTGTAATTCGAGGTAGCCTCAGCCCCAATTAACTCGAATTATCGGGGTTCTACTGTATATGTCTTGAGCCGTCTGTAATACTTAAAATCTGCAATTGATCCATTATCGTTTCAACTTTAAAATAACAAGTTGCCAACCGACGACAGAGAATTACAAATTTGTGACCCTCGAGTCTACTTACTTCTGTAGATCGGAAATGAATTGAGTGGTGTACTGAATAATTGTATCATTAAAGGGTAAATATCTCAATTGATTATGTTATTTTTCGAGTGCCGATATAAGGAATAGTTACTTGTTTATTTTGTTTAAAAAAAAAAACTAGAATACCTGTATCAAAATTACAATACAATTTTCGGTGTTAATATTAGTGTTCATTATATGTTTTATTCTTTCTTTCTTTCTTTTTCGTAGTTTTACCTCTCCCTTTTAGGATTTAAGCGACCCAAGCCGCCCGGGCCTATATGTTTTATTAAGACAGCTAAAATCGTTTAATTAAAGCCTAAAAAGACCTATTCCTCGAAAATAAAAGACTAAAATACCTTTTATAAAAACCTAAAAATCCGGGCCGTACTTATGACCAGCTATCACTATCAATTCGCTCACTAGAACGCTTTGGTTGTATGGAATTTACCCGCATAGGCTACGTGCTAAGTCCAATCTCAGATATTTAATGGTTAATGTAACATGAAGAGGAACAAACCGATCCGGAAGATAAGAAGCTTGAACTCTCACATATAATTATACATAACAAGGTGGCATCTGCTGCAAATGTAGACGTAGAGAGAGATGTGGTGATGCGCGACACACAAACTAGTTGCAAGAAAAGAAGTGAGAGGGCGGGACTACAGCTCAGCGGGTAGCTAATAGCTGTGTTCATGCACTTGTAATAGTCGCCTATTAGCTTGTCCGCTCCTTCACATTCCATGCAAAAATGCAATATCTTCTCCGCTTCTGTATGAATCAAGAATGTTTTGCTAATCTGCATTCTAAAGTGAAACCTTTTCTAAACTAAACAACACCCGCTCACTACGTTCCAGTTTTACCTCTAAAATAATCATAGTAGGCCTACTGACATAATTAGCGATGAACATTGAGATGAAATCATGCAATGAATAATTTTTGGGACGATTACCATAGCCTAAATCGAATATAACGGGAAATTTGGCAACAATATTTTCCCTCTCTTTCTTTCTTTTTCGTAGTTTTACCTCTCCCTTTTAGGATTTAAGCGACCCAAGCCGCCCGGGCCTTACAGGGCCGCGACCTGTCGGGAGAGGGATTATCTTTGGATCACATACATACTTTTTTGACCAGACAAGGACATGGAGGGCCTCCCCGGATGAGTGATCATTATGTGCAAATTTGACGCTGTGAGGTATGATTGGAAATGCCGAATTTCTTTTTACAGCCTGAAAAAAATTAATTCCACATACTAAAATTTTTACTGAAATCCATTTACAACTTTACAGAGATCTGGAATGTTCCACCACTATATTATTACTTTACTTGCGTAAATTCACACACACTAAAATTTCTACTGAAATCCATTAACAACTTTACACAGATCTGGAATGTTCCACCACTGTATTATTACTTTACTTGCGTTTTGGCTACGTGCGGCTCACCAAGAAATACTGACAAAATTATGAAATGGCCTATTAATTTTTCTAAACAATTTCTTGATGATATAATGAAAAATAGTTGCCCCGTTTCAAGGGTAATATTGCACTTGAATTGGGAGCTGCAGAGTTGGAGCAACTGAAGATTCAAAAGAACGATGGACTAAAACAGTTTAATTTTGAGAGGCTGTTCAACCATTCAATTAAGTAAAAAATAATTCTAACAAATGTATCTAAGGTTAAAAGAATGTGCCAAACATTTTTCGGATAACTATTGTTATAAGTCGATGTATTTAACACCTAAATTCCTCAAATCTATGCATCAAGCTGTTTTAAGTGATGAACAGGATTCGAAATAACGGGAGGGGGAGGGGGGAATTTCCCTCTCTCGCCAAAAAATTTCCCCGGGTATTCAAATAAAAATTCATTCCCTGCCAGGGATATATTTCTCTACATTTCATAAACTTCGGTTTAAAAATTACAGTGCAATTACCGGAATCATGCACTTACGTTCCTTCATAATGCTGTTTTTTTTTAACGAAATGGTCTCACCAGTACAATGCGTGGCAACAAAATTTATATCCAACAAGCATTATCGACATGCACAGTGTAACAGAAGCGCGACAAAGACTTTTCAGTTTCAAGAGTGGTGTTACTACATTATTTTTACATGAGGTAATTGGACCCATATTTGATCCACCCTTGAACAAAACGTTTCATTCGTTCCTTGGTGATGAACACTTAAGTGAATTGTGCGAACTGCCTTAATAGTCACCTCCCAGATTTCAAATAGCTAATAGTTCAAATTACTCCCAAAATAATTTAAACAATTTCTGGTTTACCTGTAATAGGCTACATATAAACAAGTTAAGTGATGTACTAAACAAATCTATAACGGTCTACATATTATATGTTTATAATCTAAAATACTATTAGGGTCTACTTTAGGTTCTACTTTACCAAAATTAAGTGATGCTCTTTTTAAAGTTCGTTCCTTAGATTGTGGCTCAGAAAAGTTAGGTAGTTGGGCACTCCTGAAATAGAATATTCTAAAGTAATTCAAGTTTTCAAGCTTCTTATGCCTAAAAATTTAACTTTTTTTTATAAGCTCACTCTTTGTTTATTACCTTTTCCTGGAATGTTAAATGCGCTTCTTCCAGTTAATTATTTTATTAGATACTTTCGTTTCATATGTTAAGAATAGAAGTAATATAAATAACAGCATGCCTATTTGGATGAATATGATGTAAATTTTTTAATGTTATTCAGTAGCCCAAAATGCTAGAAGAAACTGTGGAACTGAGATCGATATAATTTTAATAAATGAACTAAGAAAATAACCAAATCCAAATTTCCTTTACCTTTCATTCCAAATGACTTATATGAATCTGATGATAAAGTGCAGTTATAATGAAGACTTGTTTTTCCTTGGGAGTCATCAGTTATGTAGCAGTTGTCTATTGTTTTTTATTAGTTTTATTATTATTTTGTTCAGAAGATTAATCACTTTCAACTGGGATATGTATTGAGGGGACAAGTCCTTATCTCTTTTCTCCCGCTTAATATATTTTACATACCGTTAAACCTACAAACACAGTACTCCCACATTTACACGCCCAAAAATGTCATCGATCTGTATGGAACTGAACCAAGAACTAGAGGACAGAAACCTAGTGCCTTACCAACTATTCCACCCGTATGGATGAATCTCAATGTTTTTTTTTCTTACTGTATTTTCTTGTAATAATTATTACATTGTAATTATTGTAGTTTCTTGAATTCTGGTAGAGGAGAAGAGAATGCTTGATGGTCTTATCTCTACCAGGTTAAATACATTTATTACTCATTCATTTTAGCCTTTGTATTTACACATTTAAGACCTGTGCAAATGTTGGTTTTATGTTCTAGGTAGGCTACTTATGCCGCTGTTGTAAAAATTGTAACGTCTAGTGCGTAGAAAGTAATAAATTGGACATTCCTGCGGAATGGAGTTATGATTACTTGTGGTATACGTGCAAATAGAGTTATTATCATTGAAAAGAGAAATTTTTATTTGGCAAGAGAAACATTTGGCGAAACTATTCCTTGGAAGAAATGTTCATCGTTATAATTTTTAATATTCTGACTCAAAAGTAAAATATTTATACAAAACAAATTATATTCAATATTTCAACGAATTTCAATGTTTAGTTGTGCGAAAATGTTTGTAAAATTAAGGAAATATTTTTACTTACAACTCGTCAAGCAGAAATAACATTACACTATAATATAGTGTAATGTTATATTATATTATATTATATTATAATCCCGTGGGAATAATTCTTCATTCTCGATTTTTATACTTATCTCTATAGTCATGAGCTGTATGTAAAGCACTTTACTGTTGACTTATAGTTGCTCATCTATTAACTTATTGTACAGTATAAATTATTTATTGCATAATTAAACCTAATTTTACTTCAGGAAATATAGGCACGATTTGTAAAAGTTAAACGAATTTAAATTTGCCTAGGCTTTTCTTTGCAAAAAATGGAAGGAAAATAGCTTGCTCAAAATAATGTACCAAAACTGTGATAGAAGCTGATTTATAAATCACATTTGCCCTAATTCAACAACCTGTCTTCTTTCGCGAGGTAAGTAAAGCCTTTTCTCCGAATATTTCAGTAGATGTAGAGTACTTAAAGGTCTCTGTATATCCTGAGAACGAGAACCATTCATCATTATGGATGGAGTTAAGAAAATGTAGAATAATTTCAAGTAGTCCAGTGTAAGTCTGAGTCATTAATACGTGAACAATAATATATTGCAATAAATAGCCTACCGAACTATTTGAGGCCGAGACGAAAACGATTATGGGTATAAGGTGTACTTTTAGAAATGGTGTTAAAACTTGTATTCTCTATTCTATTCTTAGAAATTAC
The DNA here is from genome assembly GCA_964059195.1 of Ectobius pallidus. Taxonomy (NCBI): domain Eukaryota; kingdom Metazoa; phylum Arthropoda; class Insecta; order Blattodea; family Ectobiidae; genus Ectobius; species Ectobius pallidus. The sequence continues at coordinate 34,580,801 of CAXKWD010000007.1, read as the reverse complement.
TTCCAATGAATAGTGATTTGGATGAATTGGATGGGTAGAACATCAGGGCAATATCCTTCCCCTCATTTAAAAAAAGAAAAAGTTGTTTCCATATAAAATTGGCGGTGGAATTATAACAAACACTTTCCTTTAACAACTTACCCGGTGTTATAGTCGACTGTATACGTTATACGTAGGTATACGACGTATATAATGAGCTTAAAAATACTTGTTAACATAATTGTGCGTTATGCTTCATAATATAGCACACGGTTAGCATGTTTAAGGAAAATTTCTTACCCCATTAAGCTCTGATTCTATGTCTATATTAACTATAAACTGTAAAGTACGAGTATATATTACGTTCTGTCCGTACAAAAGTAAAGTTAGCCTATATCAGCACTAATTTTTCAAACAAGCAAAGAAAAACAAATAATCTGCGACATTAATTCAATCTTCAGATCTGGTATGTAAAACAAACTTTCCAATTTGACTGCGTCGCTTCGCACGTTTGCAGAAGGCAAGATGGCAAGTGTCCGAAGGAGTGACTGAGACCTTCGTGACACAGACAAAGACAGAAGACATACAGTCTGCCGATTCTTCGCGCAAAGCTTTACACTGGTCAAGAACATAAATTTACGAGCGAAAAGAAACAAACAAGCATACGTTATTCGGCAAGACGTTATCTTCAGATCGCAACTATCTGACAGGAATCATGGCGTTGAAGTTTAGGCTGCTTTCACACTGTCCACCTTACACTACTCCATTTCACGCCCCGTCTGTGACTTGAGTTCCAATTCCTGCTATGCTCTTATACGGGAACCATGCATTCAACAAGTAAAAAGCTTTGCAGATCAGAACTTGTCCTTGTACAAATCTCGCAGTGGAGTACTGTTTTTTTTTAACGATAGACTATACGGATATCAATCGAAGTTAGGTTAGAATGCGAATACTCCGTATGAGCAAGGAAAATATTTATAATTATGTAGGGCCTGCTTAAAATGTACAAAATATTGAAATGTAGGCCTATATGCAATTACTTTAAACTGAATATGTAATTAAGTATTTTCTAGAATAGTCAAAAAAAGATACCGCTTCATCTGTCGCCTAGTTACATATTGAGTTGGTGACGAGCACATGAATAATTCTAGTGTGAACTTTGTAAAAAAATTAAAATGATCGATTCAGTTGGTCTCGTCAAATTATAATTCTTACCAGTTTTCAATTATTAACAAAGTACAACTTAACGGAACAAATTTTTACTCACAATAATTGCTGATTTGTATGTCAGTTAAAACTTAGAAATCTAATTGGTTGTTCTATTGTCTCTTCATTTTTTCAGTTATTTGACATGAAAGGAATGTCATACATAGGGACTAGCTTAGGTCTATAACTACTCTACAGAAAATTTATATGAACAAATATTTCAAATAAAAGTTTTAGATTTTTTATTATGTATTTTCTTATAAAATTACAATAAAATTTATCAATGTGAAGTGGCAGTAAGATTAAGGGAAATTTATCGACTTGTTTTTCACATCTTCGAAAGATATTTAACCCAGATATAAAATTTCGTTTTAGGGCTGTGTTCGCCAACGCCGATAATCTGTCTGATCCTGGTTTTTAGACTGAAAAGCTGCGATGTTGTCCGGTTTGCGTTTCACCAGCGACAATAACTTGGTTTTTCGATAATATCCAAGCTAATGCTTTACCGGTGAAACATCGGCCAGCAAAACAGGATAAACCAAGCTAACTGAGACATCAAGATGGCACGTAGGCGACTGGAACATCTGATCAACATGAGAGATGATCACAGTGACGAGGAATATGAAGCAGAACACAGAATAAGGCACCCTAATGGATAAAGGAACGTATGTCGTACTTGGACATCTTTGACGACATTAATTTCTGCACAACATTCAAGGAGAAAACGAAATTATCTGCTATACGCCACGCCCCCAAAACAGTGAGACATCTAGTGACCATTTGTAGAACTACTAGCTAGAGACAGCGTCAGGGGAAACTTTCCGTTGCTATGGCAACGTATACATTTCCCGTCCTGACGTAGCCAATAGACAGTCTCCCCCCCCCCCCGCTGTTTCCCACAACAGCCACCAGATGACGTTAGTTCTCTTATGAAAAATTTTAGTGTCAGACAAGTAGTAGACAAAAACCAAGCTTTTGAAAACCAAGGTGACGAACTATGGTGAAACCCGAAAGTTTTACTATTTGAGATAATGGAATAATCGTAGTTTTTATTATCCACGATACCGAGAAACTTTATCCGTGTTGGTGAACATCCCTTACTATAGTTTTTCACTTTGCTAGCTATGCCGTTCACAGTAAGATGGAGATACACACAGATATGTTTCATTATGGAGATTTCAATACTTGTAAACTATTAAACACAATTCCAACAATTAAGACTATTCTGATTTAATAAGTTCCGTAATAAAAATTTTGCCAGCCATACAGCAGCAAGTTATAATACTCCATCCCATTCTCTCGGGCGAAGAAACTTCTACTTCACTACTACAGTGTTTTGCAGATGACAAGCCGTTTGTTTATTCTCCTGCTTAGATACGCGGTCCAATCAGAGATGGCGAGACGGAGGGAAGACTCTTCCTGCTAGCGGCGCTTCTTTAACTCGTACACGTGATTGGCGGTGAAGGAAATGGCTTCTCATTTGAAAAATACTGTAGGCAGCATACGAGGCGCGTCCATAAAGTAAGTTACCCTGGGGCCGTTTACAGAAACAAAACACAATTTCAAGAAAATATTTATTACAACAGACACAGCCAGTGTTCAGCTATTTTTCAACATATTCGCCACCGTAATTGAAACATTTGCCTTACCGTGGCACCAACTTTTGAATACTTGTGTCGTAGAAGTGTGCCGCCTGTGATTTGAACCACCGTGTGACAACCATCTTCGCCTCTCAGTCATTCTCTGTCATTTCGTGATGGAAATCACTGGGAGCGAGGTCCGGGATTTAGGGTGAATGTTTAAAACCTCCCAGCCGAACTTCTGCAGGAGACTTGCTAGGAGGTGTTTAAACATCCACCTTACAGCCCGAACTTCGATCCCAATGATTTCCATCTTTTCCTACACCTAAAGAAATGACAAGGAATGACAGAGAATGACTGAGAGGTGGAGATGTATGTCACACAGTGGTTCAAATCCATGGCGGAAGACTTCTACGACATAGGTGTTCAAAAGTTGGTGCCACGGTAAAACAAATGTTGAATTCCGGTGCGAATATGTTGAAGAATAGCTGAACACTTGCTGTGTCTGTTGCAATACATGTTTCCTTGAAATTGTGTTTTGTTTCTGTACAAGGCCCCAGGGAAACTTACTTTATGGAAGCGCCTCGTACATAGCCTACACTCCGAGGCTGCCCTTAACACCAAACAGTTCATCCCCTCCATCCACTACAGACTTTCAATATCCTTATGGCCCAACTACATACACAATTCCTCACCAATCATGGATGTTTCCGTACTTATCTCTACAGAATTAACAAAGTACATTCTCCTTTATGTAACTGCCCGGAAAACTCACCGCACACTGGTTCTACATGCCTACTGACAGAATGCACATTGTTCTCAGGAGACCGGCCAACTGATCTAACAAAGCAAACTCTGCCCCAAGTACCGAAGTCCCACATCAACAATGTTGGCGTCACAAACTTCATCAGCAACATCTTCCGCACATAGAATAGACTTTCAAAATTCTTAAATTCATAAAATGAAAAAAAAGAAACCTGTGATATTCATTTTTCAAAACACAGGTTGTAAAAATTTATTATGAATTAAAAATAAAATTGTTCTGTTGTGGTTCTGATAACGTCAGAAGAGAAGTTACAAATCTAGAAACAAGAAAGTTCTCAGAATTATCTATTTAATGAAAAATTCATCAAGTAGAAGCGATTGACCATTTCATGTATCCAACACAGATACACGTTCTTATCAACTAATTGCTACGGAATGAATTTGAGCAGTGTGGATTAGCAGTGTGAAAGAAGCTTACCGAGAAGAATGGTGTCGGCGAAGTAACATGATTTAATACGCCGTATCTTCTTTCTTCCCGTTTTATTTACCAATTCCTTTAGCATTGGTAAAATTCTGAGATGCTGGTGTGATATTAACTGAACATGTTCTGGTCGTGCTAATGCACCGTGAGTGTCAGTGGCAAAGCGTACAAACGTGCAATTTCAAAACCTGGTTTCTATAAAAAGCCATTATAATATGCTATAAAACATTTACTGAAAGATGTAACCTAACAGTGAGAGATGGAGAAGAATCATTGCCTGCAATTTCACAGAATTGCTATACGGAGCTAGCCAAGGAAAAAACATCTGACGGGAAAATCACATAACTTCCTCTACCCAAATAAGTTAGCTTCTTTGTATAATATATTATATATGTCATTATCTTCATGTAAATTGGTTGTAAAATGAAGACAAGTCGTTACCAAATCTCATCGCATCCCCGAAGGTACATAACTCAAATAAAATTTGATTAATGCACTCTTGTAACTTCCTTTACTTTATGCATGACCAATTCATTTTTCTTACGTCACATTCTCATACAGAACATATGGCCTTAAGGACAAGAGCGCGTATTCAAAATGGGTGGCTTATAACTACCCTTCAGAGATTTTTTTTAGAAAAAAACGAGTGAAATAGGCTAAACTTTTTAGCTCTTAGTATAAAATTTAAACAAAATCCTTAGTGCTTGTTTTCGAGAAAATTAAACGACAAACGAAATTTTCTTAATGTAAAGTCCCATTAAAAATAAGGGAAAGTCGTCGCCAATCTTCTTGTCACATCTTTAGAAAGTACCTAACCCAAATAAAAAAATGTTTTAAATGAAACATGAAAGTCTTAACTTTTAGTATAAGCACCTCGTGTAAAATTTAAAGAAAATCGTTTGAGCTGTTTTTTTAGAAAACAGCGAAAAACGAAATTTTCTCTATACAAAGTCCCTTAAAAATAAGAGAAAGTTATCGCCAATCTTCTTATCACATCCTCAGAAGGTATCTAACCCAAACACAAAATATTGTTTTCATACGATTTTCCGTTCTTGAGCTAAGCTGGGGTGGGTCGAAAAAAAATCAATATTTTTTTCTCGAATCGCTATAGTGCCTTCTTTAATAAGAAGAATAATGACGTGAAAAAAACTGAAAATAAATTATCTTCCGATCGCGCTTTTAGAAGAAGAAAAAAAAAAGCTAAAATGGATATTGTCATAATTTTTTAACACTACTTAAAGTTCTACGATCGACTCGCTACAGTTTATGCTCATTTTATGGTTCAATAAAGGTAAATAAATTAAAACATAATTAATATTGTAAAGTATTCCGTTCGCGCAATATATTCGAAAAGCGTCAATTTAAAGAATATTCGCAAGTTTCTTCGTACAGACCTTCGCTCGTTTCGTCAAGGCAAAACGACCCAGAACTCATGGCGACACCAACCATCCAAAGTATGGGTGTGTTATTTCATTACATATTTTAAATATTTACAAAAATTGACTAGCATTCAGAGGTTCACTGTTACTTATAATTCTTTTCAAAGTGTACACGTTTCAAGTAAGATTTTTGGTAGAAATCAGGCTCAGGCAGTGGACTATTCTTGTGCCAAATTATTTAAATACAGCGAATTTTATATGCTCAATGCATAAGTAAAAATGGTATCACTTAAAGTCCTAATACATTGTTTTTATCACGCACAGTAGCGATTTGCAGCCAGTTTTCTGTAAGTTACCTACCTGGCATGTACTGATTAATAAAGCACTCGTGGTGGTAGCGGTGGTGGTGGTAGTGGTGGTAGTGGTGGTAGTGGTAGTGGTGGTGGTAGTAGTAGTGGTTGGTGGTAATGATAGTGGTGGTACTGGTGGTGGTTGTGGTGACACTGGTGGTGGTAGTGGTAGTGGTGGCACTGGTGGTGGTGGTGGTACTGGTAGTGTTAGTGGTGGTGGTACTGGTAGTGGTAGTGGTGGTGGTAGTGGTAGTGGTGGTGGTAGTAGTAGTGGTTGGTGGTAATGGTAGTGGTGGTACTGGTGGTGGTTGTGGTAGTGGTGGCACTGGTAGTGGTGGTACTGGTAGTGGTAGTGGTGACACTGGTGGTGGTAGTGGTAGTGGTGGCACTTGTGGTGGTGGTAGTATTACCTAAGGATACTGCGACATTCAGAAAGGTACAAACATTAACACACTCGGCTTGATAATTCTAACTACACTTCGCAGTTAGAACAGTCGTTGTATAGGATTTGTTATGCACTTACTGTACATTCCCACTTACATCGTCGTTTGTTGTGGATCCATGCAATTAGAAAGGCATCTATAAGCTATTTAGCAGTTGTATTGGTGGAGAGATTAATCAACGTGTAGGCCTACAGAAAATTTTATGGTTTGAGAGTAAACGATATAATATTCAAAGTTTCATATTGATCGGCAGTTGTTTTCCATTGAACAGTGTACACACCACGTGTCACTGCGTGCGTCTGGATTCATTAAAAATGGATTATATTTGTGGATGTTTACTTTTTTGTTTTACGGCTTTTAATATTTCATGTTTTTGGTCTGACCAGTCAACGTCTGCATGCAACTGCGCCCATGAAAGCCATTCGGCAACTTGAAATGTAAGACCACACAAGAAGTTCTATTATTACCAGTTACATATTATTGGTATTTTTATTAAGCTATTAGCGTTAGTAAGAACGTTGTTTTAACGACATCCTTTTTACTTAAATAGATTGGAAATACAAAATACATTAGACTTCAAAATACATAATTATTAATGTCTCTCACCAACAAATTAAAATAAATACAATGAGCACCATTAATTCACTGTAAATTCCTCTTTGCCGGATATTAATTTTATTCATGTTAAGATTTATGAGTCTATTGTTTCAACTAGGCTATATTGTTGAATTACCCATATGAATATGAATAATAGTGGCGATGCGTAATCTAAAGATAAGGGGAAATACGAATAGATTATATGTACTTTTCTCTTTAAAACAGGGGTAATTGAGTCCCAGGCAGACTGGGCTGCTGCCTAAGGTGGCAGAATTGAAGAGGGCAGCTTCTAAACAATCAAAGTCACCAGTTAAATAGGGTTTTTTGTTTAGTTCTTTCATAAAAATTATAAGAGTAAATTATAAGACCGAATCATAATTATTATGGTAAGCCTATGCCACGAAATCAATGTGGAATAATATACTTTCAACTCATGGTCATGGCAGAACAATAATTCTTCTGAAATTATATTCGAACATCTCAGGTACCCCCCAAGAGGAACATAAATAAAGTTGTTTGCGATTATCTGAACATACTGGAGTCGATTACAAAGAAAACTCAATTAAATCAGATTTCAGATGTACTCGATATCATGTCTACAGTAATGGCACTATTTTTCTTGGTGATACAATCATCTTGAAGTAAGGAATGGGAATACTTAATTTCTTTTCAGATTTTTTTTTTTTTTTTTTTTTTTTTTAAACACGACTTACCCGAAATCCTGCCGATAATCTTCATAAACATCAGTAAAATGCACTTCAGTTCACAACCTTATACCCTCTACAAGTATTATATCACATGAAACAGGATGTTCAAATACATATGCCTAACCTTACATGCTACATTTACATTAGGCCTACATGGTATAGCCTACAGTCAGTAGGTAAAAATTGTGTATTTTATGATACAAAATCAATTAAATAAAAACTGAGATTAAGTAATAGCGTCAAAGAAACATAATTTTGTAATAAAAGATTGCAGATTAAAATATTTATAAATACAAGCAATGACATCAGCATTGAACACATTCAGTGTACTGTTTTTTGACGCTATTGCTTAATTTAGTTTTTATTATATTGACTTCGTATCGTAATTTTTAACTATTGACAGTGTAACATGTAATGAAAACGTAACACGTAAGGTTAAGTAAATCTATTTGAACATGATACTTATATACGATAATACATGTAAGGATATAAGATTGCAAATACGTTTTAATATTACCAGTCCTCTATGGATACAAAGTTCATTAATGCGATAAACAATGTTTCTGAAAACGTTGAACATTTATTTTTATGAGTCTATTACTCTAAAAGAGCTTCATTATCAATCGCGAAATTTTACATCGTTCTTTAAACACACCTCATACCTGACGAAAAGCACAAATGAATTGATTTTGTTAATTTTTTTCAAATTTCACTGGTCGGTCACCATAAGGATTCAGTAGTAGCCTATAATTCCATTTTTCACTTCTGTTTCATCCTTTGATAGTTCCTTCTTATTTCCAAAACTTGGTACGGTAGTTGTAACAGAAACACACTTGAATATTGTACTGCTGTAATTCCAGTAAATTAGTAAATAGTGAATTATACTTGTCCACCACTGTGGCGTAGGAGATGTGTTCGTTTCTCTCACGCAGCGGATCCGGGTTCGAATCCTGGTCGCGATAAGTTACCTGGGTGGTTTTATTCAGGGGTTTTCCTCCCTCTGAGATAAATGTTGGGTAACTTTAGGCCCCTTGTGGTCTCCGGATATCAACTGGCTGTTAATATCATCTTCATCCCATTCACGCTTTGTTCAGAGTGAATGTTCGTGTGAATGGTGTGTCTCGTCCTTTGTGTTCGTGTTGTCTCGGAGGTGGCCCCAGCATTGGGCTCATGACAGGAAGATCAACAAGTGACCTGATTGGGACAGATTGAAATCCTAAAAGTGCACACCTCCTGTAGAAAGGACTATACTCGACCCAGCAACACTCCAGCTGCTGGTTCATCATAAAATTATCGAATGAACCCCCAACCTGGAATTTTGAAATTCCCAATATCAGATTTTGATTTCAAAGTGACACTTTGCTGTGTTGATAATTTATAGGGCATGTGACACAGTACAGGGGAAAGAATGCAAAAAATTCTGTCCCCTAAGTAAAAGATTTACTTTTATTATTTTATGAATTTATTATTTTATCAATAATGGATACTTGCATGAGAATTGCTACAGAAAGAAAAAAAATAAGTAGGATGATGAGGTTTTTGATCAACGATTTTCTGCTGACGATTTAGAGGCAGCGAAAGCTGTCCCCCAAGGCATTTATTACGAGGATGAGTCAATAGGAGTCCGCACGTTTTGTTTAATATTTTGTAGGTTGACACTATCGCCTTGTACACGCCTGTCCACATGTAGATGATTTGTCTCTGCTTGTGGAATGTTTGATTTCACTGAGTGTTGCACTGTTGCACATTAAACATGGCTGCACCAGAACAGCGTGCAGTGATCCGTTTTTGTCGTCTGAAGGTGTGCCAGGAGCCGAAATTCATCAAAGACTTTCTGCACAATATGGGGGCAATGTTTTACCAGCGCCGAAACGTGTAGGAATGGATTGAAAAGTTAACAAACTGTCGGACAAGTGTGAAGGACGAGGAAAGATCAGGACGACCATACACACACACATACACACTAGTGATGCAAACATTGAGCAAGTTCTTATCATTATTGAGACAAACCAAAGAGTGACTGTCGATGAAGTGGCAAACTGTATTCAAATTAGCCATGGTTCTGCTGTTCTTCTTTGGTGAAAATGCTGAGCTGTGCAGCCATGTTTAATGTGCAACAGCGCAACACTGAGTGGAGTCTTAACGGTCAAACATTCCACAAGTGGAGATAAATGAACAACATGTCGACATGCGCGAGCACAAAGATTACACAAAAAGTGCGGATACTTATTGACTTGCCCTCGTACTTCGTTACAAATAATGGCGATTCTCAATTCGCAATGCAACAGTTAAAGCTGCTTTGAGTGGTGAAATGCCGGATTACAAGTTAATCGCTTGAAAACAGCCTGGGCAGGTAGACAGGGCTTGTGCCTCGGCTGTCACCTTATTCCAGTCTCTGGGAAGTTTATCGGGTCAAAAGTGGGGCTACCGATACACCAACTACAAGATCCTCTACCACGCCGTCTTCGTGTCTGTCTTATCGTACGCGGCCAAGGGATGGGCGCCCCACATCAACGTCAGACACAGAAAGAAGATCTTGTCCGCACAACGCCAGGCACTACTAAGAGTCATTGGAGCATCCACCATCTCTACAGACGCCCTTTTTTTTTTTTTTTTTTTTTTAATTTATTATTATTAATACTGCATGCTCCGTTACTCACGTAACACTACATGCAATTTTTAGTCTTACTTATAACAAGTTAACAAACTTTTCTATTTTCTATGTACAAGGAAAACTTTTTTCTTTAAAGTTTTTCAAAGTCTATTTTTTTTATGAATTTTAAAAACTCCTTTAAGTAGTTCCTAACTAAAACATTAGGCGTTGCTGGCCACTGTCCACCGCTTAGTCTTATGTTTTGTTTTAGTGTTATTCGTTCATTATTCAGGAGTAGACACTCATATATTAAATGATTCACAGTTTGATTTTGTTGTTCACACTTACACATTGGACTTTCCATTATTTTAAACCTGTTGTAGTAGTCCCTGGTCTTTCCATGCCCAGTTAGGATGGCAGTAGTTTGTCCATTTAGTGGGATCCTTAGCTTTAATCTTTCCTGCACGAAAGCGGACGCCCTTATCACCATCGCAGGGGTAGTGCCAGCAGACCTGCTGCTAGTGGAAAGGGCCGTGGCCTACGACTTAAAGAAAGGTCTGCCTACACAAATAGGCCATCTGCAGCTATCAGAAGCTACCTATAGAGAAAGAACAAGCTCGCATCTCAAAAGCCAATTTGACCAGGTTCAACCTGGCCGACGATAGTCTGTGTTGCTGTGAAGACTGTGAGGAGGACACAGCCTACCACGCGCTGTACACCTGCGCACACCATAGGGAAGCCAGTCGCGAGCTGATACGCTTCGCTACGGCGGATGGAGTAGAATGGGCGCCGGAGCTGAGCTACTGGACCGGTAGAACGACCCACGAGGCCTCCGATTTTGTAGTGAACATAAACATTTTGCTTCCTTTTCTTAACTCGCTCATTTGTATATATTAATTCTGTACAGGACTTTAACCTACTGATTGCCATTTTACTGTGTGAGAAATATTCACCATTCAGAAATTCATCATTCACCCTGGTCGATTCGTTTGTTTATAATGTCAAGGCACACAGACATCTAAAATTTTCAACACAAACGGAAGAGGGATAATGAAAATATGCCTAAAAAGGCGATTTGGACGGAACTCACTATGCAGGGGTTTTTTTTTGGGCCAGGGAACTCGAATCGTTGTAGTTTTTACCAAGCGACTCTTTCTAATCGTGGAATACACTCCAAAGTCGAATTGTTAGCTGTTTCGTTATAATTTTAATTGTTTAATTTATGAATTATTCGCGTGTAAGTGTAAATAATTATGATGTTTTAATTATTTGCTCCTAATTTTTAATCTTGGAATTAATTTTCGTAAGCGAAGCCGAGGCACCTGCTAGCATTTTATATTTTTACGTGGCACCTGGGATAAAACCAAGAAGAACCTAATACACATCTGGGATGACACAATGTGTTTTGAGAAACATAACATCTTTTGGAGCTCTATCTAACGCGCTTTTTTTATGAGTCGCCTCAAAGCACTTCTGATTCGTTCCAATCACAAGTTTTCGCCAATATGCTGGGAACAGCTCGCCTTCAACACTCAATAACATTCATGCACACAAGTTCGTAATGTCAAAATGTCAGAAAGCTTTCAGAGGTCATAACAGATTCACTATAAGTGCCTTCATCTCAATAAAAGAGAAATAAAAAACTACCTATAAATAACACTAGAAAAGGAATTTTTATTAGCATCACCATTGGAATCATTCGTAAGGACCATAGAATCCTACTGTTTCTGGGAATCATAATGCTATTCCAAACGTACGAAGCAACAATATTTTCATACATAAATTCAGAATTTGTTCATTATAGAATTCTGCATATAAATTAGCTAGGCTCTAACTAAATATTGATTAACGTAAGCTATGTTACTTCCATTTATTTATTTAGGCTTATTTACACGTTTTTCACAGTTTAATTCGTGCCGGTCTCCTTAGCCGCAGTAGCTTAGGAATGCTTCCTTGGAGCGTGGTGAAGGAGGCTGTGGGTTCGAGTCCCGCCTCGGGCATGGGTGTTTGTGTTTAGTAAGAAAAATGAAAAACAAGAAAAACAAAACTGTAAACAAGATAAATAATTAAAAATAGGCCTAAGATCGGCTAAATTAATATATATATATACACACAGTGTGTTTACATTCTGCATTGGAGGTGTGTGTTTAGTCTCAAACATTAAAAATGGACCATCATTTGCTGTTGTAATCTCCTTCTATAATTTTATAGGTATAACAAACGAAAACATGTAAAATGTGTTTTAATTGTATTTCCCAGCAGGAATAGGCTAAACCAGCGTTTCTCAACCTTTTTGAACCCGAGGACCTCTAAAATTTCTAAAAAAAATTACGCACCCCTAATTTTACATCCCATTTTTAAAAGAAGGCCTATATTCTTAATATTTGGGGTATTAATTATAGGTCCTCGGACCATAGGTTGAGAAACGCTGGGCTAAACGTTCAAACAATTAAGCAAGACTACACTAGGAAAAGACAACTTGCTATAATGCTTTCTTTTCATCTTGGGAATTAAAAAGTTGTGGCAATTATGTAGCTTTTCTCTGACTCTCCTGATGAATTCATTATAGCAGACGTAACCATAAACTGGTCCAAGTTCTAAGCTTGCTGGTGCCATGGATAGAAGGGTGAACTCATTATTAATAAATTTCAATGTGTTTATGCCTTGTGTGCTCGCTTTAGTGCCTCGCTTGTCGAGATCACGTGCCACAGTCTATATTAGTCCATGACGAGTTTAGAGCCTCATTGGCTCATTGAGTTTGTTCTCCCATGCGAGTGGTACGAGAATGGGTTATTTTACAAATACAAGCTGGAACCGACTGAGAACTTCATTTTTGGGGTAGAGCACTATTCCCTTAGCCATACAGTTTTCCTTCCTGGAACTGGGAACTTCATTAAATGTACTTACTTTTGTTCAAGGAATTGATTAAGGGCAAAATTACTATTTTTTAGAAATGTATCTTGTATTTTTAACAATTTCAATCAGTACATTTTTATTACGCATAAAACACGGCAGCCATATTATGGTTCTGAGTGAAGCAGGATGAGCAACTGCGAAGCAGGATGACCAACTGCGAAGCAGGATGACCAACTGATCTTCTTGCATTAGATAAGTAGTGGCAGGTAGATTCTATTTTATTGGCAGTTAGGTTAGGTTAGGTTAGGTTAGGTTACGTTACGTTAGGTTAGGTTAGGTTAGGTTAGGTTAGGTTTGGTTGGTTTGGTTAGGTTAGGTTGGTTAGGTTATGAACAGTGATATTAGTTTTGTAGGGCATACCGAATTTACGCGATTCGAAAATGTGCCATATTATTTCTCCAGTGAGTTTTGTCGTGTTGGTTGACCAGTTCACCTACATAAGGTGGCCGTCAGTTATGTGTTATTATCATGAATTACGTATTTTAAGGTAAGAGAATTACAGGATATATTCTTATATTTGAACGATTTTCGCACCTAAGTATAATCCTTGCACCTAGGGACAGATTTTTAGCGTAGTTCCGTTTAGTAGAAATTAAAACTGTATGGCTAAGGATATGGGGCGGGTTCCTCATTTTTGTCTAAGAAATAACTAAGGCATATCTTATATAAATACGTCACAGGTTTGAATAAATTTAATATTTTCAAACGTGGTCAGTCTTGATTTTTTTCAATTCTTCATTAAGGCACATTTCAAGCTAAATAATTAGTGTAAAATCACAGTTCAATCTTACAATTGAGTAAGTAGCTTTCTAACACATAGTGACTTAGAAGTATTTTTTCTCAGTTAACTTCTGTTTGCAGTCTTTAGACACTCAGTAAGACTCATTGCAGTAACTCTCATTACTGACAACTTTCCTCCCAACTAATGATTTTATTAATTTTTTTAAAATTCTGACAGAAGTCTATTCAAATTTAACCTTTACTTGAATTTTTATAACAAGTTGCATTCATATGGCAATCAGATGCTAATTGAAACCTGCAGAAAAACATAAATTAGAAGCTCAAACCATAGGTAACACTTTTCATCATAAATAAAAATACGCACCATGGTGTTGACTTCATGCTGTCCTCCCTCCTTGATGTCTGGTCGGAAAATGGTCGTAGGGGAAAACGATAAAACAATACTTCATCCCCTCTACATCACCCTCCTCCCATCCCATAATTCTTCTTTGGGGGAGCTCTAGGCCGGGTAACACTCCTTATCGTCTTTTTTCACGGTTTCCTGTGACAAAAGATTCAAATGAACTTCCTGGCTCGGATTCTTTTTTAAAATTCTGAATGATCTGCTTTAATAACTTAGAATTTATTAACGTCAAATATGTTAAAATGTTAATAAACAGTTAGCCTATATTATAATATATAAATAGTAATTATATAGGCCTACGCTATATTATATACATTTATCAATGCTAAAAATTGAATAACTCACTGTCTGGTATTAAATGAAGCTGGGTAAAGACATTTCTTTCCTGTTTCCTCCACGCTCACCATGCAAGTTAGTTGGATTTTTTTAATGCGAGATCCGAAGAGATGTGAAGCAAGATCCGGCCTCAAAGGGCCTCATGTTAGCTCCTTCCATTGTTCCTCGGAATCAAAAGACCTAATTTTCGAGTGAGAGAAAATTAATTTATGTGTGTTTGTGTATTGATTGGATTCCTTATTTTAAGATTTTCACTTTTACGATTAGATTGAAATCTCATATTGACTTATTGTTATTGTGTATTGCTATTGCTATTGTATATTACGTCAAACAAACTTGTATTCTATTTTTATATCACTTATTGTATTTCATCCTTAAATGTTCTCATTATACCTCAGCAATCATATGGTAATCCAATCAAGAACCAACACATATTGCCAAAGCTATCGATGTTTGTACACAATACATAGATTACATTCGCACACCAAAATTATCATTCCCTAGCAATTTTTGCCTCCTCTACTCAGTAAAACAAGCTAGAACTATAAAATCCGATAGATATGTAAGGACATAAGCCTATTTCATTAATAAAGAATCGCTGTAAGGGATCAGAAGATCGGTGCCCTCAACCGAATAAAAATTAGCCTATATTTGTGTTTAATACATACCGTAATTTTAAGATATTAAAAAGGTAAGTTGAACAATAGGGTGGCCCAAAAATTTCAAATTTATCCTGCACCCCTGGGCACCCACTATTTTTTAACTTCAGCTGGTAGTAGTAAATTGCCAAAATTTCAATGCCCTAGGTACAGTAGAAGGCAGTGCTCAACGTCTTACAAGTTTTGAAAATTTCGTTCTTTTCTTCATTTTTTTAATATATAATTTATAATTTTTTTTTTGGTTTGCAGATGCTATTTTTGTGATAGAAATATCCAGAAAACTAAATAAAAAGTAGAAAAAATTAGAACTGTCAAAAGTTATTTGTGAGGACTGTTCTGTTAAAGTTTAAATAACAAGAAAACTGTGTAAACAAGTGAAAATATTAGAACTGTAAATAGTTGTTCGTAAGGACTCTTTTGTTACAAGTGATTGTTTGGACTTTTTGTTAAAATATGGCTTTGCCATCAACTTCAACACGTCAAGCGGGCACTGTATTTTTGTTAGGTATCAGAGACCTAGAACCAATATCTAGATTTAATCAGTTACCGACCTTAAGGTAAGTTCTTCTCAGATTCCATTTTTTTTACATGAAAAGAAATCTGTTAGAAATTCAAGTCACAGCACCATAGATGAATTAATTTCAGTTTGGCAAAAGGCTGCTATACCAATTAGACTTAAGAAACATTGTGTTGATAAGCTTGAACAAGTACACTCTGAATGGCTCTTGTTATAAAAAAAATAAAGGAAGAATGTCTGATGCCCAAAAGAAACGTGAAACATCATTTCAAGAGCAGCTTGATAAGCTATTTGATATTGCTCATAATGAAGCACTTACTTTGTGCAAAGCAGATGAAGACAGAGAGTTTTTAACTGATCAAAGGACAGAAAGAAATATGGGTAGACTATTTCATCAGAAGACAAGAAATACAGCAAAAAACAAGAAAGGATTCTTAAAAGGAGATTTAAAGAACAAAAGAGACTTGAAAAAGGTAAAGAGCCAAGTTCCTCATCACTGGCATCCCCAACTGTGACTATTTCAAATTCAGAAGACGAATCATCAGAAAATTCTGATCTGGTCAAACATAAATCAGAAGAAGAGCTGTATAGGCCATCATCTATAAGAAAAGGGGAATCATGCACAGATTTGCACTCTGAACCAATTGCAAAGAAATATTTATTTTCTACACATGTCACTAGTGCATTAGATCGCAATAAAGTTTCTGATAGGGAAGCCTTAAGATTAATGGTACCCATTGTTGCAGCACTGGGTCATGACCCTAATTCATTGCCATTATCACGAAGCACTATTCAACGCAAAAGGAAAGAAGCAAGAAAAACTCTGTTTGAAAAAATAAAGTAATCTGTTTCTTTTGATGATCCAGTCATTGTTCATTGGTATGGTAAAATTCTTCCTGATATTTTAGGCACTGATAAAGTAGATCGCTTGCCCGTCTTAGTATCTGCAGGTGGTAAAGATAAATTGCTTGGTGTGCCAAAACTTGTAAGTGGTACTGGTGCAAATGCAGCGAATGCAGTTTATAATGTGCTAACGGAATGGGATTTGGGTAACAAGATAGTGGGCATGTGTTTTGACACTTTGGCAGTTAACACAGGATTGAAAAATGGAGCTTGTGTTTTGTGGAACACAAAGTTGAAGAAGAATTATTATGGCTAGCATGCAGACACCACATCTTAGAAATTGTTCTGAGTAAGGTATTTACTTTCTGCTTTGGACCTTCCAGTTCTCCTGATATACCGAATTTCAAAAGATTCAAGGCAGTATGGCATTATATAAACCAAGACAATTATCAGCCTTTGGGAGATATTCCTGGCAGTGAAGATTTTAAACTCTCTGCAGTCATTGTTTTATTAGCTGCCTTAGGTAGCAAGAACCAACCCAGAGATGACTATGGCCGGGTTTCCGAAACGTAAGATATCTACTAGATGGCATTATTCAATCCGTAAGCGTTTCTGAAACGTTCGATAAAACGCCCGACAAACTATCGCACCACAAATCACTTGATATCTGGCGAAACGGTAGATAAACACGCAACATGGCGGAAATGCGAAACATTTATGTTGATGTATGTTTCGTTATTATGTTAGCATTTTATCTTACATTATGTTACTAGCTTGTTATGGTATTAAACTGAGAAGCTGGCATTGGTTATTAATTTGTGTGTGAAATAATTCATAATACTGTACTAGAAAAATTGTATATTATCGGTTAGATGAACTTTGTTATAGCCTAGGCTATTAATGTATCCATCGTTTATTTGTATTAATTTCATTTTCTGTTGTAAGTTAATACTTTTAGGAAAACATCGCGAATATTAATTCACATCATATTTTCTTGCTGGTCATCTTCAATGCCAGATCGTATAAGGCCTAGGTCTATACAGAAGAAAATATTCCCTGAAAGAAATACAGCAATCCTTTCAAGAAGTAGCCTACGATGATATTCGAATTCGTAAAAAATGTAGCTTAAGTATATTAATTTTATTTTCTGATGCAACACTTTATGAAGAAAATATTGCCTTTTTACAGCACATAATCACCAGGGCCCGGATTCTAATGACATGTCATCTTTTTATTGATGCTGCATAGACATTGCCAACTTGTAGATAAATCCTAATCATGGCACCTAGATTATAGAAATGCATTTTTATTAGGTCATTTTTTGTCATTTTATGCAATTTTATATTTTTAGGGCATTTATTTCAATTTTAGGTCATTATTTTGTCATTTTCGTGTCATTTGCTTCCTTATTTAGTCATTTTCATGTTTTCGTCGCTAACGGTGCTGTCTTTGAAGTGTTGTTTGTTTAACGCAAGAAGGAAAAATTAGGCGTTAAAGTGTTGTCATGTGTCAGTCGGAAATAAGAATGAAAGAAACGCCAAAATTGTGTATGATATTGCTATTGTTATTAGAATGACTTGGCACCAGAGTCTGCCACCTGCTTGGATTTGAGAGTGCTGTTTACCCTCAATAAACAACAATATCATCCGGCAGACCACTAAAGGAAATGCCGAATTCTGAACATTCACAACATTACAGTTATTTATAGTTTTCACAATTATGTACAAACTATTCTATAACTTTGTGTGTACAATAATGTTTTTTTTAATAAATAAAATATCAGTTTTTAAGTCATTTTTTATAATTATTAAGTCATTTTCTTTAAAATATACGGTCATTTTATAGGTCATTTTTCAAACAATTTTAGGGTATCAGAATCCGGGCCCTGATAATCACCATCTTTCTCGTCATCTTCATCCTGAGGCAATAATTAGGCCTAGATATGTGTAAAGCAAAAGTATTCCCTGAAAGAATTAGATCTTTGACGATATTGAGTTTCGGAAAGAATCAGGCTGTCAAAGCAATGACCTATGGATAGATAGGCCATCATATTAAATAAGGAACAACTGCAAGCATGCCTTTTTCAGCGTTAAATAGCCCATCATTAGAAATGAGAACAAATCGCAGCATTCCTTTCTCAGTGGCTATAACTTAATTAATGTGTTACTTTTATGCATTACGTTGTCAGATTGTAATGGGTGACATTTTCACTAATGCACAAGTCTAGAGGTCGAAATTGCCGAAGTTTCTCTCATATTTTACATTCGTTTTACCAGAGAAACAGCCGACAAGAAAAAAACAGACAGAAAATTCAGCCATTTTGAATACGTAGCAAGAAGCGCTCCGATTTGGTTGCTACTCAATCACGGCCAATTTGATATTACAGTAAGCACCGTGTCTCCATCTATTGACAAAGTACTCAACTCATTGATCTGGCATTAGCTCTTTACTGAGCAAATTCGCTTTCGGAAATGGGAAGGTGTTTATCGAGTCTATAAATGTATAGAACCATTACCTGTCTAGAAGATATCTGGAGCTTTTATGCAACCGGGCCTATATGGAGTTAATAGAGCTCTTGGCAATACTCCAGTCAAGGTTCATTGGAGAGCTCCAGGTGCAGTACACCATGCCCGTTGGATGGCAAAGCTGTTATATGGAATCAAAATTCATTTGTTTCGTGATGAAGATGGTTTCAAAACCACACAAAAGGAAAAATCTCAGTTAGAACGCTTTGTAAAATTTGGAGCTCTTGTGTACGTAAAATACTGGATTGAAGCCCCTATGGCTACAAATGCTCCTTGGTCAGATATTTCCCTGTGGCATGACATGACAAAATACCAAGACATTGATCCTGAAATAAGTGAGATCGTGAAAAATGCCATAAAACCTCATCTGTGGTATCTTTCGGATGAACTAGTTGGTTTGAGTTTATTCTCAAAGAAAGTATCCAGTGAGGAGAAGACGGAAGATGAAGTGTGAACTTGCAGACCGAAAGGTAAGAGGAGACTCAGCACTTTAACTAACCAAGCTGTTTTGGCTGATTTTGCCTCAAAAAGATCACTCCAGTTGTTTACTAAGTTGAAAATAAATGCAAGTTTTTTTGACCGCACATCCGAATGAATGGGGCAGCAACCCACATTACATTAGAGGGGTAAAGATCGTACAAAACCTCAAAGTTGTAAATGACATAGCTGAGCGTGGAGTCAAATTATTTGAAGAGTTCAATAAGCTTTTGATAAATGATGAAGAAGAAAAGCAGTTGCTCCTGCAAGTAGTAGAAGCTAATAGAAAGTGGGTTCCAACCCAGACGACAAAACAAGCAGTTGTCGACAGTTTGAAGCCATCATCTTCAAAGGATTAATCCATGTTTATTTCTTATAATACATTCACATATAATATTTTTGTACTATTCATTAATATTCTAATAGGAAATTCACATAGTTTCCTTATTCCCAACTAGTTGTACTTAATTTAAACTACCCTCCAAAATCCCGATTTTTGGAATTTATTCTTAAAACAATAAGCTGTTGAGCACTGTCTTCCAATTGGAATACAATCTTCAAATTTTGCTAGAAAACTTGTTTTATTACTAGTAAAAAAACTAGGGGGTGCCTAGATATGTAGACTTATTTTGAAATATTGACTATATAATATGGGCCACCCTATTGAACAAGTAACAAAATAAAACCGGCACATATACTTTACCAAGGCAATCCAATGCGATTTCTAAAAATCTAACAGTCTTTGTGGGAGATGAACCGGCATTAAGTGTAGTCCGTTGACAAAGCTGCGAAAAAGCAGTGAATGCAAGTAAATTTCAAAGGCTGCGTAAAAACTTGTTTGTTAGAAGTTCTTCAACTCATGCTTAACAAGGATGAAAAAATATCCTGAGAATTTCGTTCTGAGTTTCAGCCATGAGAGATGTTATGTTAGCCGTTGCTCATTCTCGGAGTTTCAAAGAATTTTTATAATATAGAGAAATTCAAGGCCGAAGAATGCCATTAGAAAAAAAGGAAGGCCTACCGCTCGAACTATATCAGCCCTAAAATATCTAAAAATGTTATGTATGTGTGTTCAACACTTTAGAGTTATACTGAAGATTCATCTTGTCTGTTCAAATGTGCGCTGTAACAGAAATACTCCTAATAGCAATTCCTTATGTCTCTCTGAAGAAAAAAGGGGCGTGAAACCTATAAGTATTCTTAGGATCCGTATCGCGGAACCATTCCTTCAGCTTTTCCGTAATTTAACCTGTTCAGATAGATAGTCCAATCAAATTGTCATGAATGGATGCAAAATTTAGGGTAGAGCTAATTTTTTATATGATGTCTGGGATGGTTTTGAGAGTAATTTCTGACATTTTGCCAACAATTTTTTTTGCCGCCGGAGCCGCCATCTTGAAAAAACTTAAAAATTTTCGATTTTATTTCTGTTTTTGCCCATTATCTGCCAAAACACGCACCTGACAAAAATGTTTTATTATCTATCCTAAAAGAAGACTAAATTTTCTACAGTTTGAGATCAAATTGAGTTTTCTACCATGAATAGTTTCGGAAATACAGCTCTCCGAATTTCAGCAACATTTTGCAAAAATTAAAAAAATCTGAACTTTCAACTAGTTTTTGCTTTCTATCTTCTAAATGACCAAACTTATAGTAAAACTCCATATGGAAACTTAAACTAGAAGTAATTTGAAACTTGTCGAGTACTTTAAACTTATGCTACCTCCTACAGGTCACAAAATACAGAGGTTTAAAAATATATGTACAGCAACGATTGGATAATTACATGTGCATACAAGTTAGCAGCAATAACGGCACAGAACATTCATTTATATACAAAAAGATTTATTTAGCTCGAGTTCTGGTAAAACATTGCATTGAATAACTTGTTTGTTCATAGTCTTCGGCACTTAGAGGGACTTGGGCAGTTGACGTCTGCTATTTCGTCCGTGATATTCACAATCTAGCCAGTGTTGATAAAGTTCTCTTCAGCGTCTTCATCCGAAAACGAATTAAGTGGCTCATCAGGAGTGTCGTCATCCTCACTGTCGGAGGAGAGGACTATTTGTATGTTTTCACACGACTGCCCATTGCAATGTTTTACATATGATTGTGCACTTAATCCAGCTTTACTATACCCATAAGCGTTTAAACACCCCTTCTTGGAGGTACAGGAAATACTTTTCAGAATTGATTCTGGAGCTGGCTCCTTCTTGACTTTAAGGGGAAAGAGGACCCTTGGTGTGTTCACCCAGCCCCACTTCAAAGGGTCTTTGTATTCACCGAGCCATGCCTGAACTTAGTGGTATGTTCGCATGGCATGAAGTTGAGCTGCATCACTGGTTGGGGGCAGCCTCGCTAAGTTAAATTTCATTCTTGCTACAGCTTTTACAAATATTCCGTGCCGAAGTTCGTTAAGTATTTGTGTAGCAGGGTTTCCTCCATATAAGTGAACCAAAAAATGTTGGCCCACTTCAGCCACTTCTCCTGATTTAGCTTGAGGGTTCTGAAATACATTAGCCTCCTCTTCTAGTTCAGAATGTTTCAAAATCAACGAACAGAAGTAGGTTTTCCCGTGGCCAAAAACTGCAGATGTTGTGTCACAACCACTGAAAGCATGGATGAACAGCAGCATGTTGGAGAAGCTGTGGTGAAATGACTGACTTGAATAGATGATGTCTGCAGCTTCGCCTCTTCCACACTTTTGGAGAAATGTATTCTTTATATGAGAGGATGGTAATGCAGTGAGGAAATAAGAAGGTCTATGTCCTCCCCAACTACAAAGACAGTGTCGTATTGAGATGCTTTTGAGAAGTCAGTGCTAACAATCAAGACAACTGCATCTTTAACAGCATGTTTCACTTGTATTCCAGCTTTTGCCAATTCATTTTTTAGAAATTCTACGAAGCGCCTCTTGTTGTTTTCATTGGTGAGAAAAGTTTCTTGTTAGCTTTTCAAAACAGTAGTTCTATCAAAGACGACGTCAGGAGATGGACGCGTAGCCTGTCGGAGTCTCACAATTCTTAGTGCTTGTTTGATTAACGTCTGAAGGATAACCCTCGAAGATAATTGAAACTTTTGAGTCAGAATGTGTCTGCAAATATTTCAAAATGCCTAACATTTCCTGGTACAAACGCATTAAAACATATGTATCCGGAGAGAACGGTGTGCGGAGCAGTGACAAAGCCTCTTAGCGCCACTCCAACGAAAACATGTTTCCATTTTCGGAGAACTGTATCTGCTGTAGGAAGTAATTTTTTTCAGAGGACACTGCAAAAGTGTTCTTCTAAAATAAAACGCCGTTCTTTCCAAATAAAAATGCTGTACCTACACCAACTTTCCTTATTATTTTCTTTTTACATTTTTTTTAGTCTTTTATCATTATAAATTGTTGGAAATACTGTTTTGGTTGTTAATTACAATGTAAAACTTAACTATAAGACAACACAGGTTTTACTGTGAGAAACGCCATTTAGAATATCCTAGGCAAAACTAGACTTTCGTACCTTCGATAAGTTTTCTGAAATGTGAGGAGTTGTAGATACGTCTGTATCTGGTGACCTATAATAGGTATCAAAATATTAAATAGTCAACTTGTTGAAAATTTACTCTAGTTTAAAAGTTATCCTTCGAAATTTTACTGAAGGTTTGGTCATTTAGAAGATAGCGAGCAAAAACTAGTTGAAAGTTCAGATTTTTTTATTTTTTGCAAAATTTTGCTGAAATTCGGAGAGCTGTATTTCCGAAACTATTCATGGTAGAAAACTCAATTTGATCTCAAACTGTGGAAAATTTAGTCCACTTTTAGGATGGATAATAATACATTTTTGTCAGGTGCGTATTTTGGCAGATAATGGGCACAAATAGAAATAAAATCGAAAATTTTGAAGTTTTTTCAAGATGGCGGCTCTGGCGGCAAAAAATTTTGTTGGCAAAATGTCAGAAATTACTCAGAATACCATCCCAGACATCATATAAAAAAATTAGCTCTACCCTAAATTTTGCATCCATATGGCTTTTTTTTTTATAATTTGATTGGACTAAGAAGTGAAGCGTGATATTTTCAACGACTGCAGTCACCGCCGGAATGAGCAGACTATGTTTATCTCAGCTATCATGGCATTCTTTATGTTTAGTATAATATTATACTTTTCAAGAACAAAAGTACAAATTTCTTTCAGCCTGGATACAGTAACTGTAACTTTCCTTTAAATTTACAGGTATGTAAAAGAACTCCTAAAAAACTCTAATCCAAACTTTTGACTGTACATCGCTTGGAAGGATAGAGTCAATCAAACGATCGTTGCGCTATCTATCTCCCTCATTCAACTTCATTGGCAGTTGACATAATCGGGGTCATATGGTCAACATACAACTTCTAGGATTGTTATTTGAAAAAGCAAAGTTTTAACCAATTCTTTATCAAGTAGTTGCTATTGCATACACAAGAGTTAATGGGGATCCGTATCCGTAATTACCAACGCTAACTACATTGCACGACGGAGGCAGTCATTCGGGCACTTCCAGTGCACCAGCGTCTGTTTTAGGCCTAAGTAATAATAAATAACCGTCGTTAAATAATCATAACTAGGGCTCGGAAGTTGATGAAATGTCATTTTTTTTCTGAGACATTACTGACAATGCAGGATGTAACTTAGTATAATTTCGTCTCGCCTTAAAACTAGCAAAAATAGCTTCCTGTTTTAATTTCTTTTTTTTTTTTTACATTGTTCGGCATTTATTGTCTACTGGTAATTTTTATGGAAATTTTCGTTCTCTATTTTCTCTTCAGAATGAATTTTTCCAGCGTTGCAGACAATGCGATCTCAAAATTCTTTAGCTATGAGGGGTTCATTAATAAATATAGTAAACATAAAGAAAATAATACAAAACATAATAAATGTAGTAATATAAAATACTTAAACCTCGTCCTTTATTTATTATTATTTATTATTATACTGCTATAAATTTCCTTTTCGAATACAAATTTAGTTTATTTATTTATTTTTTTAATTTTCATATAATATTTTCATAAATTTAGAGTAATTTTGTTGGTTATTTTTCAGGCATTTTTAGGTCATCAACTTCCGAGCCCTAACCATAACCAACAAACCACACGTGAGAGTGGGCGAACAATACCGTAAAAGTGAGAGATATCACTTCACCATCTAGTTCTGAAATGCCGTATGGCCGTGATACACTTAATGGTACTCGTTTATACTAAACAATAAAATAACCAGGAATGGATTACAGTTGCTGCTCACTTTGAATTACCCAGAGCAGCAGCTCACGGACCTTTATCTGCATGCTGCCTTTCCCCAGCTTCCTTTTCCCAAAACTGGAGGGCTTAGTTCATAAGGCATCATGTGAGTAAACCACTGTTCAGTCATGCACATTTAAATCATTATCATTTTTTCATCACATCATGTCATGATAAAGATTCGTAAACACTTCTTACCGTATAATGTCGGCCTATATCGGCGTGTGAGTCCAGTGATCGCGACCTCATTATTTTATTCCAACTGAATGATGTTATTGAATACAGAGGATTTTGACTATAATTGCTATTGAATAAAGAAGGTTTTTATTTGACGGAAATCAGGCGTTTACGGATAGACCCACACAGCTAGCATATTAGGATATAATGCATAGGGGCTATTGAATTCCCGGATAAAGACTAATGTTAGATTATTCATGTTAATGTGTCAGGACATTTAAATACCCTGGTTCCAGTTTACAAAATACAGAAGAGAGTTAAATTTGTAAAATAATTGAGGAAAAGCTTCACTTCCTTTCTTAGAATTTGATATTAAGTAAAGTGCGTTTCATGTACGAGTTGGCTAATCATGCGGGCCACAGCTCTAACTCCCGAGCGATCGGGTGAAATATCTACGCCCCCCCCCCCCAAAAAAGTCGCTAACGGTGTAATGATTCAGGGTCTCACATTTACAGTTAAACTTACAATGAAAATAACCACGAACCTCATCACAAGAGATGTTGGAAATGTCCTTCTCTTGCAGCCATACAACACTGGTACCATTTTAGGAAATTTTCTTTCATGCACGGTCTGCTTTCGAGATAGAGTTGGTTTATCTTGTAATATTGTCTTTAAGTTCTTCTAACAGTATGTGACTATTATTTATGGGGAACTTGAAAAATTTCTCATTCATTAAAAACTATAACACTAGAAAAACTAGAAAAATGGCATTTAAATAGGAATGTTCTTATTTTAAACCATAAATTCTAGAATTGTTATTATTTTACAAAACCTCCATCTTCAATTTATTTTAAACGTTCCAGAAACAAGGTGTAAAATTTTCCATTTCTGTGCTGTCAATAGTTTCTGTGCATAAAAAAAAATAATTTACCAAAGGTGAGATAGGAGCGTCTGGGTTCCCTGACCGTCCCTTGAGAGACTTGAACAGAAGAAATGTGGAACGAGAAAAGACAGAAAATGTTTGTTGCTGCTTTGATGAACTGTCAACTTTATCTGTGCCAGCAAGTTATACTGGGGTGATTAGTTATGTCAATTTAAAACTCCAATTTCTTCTTATTTTAAAGAACAGAAAGTCCGGCCCGCCATCATCATCATCATCATCATCATCATCATATTTTTCGTCGTCACTTTCTTGTCATAATCGTTATGTTCTCAGAGCGTCTTTGTGTGATGAAAAGCTGAACAAATTAGCAAATTATGCTGTTGTTTGGGATAATGGATTGTAGCACCGCCAGGAATGTTCGCTCAACAGACGTGCTACAAGTCCTTGGTCACGGCCAAAGGCAGTGAGAAAATCGCTGCAATCTTCTCCAATACAATGTCTCGTACGATTATAGAACATACACTTTCTCGGCCGGTATGCCTAATAAAGCCAAGCTTACAATCACACCTGTGAAACAGGAACAGGTTTCGATACCATAAACAGACAGCGATTTTAAACTTTCATCATCTGTCGTCAACTAGTTTCTTGACAAGAAAGAAATGTTCACGTACCGTTAGTAATGTTACGTGAGTTAATGTGAGTTAATACTGTTATTTCTCTTCGAAGTGCAGTGTAAATAAATTAAGACAAACTGTCTGAAATTATGTTAAAAAAAGACAACAAAAATTTGACATTTTATGATTTAATAAGCATATTTTTCCTCAGAGGAAAAGTGAGTGATATTTCCTCTCCTATTTAAGCATTAAAGTAATTGTATTCTTAAGTAATGGTTAAATATACAAAATATTGTGTACTTCCATTTTGTCTTGAAACCATATTTACCTATTTTTTAACTACCAAAATGTTTTACTGGTGCAATTTTTTTACTTACTCTAGTATTAAGTTCTTAAAATATTAACTTTTTAAGCATGCAATTAAATTTATTTCTTTATTTACTCAAGATTGAATATTACATGTATACACCCAACTACAATGTTCGTGACAATGCTAGCAATACATCATGTACTTAGGGTACAACATCACAAATATGAAATAGGTGAATAAAAAGTGGGAAAGTTAGGATAATTACCTACGTAAAAAAAAAGTAAGGAGAATAGGAGAGAGTATAAAGTGAATATGAATAGATTAAATATGAGCAGTTGTACGAAGTTCGTCTGAACAAAAATTCACCACACTACGTACTACATACTAATAGAGATACGACACATAGCGTCGACAAGAATTTTACGACGTCTAAGGCAAAATTCAGCAATCTGAATTCTAGATGTTAAATGTTGCTCTATTCCCGGTCTGTACAGAACGATCGCGAAGCCTAAGTTGAATACATAGAATACAGTGAAACAACTCGATGTGGCCGTTAAGTGCAGAGTTAACAACTGTCCATTCCACATATCTTGAGAGAGAAAAAGATGCGAATCGATGAAGTAGGTATGCGACCTTTGTTTGAATGCTCACACATCACAACGGAGAGGTGTCCTTCACACCCTCATCAAGAGAGCCATTTCCATATCGGACAAAGAGAGTTCACCTGACAAACTCAACCTTCTTAGGAAGATCTTTGTACAGAATGGTTATCGTGATGCGGAAATTCGGATACCCATGAAAATGGTCACGGACACGGACTGCGCCAGGCTCTGAGGCAGTGAGGTAACGGAGAATGGCTGCCCCCTGCAAAGTTTAATTCGGACCCCCTAACAAAACGATTCATGGGTTCAGTAACGTGTCTTCGATCACGGGAAATATCAAATTTGATAGACTGACTATTTCCAATACCACTATTGTAGCCAAGAATTCGTTACTGGGACAGAT
The DNA here is from genome assembly GCA_964059195.1 of Ectobius pallidus. NCBI lineage: Eukaryota > Metazoa > Arthropoda > Insecta > Blattodea > Ectobiidae > Ectobius > Ectobius pallidus. The sequence continues at coordinate 34,553,055 of CAXKWD010000007.1, read as the reverse complement.
TAATAAAAGAGTCTGTTGAAACCAAATTGGATCCGAACAACCCAAACAGAAACGTGGGCATTAACATCAGCTCGATTTGGAATCTACCTATCTATTATCTCCCCGCCTAGGGGAGGAGGCGGGTTGGGAACGACCCTAAACACGTAAGTCACTTCTGCGGACCCAGTGTGCCAACTCCTTGGGAATGGAATGATTGGCATGCCCCCGAAGCAGACAACACCGTGAGCCCCCACAAAACTCCCCAACATCCAACGAGACCCAGAAGCCACTCCACGTGTACCAAACTCCCAGGGTCCCTTCTCTAGAGTGCGTGCGCCACGCCCCCGGTCCCTCACGAAGAGAGCCCGTAGGGTTGTGGCACACCAAAGAGCCCCCACTTGTGCAGCACACCAACAACATCAACCACTTGACCACAAGCCACGAGGCAGGACGGGAGAGGCCCGCCGCGGACGTGCAGCGGGAAATGGCTCGAAAGCATTGGAAAGGAAACGGGATGACAATGAGGGGGAGGTTGAAGATGAAATGGAGAGTGTTGGTGGAAAGAGCGAGGGAAACGGGAGGATCCCCGAAAAAAAAACGCCGAAGGTCACGGCTTCGTCCACCATGAATGACATGCCCACCTGGCCCTGGGTTTGAATCCGGGACCGCTGGCATGCCAGGCCCATGCGCTTAGCATGAGCCACCGTGACGGCCGATTTGGAATCACTGTCTCAGATAGTGATGGACAGAAGGGTGAGGCTGACTCTGAAAAGAACAAAGGAGGGGGTACTGGCTACTGACACTTGATTGGTCGAATCTACGCAACCAGAATTTATATATACAGTATACAGTAAGGAGTTGGACCTAATATCGCACCATCGGGTTTCTTGCGTGATTGGTGCTACACCCTGGTGAAAGTAGGTGGAAATGCTTCTCCTTGTAGAAACAAGCGTGATATCCTTCAGTTGAGTGGAGGTGCAGCGTGGAAGACGGTTGTTGTGTGTATTGTTGAATTTTGTGGTGAAAAAAATTTCTCGAGTGAAGTCTGCCGGGTCGGAAAGAGTAATAAAATGTAAGTATTAAGAGTATTGTATTTATACCATTATATTCTTTAGAGTTCATTCTTATTGCTAGTTATTTCTTTATTTTAATCTGAGTGTCTATTTGGCTTATATATACTTTGTCATACGCTAGTTGCCTAATACCGCACCCATGCTATTGTCCTAATATCGCACCGTGCGATATTAGGCAACTTGTTTCTGAAATTACAATCCTAAATATTTGTAAGATTTTCTATTTATGATTTGTAGATGGCGCCAACTAAGCGCAAACAATGGAAAGAAGAGTCAATGAGAGCTGCTATTGTTGCAGTTAGAACTAAAGAGATGGGATTGAATCGTGCCTCCAAAGCATTTAATGTTCCTAAGTCTACATTGAAAGATAAAGTAAACAATAAGGAGGAGAGCATAGAAAATCTTGTTCACACCAATATTGGTAGGAAGCCTACACTAACTAACGAATTAGAGGAATCGTTAGTATCCTACTGCCTGGAAATGGAGAGGCTATTTTACGGATTAACTACCAGAGACATTAAAAGAATGGCATACCAGCTGGCATCCAGGAACGGTCTTCGACATCCTTTTTCAATGTGCAATGAATCTGCTGGGTGGAAGTGGCTTCGTAAGTTCCTTCTGAGACACCCACAGCTTAGTCTCAGAAAGCCACAACCTACTTCTATGGCTAGAATTAGGGGTTTCACACCTGAAAATGTGAAAGCCTTTTTCGATATCATGGATCCTTTGATGGATGTTATTAATCATGCTCCTAATAAATTATACAATTGCGATGAAACTGGACTATCTGTGGTTCAGCATAAAGTCGCTAAAGTAGTAGGTTTAAAAGGTAAACGCCAAATTGGCTCTGTCTCTTCCGCTGAACGAGGTTCACTGGTAACTGCCGTCACCTGCATGAATGCTGCTGGTCACTTTATACCGCCGTTACTGGTTTTTCCACGGGTGAACATGAAGGCAGAGCTTCTGGATGGAGCACCCAATGGAACTGTGGCTGCGTGCCATAAATCTGGATGGATCCAGATCGACAGCTTCAATCAGTGGTTCCGTCTCTTCTTGCAGAATGTGAAACCCACGAAGGAGGACCCTGCGGTTCTTATCCTGGATGGGCATTATTCACACACCAGGAACATTGAACTCCTGGAACTAGCACGAGAAAGTGGCGTGCATCTAGTGTGTTTACCTCCACACTGCACTCACAAAATGCAACCCCTGGATGTTGCATTCATGCAGCCGTTCAAGACTTACTATGCATCGGCAGTTGAATCATGGCTCAAGGCCAATCCTGGTCGAGTTGTAACTCACTACCAAGTTGGTGCACTGCTAGGCCAAGCCTTCAACAAGGCTGCTACTGTTGCTGTGGCGACAAATGGATTCAAGAAAACAGGGCTGTTTCCATTTGATAGAAATGTCTTCAGCGAACATGAGTTCTATGAGAGCTCTTTAGTTGCCCTAAAAATGTTGGGTGCCATTTATGAGAGCTCGTTGGTGGACGTAAAGTGATGTGGAATTTTATAGGGGTGCCAGCTAGTTTGCTCAGTCAGTAGATTATTGCAGTCGATCTTATCTAGGGTCGTGGCTAGAGAAAGTTCAAGGGTCAGAAACAAAAGGGGGTTCAATTACAGGAATCTTGAAGTAACAAAAATATATAAGTGGTTCCAAAAAAATAATATATTGTCCAAAATACTTATTCGTAAAATTGCAGAGTTAAGGTAGTTAAGAATCCAGATGTTGTAAGTCCTTTTTACAGTAAGTTATATTTCGTCGATATAAAATATAAATTGCACTTTGTTATTTTATGTCTATTAATTATTTAATGTTCTTAAGTTCTACGCGCTTTCACTTTCTAGGAATTATTTTATATGACATGTCGAAGAAATCTATTTTGTATAGCGCGGACTGAAATATTTATTACACTTGCAAAATTCTCGGGCGACAATTAAAAGCTCCGCTCCGGATCAGATTAAAGCGTTACTAGTTTAATCTATGATTGCACTTATTAATTAACTTTATTATTCTCAATGTACGCGCAGCGATGTGAATTTATCTAACTTCTATCTATTTATTAAGCGCGGATAATAATTACATTGTAATACAAGATATATATATTACGTTGTCCAGTTGTGTCGTCTCGTCGTTGTATGTCCGTCAAGTGGTCTCCGGTTCCTCTGTGTTAGCGGTAATATCACTTCTGAGTTTTGTCTCTTGCTAGTCTGTCATTGGTCAAGTATTCTTTCTACTATTTCCTAATTGGTTCAGAATGAATCTTTCTGCTATATGGTTTGAAAATTAGTCGGTTAGGAAACGTTGAAACTGGCTAGGACATTAATTCCAGCTGTCAAAGTAATGACGGCGACAGTGAGACGGTCAGGCCGGATGTATACCGCCCACAAAATATGTTTCTGTTGATAACTAGGGTCACTGAAAGTTATCATTGCTGGTATTGTTTTTATTGGATAGGCTGATTTTATCTGCGTCGAATGATCTAAGTCTGCATTCTATGTGATGAAAAATATAGGAGTTATTTATAGTGTCTGCTTAAAATGATATAACGGGTTAATCAAACCTGTAGTGTTGTATCTCAAGTTGTCGATAAAGTTATGCTCTTTTATATGGTGTAATTCGTTTTATTGTAGTGATTTTCTGTAATGAATTATTGATGTTTGAAGTTAGCTGTTTTCTGTGTAGTATGGGAGATCTGTGTTGCGGGTTGTGTATGCTATACTCGGGCTATCATAAAGGACTGTCACAAATTGACCGGGCGATCGATTATGAAACAAGGTTAAATATTGCAATAGTATATTGCCATATGTGCGTTATTTCATAATCAATCGTTCTTTCCATTCCCAAATCTTCTATCTATTAGTACTTCTCGTCCTACGTCAGTTTTTTTTTTTTTTTTTTATATCATATGTCGATTTTCACTTTCGTACGAATTAACTTTCTTTATATATCATATGCTTTCAATCATATTTTTTTTTTTTTTTTGCTTATCCTACTTTCATTATATTCTTTCTTAATTGTTCATCATTATCTTATCTTTTCTTAGTGCATAATTAAATAATCATCGTCCTTACATCACCTGGTTCCTAATTAGGTCTGCAGTGGTTACAAATACAAACATAGAAAAATACATAAACACTAAAATACAAATAAATTTTATAACACTGTTTTACCTTGAAATCATTCTTCTCAATTAGTCGTAGTTACCTTTCCGTATTGTGTCCAATGTCCATTTTATACACTTGAAACAAAAATCAAATAATTATAGGTTATTAATGAAAATTATTATAACATAAAATTGAAATTCGTCGTTGTAAACCTTATTCTTCAAATCTTCCTATTTCTTGTTTCTTCTAATATCAAAAAGCTGTTATTGCGAAATGATGGGGCATGTTGTTCTTCCCTATAGTATCTTAAATAACTCAAATATTTATGTTCAAACGTTACATATTCCATACCTAACTCCTTACTAACCTGTAAATTGTTTTACTCATACCTCTTCATACCTTTTAGTATATTTATTGATTTAAGTAATTTTTATTTTCCTACGTCGTTAATTCATTCATTTTCTTTCTCCTCATTTACTATCTTTCATCATTATTTTATCCTTCATTATTTCGTCGACTTATGGCTCATATTTTCATCGTACCTTTGTACGGAATAACTTCATCATTTTTACCTTCATTTTTACTTGATCAGTTATAAGGAGAGGTTGGGTTATATCAGTTGTACATACTTATTTTCATGTAAAATAATTGTTTTCTTTTTGAAAAATAAAATTTGGAGTAATATTATATCCTATTCTTATTCAATAAATGGAATTAAATTGTCAAAATTTAGCTTATATTATAATGTTCATTTTACTTAATAATAAAATCAAATAATAGTGTGATCTTCTTGGTCAAATGAATGTTTTATCTCTTCAGTAAAATATTCAGAGGGGAGATGCCTACTTAAATATTAACTATATACAGAGAGTCACTTCAATGGCAATTGCACTTCCATTTTATAGTGAAATAATTGCTGTGAGGTCATACTATATTTGATATCGTAAGCCTCATATCCTAATAGTCTTTCAGCAATTAGTGGTGTGGCATATTCAACTCAACCATAAATAATACATTCGCCGAATGACGTTAGGTAAAACACTAATTTGAGAAGATAGAATCACACTAATTATTTTGCATGTCAGTTCGAAAAAATCTTTTCGTTGTCCAAGTTCATTATTCCTTGTTTTGTCCTTCACTATACCTCCTGCTATCAATCTATATGCAAGATTAAGGATTATGGGCCATAACATGATATGGTTTCAATAATTGTTTTCTATATTTTCCCAGGATTTTATTGGGGTTGTTAGGATAATGCAATTGAAATGTGTCAGTTCCGTATTTTGCTTTCACGACGAAGGGACCGCGAACTGGGAGGAAAAATTTCTGTTGTCTTTGGTGTAATTTACTTGAGATGACATTGGCTTTAAGTAAGACATAATCTCCTGGTTCAGGATTCCATCTTCGCCGGGGAGGTCTGGGCTTGTTTTTTTTCGCTTTGACCATCTTTGTTGCAGTCTAGAGAGAATGGCTTTACAGACGTCTAGGTCAGATTTATGGCATGTGTTGAGTACAGGGGGAGAGTTCTTGAATAGTGGGCTAATGTTACACTGCGTCACAACTTGCAAAGGAATTTCCTTAGTTATATTGTGCCTTGTTTCGTTTAGAATTTCCTGTATTGGCTGTAAGTACTTGAACCAGTTTTTTATGCTGTATAGGGGTCAATATTTACAAAATGTAAAACAGCTGGTAGGCGTTATCTTTCCGAAATATTTGTTGGGTTATTAGTGTGGACATACTCTTGTTTATTTACACTCTTTATACATTATTTACAGTTAGTGAATATGTCGGCACTATTAACAAAATTTGGTATGCATAAAAATTTAAAGATATTTCTTATATAGTGTAAAATGTTTGATCTTATATCAAATATGTTTATAGACTTCAAATGGGGGATGGTGAATTAATTTGTAAAATTTTTTTTTTTTGTTATGTTTTATTGTTTCTTATATGAAGTTGCATTTTGGGAAAATATGTTTAACCCTGATTATAGATTAGGTAGAAGAGGAATTAAAAAAAAATTAATCGTTCAAAATCAAGGCACTAGGGGATGGTGTCCTTGGTTCATTTCTGTTAACGTCATTGTTTACGGGGCTGTCGTTAGGAGAATTACTTCTTACATTTTGATGGTCATTGTTATTGTTGTGTCCATATTGATTATTGTTATTTCTACCAAATCTATTATTGTACCTGCCTCGATAATGAGGGCGGAAATATCCTCGGTTGTACTGGTTGCGGTTATACCAAGGGGGTCCATAGCTACCGTAGCTTCGTCTATTCTGTCCTTGATAACCATAATTATTGCGGGTATTGTTGTACCTGCCTGCGTAGTTACTATAGGAGCGGGGTCTGAAACTTCTTCTGCGCCAATAATTGTCCCTAGTGTTGCGCTGGTACTCATTCTGGGGCCAGTGTGGTGCAGGGCTCGCAGAATCATTGTTATTATATTCTGTGTTTTGATTTTCCTGGTTTTGTTTTACATCATTTGGATTCATGTTTGACCGCATTCCATTCCCAAAAGCGATATGGTCAGCATGTGTTTGAACCAAATTTATGTTCTTCCGTTGAGTTTGATTCGCGGATACTTGAGGAGGGTTGTGCCTGGTAGTTGGGAAAGGAGGGTCTTGCAGCGACTTTAATAGTCTCAGCATCTCAGCTGTAGTTTGGGGAGAGGCAACGATGAGGCTATTCTTAATTACCGTCGGAAAGTGGTAGTAGAGGGCCTTCAAAAAATCGGCCTCGCTGATTTCAGGCTTAAGTAGTTGCCTACTTTCACATAGCGAGATAAAGTACTCGAGGTAATTCTGGCCATTACTTCGATCGTATTTCCCGTGAAAAACCTTCAACCTAGTACGCTGTTGTTCAGATTCTGACCAGAATTCCGCTAAAAACATTTCTTCGAACTGTTGTACATTCAACTGATTGTCATAGTTAATGACCTGCAACCAACGAGCAGCTGTGGACTTTAATGATTGAGCAACAAAAATCATTTTGAGATGTTCAGGGACGTTTCTTAGAGTGAAGTAGGTTTTTAGATCTTTAATGTATCTCACAGGGTTTGTTTTTGATGTCTCTTCAAAATTGGGGAGGGGGAAATCTGAATTATTAAGAGAAAAATTGCAGTTTGCGTAGTTCTGGTTTTCGCGATTATTTCCTGCCGCTTGGTGTTGCAGTCCATTGTTCGGTTTGGGAAGGGGTGCTGGTCGTTCTGGAATTTCAGGTTCAGATGGTATGGGGTCAGGGGCCGATGAGGTAGAAGGTGTATTACATACATGGGGTACCATAAGATTTTCCCTTGATTGCTCAACAATTCCTTCTTGATCTCGAACTCTTTGTCTCAAGATGTCGAATTCAGATTGTAAGGAAACTAACCTAGTATTATTGTTTACTGTGGCTCTTTCAACTGTTGTCACTTGAGCCCGGACTGAGTCTATTTGATTAGTTAACACCTGTTCTGTGTTAGCAAGTTGATTTGTTACACGAGTGTCCAGGCTTTGTAGTTCACTTGTGATCTGAGTTCTATGTCCTTGTATTAAATCCTTGACTTGAGAAGTCTGACTGTTGATATCAGCTCTTAATTGCTGATTTTGGATATTCATGTTCTCAATCTGTGTGTTCATTGTTGTGTTAATATTAGATATTTGTGTATTCATTGTAGTGTTAATCTCATCTTTTAGTTGCTGGTTTTGTGAGTTTAAGTTAGCATTAATTGTGTTGATTTCATCTTTTAGCTGTTGGTTTTGTGAGTTTAAGTTAGCATTAATATTATTAATTTGGGTATTCATTGTGGTGTTAATCTCATCTTTTAGTTGCTGGTTTTGTGCTGCCAGTTGAGTTATTTGTGTTGATAGTTCTGAAGTGATCTGTGTCATCATATTTTGCATTTGCTGAAAGAAGTCAGTATGAGGGGGTGTGTCTGTGTTGTTTCCAACAGCTGGAGTAGGGTTCATTGTTACACTCGGGTTTACAAGGTTAACAGTTTCTGGGTTTTGTGTATCTACACAAGAAGGTTGCATATTGTGAGCAAGGTCAGCTTCTGGCACTGTACTACTCTCTACGGGGGTTTGAGAAGTCGCAGGTTCATTCACTTTCGTAACAGGCGGAGTTGCATGCTCGCTTGAACATATTATATGAGTCTCCGAATTTTTCTCCATCGTCTTATACTTTTTAGAATTTCTTAATTTCATACAAAAAAAATTTACTATTAAAATTTAAATAAAAATCAATGGCAAAAAAAAAAATTAAATTAAACTTGAAAATTAAATATAAAAAAATTTAATTAAAAATTACTTTACTGCAAGGAGAAAGATTCAAAGTTCGACACTTAAAGGTTGTTCAACGATACCCATTAGGATCCAACATTGATGGTGGTGATGATGTCCTCGTCTCTCGGTGTCCGGGGGAAGTGTGATGATTAATCCATTGCCTGCCCACAAATTTAACTAACACTGAAGTTATGTAAATTTTCAACACTGAAGTTAAACTTGGAGCACTGATGTATGGTGAGTTGTGTTCCAAAAATTTAGTGGTTAATTCGTTGAAAAAAAAATTGGAAAAATTGATGGCTATTTTCGGTTTCTGTCCCTCGATACTTTCAATTCAAGCCCTAAATGTTGAGTGCGCCATTTATGAGAGCTCTTTAGTTGCCCTAAAAATGTTGGGTGCCATTTATGAGAGCTCGTTGGTGGACGTAAAGTGATGTGGAATTTTATAGGGGTGCCAGCTAGTTTGCTCAGTCAGTAGATTATTGCAGTCGATCTTATCTAGGGTCGTGGCTAGAGAAAGTTCAAGGGTCAGAAACAAAAGGGGGTTCAATTACAGGAATCTTGAAGTAACAAAAATATATAAGTGGTTCCAAAAAAATAATATATTGTCCAAAATACTTATTCGTAAAATTGCAGAGTTAAGGTAGTTAAGAATCCAGATGTTGTAAGTCCTTTTTACAGTAAGTTATATTTCGTCGATATAAAATATAAATTGCACTTTGTTATTTTATGTCTATTAATTATTTAATGTTCTTAAGTTCTACGCGCTTTCACTTTCTAGGAATTATTTTATATGACATGTCGAAGAAATCTATTTTGTATAGCGCGGACTGAAATATTTATTACACTTGCAAAATTCTCGGGCGACAATTAAAAGCTCCGCTCCGGATCAGATTAAAGCGTTACTAGTTTAATCTATGATTGCACTTATTAATTAACTTTATTATTCTCAATGTACGCGCAGCGATGTGAATTTATCTAACTTCTATCTATTTATTAAGCGCGGATAATAATTACATTGTAATACAAGATATATATATTACGTTGTCCAGTTGTGTCGTCTCGTCGTTGTATGTCCGTCAAGTGGTCTCCGGTTCCTCTGTGTTAGCGGTAATATCACTTCTGAGTTTTGTCTCTTGCTAGTCTGTCATTGGTCAAGTATTCTTTCTACTATTTCCTAATTGGTTCAGAATGAATCTTTCTGCTATATGGTTTGAAAATTAGTCGGTTAGGAAACGTTGAAACTGGCTAGGACATTAATTCCAGCTGTCAAAGTAATGACGGCGACAGTGAGACGGTCAGGCCGGATGTATACCGCCCACAAAATATGTTTCTGTTGATAACTAGGGTCACTGAAAGTTATCATTGCTGGTATTGTTTTTATTGGATAGGCTGATTTTATCTGCGTCGAATGATCTAAGTCTGCATTCTATGTGATGAAAAATATAGGAGTTATTTATAGTGTCTGCTTAAAATGATATAACGGGTTAATCAAACCTGTAGTGTTGTATCTCAAGTTGTCGATAAAGTTATGCTCTTTTATATGGTGTAATTCGTTTTATTGTAGTGATTTTCTGTAATGAATTATTGATGTTTGAAGTTAGCTGTTTTCTGTGTAGTATGGGAGATCTGTGTTGCGGGTTGTGTATGCTATACTCGGGCTATCATAAAGGACTGTCACAGTTCCTGGTTGAAGCCCGAGAGAATGTTCCCGACGAGGGAGACGGCAATACCACCCCAGAGTCAGGATCAACAGAGCCTCAACCTAGCTGCAGTGGCATCAGACTCCCCAGGTCGTCATCACCACTTCCATCGAAATCTGGAAATACTGTCATGCCAGCTGACGTAAGTCCCCTGCCTTAACACAAGAATAATGCAGGAAATTCCAGCAAAAGAGGTCGTCCTGCTGGTAGAGCTGCTCTCCTCACAAGTTCGCCTTATAAAAGTCAGATGGCTGGATCTCTGGTAAAGAAACCTGCTGGCAAAAGAAAGTCTCCACAAAATGAGGACACTGGAGGAAAAAAGGCGCAAGTAACAAAGACGAGGAAGAGGCAGAGAAAACAGGAATCATCTTCCGAATCCGAAGAGGACCTGAGCGATCCTTCACTCGTCTCCACAGACGAGGAAGATAGTGAAGATGACGCGGAATGCCCATATTGTCAGAAAATGTATTCCTCTGACAAAAGAGGTGAAAAATGGATCGTTTGCACAAAATGTCGCATTTGGTGTCATGAAGTGTGTTCAGGCTCAGACGACTATAAGAATTTCATTTGTTCGTTTTGTATAGAAGGGTGAAAATGACAATGTGCTTAAAATGAAAAATTAGTGTAACTTATTGACTTAAGGGAATGACAGTTATTTGGCGAAATGCAAATATTCAAAACGCTGAATTATTATTATGATAATACTGCTTTGATACTCATTATTGTGTGTGTTTATCCCTAGTAAAGATTTTTTTACTTTTATGTCTTTAGGGTCTTATATTTTCGATCAAGTTTATAATAAAATTCTTAAGCAAAGGTGTGCGATATTGGGAACACGTTGTGTCCTAATATCGCACAGGCAGTGTATTTTAATAATTGAAAAAGAGTTATTAATATAGTGTAATTTTTTTAAAAACAAGCAGTCAGAAATTAAGTATTTACATCCCTTATTACTGTAAAGTAAATAGTTACATTTTAGTCACAGTAATAACTTCACAAATTTATAATTTGAAAATGGGTGCGATAATAGGCACATCTCCCTTATATATTTCACTTAAGGACGACGACACGTCAACGCAGTTGAAGATGGAGGCAGCAAACGTCGGGAACAACTGACTTAGGGTACGCGCAAGACGGAACCGGGATGGTCGCATGCCGCAGGCAGCAGGAAGAATGAAGTCATGTCTTCTTACGAGAGTGAGCAAGACGCAGCTTGGATGGTCTCTTGCCAGCCATCTGGACAGGTCGCAGTTTGTTGGGAGATTGCTAGGTCTCTTTTTTCATGCGACCAGCCGCTAGCGTGTAGTCTAGATTCAGGCGTTGTACTTGTATACTTACGCAATCGCTACACAAACAAAGGACTGTTTATAAGTTATCCTTTGTAATCAGCTCAGACCACCAAAATAAATATTGTTACTACTTAATGAAGGGATCTCTAAAACCCCTTTATTGAGTAGTAACAATATTTATTTTGGTAGTTTGAGCTGATTACAGAGGATGTATCTTATAAACAGTCCTTTGTTTGTGGAGCGATTGCAAAATGCACAAGTGGAACGCCTGAATCTAGACTACACGCTAGCGGCTGGTCGCATGAAAAAAAGAGACCTAGCAATCTACCAACATACTGCGGCCTGACCAGATGGCTGGCAAGATACCATCCAAACTGCGTCTTGTTCACCCTCGTAAGCAGACATGACTTCATTCTTCCTGCTGCCTGCGGCATGCGACCATCCCGGTTCCGTCTTGCGCGTACCCTAAGACACCTGGCTGACCACCCGAGCAACGTTCACTCAGAATCATTTTGATATAATGAGAGAAAAAATCGCTAGTGGGCTACATTAAAATGAAAGAAATGTGGACAGTGGAAAATTATGTGAACGATTGCTCAAAGAAACATATATCTGGGTTGGCATGGTGGCGATTAGGGGTATGAAAACTTAAAGGACAAGAAGGAATTTTGAGAAAGGACTTAATAGTGAAGACGCAGAACATAATATAATTTAAGTTTCCTGAAAATGAAAGATAAGACATGTTTTAATAAACATGTTTAAAGATAGAGAAGTGGCATATAAGAAGTTAACTACGACAAAAACACTGAAGGAAATGGGAACAGGGTGCGGCATTTAAAGTTTCCCATTTTCAATACCATGTAACACATGTATTTAACAAAGAAATAAGCTACATTGAACATTTTTAAAAGTCTTACAGTCTTGGAATTACAATTCTGGTCTTATTTGAATATGATTTCCTTGAGATGCCCTCTATTAAGTTTAACACATTGCTGCAATCTACCTCGTACACTGGTCATTACGCGGTGTGTGGTGTCCTGCGTAACATTTGCAATTCCCTGCTGAATTGCATTGTTAAGACAGTTAATGGCAGGGAGGGCATGAGCAAAAACTTGAGACTTCAGATGGTCCCACAGAAAAAAAATCTGGTGCAGTAAGGTCGGGAGATTTGGAGGGAAAGAATTTGGTAAGAATTCGGCCGGGGAAAGCAGCATGAAGGGTGTCCATTGAAAGATGTGCGATATGTGCTACCCTACAACACCATCCTGTTGAAACCACAATCTCTCAATATCCAAGTTACGATGTGTTAATTCTGGTAGGAAGAAAGTTTGCAGCATGTGATTGTAACGTTCAGAGTTGACAGAAACCGAAGCACCATTATCGCTCTCAAAGAAATAAGGGCCAATAGTATCCTGTGCTGCAATGGCACATCACACCATGACCTTAGGACTGTGAAGTGGCCGCTTGTGGATTATGCGTGGATTTGCAGGAAATTGCAAATGTTACGCAAGACTCCACACAATGCGTAATGGCCAGTGTACGAGGGAGATTGCAGCAATGTGTTGAAGTTAATGGAGGGCATCTCAAGGACATCACATTCAAAAAGTAAGACCAGAATTGCAAATCCAAGACTGTAAGACATTTAAAAATGTTCAATGTAGCTTATTTATTTGTTAAATAGATGTGTTACACTGTTTTGAAAATGGGAAACGATAAATGCCGCACCCTGTATATATCGGTTGGCAAAAAGAAATGGTAAAAACAAATTAATTGTTCTGCGGAATTAGGGTAAAAAGGGCATAGAAAGTCATTAAACATACACACCAAAAAAATGGTAGGCAAAGTAAGAAAAGCATAAACATTAAGGGAAACACTTATTAATGTCGAATGAGTTTGTATGTATGAAGAACGCCCCATTGTGAATAATCATTAATAACTCCAGCGTGAACATTTGTATAGTTTCAAGATACAAAAATAAATGATATTACTTTACATAGGCCTACAGCTTTTTGTAATTTAGAGATAATCTCTTCGTTTGCTACACGACTTAATCGTGAAGGTTGATTTATTTCCTGAAGATACCTATTTTATGATTACTGTTTTTGTATTACTTATTTTATATCACATATTTTATTTATTATTTTATCTGAAAGAATCATTATAGGCCTGCTTATTTTTATGATTTACTGCTGGAGAAAATTTATTCTTTCTGCGAACAGATAACCACTTCACCTACACAACAACGTATTTGGTTACCGTCCTCCCTTTTTGCATTTTCTTAATTGTTGCTAAAATTGGCTCAAGTGCCATTTACTTACTCCTGATACAAACTGAAGTCCGTGTCGTAAAATTGAGGATAGGCTACATTGCTATAGCCTATGAATATATTTAAGGGGTAGGTTTTAATTATATTTATCCTAAACTTTCAGGACCACGTTACAAATTTATCAGTAATTAAAAGCCTAATTATATAGGTACATAAGCATTCATGAACCACAGATTATTGTCTCTGTTGGACATTATATTCTCTGATACGATAATGTTTTATTAAAAATACAGAACACATTTATTATTACCTTCGCCATCTACCTTACTTTGCCTCGGCGGTTGAAATTCCACACAGCTTTTTCTCTCAAAGTTTTACATCAGTATAAGAGAAACACGGATGAAAGTGGAGGAAAAGAGAATTCAATTTTGGAAGCTTTGTTGAAAATCGAGTTTAAGTTGCTTGGTATGTTGTTTTCATGGGATCAAATTGACACAGCGATAAAGGAAAGGAGCCTAGGCTGTCCCGAGAGGATTACATGGATGTAAGGAGGTGGATGAAATCAGTCTGATATGACGCCCTCCCCTTGCAACTTGTATATCACACACACATTATACACGTGGCTATACATACACGTGTATACACGTGTATAGCCACACGTAAACAAAAAACACCAAAAGTTACACAAAATTTACACTACACACTTAAGTGGTATTTATTACAGGCCTTGAAGGCTTAGGGTTCATGAAGATTCAGGCTCCTGGATTTTTAGACACTCGGCACATGAAGGCAGCGAGGCAGTCTTCTTTATTATTCGAAGGCAGCCGTCTTTATTCCCACAATTGCTACTGGAACTAATTTAAGCTGTGTTAGAGGCTTATTTAACCCCATAGTCTAAGTGCCAATTGAAAAATCTCGACGACCTTAGCAGGTATCGAATCCGCGACCCTTCAGGTTGTGCCATGGCATACCCCTAATACAATAAACATTTTATTTTGACTACGGTGGGGGTTGAGATGCGATGGGCTTACCACCTGTCCCTCTGCCCTCGGAGAATAAGCGTAACAAAATTCACATAGGTTACAGAAACCTCCACTTGGAGGCCCTTCGCCCCAACATAGGGGATATAGGAAACAGAACACATACAAAATTGAACGATTGGATCTCAAAAACATAAATTACATCATGGAATTATATAATCTATAAATGCTAAAAATATGCTGTGAAATTATATTGAAAAGGCAATGTTGTGAAATCCATTGCTCTGAGATCCTTAGATCCTGCTACTGGTAGCCTACTCATTTACCCCAATATCATAGTGCTAGCGGAAGGATTGTCCACCTATACCAAATCCAGTTTGGTTCAACGTTTACTATGTTACTACAAATACAACTCATATAACTGTATATAATCATATATATTTTATTTATATTTATTTCTGTAAAATGTTGTTGTCCTCATAATATGTAGTTGAAATATGTATATATGTATGTACGTATGTATGTATGTGTATATATACAGGGTGTTAAAAATTACGTTTACAACGTTTCAGGGATGATAGAGGAGGTAAAAACAAACATTTTATTTATGTGACAAAACTTTGGCATATGCGCCGTTTATTGTGTAGGCCTACATAAGTGTTAATTGCAACATTCGAATTGTGTTCGTATTATCCAGAAGGAACGAGGTCAATTGTCGTTTTAGAGATGGTGTCCAAACTGCCGTTCATTGAAAGCATTGCACAACTGGTATCTTCGTACTATGGACTGTCTGCAACGCTCAATGAGGCCAACATTGTCTCAAATAACATGTGCAGCTTCAACAATGCGAACAACTAATTTTTCTGTCGTATCGATCGGTGTCTCATACACAATACGTTTCACGTCTCCCCACAAAAAGAAATCCAGTGGAGATAGGTCCGGTGGTCGAGGTGGCCACAACGGTACCGCCCCACCCCTGCCGATCCAACGATTGGGGATTAGATGGTTCCTGACACGACGATCAAAGCAGTACAAACAAAACTAATCGGTACGTGTTGTGACGGCAGTTAAGCCATCTACCCTTAACTCCATCTAGCGGCAAAACGGAGCATATGCCAAAGTTTTGTCACAGAAAGAAAATGTTTGTTTTTACCTCCTCTATCATCCCTGAAACGTTGTAAACGTAATTTTTTAACACTCTGTATATAAACATTTTACGTTGTTAATGTTACCTATCGTAGGTTTAAACAACTTGCTAAATACAATAATTTTTATCAAACTACCATGCGTCACAGTATCGTTAGTGATACATTAGTTTTAACAAACGCTAGCAAATTATATCAATAATCATATATTAAAATCTATTATCACTGTATACACAGTAAATATGTATTAATTACCGCGTATACCAGTGTCGTCCCTTCTATATTATCGATAACAATGCTAGCAGATTATGCAATAAAATTAATAAAAGCCAATTAAAATTTTAATAGAAATAGTTAAAGTGCTAAGTATTAGGTCACTTTGTCAGTTAGATTAGAAGTTGCTCATATAATTTGTACACTATTGTCTGCTGATGATTTCTATTGATGTTCGTTGTAGATATAGTATCCTTTTCCCTACTTAAAATTGTTGCATTTATACGATTAACGTATTAACGTTAAACGTATTTATGCGTGTTAACAGATCAAAATCATATTATGTAAATAGTGTATTGGATGTCCTGTAGATGTAGATCACCTTCTAAGTTTTAATGATGTTGTCGTAACAACCCGTTGTATCAGTAGAACTTTCTGTACAATTGTCCTTCGGAGATGCGCATTTCGGTCATCTAATATACCATCGTCAGTCTCTATAGAAATGTTATATATAAATAATTGGTATAATATAATTATTGAATTTAAACTTATTCGGATTCAATGATCTTGATAAATATTTGGGTTCAACTTATGTGGATGAGAAATTTGAACATTCGAACTGAGTACATCTATGAGAAATTCGAACTTCCGAACTCAGTACATCTATGAGAAATTCGAACATCCGAACTGAGTACACCTATGATACTAAAGCTATTGTATATTGTTTGGAATGGGGTAACGTTCAGAGTACAGTTCGTTAAGTTAATTATGTTCTATCGAGTTTTCATTTATAATTTTGCGTCTATGTCTACATATTTCAAAATGTTCTAGTGTGTCTAATTTCCGGCCTTATTCTGTTTATTCAGTATATTTATTTTTTTATCAATGGGTTGTATCTGATGACTATTATTTATAAGGAGGTTTGCAATTGCCGATCTGTTTCTGTTGCATTTGAAATCCAGAATATGTTCTTGAAATTTTTGTTTAAAAGTTCTGCCTGTCCGTTCTATGTATACGTGATTAGTTGATTACAATTACTGCATTTTAGTTGGTGTGCTCCACTAGTCTGAAACTTATCTTTTTCATTGTTACCTACATCGTGTAATAAACGTTTTAAGTTGTTATTAATTTTTATTGCTATTTTTATTTTATGTTGCTGCAGTGGTTTTACTATTTTATGTATTTTCCTATCTGTGTAGTTAAAACTGGCATATTTTTTTTTATTTCCTTCATTGTCTTGTTTCATTGGTTTTAAAATTGATATTGGATTTATTGTTCTTTGTAGTTTATTCTTTTTCTTCTTGATAAGTTTATGAATGAGCGAACCCTTGTATCCATTGTTGTTGGCTATTTGTACAATAATTTTTAGTTCTTTGTTGTAATCATATTTAGTTATAGGTATGTTGATCAGTCTATATATCATGTGGTTAAATGCTGCCATTTTCTGGTTGATTGGGTGATTTGATTTACTGTTTATTACATTGCCAGTGTATATGTCTTTCCTATAAAATGATGCTAAACTGTAATGCGTTGCGAAATCTTTTTATACTAAGATCCAAAAAATTTATACTATTCATTGTTTCTTTTTCCAAAGTAAATTCTAGAGTTTCATGTATATTATTGAATTAATTGAGTTTGTTATTAATTTTATCTTCTTCACAAACTAACATCGACGTATCTATGACATATTTTGACTTTGTAGTTATCAATAATGCTTTTTATGTGTTTTTTTCTGTCTATTGTAGGAATGCTTCAGATATAATTCCTGATAACGGCGATCCCATATCTATCCATCTTCTTGTTTGTAAATTTTATGATCAAATTTGAAATAGTTCTGTTTCATCTGTTTTATAATTCCTTTATTGCAAGCAATGGTCATAAGTTAATATGATGAATGGAGATCTGGTGGAATGCTATATGGCAGGAGAATCAGGAGCACCCCGATAAAATCTGCCCCGACCCCATTTTGTCCACCACAAATTCCACATGGATCCACCGAGATTCGATCCCGGGTCTCAGCGGTGGAGGGCGGGCGGTCTAACCACTCAGCCTGAAGTTATCTATTTTGTCACGATTATTAATTAGTGTCTTATGTATGATATTGACAGAATCTTGTATGGGTATATTAGTATACAGGTTCTTTAGATCTAGTGAAGTAAGTTTGGCATCTTTGTTTAGTTTGATGTTTCTTATTTTATTAACGAGGCCGAGTGCATTTTTTTACAGTAGGCTTTTTTTATTTTCAAGTCTTAATCTTTGTTCTAGTATTTTTGCTTCAGTTTTAGAAATTTTGGGTATGCTGGTGGGTTGATAATGTTCGCATCTGGTCTATTATATTTATGGACTCTAATTTGAGATCAGAGTATTGGTACTTTAGGATTCATGTTGATTGCGTATTTTCTTTCATTGTCAGTTAAAATGAGATCAGAGCTTTGGGAAAATAGTAGTATGCGCCACAACAGAGTCCCCCACTCCAACTCTCTAACGGGACCCGCCTGGAAAGTAGGGGTTTTGGGTGGGGAGACATCTTGCGGCGGCATTTGTACTAGCAGCGAGGGTAGTGTTGGTGCAAGGGAATTTTCCTGCATCAATTAAGCCATATTTTATGTAATAATACGGCGTTTTTATAACTGTGAAATATTATGTATGGTGCAAGGGTATCTTTATATTGTGAAATAGGCTATTTTGTTGCAAGGGTCGTTTTTATAATTGTGAAATATTATATGGAGGTGCAAGCTGTTGGCATGCGCTGCGGGGAAGAAGGGCAGGCGCGCGGGGTAGAGGCCAGGCGGGGAAAGCGTGAGGGGTTGCGGCCAGATGGGGAGGTGGCCACGCCAAGCGGAAGGGGGACTCGGTTGTGGCGCATACTACTAACTTTCCAGAGCTTCTTATAACATTTTAAATTGCTATTTGTTATTTGTCGGTGGGATCCTTGTCAATAATCTTTATATTCTTGGCTTCTGGGTATCTGCCCCCAGAGAGCTTACAGAGAGTTTACACATAACGCGGCAGATACCCAGAAGTCAAGAAGATTTTATGGTCAACTCGGGCCGCGGAAGCCTACGATTACATATTGTACAACGTTTATATTGTTTTGAATGAACTCTGTGATTTTATTTCAATATGATAGCATTTCCTTTGTCAGCTTTGACATGCTTTATATCATTATCTTTTAGTGTTTTTTTTATCTAAGTCTTTCAGTTTTGTCATATTATGTAATTGTGTTTCATTATTCTTATGATTTTTTTAGTAATTGTTCGCTTAATTTGCGTAGTGATTTGTTGTCTAGTGGATTGTTGCTTCGCTTGGTCAAAATATGTAATAGCTGTATCAGCGTCTGTATTATTGATCTAAAATATAAGATCTTTAAGATTGTTTGTAAAATTATGTTAATAGCCTAGATCAATTAATTTTTCTTCTGGTTTTGTGAGAGGGGTTTTAGTAAGGTTAACAACTCTGGGAAAGAAAAATATTATTTTGCCTGTTTATGTTGTGTGTCTTGGTTTCCAATTGAGCGCTGTATCTTATTTGAACTTTCTGGACAATTCATGTATTTGTGGTATAGGTGGACCGTTCACTACAAAAATGAATTACATATGCTTATTTCATGTATCAAAGAAATTCAGGTAACTTTATAGGGATTTATTATAATAAATATTTGAACAATGTACAATAAGAGGAACTCCCATAGGCTAAATATAAATGGGATCAAGATAAAACCTCTAATAAAGTGGCATAAAAATATGAAAAAAGGTAACTTGCAAACATTCTGTATATAAATGGCTAAATATGGTATTGAATACTCTGTATATGAATACCAAAATTGTGGTTTTTAAATACCCTGTATATTCTCAGGAATAGAAATATAGTATAGTAGGCTCTAAAGAGCATACAGCTGCAATCTTAGAATGGAAGGCAGACTTCCCCACAAATCGCTTGGTTGTAATAATGCACGAAACCGAACTTTTAAGGGAAACTAAAGCTAAAAAGAGTAAGAAAGAAAGAAATAAAAAAAGAAAGAAACTAAATGATTAGAAAAACATTACTCTACGAGCTAAACAACTGTTTAAATATCAATAAAAACACTCAAAATAAGTTACTAAGCAGAAGGCTGTAAAGTTAGTAAAATTAACTCTGATATACATACCTGATATAAAACATGCCTGATATAAAAGTTACCAATCGAGTACATTGCACGCTATCACTTTTTTTCTTTCTTTCTTTTGCGTTTTCACATTATCCCAGGTTTTATTTGACTACTTCACACCAACTACTTACCTAATAGCTCCTTAATTGTCAGCGTCTTCTGATAGGCTGGCCAAGCTAAGTGTTTTGCCATTACTTTAATAACAAATTTACTTGCTTATTTTATCCTTTATACTAAACTTAAAATTTGGTTTCCTTCCCAAAACCCCAATTAGTAGCCATTACCACCGCATCACGTTCAGTCGTGCGCATGCGTGGTCAGCCATATATCACATTCATAGCGAGTAAATACATAGTCTGACTAATAATATTACCTAATCGTGAAATATGCAGTGGTTCGGATGGAGCTGAATAAGAGTGCCTTCATTGTGGAAGGGGAGACGAACGTGTTCTTTTTTCTCTTTTATCACATCAAAGTGGCAACACCTTAACCCTATCTTCTCCAGGGTATGTCCTAATGCTACCAGGAAAGAGTAATTTACCTCGGTTGTAGATTGTATCATATTTAAATAAGAAGTAAAACATAAATATTGCTAATATTTGCATAGGTCTAGGTTTCGGACAATTCTTTCTCTGAACTACAATAATATTAGAAACTTATAAAATAATACTGCAAGGGATTAGTAAAATGTACGGAAGTTGCATGATATAGGGCCAATTAACATTTATTTTTTCCAAGACACTTGAATCATTCAGGATAAAATGTTCTGCGGGATTTATGAACCTCATTAACAGGGCCATTTTTACGATATTTTTTTTTACTTTCATCGGCGTTTTCACTTGTCAGCGATTGCATGGTTCCAGCCTTGTCTATCCGACCAGACATCTTTGAGAGACCAATCTAACGCATTTCTTAGCCACCTTATATATTTTATCTCGGACATTCTCCGAATATGACTATACCATTTTTAGATCCTACCTTTCAATCTGTCAACCAGGGAATCTGGTTGATGTATCCTTTCTCATCTTCATTGCAAACATTCTGCATTCTGGAGAGACTGCAGATTCTCCTTAAAACATCCATTCCACCACACACGATCTTGTTTCTTACATTCTGTCTAGGATCAAGCTTCACCTGACTGATACGCTGTGCTATAGTCCCAAAATTAGCCCATGGTATACTCTGAAAAAAGTTTCGGGGAAATGTAGTAGAAGTCATACAGTTTAACTTCATGGACTGCGTAGAAGAGTTAATACCAGATGCTATTAATAACATTATTTAATTTATATTAAAACGAAAGACATTTCACTGATTTCAAAACGAGGCAATAGCAGCGCACTTACACCCACACTTTGGCACGAAATAGACATACCAGTATAGATCTGATATTTTAAGATTTCAAAAGATTAAATACATTTTATCGATCGCTTTTTACACAAGAGCAATAATAAAATTTACTTTAAAAAACTACTCTATTTTGATCCAAACGTAAAATCATCATTTGGTTCTGGCTATGTAATCAGAAACACTCCACAAAGCCGCTTTTGATGGGGCATCACAAGTCTTCTTATGCAGGCTACTGTTCCATTATTTTCTTGAGCCAATGTCAGAATTGTCACATAAGCAAATAAATAAAGTATAACGATAGTAAAGATATATTTCAACCAATTTAATAATTCCTACCCCTTCAATATTAAATCAAATATTTCTCTCCAGTCACAAGGTATTCTGTTTTCTTTAAGTTTATCTTGAGATCACTCCTTCGTATTATAAGCTTCAACTAGTTTACTTATGAAATATTCAGCATCATCTTTATCGTCAGCATAATGCAAGGAATGTATTAGCCTACTTACCAACCAACCATTACTTCCATCCCTTGACTTGACATATTCCAATCTTTAATAACTGTCCAAATATATTTTTAAAAATTTGTAGACATCCCGCACCCTCAGCTCAAACCTTTGGTAGTGCGAAATTCTTCCAATAATCTTTTTAGAAATTACCAAATCGAAATTGTGTTTTTAATCAATGCAAATTTAGCCTAAATTTATGTTTTATATAATAATGTGTTTTATCCTGTTCACTGACAGCAATACAGATATGTACGTATTAACCTCTGCAGAATGATACGTTGATATGTTCAGTAAGTAGCTGACGTTTTATCAAATAAAATTGCTTCCATTCTACCCTGGCAAGCTATTACAAGAAAAACGATCGCGTTTGATCGACATACAAGGCAGTGCTTAACGTCATTGTTCTATATCGAACATGCGTGGTATGATTGGAATAGTCATTGAAATCCCCTCAAAATAATCGGTGAATCCACATATATGGACTGATGAACAGTTACCAGCAGCGTCACATGTCACCGCATTGGGTTATCCAGCTGGTAGGGCAGTAGGCCTATAACGGATTGAAATGAGAACTTCTTCCTTTTTAAGACAGTTAAAAATATTAAATTTATCTAGTGCTACTTCAGACTGATTTGCTCAATGTTTTATGTTTTATGTTTTATTTCAAGCCAACGTGTAGAAACTTCGTAATTAATACCCTCAAAAAGAAATTTTTCTTGAAAGCCCATGAAATATACTCCTTGATTATATTAGTCCACATCCTAAAAGAGGTAATAAAAATAAATCTTTTCACAACAACCAAAGCCTCGCCTTTAACATGAATGAAAAAATATGGTGGCGTTTTAGTTTCTGGAGATACAGTTATTAAATTCCAGCACACCACTATATAAATTGGGTATAAAATTATTTCGGAGTTGTAATAAATGACCCCTGCGTCAGCTACAGAACAAGGTCAAACCGCTAGGATCGTGCCTCGGACAAACTGCATTTTTAAGCTCGGGGCAGTGCCATCAAGGCATCAACTTCAGTGAGGTGTAAGAAATGGCAACGCATTCTTTCAGTCACTTAAACAATGCATAATGTTGTGTGTTTAAGCTCACAACAGCATAGTTGTTTCAAACAATGGTTATCTGATATAGTTTAACTCTAGTATAGTAAGTTTAAGTAGGCTATATCTTTCTTTCATAATAATAATAATAATAATAATAATAATATAAGCTTTATTTATTAGAACATGAATAATGTATACCTCGTTAAAGTAAACTTGAAACGATGTGCTACTGCGAGATGACGTAATACCCCCTTCCTTGCCAGCCTACAGCGCTTGACGTAACGCAGTGCATTTGAGAGAACGCAGAGGGATGATTCAGTGGCGGGCTACAAAAGGATTAATAACAATTAATAAAGCAATGTGGACCAGATTATATTAAGTAGAAATAGCTGGACGTAATGTTGAAACCAAATTATGATAACTGATTATGAACTTTTGTTTAACATTTTTCATTGAAGAAAAAACTGTTCACATGAATATGTTCCCCTAAACATAGCTGCGATGCAACTGCTAAAACTTTTCAAATTACGATCATATGAACACTCGCTAATTGGCTTCTACGATTCTATTCCAGTATTTTCACAATTTCTGAGACGAATATCATGCTGCAAATCAATGATCTCCAATTGCAATTTATGTGAAAGGCTTCCTATTCTTTTATGTTATTAATAAAGAGGTATTTATCTGGATCACTGAACTGTGCATATAGGCCTACTATGGATTTTAAAATAGGGAAGTGAGATAAATTCGCATTCTGAATTTGATGCACCTCAGCGTTTATGCCGGTTGTAATTAAGATTATTGTAACTAATGTTGTAAATTCAAAGTCTGCCTTAGAATCTGTTAATCGTCTTGACTCTAATATATCTTTTTGGTTATGTTCGCTTAGCGTTCACAAAGAAAGCTGGTTGCAAGCGCCAACCGGCGGGGGAAAAAGGTCTGCATTGTATCAAGCGTGTGCGTTCACAGACAGAGCTTGTTCCGACTTGCAAGCGCTTGCTACAAGCGCTGACCGGCTACCAATAATCTTTGTTTTCCAGCGCTGGTAGCAGTCAGTCGCTGACAATTAGTGACATGGAACAAGTGAACATGGACGTCGATGAACTGATGAACTGATAAAAAACCAAAATGATTACCTTTATATAACTACAAATTAATACTTGAAGAATTTTTTTTCAATTGTGGTAATTTCAGAATAGTGAAAACCCCAACATAAGCTAAAATAATTTTATCTTAAAGTGTATTGTAAAAAATATCTGCATAGAAATTGTATGGTAAATGGTTATTAAAAAAATAATTTCAAACAAATTACAGACTTTCCTCAAACAAATAACTAGCCGTTCTTCGGGATGGATTCGCTGCTTATGCCAGTTTCCCCAAAACTTGTCTAAAGTAGTTTCAATTTTCTTGAGGATATAATTGAATGTGCTCAACTCCATTCTCCAATTTCAATTGGGGAAACAGATGGTGGTAATCACCGAGTCTACCTCTTCCGCGGTTAATTTTATGTATACAGACTTTCTTTTGGCGCAATTACAAATCTATATTTTCAAGCAAAAATAATTCTTCATCATTTGAGGAAGACATTCTCGCAATGAGAGTTACGAAAATATTCAGCTTTAGTTGTGAACACACAGCGCCATTCACAAGCGCTTGCAAGCGCTGGGAAGCAAGCGCCTAAAAACAAATAACTTGCAACCAGCTTTCTTTGTGAACGCACCCTTATCGAGTGAGTGCTGGCAGCGGAGAGAATCAGCTGTACGAAAGAAGCTGATATGTTTCTATGGCATGCAGGTCAAGCGGGGATAGGTTGTCGCTCATTGGTTGATTTCACATTTTTTTAAATAGAAAATTAGAAACGTTTCTATTTCGTTGCATGCAATACACGATCCAATCTGATAGTTTGTAGACATCTGAACCAAAAATTGAATCGTAAGACATCGGCTTAAGGGAATAGCCAGCATAGAAAATAATATTACAAATATGATTAAAACTACTTTTCTTATTTTACTCACAGAATTCCTCATAACTTAGTAGAACCATGTCTTAATAAACCGATTAATTATTAATTAGCTAATTAGTCATTATTTTGGTATACTTTTAAAATTATTTTCAAAGCTTATAGATATAATCGCCTTTAGGCCTAGCTCAAAGAAGGCTTATATACTTGGTCGAACCGGCGGAACCGTCCACTTTGAGATTATTTCAGCCCAACCTATTGAGGTTAACGAGGAAAAGAATAGCATTTACCAACCAACAGTGCCGTTTTATAAAGATAAATATGACCTCAATGAAATTGAAATTTTTGGGCTCCTTTTTGGTGCTCGAGGAACTATTTCTTCGTTTGTGGTCAACCCTGTCCTAAACAAGGTATATCCAAGGAAACAATAAACAGACCAACTTATCATCATTAAAGAGTTCGATAGCCATGCTGAGTTACCATTTGTATGGAACTTGAAATAATCTTTTATACCCGAGGAAAAGTTGTTATTGTATAATCTATTGATTTATTATTTTATCTTTAAGTACTATGTATATACCATATTGCTCTACTGTTTATTGTTTCTCCTATGAGTACTTTTTACGTTTGTTAATTGTTATCTGCCATACAACTTCCTATTGTGTAATCTTTTCTGTTTATCGTTGTTAATATTCTTGTCTAGTTAGTAAGCTTTGTCTTTTCGGCAGCCTTGTAATCGAGGAAGCTTTTAAAATTAAATTAAATTACATATTTACAGAAATAAAAATGCTGTGGTTATATCGCAGGATGACAATATGCTATAGTCCTACCTATATTTAATAGGACTAATGAGTTTTCATTGAAACAAATTAAAAAACGTCTGAGCGGCACGATTAATATTATATTACATAAATACCAGACACATGATCCCAATTCTATCAATCTCATGGTTCTGTGTAATTTTCACGCAGGCTACCGATATATCTCTAAATTTTAAATGAAAAATAAAAAACATCTGCCGAAAACTTTACAATTTCTATCTCTTTTACAACCCTCTTTTGTGAACATTTTGAATGATAAATAGAACTGTCGATCGATTAAACATTTTGATTGATTAACCGAATGCCTTTAACCAATTAATCGTCGATTATCGAATGTTAACCGGGTTCACACAGTATAAGTTCTAGAAAAAACACCTGGCATATTATACTTTTGTAATTCGATTTTCTATAAAGAAGAAGACATATTTTTTATATTTTAAATTTTAATTGTATTAGTGGAATGTAAGTAATACAAAATATTTTTAATATTGTGGTTTGGGACTAATGAAGAAACATTTCAGTATAAGAAATGCTTATTGAAAGTGATTGACAGGACTTTAAAGTATTACAAATTATAAAGCATTAAACTCTGAAAAGACAGATTATAACAGATTTTATTGCCTAAGTTCCATATATTAAGAAATCTCGCAAATTTTAGTGAGATAAATGTTTTATTGGTATAATATGTTTCAATATTGATTATTTCTGAAGTCTGAATAACAATCACTCAAAAACTGAGGTTTGTTGTCACTTTTTCTACTGCGTCATTCTAGCATGATATCTGTCCATTCACACATTACCTGGAAATTTCTGACAGTCCCTTCAAGTACCTTTCCCACCTCTACCCATAATTCCACTTGGCTATGTTTTGTATAGGTCCGCAGATGTACTGCAATAGGCTGTCCGGTAAACCTATTTCCTTCACCACACTACAATTTTAATAGGTTCGATTAATCGATTGAAGCACATTGAACAGTTAATAGGATTTTTAGAATAAACCCGTTAATCGGTTTGATTAATCGATTAATCGGCAGCTCTTAAGAATAGAGCCAAAAAGAACTTCATAGAAATCCTTTCCATTTTAATCATTGTTAAACTACTTCGCTGACTTCCTTATTGTTAAGAGGAAGATAGGAACTAAATCAAACTATCTTCAATACAATGCTTAAAAGCGCGTTAGAACTTTTATAGCAAGCTTTCCGTAACAAATAGCCATCAAAAAGTTTGATCGAGTGCATTAGTGGAATAGATACCTCTGCTCTCATTGGTTAACTCCCTGTATAAATGTATTTTGTAATTACATAATATGAAAGGAGAAGCAGCACACATGGAGAGCTTGTGGAACAGGAGATGTGAATTGGATGAGAGAAGATGGTATCTGGTTTCAGTTAATGAGTAGGAGCGGAAAACAAAGAGCCCTGTCTCTCAGATAATGGACTGTTTGGATGACTCAATTTAGACCAATCTCCTCTAATAAAACAGTTCCTTAGTCTATCTACATACTCATATCTAAATCACCACAACTTCATTGTTGCATGTTTCTTAAAGAGCCAAAGGATTTCGTAGCTAGTAAAATACTTTGGTGGTAAATGTACAGCTCAGCTATTAATTTGTTAAAATATCTCGTACATTAAGTTAAGAGTTCAGTGAAATATTGCCCCTGAATGAAAAAAAAATCTCAGTTTGGATTTTTAGTTGTGTACGTATGTTCCTAATAGTTTTTTTTTTCTTTTTTGCACGGGAGATGGTTCGCTAATATTAAACTTATTTTCCTGCAGTTTCATGTAAGATATTTTCCTTTTCTAAATTGCTAAGACTTCTACAAATATGCAAACGTTGGAACTGAAGTTCGTTATACATAATATTCTATAGGCAACAACGGAGGATCGTTGACTTCCTTTCTCTTAAATATTTTTAATAAATTTGTATAATTGAGCATTAGTAATATTTTTCTCTTTAATAATAGTTTCTAAAATATAAGATTTAGAATCAATTCTATAAGCAAAAATGAGGCTAAATATTAATTTTCAAGCGTATTGAATTATGTTTAGAATGAGTAGAATTTTGTAGGCAATTGAACTGGTTTATAATGGGTTCTATATTTCGATTTTCTGTTATTAACTGAGATATATATATATATATATATATATAGGGTCTCATATTGGTGGCTCGTGGTCTATATATATATATATATATATATATATATATATAGACCACGAGCCACCAATATGAGACCCTCCCTCCTCATGGGAATTTCCGACACATATTTTTTATTTGGTATTGCCATCTAGTTTAAGTTTTTAGTTGTTTGCCCCTTATCAATTACAGCATTTACCCGGAAAACCACGGAAATTCGGAGAAAATGAATTTATTTTAATTTGTTATTGTTCTTTGCTCCTAATATTCCCAGGTAATATCTGACTCACACATTTTTCTTGGTATTGCCATCTAGTTAAAGGTTTCAGTTGTTTGCCCCTTACCAATTTCAACATATCCCCGGAAAACCACGTATATATGGAGAAAACGACTATGCTTTATTTTATAAATCTTTGTTCTTTGCTCCTAATATGCAAAGGGAATTTCTGACTCATATTTTTTGTTGACATTTTTTTTTTATTTAGCTTCATATTTACAACCTGCGTTTTACCCTGAGGGTATATCTCAGGGTATTTAGTCCAAAAGAATACATAGTATTTACAAAATATTACATGTTGTCTGAGTTAGTGTTCTAGGGAATTACACAAACTAATCTTTTTAATTTTTTAAGGTAGTGCCTTGTAGATTTCTTATATCCTATAGTCTACTTGATTGTTCGTGGAGATGAGATCACTTTTTGCAGAACTATGTTGGAATCTTTCATATAAGGTGGTCTATGTTTATCCTGTAGTTTGCAGTGGAGTAGAAGATGTATGGCTGTTTGGTTGTCTTCAGAACATGGGCACTTCGGTGACGGTGTTTTCCCAATCCTGTGCAGGTACTGTAGGAATTTTCCGTGGTTTGAAAGGAATTGCGTGAGTATGAATGTTGGATTTAGGGTTGTTTTTTGTCTGGTAGGTACGTTCGGGAAGATTAGTTTTGTATGGGAGGCTTTAGGTGACGATATGTACCAAGCGTTCCAGATGTTTATGTAATATTGTTGGAGTTTTCGTTTGCAGAATTAGAGAGGCAGCTTGTCATATGCTATTGTTGTTTGGGACTTTGAGTCTATTTTTGCAAGAAAGTCGGCTCTTTCATTTCCATAGTGACCTGTGTGTCCTCGGATCCAGTAGAAAATGACTTGATTGTTACTTTGTATATCTTGAAGGTCTGCCCTGATTTGGTTAACAATGGGATTAGTTGATTTATTAATTTTTATTGCATTTAGGGCTGCTTGTGAGTCGACATTTATTGCGTATCTACTTGTAGGTTTCAGACTGCCTTTTATCCTCATTAATGCCATTTGTATACCCAGGAGCTCCGCTTGAAAGACTGTGCACTGCTGATGAAGTTTTATTGATTGTGAGAAAACTTCTGTCCTTTCTCTATAGACTACCAGACCTGCCCCGACGTTCCCTTCTGTTTTTGATCCATCAGTGTATAGTGTGTAATCTCCTTTTCCGCCAGAGCCAGTAAATTCTACCTCGATGTACAAGATTTGAGATTTCTCATGTCTACTCGGGACTTCTGCTTTTAACAGTTCAGGTACAACTGCTGATGTTTTCTGATTATGTGTTAATGCCCAGGTGTCATTACGTACTTTAATTTCCAGTTCTGTTGGCAGGACGTTTGCGATTATTGTCAAGGCTTCGGTGGAAACTGAGCGATAGAACTTTGTAATGAATATTAGAATTTGTCTCTGTGTTCTGACCAGTCTCTCCATTTGTGATTTGTATTGCCACCTATATTAAGGTTTCAGTTGTTTGCCCCTTATCAATTACAGCATATCCCCAGAAAACTCCAAAAACGACGGAAATCCGGAAAAAATGACTTCGTTTAATTTTTTTAAAATCTTTGGTCTTTGCTTCTAGTATTCAAAGGGAGTTGGTGACTCATATGTTTTTGTATTGGTATTGCCATCTAGCTTAAGGTTTCAGTTGTTTGCCCCTTACCAATTACAGCATATCCTCGTCATCCCAAGAGACTAGAAGAGGGGGGGGGGGTTGAAAATATTTGTTGATCTAGTAGTCAGGGGAATCCTTAATAACTTACAAGTAGTTCTGTAGACCTTGAGCAGTCTTTAAGGTCTCACTGCGAAGACAACATTATTTCCAGGGGAACCGTTTGGTTAGAATCGTTGAAAGAGCTGAACATTAGATAAAAATATGAAACCATTGAAAGACCACCATCTTGTAAAGGAAACAAAAGGAAAAAATCCTTATACATCCGTCGTTTTTTAAGCGACTTCAAGGAACATTCATGCAAAATTGGAAGAAAATCGAGCGACACGTTTGGTCATAACTGCTTGAGAAACAAATTTACAGACAAAAACCAAATGCCGAACGGAAGAGTTAACGGGAATCGAACCTGGGAACTATTGATTAGCACGTAGCCCATGAATGGTAGAAGCGATATTTATAACTGTTACAAGCCAGATCATATAATACTTTCCTTGAATGACGAATCGTTCGAGAAACGTGTAGTCTGCAGTAGATTACTTGCAATTTTCTTAATTTCTTCCTCGAGAAGTTAGTTTCGAGTACAATGCAGGGTGTTAATGAATAACACAAAAATATTTTACCTGTGTATAGAGGTGACATAGACAAGCAGCTTTTATTAGGAGATTTTTGCTTTGTGACGTAAAATATGTATGTTACATGGCATTAAAGTCATTACAATTTGGGGCTCATAAGTCTCTATAGGGTTATAACTTTCATTAAATTGACGTCATGCCTTCTTAGTGATCACTAAAAAACCCTATTCTTAATCATTCATCAACAGCTATATCATAATTTAGTGTTTGGATCATTTGAAAAATTTACAGACTATTCACATGACTGGCCACCACTACGTTATTTTTTATTCATAACTTAGGTGTTAACAACGAAGTTCCTATGTATTGTATCTTTTTTCAAATGTTAGAGGTCGGTGGCGACCATGCCCTGGGAGATTTTATGTTTTAACAGGAAAAATTGAATCCATAGAGCAAAAGTCTCCTAATTTAATATTGCTTGTCTATGTTCCCTCTATACACAGGTAAAATATTTCGGTGTTATTCATTAACACCCTGCATATTAATGAAACCTTTTACTTCCCTGTTATTTGTCGATAAGTGACAGCCTAACCTGGAACGTTTCTCATAGGGAGCACGCCATGGAGGGATGCAGTGTAATAGACGGTTTCTGATGGGAGTGCGTTTGAAAGGTGTATCTTCTATCTACGCTATCCTTAGGTCTAAATCTATCTCCCAAGTTCTAGCCTTTCAATGCAGCATATAAGGCAAATTACACCTGCCATGTGCTGGGCCAGGACAGCGCTCGGGTGATGTGATCACTGATCGTTACAGTCAGTAATCACTAGGGTTCGGGTGTTTATGAAATGTCATATTTTTATCCTGATCTCCATTCTCGTCGAAAACACAATTTAAACACGAATTGCATGCTTATTATCGTAATCAGACCGTTTTTATTTTGCATATAAAGTAATATTTTGGTCTTTTCATGGTCTTGGTCATATTTCGGTTATATTCGTAATTTAACGTCATATTTCAGTTATAAATTCGGTAAAAGAGCACAATGATGCAGTTGTCGACTTAATCTTTTTCGGAAAAAGAGTCACGAATATTTTGGTTTTACTGTAACTGAAATGTGAAGGGACAATAACAAGTAATAGCACAATCACCTCTTTCTTCTCCTTGTTGTTAACAACTTCCAGTAGACATGTTTTTAAAAGATTTTCAGTTCACAGTTACAGTGGTATCTGGAAACATTAACAGATTAGAAATTATTTACAAATAAACCTGTAAATCACCTGTAAAATGGTTAAAAAGTGATTATCTGATTTAATTAATTTGATGTAATAATTTAGTGTCATAAAAGTTTTAAATTGGAACATTTATTTTTAAATAATACGTTATTTTATGAAGTCATATTTAGGATTTTTTGGTTATACTTTGTCATTTTTAAAGTCATATTTAGTCATTTTTAAGGTCATGTTTACAGCCATATTTTCCACTTTTTAGGTCATAAACATCCGAACCCTAGTAATCACTAATCAGTCTAGTAGTGGGCGAGTGATTGGACGAGACAGTGGATAGAAATGTGTTCTATCCTCTCTGCCGGATAATTTTAATAAGAATGGCTAAATGGAGTAGTGATACACTTTTAAAATTTATTAAAAACAAAACACATGACTGAATGTGGGACTTCTAATCTGTTGCATACAAATACAAAAACATGCGTGATGCTCCTTAAAGTACGTAGAAGGTATGAATTTACCTTACTTTGGTGCACCAGATGTAAAAACTAAAATTTAAAACAGCAATCGATATAAAATCAAGAAAAGAAGAAAGTGAGATTAAAACAATTCTGGTTGTGGGCTAATAAATGTAGGCTTACGTGCTGTGACCAGTTCCCACGAGATTTTGCACACATAAACACTTCAACCCGGAAAGTAACGCGGTCAACATTAAACAAGCCACCCCATCCCTTGGAAAAATATACACTGTACGTTCTGAGAATATTACACTGGATTCATCAAAATGCAATTCAGTTCTCATGACAACAATATTGTTTGCAGTGTTCACATAAAGCTTTGGAAGTTGCAAGTAACTATGCCATAGAGCGGGCTATGACAAGTAATTAGAGAGGTTATCGATATAAGTTAATTCATTTCTGTAAATGAATTATGGAGAATGAATTCAACGTAAATAAGTTTCTCTACCCTGGCCGTGGAGAATATAATTTTCTCACTTCACATTTTGTTGTAGAATAAGAGGTCGTATTGCGGGGACAGCATTCTTAATTGTCTCCACCTTAGTTAGGATAACGATGGGTAGCGATATCAGAAGTCTACAAAATTCTATCCACTGATATGTTATTCATCGCTGTAGGCTTTGTATCAGTTGAGAAATAGAGATGTTTGTTGTAAGCCCTATGCATGACAAAATGAGACAAAATAGGATGGAACATTTTTAGTCGTGTGCGCAGTGAATTATTGCGTCCCAGAATGTTTTAGAATGAGTGTGTGAAAGTTATATTGATTTTCTTTTGATTAATTGTATGTCAACCTGAAAGTGGGAAATAAAATATCCCGCAAAGGCAGTAAAATGTTATGTTACCGTTATTACTGTTTCTTCTTATTTCAAACCCTAGCAGACATAGTATGTAGAAGCAATGGGTTGCAAAATTCTAAGTCCTGTATGAGCGATAAACGACATATCCAGGGTTTTCTGACGGAATAGTTTGAGTATAAGTCCTTCTTCGCTTAAACTCTAGATACCTGTATAAGGCTTTATAGCTTAGAAATTAAACCTCCTTCGTAATTTAATTTTGAGTTGCAAACAGAATACGAGAAAGCCCGGGCGATGCCGGGCCATTTAAGCTAGTTTATGAATATAATTTGAAATGTTCCAGGAAACTGATCTCAATGAACTATCTTTTCCACATGTGTTCACTTCTACTTTCTAATAAGTTTATTGGCGGAGTAACAAGAGTGAGTGTCTCGACAGGTTTAATTCCGCCTATAGAGTGAGTTCCATATAAACAAAAAGAAGAGTAACCGAGAAGGAAAAAGACCACAGAGAATCCGCAACTGATCCCTGCTGGACACCACAGAATAACTACACATCCAAAATCTCCCGATGCGAGTTCTACTCGGCACTTCGCTCGTTTTTTGGACCGTAGTCCTACACGTCTTGAAGAACACTTGCATTAATGAGTAGGGGCGCGTATCAGCGCATCTGCTTTATTCAGGCACTTGCACGAAGTGAAAGTATATTTTCAACACTCACATTTAAAGAAGGAGACACACAATTTTTTTAAGATGTAAGTGGGGACTGATGCTTAGAAACAGTTATTTCTGAACCCACTGGAAGGCGCATTTCACGTCTTTAATGGTCGGGGTCTTTAGGGAACACTTGAGATGTTTCTTAAGGATTTCGCCCTATTACTTACGAGAGTATTTCCCCTTGTTAGCGACACTTTCTGCTTCACAGATTTTGCCAGTTTCATTTACAGCTAAATTATTTTAATAAAAATCGCAATCTTTCTTCTTGATCCATTCCCCATGCTACTCTGTTCGTCATTCCTTTTCTTTTTCTTGCTCGTTTTGTGATATGTTGTTTTGCCGCCTACAATCCCCATCTTCTCCGTCTTTCTCCTTCCATCTTATTTTCAATTATTTTCTCCCTCTTCCCTTCTTCCATCTCTCATTTTCTTGCTGATGTTAATATTACCACCAGTATCCATCATTACTATTAACTATCTCATTTACAATGTGATGCACCTGCTGCTCCTACTGCGCCTAACTTGTTATTTCAATTTTCAATTTTTTTCCAGGCCATCATTGCCATACTGATGTTTGTTATTTATTTCTCATCACCACAGCCATGTAGCTCCAATATCAGGTAGAAACTGTGAAACACATGAATAAAGGGGCCACACATAATTCATAATACGTACAGAACACAAACAGTTTAATATTATGATTTTTTTAACAATTCAGTGACTTCAGTTGTATCTGCTAGTAATAATTAAGGTGCGGATGTGTATGGACTAACATCATGACAATTTGCATACAAACAAACTCTAAAAATTTCGAAAATATGCTTCAAAAGTAGAAAAATGCACAAACAAAAAATAATGACTTGGCCTATTACACACCGTCTATCTTTTCCCCTAGGTTCGATAGATTTAAATTCTTTTCACTTCTAATTACCGCAAGTTACAATGTATTTCCAGAAATATTTTGTTGGATTATCGGCAGGAATATTCTTATGTCCTTTCTACTTTACAGGAACCAGCTCTAAAACGGGTAAGCCTTCGCATCATTGGACAAATAAATGAGTCCGTGGATGTAGGTCTATCTTGAATATATTCTACCTCTTCCCTTAATGTCTTCTCATCCTCAATCCGTCTTGTTAGACGAGAACTGTGCTAGTTATTTATCTTTACGCATTATGTTTTATTGTTTTGTTTTTTGTTTTCCATAGTCGCACAAGTACAGAAAACTAAGGTACGCACTACGAAAATTTAACTGAATAAGCAGAACAAGATGAAGCTCCACTTGAGATTAGCTGGCAAAAGATAATCACTTTTATTTTCGAAATGAACCATAGATAAACAGATGACAAACAAAATGTAATGGTTATTAAATAAATACATAAACTTTGCACTTGATATTTCAGAGGTGCCCGTCTCCCTGGACTATAATGCAAGAAGAGGAGGCAACGGCAGTGAAAACTTTGCTGACAATTGGATCAAGAGAAAACAAAAATAAAAGAAAAATGTATTATCTCTATTTTTATACTAAGATACTACAAATGTGCAAAATGTGCCTTTATGGTATAAATGAACTCTGTCGTTACAAATATATTGAAATATACACAGCAAAATCTTGCATAATGATCTCAAATAACAAGAAATAAGGTAATGCTCGTTAGTCATATACTTAAGGTCGCGAGTTCGATCTACGGTGAAATCGCTTATATTTTGCACTTTACTTGTAGACCTACATAAGTTATCCTTATGTTTAAAGAAAAACAAGTAAATATCATACACGATGTCAGCTACGTCTACAACAAATACTAAAAGGGCAGCGAGTTCATCAAGTGAAAGTTATACTAAATAGAGGAATTAAGAATTGAAAGAAGTAAGACAAAACAGATGAAGTCATCTGTTTTGTGAGGCTACCCTGAGTATCAAAATGGAGAACCATGTGGTTTCAATTCTGTGCCCAGAATGAGAGGAGCGTAGAAATTACTGCGCATATGCACATTACCATTTGATAACTTCCATAGAGATCAAGATAAGGCTAATATATACTAGCCTTGGAGGCGAGTATTGGCCTACAAGGGAGGCTGCGTTTATGTTGGAGCGGCGATTCTGGCAAAGCTTATAGTTAGGGCAAGGCATTTGATGATTCTGCATCTTTTTTATATGAAGGTTAAAAGACAGCTCGAATATATAAAAATGTGTATCATGAAATAGTTGATTAAATAAGGGCAATTTGTTTTTGTTTTTTGAAATTGTTTACTTTATTTCGCATTTTTTGTCATTTTCAAGAGATAGGTCTTTTGTGAGCATTTTCGGCATTTTTAGGTCAAGTTTTAGTGGAGGTAGAGAGGAGCTTTTCCATGTATAAATCGTTACTTTCAGAGAACAGACAATCGATTTTATTTGAGAATCTCAGCCAAGTCTTCGTACTTCACCATAGCAGTTTGTCTTATAGCAATAATTTTTTTTTCTTTTTAAATGGCACATTTTTGCTAGGGTCAATTTGATGGACAAGCCAGTTCAGAAAGAATTTCTTTTTCGCTAAGGAAGTTCAAGTAGTATAAATTTAGTTACTTCTTTAGTAAAAGAATAAGTGCGTTTTCTATTGTAAATTCATACACAGTTATCTCTTTAAATGCCTTGCCCTCTTTATAGTGCATGAAAGAATGAATTGTTCATGTAGGAACAACGATAAAAGAAGCATGGTCCCTCTCATGAAACAGATAACGTTGTTAAAACTGTCAAGATTCGTTGCATTTCGTACATCTGAATAAAATTAATATGTAATAACATATATTGGTATGGCAGTTTTTGTTCTGAATAAGGCATGTTGAAGTGAATAGCGAAACTTCCGACTTTGAACAATACCATTTGTGTGAGCTGATCAGCTTTCGTCCAACATCTCATTTCCCAGCTTACCACAAATGCAGGTGACCAAAATGATCCAGGATTTAGGTCTACCAAAACTATATTTTAAAATTGCAAAAGTACATTAAATAAATTTCAAAACGCAACTCTATATCTGAATTACGTTGTGACATACAGGCGATTGTCACAATTACCGGTACTTTGCAAAAAATAGGTTTTTTTATCACTGCCGTATTGATTTGTTATATCACTAGAGGTCTATACGAATATTTGATCTTGTTATGAAGAGTCTCGACGTGAGAGAGCCGGGCTGAAAACTCTGATTGAAATCCCGTTCAGGACAAATTTTCTGTACTGAACATAATACAGATTTATTCAGTAAGTTAAGACGGCAAACAAGTCAGTAATAGCTTCCTTTTACAGTAAATCTTACATTTACTAGGACTACATTCTTTCTCTATGTCCCACTTTCGTTTTTTCGTATGAAAGTATTTTCTATTAGCGCTATTAATAGTTTCCTTGCCTTTCAATGTATAACTTTATTCTGTAACTTTTTATTTCCTGTTAGAAGTTCCAAGCTGATTTTTCATGTAAATTTTACCGGTTTTTGTTACTTATCTCTGTTTTTTCATTTTCTTATTTTCTTCTTCCTCTTATAAGTTAGTACTTTTCAGTTTTACCGATTAGGAATATCGTTTTTATATGTGAGTTACTTCTTCTTCTTTAAGTTCATTATTAAATATGCTGGTTATTATTTTGATCTTATTCGTTAAATTTTTGTTGCAGTTCGGTTAATGAAGTTTTGTGATTAATTGCCTTCCTTCTTCTCGCTGTTTCGTATTGCGGAGTTTTTTTCTTTCTTTTCTTACTTAATATGTGGACTCTTTAATTTTATGACGTATCAATATTCATTTAAAATGTAAAATAATCTTGGCATACTGAAGACCTATTAGACTGTAATCCACCAATTTTATAGTCTATTTTTTTATTTCAATATCCCATTATTTCTGCATATGCCCAAAATTATCAGTTTCTCCTTGCTTACATACAATTTCAACATGTTTGTCAGCAAAACATGGTGAAAAATGTTCACAGGTTAGTTGAACTTCAGCTCATGAGTGACCACAACATACTACGAAACTA
Organism: Ectobius pallidus; assembly: GCA_964059195.1. Classification (NCBI taxonomy): domain Eukaryota; kingdom Metazoa; phylum Arthropoda; class Insecta; order Blattodea; family Ectobiidae; genus Ectobius; species Ectobius pallidus. The sequence goes on along the minus strand of CAXKWD010000007.1, from coordinate 34,515,282 downwards.
TAGACCTAAAATGGCAAGACTATACCCTAGCGTATTGAGTATAGAGGAACGCCATTGTTATCATGGACTTTTAGTAAACTCACACTGTGTTTACAATTCAAATTTTAACTTGTGCAGATGGTACAAGTCAACTGGTACTGGTCAACGGATTTGGTCCAAAATAAATAGGCTTCTTGCTATCGACATTATAAATGCGTATATCAAGTTTCATGAAAAACGGATAAAGCATCATGCATACAGACACACAGACAAACAGATGGAGATTTTCCTGTCCCCCACGCAATCTCAGCACTTAATAAAGTCAGGTTAAACAAACATGTTTTTATTAAGCGACATTCCAGATTAACAGTGCATCCCAAAAATAAACAAATATGCGATACTTCTCCACATCAAGACGCATTGTTCAATATCCTAACTCAATGAAAAGGAATAATGTGTGAAATGCTTGCACAACTTCCACTCCAACCACAGATCGTCCTGTTCTCTCGCTGGTCAAACAGAGACCACATTGCCAGTGTGTGCATTCAGTAACACTGTATCTTACTTTAACTCTGTATGTTATAATTGTTAGCGTAAACACTTAAATATCAATCCTGCTGTGTACTTCCCCATAACATGATTCACTATTGGTCTTTGGGCTAAATGAGAACTGCGCAGTTTCATAGGCCTCTCCTAATTTTTAAGAATATCTTTTATCAGAGCATTCTACCGCTCCCAGTATTTTTTCTTATACAGAGTATTCTTCCCATGAAAGAACTTGACTTGAAAACGTAAACCCTCTTTTTATTATGCTTTGAATATATATTCATAAGGGAAGAAGCCGAAAATCTATCAGAAAAACAGTTCAGTCTTAAGTGCCTTGACTTTTTATCCCTCCTGTCTGTAAATTGAATGAAGCTATGTAAGTCATCCAAGTGTTAGTGATATATGTAGGCCATTTATCCAGATGTGAGTATGCTGACGAATGCCTTTCAGTCCTCACGGGTTCAACGTATCTTCTGATATTTCAACCCCTCTCTTATCTGCGTTCAATGATTCTGATCAAGAACTGTAAGGAATTCCCTCATGTATGTGAAATTGGCAGATAAATCTAGCTAAGGGAACCTGCCAGCCCTGTTATGGATGTTGAGCTTTTTGATATAATAATGTCCTTATAGAGACTTGGGAGAAATGTGACTTTGAGCTGTTCATCCTCTCATATACACCCATATAAAACCCTGCAACGTTTATGGCTTCGACCACAACTCGAGCAGAAAATTAGGAGCGACGTAAAAAAGACATTTTTATACTGTGAAGGAGCGAAGCAAGACAGATAAAAGGAACGGAGAAACTTGAAGATTACAGCATACCAACATGCAGTTGAAAAAGTTTAAGAAAACACACATTAGCGATTCTATACTGCCAACACTCAGACTTTCGGGTTAAAATATAAGCTTATTTCTTAGTAATCTATAACTGTATTATAGCCTACTGCTATCAATATAAGGAAATTTTGATATCGGGATGAGAGGGGTCACTAAATGTACATGAAATGATAGGAAAGATTAATTGTACTTGTGGACACATACATGGTATGACTGTATATTGTTTTTCGAATTAAAAAAAATTGATATTAGGAGGAGTTTGATGTATGCATATAGTGTGATTCATATAAAACTGAACACATTTAAAGAATTAAAAAAAATAATTGCCGTTTTGACTCTCCGACAGGGACAGGTTTTCTGAACGACTGGTTTTCCATGGCAACATAACGATTTAAATTCAATCAACACATAGAGCACATAACAGAGAAGAGTATAAAACTAATTCACGCGCTGGCAAAGTCTGCTAAGATTAACTGGGGACTAAACTCCAGAGTTATGAACATAATTTACAAAGGAGCCATAGTTCCTATACTGTCATATGGAATTCCCGTATGGATTGAATCCCTTAACGCTAAATTCAATGTAATGAAACTTAAACGGGTACAAAGGCTGATCAATATAAAGATCGCTAAAGCTTTTAGAACGACGTCGCACGAAGCATTGTGCATACTAACAAGAACAATCCCGATCAACATTGAACTCTCTGAAATATCCAAGTTCTATTATATAACTAGAGGAATAGTGAAAGGCCCTGCGGGATACACACCCCTGGAAACAGCAACTAATTATAGAGAGTGGCCTCATCCCTCACTAAATGTAAAACTCCATGAGAAAACAAAAGAAGACACATACTCCATCCAAATTTACACAGACGGAAGTAAGACCGAGTCAGGTGTGGGGGCCGGTGTAGCCATCTACAGCCAGGAAGGAGCGTTACAGCAACTAAGATATCGACTGGACAATAGATGTTCGAACAATCAAGCCGAGCAGATAGCGATAATGAAAGCCCTTAAGGAATTACAAAATAATAACGACATAACAGAGAGATCTGTGGCGATCCACACCGACAGCAAAATAACACTTGATCTGCTAAATAATAACTCAAAGCACGGAGCTATAATTGAGGAAATAAGAAGGAACTTACGATCCCTAATAGAAAAAAACTGGAAAATACACTTTCAATGGGTGAAAGCTCACGCAGGGACTGAAGGAAATGAACTTGCCGACCAGCTGGCCAAACAAGCAACACGCAGCCTTGAACTAGAGCCGATATACGACTTACTACCTCTCAGCACAGTAAGAAGAGATCTACATGAGGAATCGATTAACGCATGGGAAGATGAGTGGGCAACCACTACCAACGGAACAATCACAAAGTCATATTTTCCTAATGTCCGAAGCAGATTAAAGTCAAACCTCAAGTTAACGCACAATCTCACAGCAATGATTACAGGTCATGGGAAATTTGGAGAATATTTACACCGGTTCAAGATTTTACAGGATCCAACATGCAGGTGCGGGAGAGATTTGCAGTCTACTGACCACGTTCTTTGGGACTGCGAGTTACTACAATCAGCCAGAGATGAACTCCGCAGAGAAGTGCTTCAATCGGGTGGACGATGGCCTCCAAATAAAAGCGAACTTGTTATAAAACACTTAAAATGTTTTTCCCAATTTGTAAATAAGATAGATTTTGAAACTTTACAAAATACTAATTAAGTTATTAAAAAAAAAAAAAAAACTGAAAATATGAAATCTAAGTACTGTGACTGTTTTTGAAACTTTACAAAATACCAATTAAGCGATTTACAAAAAACTGAAATGATTTTGAAACTTGACAAAATACTAATTAAGTGATGTAAAAAACTGAAAATATGACATCTAAGTATTGTGACTGTTTTTGATACTTTACAAAATACTAATTAAGCGATGTACAAAAAACTGAAAATATGAAATCTAAGTATTGTGACTGTTCTCATAAGCATGTAGTATTACATTATGTAATGGAGCATGTAGCTAAAACTGTGGTGTTAATAATAAAAAAAAAAAAAAAAAAAAAAAAATACCACTATTGTAGGCCTAGTTTACGAAACTGTATAGGAATCGTGAGTTTCTCGTTTAGTGATTGTATCTGAGATTTTGAAGTTGGTGGAACGTATTGCATTTGCCATGAGTGTTACCATTTTTTATTTTCCTATTTCAGCATTTTGGTTTCAGGTTTTTTAAATATAAATGGACTGAGCTGTTGTAAGGCAACAATATTTTTGTCTTGAAATGCTGGAGTCGAATGAAAATAGTTTACAAAGATGTGACACAGCAATTTTAATATGATGTTCAGCATTAAAAACTGAGTTCTTATAAATATTTTAACTCTTAGTATCATAAAAATAGGCTACTGTTGATACTGAATAAATATAGGCATATTTGTCAGAATCTTACATTTTTAGACATATATTACAAAAGCTTTATTACTCATGTTGTAAATATTAAGAATTGTTATTGACGCTGAGCTTATCGTCATTAAAACGGTGATTAAACATATTTATAGACATTAAACCATATTGGGCCACAGTTTACTATATAAAATTTTAATCTTACTCTAAATTGTTGTTTTATAAAATGTAGCTTAATTCCAATAAAGAAACAAGTTTATAATTTAATTTGTTTGTCGATTTGATTATTTATTACTGTATTCCTGAGTGCTCTCTCCTTCAGCTTCCAGCTGTAATAGGTCATACGTATATTAGGCGGAACCTCTTAAAAAACAAACAAACAAACTGCCCCCATTGGAGGTAGCCCAGTGGACTCAGTATACTCACAAAACAACAATAATAACAACAAATGATAAGTTAAAAAGAATAAAAATCCAAAAAGTACGTAATCCATTAATGAAAAACATGGTTGTGGAGGATTTCACATGATTTGTGTAGGACCGATAGCACAATGCAGTCCCTCAAGAAAGCTGGTAGGTTGAATTCCTTCCTGAAATCCTCAAAAAACTTCGGGATAGCTCCACGGGCAATCAGAAGTCCATACACCTTAAGATCCAGCAGATATTTGATCTTGAAATATTCTTCAGTAGGCTGGTAGATGTTAATTTTCTCAGTATGGGCTTCCAATGCCTGATGACAACCTTGCTCAAACCTGATGGTAGGATCAACAATTATTCCATGTCCATCTGTCTTAAATGCCAGAATATCAACCCGCCTTGCTGAACCAATGATGGCTACACAAGAGACCTCTTCTTCCACTGCCCATCCCTTTTTCCTCAATGCAGCAGCCAGCATGGAACGCACTATAGGGTGTCGAGAATTTCTAAGCAGCATTCCACGGTCACATTGTCCCAAGACGTGTGCAAGGGTTTCTATCTCTGGGCAGTATCTGCACCGGGCTTCCTCAAGGGACCACCCGGGAATGGAACCCACTGCTGCTACATTGTAATTCATTTTAAGACAGGTTATCCATTCAGACGTTGACAGACCTCTCTTCTTTAAGACCCAGGTGTTGGCTTTAGTGACTTCGCTGTAAAGTTCAACACCTTTGCCGCTTCCAGATAATTTTGTCCAGCTTTCATATCCCTTTTGCCGCAAACTGTCTCGAAATTTTCGAACTGTATTCTTGTTTACTTCAGCTGGAACAGAGAAGCTAAGCATATCACATGATGTCTTAAATTCATCATCCAAATTCCTGAGTGCATTCACATGTGATTATCTTATACCACTTGAAACATTAAAAATTTGTCAATTATAAATGGTACAATATCCTCATTGAATTTGGGATGCCAAAGATATTAGTTAGGCTGATCAAAATGTGTCTAAATGAAACCTATAGCAGAGTCAGGGTAGGGGAACTTATATCAGATAGGTTTGCCATTAAAAGCGTCTTGAAGCAAGGAGATGCACTATCGCCTTTACTTTTTAATTTTTTTCGGTTTTGAATATGTCATTAGAAAACTTAAGGAAAACAAAGCAGACCTAGAATTAAATGGCAATCACCCGATTTTAGCATATGCAGATGACGTTTGTCTTGTTGGACGATGATATAAACACAAAGAGAAAAATGCAGAAAGTCTTTTTGATGCCTGCAGGGGTGTTCGGTTGGAAATTATTACAGAAAAAAACTAAATAGGGCCTATAAGGTCATGAAACATCAAAATAATGCGCTACAAAATATTAGAATAGCCGGTAAATTGTTCGAACAAGTGGAGAAATTAAAATATCTGGGGGCAATTTTTGCAGATACGAATAATGTTAAGGAACAAGTTAAGCGTACACTCAAGAAATGCTTGTTTTTATGCAGTTCGGAAACTCTTACCTTCTCATCTCCAGAAATGTAAAAATCTAGAAATGAACATTTATAAGGCAATTACGGATATAATTATATCATATGGATGTGAGACGTGGTCGCTTAGTTTTCGGGAAGAACACAGTCTGAGAGTGTTCGAAAATAGAATGCTTAGGAACATATTTGGGCCTAATAGAGATAAAAATAGGGACTGGAGAAAACTGCATAACGACTAGCTTCATAACCTGTACTCGGCACCGGATATAGTTATGGAAATTAAATCACAGAGGATGAAATTGGCTGGACATGATGCGCGCATGGGGAGGAAAGACATATCTCAGAAATATTGACGGGGAGACCCGAAGGGAAGCGACCACTTGGAAGACCTAGACGTAGGTGGGAGGACAATATTAGGATAGATTTAAGGGAAGTAGGATTTGAGAGGGATGGTTGGATGGAGTTAGCACAGAGTAGGGTTGAATGGCGGGCTCAGGTAAGCGCGACAATGAACCTTCGGTTTCCATAAAATAGATAATGTTCCTTTAGCTGACTTAGTAATGGTCTATTGTCATTGAGTAAGTAAATAAGTAGGCCTATTTATTATACCATAGCTGAGCATAGGTGGAAAACTGATTTTAACAAGGAAATGCTACATAGGCTCTACAAGGGCTAGATGATGTCACCAATTATGAGGTTACCAAGTATAATATATATGTCCGGAAAAAAATGGGCTGACCCTCAAAATTTAAGTGCCGATAGTTGCCGCTTTTTGTCTTGTTCTGGACTTTAATAAGGACAAAAAAAAGTCTTTACTTTATGATTGAACATTATGTTCACAGAAATTAACAAAATAACCTTAACAGTATTGTTTTAAAACTCATTCAATCATGAAACAATATTTTTCTCCATTTTACAAAAAATGTTGGTTTACCCGTTTTTCCGGGGATGTTTCTGTTAATCTTTTACCAGAGGAAGGGTTTTGCTTCACACTCACATACACCTAATTGGCGATTTTCAAATACACATTCTTGTAATCAAACAAATTAAAGCTATTTAGAAAACTACAGAATTCACAAATGCTTTTTATTCATTCAAAATCGAACTACTGAATCATTTTTGTATAAACCAATGCTAATCTGATATCGGTGAAATCTCCAATCAAATCTCACGTATAAGGAATTTGTTGCCAGTCACTGACCAGACAGAGCGTGTGCAACTGTGTATTAGGGATTGTGCACGACTGCAGTTTGATAACCATCATTCTTCTGTCTGATCAGGAATAGGTGTGGTCCACTTTAATTAAGTTAAGAGTATTGGCTAAATATCTTTCCCTAACTTCCTCAAGGTGATATCTCTTGACGTTGTGATATTTCTTGCCCATTTAGCCTACTTCTCTGATTTACAGTTCTGTTGCCCTCATAAGCTTTTATGCTTATTGATGCTTTGCTTTCGTACAGACCAGCCTAATTGCCATAGTCTATAATAAACAAATGTGTGATCTGCGAAATATTAAGTATGTCTCTTGGTGTTTTCACAAGCAAATATATCATTCGCCAATTATTATTAAAGTCTATCTCAGCGAACCTGATAGGAAGGAAAAAAAAATTCTCCTCTCCTCGTTCCACTGGCTACAGTGGAGGCTAGTACGGTCCATTCCAAAAACATTGATTCGACTACTACGAAATTCATTGCTTCCGATTAAATGCTATGCATTGCATACACAATATATATTATATAGCAACATATATATATATATATATACAAACAGATTTTCTTATACACACTCACAGACACTATAACTACTAATTTAACTATACACAGGGCGAAATATGAAATTTGAAACGACACGTACAGAAAACCACTTCGAGACCGTCGGCGACAATGTTTTCTTGGAGACTGTAGTTGCCAAAGATCTGAAACAGGTACGCCATTCCTGATTTATCTCATACCCACGCTTATTAACACCAAGAAAATAATGTTATTTAAAATTAAGGCTATTGTTGTACATATTTTACTTATGATTACTATAATCACGATTAGATGGTTATCGCATCGCATCTCAAATAATACTACGTTGTTTATATTCCAGTAGTAAAACATTCTAACGTAAATATCAGAGCTGTGAGTAGGGGGTTGAAAGCGGTAAAAAGAACGGCAATTCGTCACATTGGAACTCCAGTCCGGTTCCATGGCGGGGACTGAGAATGTTATGATTTCCTATCAGGTTCCCTGAGATACAGTATAGGCACAACACTGTGAGACCGAATTCTTCTTTGAATAACACTGCTCTTCACGACAAAGCGACGGTCACAGGCCTAAGTTGCAGTAGGCCTACATCCGCGACGTTAAATAACCATAATTAAACGACAAAGCGAAAGTAGCATCTTGACGATAATGCTCAATTGCAAAGAGCATGAGTCAACCGTAACCAAACAAGTGCACTATACGGCTCACACTACACGAAGGAAACTGGTATGCGCCAATCCCCAGTCGACTCTTTGTGCCCTGTTGCCATACTTGTCGGAAGAAAGAAAGAAAGAAAGAAAGAAAGAGAGCGTAGATTTCCTGCTACTATAAAAAAGTATGGGACTCAGCCTAACTGTTCTGGAATGTGGGGAAGGCAGTGTATTCCAGAAATGTTACTTATCATTCAAAACCCCATATCCCAACAACCACATGTCGTAGAAACATGGTCATTTTACAGCTAGTTTCAGAAACACTTCTTTCTCATGGTTCACCTGAAATTTTTTGTTTGTCTTTATTTCTTGCCGCGCAATTGAAATTGCACAACGTACCGCTTCTGTTAGGCGCGGAGTTATCTGAACAGGGCATCGTTGCCTCACTATTCGCACAGGCTGGTCCAGCTAAAACCCCACCCTATTTTCCTTCGTATAACGTGAGTCGTATAAGCGAGCTTATAATTCTGTGCATGATCGTTTAGTCTGCCTCGGTTGTACACATATATTCGTTGCTTTACTGCCATAAGGTCGTCTGTGGATTTCTGCCAGAAAGTTGAATAGCCTACGCAATAGGGCCTATAGGCCTACGACCTTTTGATTCTGGAACTATTGGACAAAATAACATACAGCCATTTGGAATACATATCTACATTAAGTCAGAGTGGTTTTCAATATACAACCTTTTGGAACAAGATATTTTGCAAATGTTTGAAGTGAACGAGCACATGAGAAAACTCATTTTCAGTGGTAACTCGACATACGTTCTTCTGGCAATAAATCGTAGTATTGTTCCCACCACTGAATCCGGATGGATTTTCCAGCATGTAAAAATCTTGGGCAAGAAGTCCTCCTGTTTCGTGGATTTACGGTTTAGAGCCTCTGGAAAAAATACCGGTTCCTTTCACATCCAAGTAATACCTTAGTTTGCTCTAAATGGCCGACGAGACGATGAGCTTACCAGCTGTCAATCAGAAAATAAGTGTAACTGAATAAGTTGGTAATTGAAACCTCCACCAGAAGGATCTATGCTCCGTGCGCGGAGGGGAAGGGATTGATCCATCGATAATAATTAACATAGGACATCTAATGCTCATGCATAAATTATTTATGAAAAGCTGAAAGTATGGCAGTAGGCCTATTGTCTTGGATGCTGTACGTTAACAAGGAAATTGAACGGACAGTACGTTCGATCAGTACACTGAGAGTGGCAATTTTGTGAAGCGGTAATTCTTTGCTATTTCTTTAACTTATCCCTGAAGCGCGCAAATCGGGTCTTCATTGAAGGGCAGTGGTCTTCAAACCCGCGGCCCTTAGCTTAATTTTTTGGTGACCCGCAAACAAATTCTTATTTCAACGACAATGTCGATATTGACAATTTAGTGACAAAGGAACAGTGTCAGGTCTCACATTAAATTGAAGAATTTAAATGGAAGACTTGCATGAAGACAAAATAATGCACAAAATGCACATGCATAATGTTAAGTAATCCCTACAGACATTACAATATAATTGATATGTGTGTGTTACATAAGTATCATGTTATTAATAATAAATCAATATATCAATGCGGCCTGCTAGGCTTTCACAAAAAATAAAAATGGTCCTTTAGTTAAAAAAGTTTAATAACACTATTGTTGATCCTTTAGGTGTAACAGGTAGCCTACCTAAGATCTTGAATTTGGGTTCTGTAATAAAAAATTCATTGTCATTTAGGACGTGAAGAATTTAATACTTACCTTGTAAAGGAACTTGCAGCAAGTGTGAACAATTAAAAGCTAATTTAAATGAAACAATGCTCAAGACTATTTTTTGGGCTAAACAGATGAAATAATACAGTAGAAACAAACAATTACAAATAACTGGTGCCAAGTTGTTGTACAAACTTTCTCACAAATAACCTAGGTGTTAGATTTGTGTTATCCTGTTTTTAGGTTGACGATAGAAACCGGTAAGTACCATTAAAAAGTTGGTATACCACCAGATTTGAATTCCTAGGTCAAGAAAATAAATCTTGCAAGACAGCGCAAATTGAACAATGTTTAGGAACTTAGGCTCACTTTAATTAATTATTAATACGAGGGTTGGGGCAAAAGTCATGGCAACTATTTTTTTTCTTGAAGATACCAGTCCGGTTGGAAAATGTGACATATACAGACGAAAGGACAAGGTGTTAACTACATGTGTGGACAATGAATAGCACTGAAATATCGTAACACACTAATTTATTACGGTAGTATACAGGGCAATATGGCCTTCACGGTGCAAAAGAATGACAACACAGTACCGGTACACATAAAGTTGAAATGACAAACCTGGGCCTAAAGACCCTCCAAGTAGTCCCCTGCTACTGTCACCACACGCATTTGCCGCACCATGTGTGAATCGGGTCACCTGTTGGCGCACAGCATTAGCAATGTCCTCTCGTGTTACAAACCGCCCCACGTAGTGGTTCCTTAATCTTGCGAATGAGATCAAAGTCACAGGGCGAAATGTCGGGAGAGTACGGTGGGTGCTCCAATTCTTCCCATCCCCAACGTCGCAGTAGCTGCCCTACACACTCTGCTTTATGTGGTTTTTCATTGTCGTGCAGGATTATTGCACTGTCCACAAGATCCGGACGTTTCTCCCGAACGCCACGTCGTACCTGTCGCCAGGAAGTCCATGTAGTACTGTGCGGTCACTGTTCTGCCATGAGGAACAAAGTGGCAAACAATGACACCCCTGACGTCATACGCGACGATCACCATCAATTTGACTGGGGAAGGATTCTGACGGAACTTCTGCCTTCTTGGTGATCCAGCATGTCGCCACTCCGCGGACTGACGTTTCAGTTCTGGTTCGTATGCCCTGGCCCAAAATTCATCGATGGCGATTATTCGTGACAAGAATTGTTCGCCGTCCTGTTGCCAGCGTGCAAGGTGGTCGGAGCATATTGCATAGCACACCCACCTTTGAACTTCCATCAGTGCATGCGGTACCCACCGCGATGCGATTTTGCGTAGATGCAGCTCATTACGCAATATCCTGTGGACGGTGCGTTTCTCGATGCCACTTGCCCTCTCTAACGCTCTTTGCACACTACACGATTTCGCCCGGACGACCAAAAGTCGGACGGGTTTTAATCGTACGACTTGCTATTGACGCTCATTGCACACTACACGATTTCGCCCGGACGACTTTAAATCTTGTCGGGTTGCTTTTCACTCTACGATTTTATTTTTACCAGTTGTGTTGAAAGTACAGCCTGGTAAGGTTGTTATTATGGATCGTGAACAAATCCTTGCATTATGGATGTTTTATCGTCGACGGAAAAGACAAAGGCGCAATCACCTTTACTGGGTTCATCCAATTAATCAGAGACGTGAGGAAGTTGGGATGTTCTACACATAATTGTATAAAACCTGTTGAAATGCTGGCTATGACTTTAAGGTGTTTGAACACTGCTTTGTTATTGCTGGTGTTTTAATTAATATGCCATTGAAGCGTAATAATAAATTGTAAGGTTTTACTGCTGAATTTCTATTACATTTTAAACACTCTTAATTTTTCATGATTTGTTTTACTAAAGCACCCTACATAAACAAACATGAAAGATAAAATGCTAAGTATATTTACGAAGAACTACTAAAAAATTAAACTCAGTATATTCTCGTGTTACAAAAGAAAGTTGATAGGATTATTACAGATTCAGAAAAACTAGAACACTGTAAGCCATTATTTATTAGGTTCGGGTACGTAACAGTAATTAACTTAAAACTTACATGTATCATGTTATTGTCTACAATAAAAACAGATTACAGGATTATTATTGCAGGAAGGATGTACATACTTACAATGCTAGGAATAGTGTTTTTATTGGCAGAATGTTTAAGGTTCGTAAATAGCCAACAAAGCAAACAAACTGAATCAAGCATCGTGCAATGGAGACAGCTGTCGTACGATTGAAATCGTCTAGTGTGAAAGCGTGTATTTGATTACATAGGCCACTGAGCAGAGAGACGACACGACAGTCGTCTGGCTCCAGTGGCACTGGACGACTGCAACACGACTAAAAATCGTGCCCGTGTCGTAACCGTCCAATGTGAAAGGTCTCATTCTCTTTATCAGTCGACTAAAGAAAATTACCCGTGCGACTTTCAATCGTCCGACCGAAATCGTGTAGTGTGCAAAGAGCGTAACTCCAGTAGCGTCCATCGTCTGTCTTCATCCAGGAGTTGCTCGATGACGGCACGTGCCACGTCGGTCCGCACACTGACAGGTCGTCCCGAACGTTGCTCATCACTGGTTGACACACGTCCTTGCTGAAACTTTCCTACCCAACGTGCTACTGTACGGTATGGTAGGGCATTATTCCCAAGGGTTTCCACTAATTCACTGTGACATTCCATCGCATTTCTCCCTCGGAGAACGGCTATTTTGATGTAAGCGCGCTGCTCAACACGGGTTACTTCCATCTCTCACGACACTCACCAACTTACTGATTTCACAGCCCTCGCTGCGCTACTACCAGCTATCACAGAGCCATCTGTTCTGCATACACACTATGCCTGCAGAACTTCCACATGACACATATACGTTTGTGATCCGTTCACATATCTTCAAGAAAAAAAATAGTTGCCATGACTTATGCCCCAACCCTCGGATTTTTAAAGTGGAGATATTTCTATGAACATGAAGTAGAGAATCTGAATGGCCTTACTTTTATTTTTTCAAATTTGTTAAAGAAATTGTAGTATTACAGTGAACGCCGTTTAATGTAACCGCAGATAATGTTATCATTCGGGTAAAGTTATAATTTTTATGCAGTCCCGTACGGATTAATACTGATACACTGAAAAAATGCGGTTTATTATGATCAAAGATTTGGTTTATGCTATCACATTGTCCTTTGTACGGCTTTATTTTTCTAAGTAGACCTACTGTACGTCATTCAAAATTTTATTTTTTAGGGTTTCGTTTCTAACTCAACTGTATTGTGTTGTATTGGAAGTAGCAGCACCGTTTCCACCTCCCAGGATGACCAGTTCGAGGGGGTGCTCTTTTCAGCAACAAAACTTGTTTCACTCCTCAGTTAAGCCTTAAGCTGCACCTTTTGATTTATGAAGATAACAGTGTTGACATGCAGTGATGGTTAGTGTAAAATGAAAAGACTTGAAAAGACAGGTGTCACCAGTTTTGCTACGTGATGTTTACCACAGATCAGTAGAGACTTCCAAAAACACTCTTAACAAAGTATGGAGTATTGGTTAATGGACTCCTAAATGAAAACAGATACAATTAAAAAAAATGTTACTGGTTGAAAAAATAGTTGCTTCCAGTCTAATATTGTATTATAAGTGGTTCAGTGATTCGCAGTTACGTGAATAAATAACTTTTAATTCTATTTTTGTAGTGTATTATCTTATGTATGAATTTATAACCTTTAATTAATTCTTTCGGCTACTGTTATCAATCTGTTAATATTATCAGATTAGTTGCGTCCCGAAGTGATCACGATAAGCGGCGTGCTTTGTATATATTTAAGTCTACTATTGTTATTATTATTATTATTATTATTATTATTATATTATTATTATTATTATTATTATTATTATTATTATTATTATTACAATTTAACTTAATTTGCAATTTTAACTGCATGTTTATCACAACGCGTATTTAGGATACCTACTTGGCTTTAACTCACTAGTATGCTCCGTAACATTTTATTCCCATTCATCCGTTCCTATTGTTTTGTGATAACTTCTTGACTGATATTAAAATGTAAGTACACAGTCTATAATCCGGCGTTTGCCTTGGCGAACGAGAAAACCATGTAAACCCTAATCATACTGGTCACCCATGAGGTGTGAAATATGAATGCGGGACCTGTTTGTTACCTGTCACCTCGCTCGGATTGGTTTTAGTGTGTGCGTTACAACACGGGTTTGTTATATTTCACAACAATCAATTAATCATGCTTTATTGTTACTGTCCTTCTAATAAACAAAAGAATAGCATATTGCATTATTTTTTAATGTGTTCCGTTCTTGTGCATTGAAGTAATACTTATTTCGTATCTATCTCAATAGGCCTACTAGTTAATGTTATAAAGAAATGACTCGGAAAAATGATTATTTTGTCTCCACAACTTTGACATTCTAGCGTTTCATTTCTACCGTAGTTGAGATAATTTAGCAAAGTCGGAATTGGACATGAGTAAACCGTCCCCTAAGTAGGCTACTTGTTGTGAGAGAAACGAATATAGTTATGTTATTAATAATGAATTATAAGCACAGAAATGTACATTTTTAACAAAATTGTTAGATCCATTTTTGTTTAAAACATTAAAAGTTTGGAAATAGTTTTCATTGAACCTAGCCTTAATGTTTTAGTTATAGAAACCAAATTGTAGGGTTGGCAGTAAGAGTCCAACAAAGTCCACAATCTAAAAGTAGAAGTAAATGTAATGCACCGTTTTCCTCCACAGGCCTGCTGAGACGGACAGGCATCATTCCAAAATAGTTATTTATGTATCAAGTAGGCAAATAAAGCTTTAGCGGACGAATCTAGTATTGCGGCCGGGGCGTAAGCCGAGGCTGAAACACTGGATGAGTCCGCTAAAATTTATGCGTACATGGTGCATACAATATTTTTTTACAATGGCGATTGTGTTTACATGTTTACAAGCTTCGCTTGCTGTGGATTGTTTATTTTCCTTAAACAAATCTTTTAAAGACATCGTTAAGATAATAATGTTGATTAATAAAACTAAATATATTTTCTTCAATTCAAATTACACGTCATTTTTATCATATTTTCTGCAACGAATCTTGTTAAACGAAGCAATCGTACAAGAGGCTCATCTGAAGCCGTTCCTTTCAGCTAGCACTGGTGGTCTAGCGCACTACGACTATGGTACAGTAAAGCGAACTTCGTGCGTTCGAGTCTAGCCCCATTCATAAAAATATATAAAAAGTTATTATTGTAGAATTTATTTCTTAAATTCAGGATTTCTAAATGACAAGATTGACTATGCTTATTTATAGACAATGAACAATAAAACCCTTAACATATAAAATTGAACTTACACTGGGAGACACTGCAGATGTGTCTAAGAACCATAGTTGGAACTACGTCCACTAGAGGTTACCATGGCAAATTTACCGGCCTTGTACAGTAAAATTACTTTACCGTACTGTACCGTACCGTACCGTACCGTACCGTACTGTTAGCAGTCCGCGAAACAGCCACTTTGCGGAGCGTGTACTAAAAACATCTTTTTCGGGTTCTAGCATCGTGGAATATTTTACGGTGTTATATAGATTTTGATTTTTTTGTTACGATCATTAAATGTTTTCTTTACGTTAGTAGTAACCATAAAAAAGTAAAGTGTCCCCTTTATAGGGCATGGAGGCCCAGAGGGTTCCAGGTGGTTGAGGTTTCCAGATTTTTAGACATTCAGCACGTGAAGGTGCCTTACGCACCGGCCACCTTTACCCCAGGATTGCTCCTGGTATACATTTCTGTTAGAGACTGAGTCGACCTCAAAGCCATAGTGCCACTAGAAGGTTTAGACCAATTGGAAAACTCAGACTTCATCGGGGAATGAACCCGCGTCCTTCCGGCTTGTAGCGCAGCGCCTCAACCACTACGCTACGGCGTACCCCTGAAGTATTGTAATGTAGTTTAAGAAGGTTATATTGTAATGGTCTATAAGACCCGTGTAGTGGATGAAAGCCATTTCGTCCATCGATTACTTGCCAATATACCTATTTTAAGTGCTGAAAACTCAAGATATGTATGCAGATTCTATGAACAGTGCATAAAATCAGATTAGAAGAAGTTTCGAGTAGTGACTTATGCCCATTCTCCTTCACACCATTCTGAAAGCAGTGGATAAGATCGTGTATATTTAAATTATATTTTGGAGACTTAATTCAATTGATGCGTGGCGAGGATATACATTATGGATGTGTGACCTTAGAATTGAATGACCAGTGAATATTGCGTGTTACTACGACACGTGTGGATCCTCGCCACAGCCTTCTAAAATATCTGCTTATCTCTTGTTTTTATCCACAGGCGTAACTTATCACAATTACTCCAGTTTCACTTAGTCTATATCATGAATACGTGTTAAAATCATTCCAAGTTCACTACAGGGACAAGACATTCTTAAGGCTCACAATACGGTTCCTCGGATATTCCAATTTTCTTGCGTTTTAGTTGGATTTTCTCAGTCTTCCGTTTATCAGTTTTCAATCATATTATTACGGATATTTACGTGTCTGCTAAGGGTAGCGGAATTGTCTACCTTTACAGTGTTGATACAATCTACCTTTTCTCAAAAACTACTAAAGTCAGGCGCTTTATGTTTTTACAGTTTCTGTGTCAGTTCTGAAACAATTTATAATAAATATATTTATTTACTGAAATATGATTTTTTTAATAACGAATTTTTATCAACTTTTTAAGTACCATACGATATGTAAATAGCTCATAGATTATCCAATTCTAAAATAAATGTTTCCATAAATGTGACGTCTGAATAAACAAATTATGAAAATTTCAAATTTATAGGTTAAGTAGAAGCTGAGGAAAGGTAGCCTACATTTTATTTAAAAAAGTAAACTTACGAAGAACTAGCTTCAAAGTTAAAACAACCCTACTCCATAGACTGGATCTTCTGAGAAAAAAAAAACATGGATAGAATTATCGTAAAATTATGTATGATACACCATTTTAAAGAGGAAAATCCAAACAATAAACTACAATAATTTAAAAATCTCAATTTTCATCCTGAAAACATTCGAGCTTCTTAATTAAAACGTACCTGATCAATAGAATGGATCTTTTCAGAAAAAAAAAGCATGGATAGAATTGAATCGCTTATTTTAGGAAGGGCACATAACATTTTTGTTCTTTCACAATTGATATTATGTTAAATATATTCTATTGGGGTGATCAGATTTAATATAGAAAGAGCACAGCCCTAGCCCACTACTATATTCAATTATTCATAGCTATGGCTATTAGGAAAACACGCTTATTTTAGAAGTGGCACAAATCCGAGATTTGGAAAATGCCATATCACTTTTTCCAAGGAACGCTCTTTTGAAAATAAATACCCTATTAATGAAAACAAAATACCAGACATAAGAAAGATTTTCAAATATGTAAGCCAAGAGGCAGAGTCTTTCTACGAGAACACTGTGAAGTGACCAACTACATCTCGAAACAAAGCATAGTTTGTAATGCCTACAGATAAAATAAAGACACATTTCCAAGTTTATCAATAAAGCATTCACTTAAACGAGTGGGCACGGTGCTTTTGGCAATCAGTTGGTCTCGTAGTTCTTGCCTTCTGCGACAGGTGGCAGCTCACGGCGTCCATTCAAATCGAAGCTTCTTTTGTTTTGGGTCTTTTTTTAAAACAACGGATTTTGACAACACGAAATGAATTCATTTTAGTATGATAGTAAAATTAACAGAATTTATTTTATTTTAATTACAGGTTGTTTATTGCGCAGTTTTTAGTTGCTACTCTCGAGGTTTCGAGATCGTCCCGTGTTCTATAGAAATTGATTTCATACCAATGTTATGAAAATCAGTTTAGAAATTAACATTATAATAACATTAAGCGTTTTATATTATGGCCGAACAAAAAATACGTGCGGTATCATTTGCAGCTTGGATATTGTAGCATAATAATTATATTTCAACAAATATGATATTTATAAAATACTAGCAGCTAGACTATTATAATACGATTTTATTTCAACCGACAGGACGGTAACAGGAAAATACTTTTTATAAGTTATAATTTGTATCTACACTATTTTAGGATGATTCACTAAACGATATTATGAGAATACTCGCGTTATCATAATATGCAGACAGCATTATAGAACGATTCTATTTGAATAGATAGTACAATATTAGCAAAATAATAGCGATATCGTAATATGCACCTAGACTAATATGTGATGATTCTGTTCCAACTGGTAGGACGATACTAGGAAGATACTGTCGATATCATCTGCAGCAAAGTGATCCCTCAGCAGAGAAGAAGAGAGGAGGCATTTAGCAGTTGTCACATCATGTAAGTCTAGTAACACAGTAATAATGTAATATGTTTGCAACAAGAGCATTTAATTCGGAAGTCCAAGGCCCCGGGGTTAATAAATTGATAACTGGTGTGCGTGATGCAGAGAATGCGCGCTCACATTCCGAAACTGGATGCATAGCAGACAGTCACTGACGTCACCCGATGCATTACGATCATGCCTCTCAATTAACCTCAACACAATCAATTTGAAGGACATTTATAAAGTAACATTTTTACGAATTAGCATCCAATCCAATGTAATCTAGTTGCTTTCTCTATTTCTTAAAATACTCTATAGAACTCGGGTGCGAGTGAAAATTCTAGGCAGTAGGTGAAAATTCTGTAGGTTGCATGAGTTACTTTCACCGCTACTCCACCATCATATTCGTTATTAAAATCTTTATGTGACGAAACTCGTAATCAAGAGTGGAATTTATTAAGACTATTCCATGAATAAAATGTAAAGGAGTATATAAATAATATTTACTTTCTTACTTGCATTGTTTAGAATCAAATCAATATTCTGTCAGCTGTGAGTGAGATCACTGCATTCTGAATAAATGAACAGTCGATGAATCGAATGAGTTGCGAGTATAACCAATGGTATCATTAGTGCGAAGTAATTAACCTAATTCAGTTGAGCTAACATCATAAGAATATCAAAGCACACGAACTGGCTTGCACGAAATCGAAATTGTGTTTTCAACCAATGAACACTTAAATTATTTTAATTTCAGACAAGTTATGCTGTATAAAATAAAGTATTTTTGTTCTCTTCATTGGCAGCATGTGAAGTACTAATCACTGTATACTGGTACCTTCGTTTCCAGTCACGAGCTGACGTTTTACTAGATAAAGTCGCACCCTTGTGTTTCTAGCAATCTTGTTCGTCTATCCGTCTGTCCGTCTGTCTGTCTATCCGTCTGTCTGGTTGGCTGTTTGTCCGAATATCCGTCTATCTGTCCGTCTATCCATGTATCGGTATGCCTTACAAATTTTTACTTTTGATTTCTGGACAGAAGATGAGAAGATCAAATGAATGGAATAATCAAAATAAACAGCTAATGACCGTTTTCGCAGTTTGATTCCAACATAAACATTGAAGCTTGTCTGTACAGAAGACTAGTGGTAACAGTATCGCCCTTGCTGCTAATAGTATTCTGAGGTGAAGATTAATTTAAAATCCCTGTCACAAGCTGCCCCTCCCTCTGATACCGAATAATTATTAGATAGGCATCAGTTTGGAGAATAACTGATGTATGTGTCACGCGGTGGAAAACAGAAGGTCGGAACGACGTAATATGTTACTACTCCGCCACCATTGTCACTGCAGGTTGGCTTTCATATTTGGAAACTTGTTTTCCATTGTACTGCATTCCATTCGCAGCACCGCTCGAATTTACTCAAACGGCAACATCTTTCAAACCAGTGCGCATGGCAACACAATACCTGAATATTTTGGCATTTCGGCATACACCTATTGTGATCAACTTCAGCTCCATTATGATTTATGCCTTCTCTGGTATTAGATAGACAAAATACTTAGACGTCTTGATCCCTAATCTGTCACGTTAGAAGAAAGTTTAATTCTGAATGAGGATAATCTGACTTAACATTTTAAAACTCTTAGGGCCAGTTGTATAAACATGTAATCTGTGGTTAGCATGCAAAATTACCTTTGAGTTACATTTAACTGTCTGTTTTTGTTGTATAAACGTTAATCCAAGTTTATATCATCCTAACCAACAGTTTAATATAACTGGTGAATTTTGCAAGTTAAAACATTAACTGATAATTTTGAAATTTTAAATACATTTAAAACAGTGAAAAGCCACTAGAAATTCATTTTATAAGTACAATGTGAGTTATTAATTATTATTTTCATATAATTTAAAATTAATTTTGCTTTTATTTTGTCTAATGACATTAAAACTACAGATACAGGTACCTTAACTTTGTTGTTGATTATGGTAGCTCTATATTACAAAACAGCAGCATTTATTTATAGATTTCTGATTATTCTGATACAGTACGGTACCTCATCTGGTGAAGCAATGAAAATATATCATGCTTCTCATGTATCTCATAAGAGAAGGAATCCTTTATTAGTACTGAATGATATGTTACCGAAATTTGAGTAGAAGAACTAGACAGAGGTTATGTCTCCCATTGTAATCAATAACAAAGCGAATTCGTTCCATACGAATTATTGTGATTGGAAGCTTGCAAATAGTTAATGGGGACAAAGGAACAGCCAGTAGAACCATTCATAATGTGACAAGATAAAATTATGCTTTAAGGCCTCGGTTTATTAGAATGCCAAGTAGGGACATTGACATAAGAAAACAATACTAGATTTCTACAATATTCGTAACCTTCCAGGCATTACAGGTGCTGTAGGTTGCACTTACACACCTAAACACCTCTATGGACAGGTTAAAGCAGTTCGAAACAAAAATATACATAGCTTCAAAGATATGATTTTGGGAAAAAAAAAAAGAACTTATCTTTATTAAACAATTGAAAATAAATACCAAAGAGGTATCCTGAGTCCACTCCTCTTCAATATATATGTAAACGATTTGTTTAATTTAAAATTGTTTGGTAAAATGCTTTTGTATGCCGATGACACAAATATTTTCTATACAGGACGAACAGAAGAAGACTTAGCATATGAAATGCAACATGATCAATTGGTTTAATTATAATAAATTAACAATAAACGAAGATAAAACTAAATTCATGTTCTTTCACAAGCGATCACACAGACTTCAAACCAATATAAACTTAAACATAAATAATAAGGCAATAGAGAGAATTGAATTTATTTCTTTTTTAGTACTAAATATTGACAGTATCCTTTCTTGGGAATCTCAAATTGACAAAATTAAGAAGAAAATTCTCCCAGTAGTCGGTATTATAAACAGATTACGTCTTTCAGGAATGTCCAGTCAACTTCTTAAAATTGTATATTTTTCTTTAATCCACAGTCATCTTACTTATATGAACATCATATGGGGCAATTGCAGAAAAAGCCTATTTCATGAGCTAGAAGTATTTCAAAATAGAGCGATTAAAATTGTTTAATATTCCCTTTAGAACCCATACTAGTGATATATTCAAAATTTCTGGAATCAAGCCACTTTCTGTCTCTACAAATGCAGCAATAGTCAGTCACTTACATTCTATCAAATATAAACTTATTAAATCCAACACCACCTTAATTACACCCGAAGATGTTCATCTCCATAACACAAGACAAGTCAGTCATCTTTTTGTAAGTCATAGCGAATCCACTACGTATGGCCTAAATGGAATATTACCTCATGCTATAAAATTGTATAACATGTTACCTGAAAGTGTGTCCAGTTCCATTAGAAATTTTAAATCAAAAGCACTATCATATTTTTTAGATGTGTACTTTAGTCAGTAGGATAGTTATAATATATTACTGTGAAGTCGTTTTAAAAAAATGCATATTTCAAAATTGCTTAGTATATTTCAATTTTTTTTGTGGTTTGTAGTATGTTTGTCACAGTGAATTTGTTATAGCCTTAAGATAATTGTAGTACGTGTTGTAATTTCTTTTTTCCTTTGAATCAATGTATTTATGTCACCCCTCGCACGAGCTTTGCTCTTTGGGGTTGTATTATATTATATATTAAATAAATATATTAAATATATTAAATATGGTGCTTAGTCTTTAATTAAACAATTGAAAATCAAATTACAAAGATATAAACATAATACTCCTTGCAAATTTCCCTCAACTTTTGCACTGTTGCCAAATGTTTCATTATTTCCTCCAGTTATTTAAAACTGTGAGTTACACCATATACGGTTATTTTTATACAACATAACTAGCTAGTTATTGTCCAACTTTCAGTTAAAAACAACTACAAGTTTGTGAGTTTTATACAACTGACCCTTAGTAATGTGTTTGACACTGTGTGAAAAACAAGAAGAAATCCTAAGTACATATTGTACCTACACTTTTTGAGAAAAATTAGAAACTTATTGCAAAGACGTACTATTCTTGTTTTCTACGGGTGTCTTTCAACACCAGCAGTTATAAATAAACTGCACAAACTGTAGGTGGGCATATAGGCCTAGCAGAAGAACTGACAAATAATTTGACAGAACTTAGGATCCACGAAGTCTAATTCCTGAGTTTCGAGATAGTGAACTACGGAAAATCTGTTCTTGTAAATCATTATTAACGTGGCTATACACTATAATTTTTTTAAACAATGCAGTAATACATTTTCTCTACGTCTCAAACTTCATATTACCAAATATTTAGCCTTATTTTACAAAACTTTGTACTGTATGTTTATAATAATTTAGTTTGTTGCTACGAACAGAATGTGATAGAGACGGTCTAGCTTCTACAAATTTTAGAAATTTGACCAAAACAGTCTATAATACGAGTGATGTCTCTTAACATTTTTGTTTGTATTAGTTACAATTTCTTTCCCATCCACATTAACAAGATTTTTACCGCTTTCTTCACAGTTTTATCGACATCTCTTCAGTTCTAAGACACATGAAGGATCTTTGCAAAATACAAATAAAAAAGTGCATAGATATATTTCTATCCAACCAAACGGTATTGCAGTTTGAAGGAACGAAAAATGTGGAAATATACTTTTAGGTAAATTGCATGCAAAACTAATTTGTAAACTAACTTGTTACAGTTGTCACCTCGTTTCACATAAGTGTAATTATTATCATGATTAGGCCTATGTTAAGAATTAGCAGTATGATATAACGGCAAGCCTGCTCGTGTAATATACTCAATGTGTCAAAACATTGACGTGTTCTTACCTCAGAGAACAAAACGACGACATAAACCTAGGGTCCAATGTTATTATTGTCAGGATATTCCTGTGTGGCGCCATGTTGTATAAATATAATTAAAGCTGTCGATCCTTATAATCTTTATGTATTTAGACTTAAGCTATCCTACATAAAATTAATTGTAATTATTTTCTATTTTCCAGGTAAGCCTTGCTGACTACTACTCAAAGAAGCTTATGACTAAGTAAGGATAACCCCATTTTGCATAGGCCGACATCATTTATTTAAAGGTAAGAAATGCCTGAAAGGCCTGGATAACTAACTAACCAAACAACCAAGCAACCAAACTTTGTGGAACAACGCTGCGTCATCTTTAGATACTTGGTTATAGACGTGAAAAATACTGGTTGGAATTCGTGCCATCTGACAGGTTAAGTAATATTGTACCCATCAGTCTCACTAATAGCAGCTTGAGAGGGGCATGGTTGGGGAGAGATATATGAGCGGGATCAATGAGGAGCGAGGGGGATTATTTCGGTTCAAGGAATAATATTTCCATGGTGGAACGAAACATCTTCAATAGCCAATTTCTTCCCTCACTGCACTCGTAAGGTTTTTTGGAAAGTGATTCGTTTCTTTTATTGCACTGAACAAAAACGTAAATTCTCAGTGTTGTTATGCTTGATGTTTTCTTGATTATTATTTTCTTATCTGTATACTCATTTTCGTTTCATCGTTCTTTTAATAGCAATATTACTACTATATTTCCTATAGAATAACATGTCATCACATTCTCGTAATTTTTTCTCTTCATATTCGTCATCTTCAGAATCATTATCATAACAACGACATCATCTCGTCATCTTACTCCACTTCTTAACGATATTAAAGTCGTTATCATTAGGGCCATGGAGAGAAAGCAAGGGCCCCAGGGACCAAATTTTCCCGGGCCCTACTCAAATATTAAATTCACCACTGAAACCCAACCTCACCCTTTATAATGTATGCAACAAAAAGATTATATAATGATATTACATAATTATTAAGTGCCAGAATGGTACCGGTACCTTATGAGATTATGTGGTAGGTGGGAAAATATCTGTCCGTCTGACTATCTGTCTGTCCGTGAGTCTGTAAGCGAAATAACTCAAATACGCTTTATCGCATTTTCATAAAACTTGGTATATGCATTTATAACACCCATGGGACGAAGCTTATTGATTTTTGATCAAATTGGTTGACTGATGCCGGAGTAAAGCCCAATTTAGCGCCTATTTTATGGTAATATATAGCGCCAGGATTTTTAGGCTTTTATAAAAGGTATTTCAGCCTTTTATTTTCGTGGAGGAGCCCTGTTTAGTGTTTAAACAAACTATTTTAGCCACCTTAATAAAACACTAATATTAACACCAAAATTTTTATTAAATGCCAGTATGGTACTTCATGAGATTGTGTGTGGGGACGAAAAAAAGTCTGTCCGTCCGTGTGTCTGTACGCGCCATAACTCAAATACGCTTTTTTGGATTTTCATTAAACTTGGAAAACACATTTATAATGTCCTTGGGAAGAAACCTATTGATATTGAAGAAAATCGGTTCACCGGTACCGGAGTAATGCCCAATTTGGTGCCTATTTTAATAGATTATATTAGAAAGGCGCCATAACTCAAATACGCTGTATCGGATTTCCATGAAACTTGGTATACGCATTTATGACGTACTTGAGAAGTACCCTATTGAATTTGTACCTAATCTGTTGACCGGTACCGGAGTAAAACCCAATTTAGTGTATATTTTAAAGGCGCAATAACTCAAATACGCTTTATCGGATTTGTATGAAACTTCGTATACGCATTTATAATGTTCATGGGAAGAAGTCTATTGATATTCGACCAAATCGGTTGGCCAGTAACAGAATAATGTCCAATTTAGTGCCTTTT
The DNA here is from genome assembly GCA_964059195.1 of Ectobius pallidus. Lineage (NCBI taxonomy): Eukaryota > Metazoa > Arthropoda > Insecta > Blattodea > Ectobiidae > Ectobius > Ectobius pallidus. The sequence goes on along the minus strand of CAXKWD010000007.1, from coordinate 34,490,346 downwards.
ATGTTAATATATAAGAAGTCGCGATAACTCAAACATGCTTTATTGGATTTTCCTGAAACTTTGTACAGCAATTTACAATGTACATGGGAAGACGTCTACTGATATTGTATCAAATCGGTAGACCGGTACCGGAATAAAACCCAATTTAGTGTCTATTTTAAAGACGCGGTAACTCAAATAAGCTTTACCGGATTTTTATGAAACTTGGTATACACATTTATAATGTCCATGGGAAGACATCTGTTGATATTGGGTAAAATCGGTTGACCTGTTTCGGAATAATGCTCAACTTAGTGCATATAATATGGTAATATACGTATTCGAAAGAATTTGTGAAATGCAAATCAGTTATCATGACAACATAGCCTATTGTTATACTGTGATCTTATAAGAGTTTGGCAATTGAAATACAGTTAGCTATGACAAATAACATTATTGCCTTACATGCGCTTATCCAACTAGACAGTTAAACTGACCCAGGTGGCCGAGATGGTAACGTCTTGGCCTCACATTCTGGGGTTCCATGGTTCAAATCCCGAAACCGGCTTATAACCGGATTGTGCTCGACCGGTCAAACGTAATTCGAGTAAACCGAGGATCTGACAGAAAATTTGCCCATCGACCGGTTACCCTACAGTTTTCAGGATGTGCCTTAAATCAACTCCATGGCCACATTAATATTTTCCTATTAGGCCTGCACAAAAAGCAACTGAAACTGAATATGTCTTCTTAAGTGGCCGGTCTTCTTAATTCAGCTTGAAAATTGAAGAGGTCAGAGTTCGATTACTTGCAAAACTAAAACACTCTTGATTTCATTATTTAAATTATTGTCAGTTATTTTTCTGTCGCACGATTTAACTACAGTTTAAAAACCTTATTTGGAAATACTTTGTCAGAAATGATGATTTCCACGCAGTGAGATGATTGATCCGTATTAGCTTGTTTATAATTAGCTTGCACTTGGTGGGCTGTTGATGTTACCTGCTTAATCTCTCTATATATATAAAAGGTTTTGTCCTGACTGACTGAATGAATGACTGACTGACTGATTGACTGAATGACAGGAATCAACTTACAGCCTAAACTATAACAGGTAGAGACTTGGAATTTTGACAGTACCTTCGTTTCATAATGTAGGTGCTCACTAAGAAAGGATTTTGAAAAATTCTGATTCTAAATGCCAAAAAATAAATGTTTTTGAAAATACTTAATCCCTTTTTACATAGAATTATCAATTCCAAATCACAGAATATATTGTTGCCAAATGGTATCAGGTGGGCTTGGAAAAAACAATTGAAATGCACTTTTGACAAATAAGAGAAGTTATCAAAATAATTCATGTTATAAATAAATATTACAGAATGAAATCCACTAAAATAATGGAATCACATAACTTTCTCTACCCTGGAAATAGAGAAAACAAAACGAGGTATGGTAATGTGTATATTATTATATTATATCGCAGGTTTTTGGAGAGAAAAGTATGAAAGTGATAATGCTTTATGGTAATATAAGAGTGGGAAATTTCCCGCCTCGATATTACAATTTTATGTTACAGGAATTTCTGTTTCTTCTTATTTAAACCTCTACCAGGCTTGCTGTGCACTGTACAAGCGATGGGATGCAACATTCTAGATCCTCTATGAGCCATAAAAAACTATATCAAGCGTTTTCTGAGGGAATAGTTTGAGTGTAATAAGTCGTTCTTCCTATTTCAAATTATAAATGCCTATATAAGGACCTAGAATTTAAAATTGAAAATCCTTCATAAGCTAATTTCCAATTACAAAATACAAAACCCGGGCGACGCCGGGTCTTTTAAGCTAGTTTATAATATTAATGTGACCTTAATTTTCATAGTTGTAGAATTATGAACTCCACAGGTAGAATTAACCGCTGCGATAATTAGAAGGCTTTACGTACTATTTTTCGGCAGATACCTTGACCGTGAGGGATTGGAGGGCACAGTTTTGGCAAACAGGTGTTTCCAGCATGGTCTCTTCCACATCACTAACTACAGTCTGAACTAATCGCAACTCACAATGGATAGGAAGTGAATGGAAAGATTCTTCCAGGTGTGGGGAAATCAGTATTCTGAAACCTTATTCACAAATTGACATGCATTCTACAGCGTGTCTAAACTCACAATTATCTTATTTGGGATCAGACGGTTATTATAGGAGGTGTATGCGCGTTGGGGTAAATTAAGGACAACATATTCATATTCATACAGTGCATACACTGCACGTAGCTGCTGTATGCCACCTTTTACAAAATTTGAACAATTTGACTGTGACAGGACAGATTTTCATAAAACTGCACACTACATTTGGATGCGTGGCCGTGTTAACGAAGATTTTCTTCGCATCGGGAACCATGCTGATTTCCGACGGGGTCCATATTCATAGCTCTTAAATTCAAGAGTATAGATTTCACATGTAAATTATTATCAGTGGCGCCAACTTTTGAAAAACATTGAGTCGGCTCAAAGATTTTAGTATTTTCACACTTCCACCCCCTATTAAGGTTTATGACATGGTCTTATAATGTAATATTGATGTAACTACAGATAAATATACAACTGTGTAAGAAACGATTTCAATGTTAGTAATAACAATCATATTTTGTAATTCAACCGCCAAGAAAGTGGTGGGTAGCTGGTTAACAACATTTTTTAAAAGTTTATAACATTGGATACATTAATTCTTTTAATTTTAGGTCCTAGGCAATAGGAATATTTGGAGGAAAGTTGTGAAGTAGAGTATTTTGTACACTTGTCATGTACATAAAAAGGATACACACGTCATTCACATTAAAGATACAAAAGTTACTTTTACAAATAATCATGTAAATACCTCGGTAAGATAGTATTTTTATAATAAATGCCTTTTTCACAGCAACTTTGAAACTATTGTAAGGCAAGTCTTTTAAACTTTCTGAGGGAGTATGATGAACAGAGCCTGGCATGCTAGCGGTCCCGAGTTCAAATCTAGGGGCCGGCGGGCGTGTCATTTGTGGTGGACAAAGCCATGACCTTTGGGGGTTTTTCTCGGGGATCCTCCCGTTTCCCCCTTCATTCATTCCACCAACACTCTCCACTTCAACTTCTTTCCCCCACTCCTCATTATCATCCCGTTTCCCTTTACTGGTTTTCGGGCCAGCTCCTGCTGCAGACTCTGCTGCGGGCCTCCCCCGTCCTGCCCCGTTGCTTGTGGTCAAGAGTTGCTGGTGGTGTACCGTGCCTTTGGGGATCTCAGAGGGACCCTGGGTTAGTGGTGCACGCCAGGGTGTGCCGCGCCTATGGGGCTCTTGTACGAGGGATCCTGGGTACGGTGCACGTGGAGTGTTGGATGTAGTGGAGCTCCGTGGGGGCTCATGGTAGACTGGGGGGCCTTAGGGCATGCACATCATTCTAGGTATCTTTATTGTGAATGACGTGTGTATCCTTTTTATGTACATGACAAGTGTACAAAATACTCTACTTCACAACTTTCCTCCAAATATTCCTGTTTATAAGACAGATTGACTGGAAGCAAAAAATTGTACATTACAGCTACCGTATACCCAAGCTTAGGATTACTAACCATACAGATTCCTTCAGTTTAGTATCCCGATTTCATTAATAAATAATTATGTAATTATTATGTAAGTATTGCCTACTTTTACATTACAATGAGTAAACTTTGCAAATACTAAGATAGTGAATTGAAACACAGAAAGAATTGAAATTGAGTTAGTGATACTTTCGGGTAAAATAGGGTTCATAAAACTGCATATTCAATAAATAAATAAATAATTAATTAAATAAGAGTCTATTTAGGTATTTAAACTTCATTTTGCTGTATGTTATTTTGAATGACGGATGACTTACACCAGTGATAATCTACAGTGTACTGCAGATACCTATCGTCACTATATTGACCAGTTGAGGAATGTTTATGCTACTTGGAAACAGGTTGCTATAGACCAAAAACTGAGTGGAACAGTTTTCTGGATGGATGGCTCCCCGGTATTGCCACGCCTCGTGCGGAGTCGACCAACTTTAAATGAACGTCAAGTATCAGTTATCTTCACTCTATTTAAGTTTCTGCTGTAACTTCTTAGACTCCAGGAGTTATTTTCTCTCTTTGCTTTCTTTACTTCTATTTTCACTTTCTTTTGAAAATAGATTATATTAATTCGTCTGTTTCTCTAATAATTATTTTTTCGATATTTTCCAGATATGATGTTAATATATTCTCATTGCTCCGCTTATACCTCTCCTAGTCTTTCTATTATATCTAGCTATCTATAAAGGCAAACACGCATTAGTTCATTAACATATCCGATAGTTCGTTCTTCATTTATTCTTTCTCTCTTCCTTTCTTTGTCTATTAATTTCCATTCCATAAAAATGTATTTCACTCATCAGGAAGCCTAAGCTATTTCTTCATTTTCTTACAGCCATCTTATATTTTCGTCTCCAGTTTTCTTAACTGCATTCATCCATTCATACAAGTAATAAATCCCCACTTCTACTATTTTTTTTTTTTCACTAATGATTGCGGGGCAATAGTTTTGAACACCAAAGGTAGAGAAGACAGAAAGTTATTTCACAAATATGGAACTACAGGAGAGCTTAGACCTATGGACAGTTTATTCTATGTTTTTATCGCTTGAACATTTTCACGAAAACCTTTGTAAATATCTTTTATGTCATGTCGAATCGTAAACATTGTTTAACAGAACTCTCTCCGTCTATGTAAAGTTCCATTTTACGGGCTGAGCTGTAAAGAAAATGTGCTAGCCCTTAAGCGGAAAGAAAAAGGTACTAGCCCGTTATGATACTTAATAACCATGTACATGAGAGTTGCGTTAATTAAATTGTATGTAGGCTATATTAATCTAATATCTGTCTATATAATTTAACCACAGATAACCTACTATTACCGTGGTATCTGTTAATATCTTACAATTCATAATAACGTAAATAACTATTTCAGCATATGAGAATTTGGTCCATAAACTAGATGATTTAAATGTTTTTGACAAAACGCAAAAGTGAGTCAACACAACAGTTTTCTATCAAACTACTTATGACCTATTCTCCCCATTCATTAAACTCTTGCAACTTCTTATCATAGGGAAGGACTTTTCAATATTAGTTGGTTATTTTCATTAACTTTAAGAGAGGTATCCATTTCTTTATAAATAGATATCGATGATTCTTTGTTTCCTGCAAATGTTTCTGGTACCTTCAACTGTTTTTATACAGTAATTTCTTTTTTTTTAATCCTGAATTCCGCTATAAATACGAAATTACCGAAAAGGTTTTCGATTACTGTTCTAAGCACAAGCGAAATGCAATTATTTTCATTTTAAAATTTACGATTCAGAATAACAGGCCAGCGCTAGGTTGATTAACTTCGTGCTCGCCTGTTAAGTTCTCTATAACGGTCTTATGTCGTAAATAACCATTACATAACATTTCAACATTTCTCGCTCTTTTAATATGCAGTCCTTAAATTTTTATTTCTGTTATTTATTTTTGAAATAATGAACTTGGTGCTGCTCCCCCATACCAAGTGGTACACAGTGCTCTCTAACTACGGTAACTATTGTTTTATTCTGCACAGTAGATAATGCTTTACATCTTCGAAATGAATGTGAAAAAATATAATAACGTAGGCCTATATAAGAACGTCGACTTCCTAAACAATGGTTATATATGGAAATGTAGAGGCCGACGGAAAAATTCAATGCCAAAGCCGGGATTTGAACCAGGAACTTCGGCTCTGCGTGCCGCTGCTCTACCAAATGAGCTACCATCGCAACGTGTCGGTATGAAATTAAATTGTCCAATTCCTACTATGATCATTGTGTTCTTCAATACGTATGACCATCGGAATGATATTTCTTTCACACTAGCCGTGTGTTCTCCGAACCACCATAAGCAAGAGATACCTGGTTGCATGGTACAGGTTACAATTATTATCTGAGGGTCACCACGTATTAGCAGTAAATCTTATTTCTTTGCCCGTGTGCAGTGTCAAAAGCACCGCTTTGCTAGTTGCCGACCCGATAACGTCCATAATATATATGATTAAGAAGGCTGCGTAACCATTTTCATACTCACTCATCCAGAAAATTGCCCCAGTTTGTTTTTAATTATTCTTATACTTGATACTCAGCTCAAAAAAATTGCAGTTCAGCTGCAGTCTGTGATGAGGAAGGTAGGCTACTCGTTTTTATTAAAAGTGCACTCCTGGCAAACCATGGCATCCGTATTATGCATAAACATTGCCTTTGTAACAGCTGTTTTTGTTGCCTAATATGGAGCCAAAGGAGATAACGAGGAATTAAGATTCGGTAGGATGTATGCTTGGCCTTCTATCATGTTAGCGTTTTTCTTTCACAGGGAAGGACATTACTGACATTCACAACACAAAAATTATATTAGTCACTTAAGACGAGTATTAAGTATTACCGGTAATTGATTAAGGATGCTAAACATTTTGTGAGGCACGTTATTCTAAGAACCATTTCACATTTTTGTATAACGTACGTTCTTATATTGATCCTTTAAGCAACATGGCAATTGACAGATTACGTTAAAGAAAAATAATTGAAATATAATATTACAAGAAATTTTAAGAATTCCACAAAAAAGAAAGGATTTAAGCTTTAAATACGAAAAGCCATCTAATATCCCCGTTAATGTACTAGACTTATGTTCAACCTGGAAGTCTACTAGTCTAGGCATAAGAAGTAATAAAATTATCAAGTAATAAAAATTAATTTTAGGAGATTTATATTAAAAAATTGTGTGAACTGAATTGAGTTAAGACAGAGTTTGTAGAAATTATTACCGTATAAAAATAGTATGTAGATATTTTTTAAAAAAATTTGGATTACATTCCTAGGTTGAACATAAGTCCCTACTACATTAACGGGGGTGTAAGGTGGATTTTCTGATTTATGTTTTATCTTAATCCCTCGTTGGCCAAGATGAAATTCATTAATAAAAAGCATCAAGCATAAAATCAGTTTTAAAGATAAAGTAATATATATATATTTGTGGAACTTTTGTTTTAAAACATTAAACTCATCTTTGACCTCTAGAATGTAGTCATGAGAAAGAAATGTCGATATTTCTATTGTTGATTATAGAGTGTCACGTCTTACAGTAAAATCAATACTTTTCCCTCGTCTATGGACTAAAATAGGCCAATGAATTATATATAATTTGTACAGCTTAACTCCAAAATTCAATAATCTTGGTTTACAGTGTGTGAAAGGTCAAAAGTTTTTTAGTACTTCCCCCAAAATTAATGTCATATCTTAAGTTATAAGATGCAGAATATAGGTCACATAAGATAAATAAAATGGCATAACACTAAATAAAATTATTTGACTATTTAGCTCATATGTCTTTCTTTCAATTTGGAACAATAATATAAGAATAAGTCTGAAATCAGCCAATCATAGACCTGATTCACTTAATCTGCACCGTATTTGCTTTGTCACCTCCTAAAAAATCAATAACGACACGTCCTTTTTCTTTATACTCTAATAAGAATGGACACTCTGTAGGTAATGACTTATGCATACCTCACCATTGTCTGGGAACGTTTAAGATTTATTTTGGAAATACATCGAATATCACGCTTACATCTATTCAGAAATCAACACGATAATATTTTACGGGAAATGCACTCCATAGTTTTCAGCAACATTGGCATTTAATAATTGGAATAACCTCCTGTAAACATTATAAACACATAACCACAACAACAAGATTTACACTGGTAAAACGCGGGTGAAGGGAAGGTCATTTTGAGGTGGAGATGAATGTAGAGACACAAGCTATCATTCCCCCTCTTCGGTAATAGACTCGTCCAGGCAGCTGGTCATCAACATCTGTTCCTTCGTGCTTAACATCTTTCAAGAAACAGTACTTATCAGTATGCATCGCTAGGAATGTGGTAAAGCAATAATATAATTATGTTTTACTCAAGATATCTTCAATATTAAATTTCAGCTAACACTACTTGAATAAATAGATGTTTATTAACTGCTTGTGTTTTGTCCACAGAAAAGAGCCACATTGATTATATGTCATGGATGCCTTTTGATAGTAGCCTACCATGTCAGTCTAAAATGCTTTTAAATAATTCATTTTCAATACACTTTATTTATTATTTATAACATATTATTTGCAAAGAGTCATAGGTAATGACGAAGTCGCAAGGGAATTTGTCCAGGCGAGTTCCAAGTTACGTGTTTCATTTATAACGACTATTTAACGAATAATGTGTAATGCAAAATTAACAAATTATATTGAGAATGAATTATTTGAATAGCATTTTAAATTCAATAGCATTTAAATTAATATTACAAGGCATTCATGACATATAATCAATGTGGCTGTTTTCTGTAAACAAAACATGACCAGTGTACATTTATGCTGTTGAGGTTATGTCTTTATAATGTTTACAGGAGGTGATTACATTATTATTAAATGTCAACGTTGTTGAACTATGGAATACAATTCCCGTAAAATATTACATGTGATTCTAGAACAGATATAGGCTGAACCTAATATACACTTTACTTCCAGAATAAATCTGATTTTACAGCGGCATTGATGATGCCTCCAGTCTCCGACTTGTTTAGAATGGGCTATATATATTATATAAAACAGGCCGTGTCTTTATCACTCTTGTAGGAGATGTTAAGTAAGTTGGACAATAGTAATTATAAATACAACTTGTGACTTGGGATTTATACGCGATTTTCAAGTCACTCCTGGCATTATCTGTGATAAATACTGAACCATATTATAGGAATTAGGTTACAATTTATTATACTCTAGACCTACATGTTTTCCCCCATTAACTAATAATCTAGCAATAGAACTCATAATTTTACACGTTCACTGATTCTATTAATTTACTCCTGCAATATCTTGATTATTAGAAGTTTTGCCTTCTTTCAATAAAAATAACTACTGGATAAAATATTGACCCTAAGTCACATAATATTGCTGTCTTCTTTAGGGCTGGGAAGTGAATGTCACCGTCGGAGAAGTCTTGTGTGGGTATATAAATATTATGTCAATGTTGAAGTCACTGTCTCTCAACGATTTCCTTTATCAGGACTATGAGCCTATTGTTTGACTTTCTTTAAGCCTATTGCTGCAACCTACCGCGCAGTGGACTCTGGGGTTATAGAAGTTAGCCCGTCATTGTCTTAACTGTTATAATCAATTCCTCTTCATCAAACAAGAAAAGTGGTGGAGAGCTCGAAGCGGGTTTTTGATTGACGTGTGAAGAATGAGCGCCACCTCGGGAGGTGTTAATATTCATGTCCCTATGCCACCCACAGAGGTGTTTCTTACGACCATAGAGTAGGCTACATTCACCAGATAAATATGAACGTTCATCTGCTGAAATGACTTGCGACAATCAGCCACTATTATTAATAAGAAATTAACAAAGCGCTTTAGAACAGCGACTGTGGTCGTATTGGTTCTCGGAATTCTCAACTTCGTATCTTATCCTTTTACCCAAATCCAATAGGTTACCACTTTGCATTGTCATAATTCTTCCTTACTTTTAATCACGTAAACCGTGCAGAATCTGCTTATCTAAGTACCGGTTATATTCCTACATACTAGCGTGCAAAATCAACTGTCAGTTATCTTAACTTTTTCTTTTTAATTGTATGAACAATAATCCAAGATTATTTCATCTTTGCCAACAGTTAAATATAAGTGGTAAATTTTGCAAGTTAAAATATTCATTATTTGGAGATTTTAAGATAAACAGTGGTGTTGGCGGATTTGTCATTAAAAAAATCGGGAATTAAATGTGTTTCATGTCAAAAATTTAAGGAACCATACTTTTAAAAAGGCGGAATGAGCTATTTTTTAGGTTTTCCTTGATTATTCGCCTCCTGTTAACGTGTAGAGGGGAAAAAAGCAGACCCCTAGTCTCTCATCTCTATTTTTTAAAAAAATGTGTTAGGGTGGAAGAACGCTAAATGATGAAAATATCTGGGTTCAGATGGGTAATTTTACAGGCCTACGGTGACTTAGAAGTAATTTACTATTCATATATTTGTACTCTTATGAAATCCTAAATTTTGATCGGAATAAATAAAATTGGGAATATAATATTAAGTTAACTTAGTTCGCAGGCTTCCACGGCCAGAGTTATAATTAAAATTATAGTAATTGATATCCGGGTTAGGCCGCGTCGTGTTTATGGTGTCTTCTGATGTTTCGGACAACATATCGTGTCCTTCTTCTGAGAAAGAATTGCAAGAAAATAAGTGCCTGTGATTAGTAAACAGTCGCAGTTGTCATGACGTCAGTGTTATTGTTTCACGCCAGATGTCACTAATCTTATAACCATCTTCCCTGTTTATGTTATGGGGATGTTTAATGATTTCTATTGCTTCTGTGACAAGTCTAGGGAATTTTCTGTTTTCATTTTTAAGAAGAGCTATGTTATCGAAAAGTATTTTGTGACCCGTTTCGTCCGAATGAGATGCTATGGCGGAGAAGTCAGTGTTGTTATGTTTCTGGTGTCTTATATGTTCTTTTCTTCTGGCATCCAGAGAGCGTCCAGTTTGTCCTATGTATACTTTTCCACACATACATGGAATTGAGTAGACTCCCGCTTTATGTAAGATGTCGATTTCGTCTTTCTCTCTTCTTAAAAACCCTTCCAATTTGTTGACAGGAGTAAAAATTGTTTCAATGTCATATTTCTTTAAAATTTTTTGAATCTGGTCAGTGATTCCAACGATGTAGGGAAGGTAGGCCTTAGACTTAGGTGGCGGCTTTTCAGTAGGATCTGTTAAGTTTATTTGGTTTCCAGATAGTCTGTTTTCCACTTTCTTTAGACATCTTCGTATTTCACGAGATGGATAACCATTACACCGAAAGGTATAAGATAAAGACTTCAGTTCCTGTCGAATGTTATCACTGTCACAGATTTCAACAGCCCTCGAGGACAGGGTGTTTATAATTCCTCTCTTAACTGAAGGAGGATGGTGTGAATACCAGTTTAGATACCTGTCTGTGTTTGTCGGTTTTCTATATACAGCATGGCTTAATGACCCATCTGATTTTCTTTTGACCAGCACATCTAGAAATGGCAGGCTATCATTTTTCTCCTTCTCCATAGTGAACTTTATGTTTCTATGCAAGTTATTGTGATGATTTAGAAAAGTTGTCAATGTATCTTCTCCGTGAGGCCAGATTACGAATGTGTCGTCTACGTATCTCAGCCAACACAGAGGCTTCAATTCACTATTTCTTAGTGCTACATTTTCGAAATTCTCCATGAAAATGTTAGCCACCACAGGAGATAGGGGAGAACCCATAGGCATGCCCATGTTTTGTTTGTAAAAACCTTTGCGGAATTCAAAGAAGGTTTCCAGTAAACAGCTTTCTGTTAATTTAGCCCATTCTATTGGTAGGTTATTGTCTATTAGTTTTTGTTCTACTAGTTGTATAGCTTCTTGTACTGGGATACTCGTAAATAATGACACTATATCGAAGCTGACCATTATATCTGTGTCATTTAATTTGATACTCCTGTCAACAAATTGGAAGGGTTTTTAAGAAGAGAGAAAGACGAAATCGACATCTTACATAAAGCGGGAGTCTACTCAATTCCATGTATGTGTGGAAAAGTATACATAGGACAAACTGGACGCTCTCTGGATGCCAGAAGAAAAGAACATATAAGACACCAGAAACATAACAACACTGACTTCTCCGCCATAGCATCTCATTCGGACGAAACGGGTCACAAAATACTTTTCGATAACATAGCTCTTCTTAAAAATGAAAACAGAAAATTCCCTAGACTTGTCACAGAAGCAATAGAAATCATTAAACATCCCCATAACATAAACAGGGAAGATGGTTATAAGATTAGTGACATCTGGCGTGAAACAATAACACTGACGTCATGACAACTGCGACTGTTTACTAATCACAGGCACTTATTTTCTTGCAATTCTTTCTCAGAAGAAGGACACGATATGTTGTCCGAAACATCAGAAGACACCATAAACACGACGCGGCCTAACCCGGATATCAATTACTATAATTTTAATTATAACTCTGGCCGTGGAAGCCTGCGAACTAAGTTAATACAACTCTACGGGGAGCAAGCATTTTATGAATCAAGGAAACTCACAAATTTGAGATTGCAACGACAACGCAGATTGTGCCAACTAGCTTTTCTCAAAAGGTGTAGAGACAGTGATATCAGACCTACATTTGTAAAGATTTCTCATCACATAAAGACACCAGCAGCGAAGAAAATACTTCGTAATTCTGAAACAGCACTCATCAGGGAGAGAATACAAGACACGCGGAAGACCCTACAGATAATGGAAAAGGAGTTGTATTACCTTCATTTAAAACTGAGCGGTACCTTCAAGAAGGTGGATTGGGATACGCTGGATCACATATCGATGAGCAAAGCGACGAGAGAATTCGAGGTGACTAAAGGTAGACATGTATCTAAGTTTGCAAATCTGGTTGAACAACAAAAACCACAACAGCCTGAACTAGATAAGTCTAAAACCGTGATTAATATATCAAGCAAGACTTTAGATGAAAATGAAATATCAGTTCTTAGCAAAGGCCTTAATTTTGCCAAAACACCCAATACTATCCCAGTAGAAGACATCATTACTGGTGTGGAAATTTCACTCCCTAGACTAAAGCAAACAACAGCAAATAAAATCAGATACGAAGTTTCCAAAGTTCTGGACAATGGCAAGTTACCACCTCCCAACATGACAGCGCTAGAATGCAAAGCATTAGTAAAACTAAAGAAAACTAAAGACATCCTTATCTTACCAGCAGATAAAGGTAATGCCACTGTCGTAATGGATAAAGCCGATTACGAAAAGAAAATACAGAGTATACTAGAAGACAGTACATATGAGAAACTAACCTGCAACCCAATTAATTCGGTTATCAGAAGAATTACTACTGCTATAAAACAAGCGACATGCATTCCGATAGACGATAAGATGAAGCTAATTCCGAAAGGCGCTCAGACTCCTCGGTTTTACGGCCTACCGAAAATACATTAAGTTGGTCACCCACTTAGGCCTATAGTGAGTGCAGTGAATTCTCCCACACACCCTCTAGCTCGCTTTTTGTCGAAACGACTAACACCACTCAACGGGACTACAGACTCTTATGTGAAGAACTCCACACATTTTGTGGATATTATCAAAAATATCAAATTGAATGACACAGATATAATGGTCAGCTTCGATATAGTGTCATTATTTACGAGTATCCCAGTACAAGAAGCTATACAACTAGTAGAACAAAAACTAATAGACAATAACCTACCAATAGAATGGGCTAAATTAACAGAAAGCTGTTTACTGGAAACCTTCTTTGAATTCCGCAAAGGTTTTTACAAAAAAACATGGGCATGCCTATGGGTTCTCCCCTATCTCCTGTGGTGGCTAACATTTTCATGGAGAATTTCGAAAATGTAGCACTAAGAAATAGTGAATTGAAGCCTCTGTGTTGGCTGAGATACGTAGACGACACATTCGTAATCTGGCCTCACGGAGAAGATATATTGACAACTTTTTTAAATCATCTCAATAACTTGCATAGAAACATAAAGTTCACTATGGAGAAGGAGAAAAATGATAGCCTGCCATTTCTAGATGTGCTGGTCAAAAGAAAATCAGATGGGTCATTAAGCCATGCTGTATATAGAAAACCGACAAACACAGACAGGTATCTAAACTGGTATTCACACCATCCTCCTTCAGTTAAGAGAGGAATTATAAACACCCTGTCCTCGAGGGCTGTTGAAATCTGTGACAGTGATAACATTCGACAGGAACTGAAGTCTTTATCTTATACCTTTCGGTGTAATGGTTATCCATCTCGTGAAATACGAAGATGTCTAAAGAAAGTGGAAAACAGACTATCTGGAAACCAAATAAACTTAACAGATCCTACTGAAAAGCCGCCACCTAAGTCTAAGGCCTACCTTCCCTACATCGTTGGAATCACTGACCAGATTCAAAAAATTTTAAAGAAATATGACATTGAAACAATTTTTACTCCTGTCAACAAATTGGAAGGGTTTTTAAGAAGAGAGAAAGACGAAATCGACATCTTACGTAAAGCGGGAGTCTACTCAATTCCATGTATGTGTGGAAAAGTATACATAGGACAAACTGGACGCTCTCTGGATGCCAGAAGAAAAGAACATATAAGACACCAGAAACATAACAACACTGACTTCTCCGCCATAGCATCTCATTCGGACGAAACGGGTCACAAAATACTTTTCGATAACATAGCTCTTCTTAAAAATGAAAACAGAAAATTCCCTAGACTTGTCACAGAAGCAATAGAAATCATTAAACATCCCCATAACATAAACAGGGAAGATGGTTATAAGATTAGTGACATCTGGCGTGAAACAATAACACTGACGTCATGACAACTGCGACTGTTTACTAATCACAGGCACTTATTTTCTTGCAATTCTTTCTCAGAAGAAGGACACGATATGTTGTCCGAAACGTCAGAAGACACCATAAACACGACGCGGCCTAACCCGGATATCAATTACTATAATTTTAATAATATTAAGTTATCCTAATACGAAAATTAATTTCTATTTTTAACTGATTATATGTCAGGCAATATATTATGTTATAATTATGTCGTAATTATTACACTAGGGTTGGAGCATAAGGAATGGTAACTATTTTTTCCTCCCACAGACGATGGTACCATTAGATGATGCTTTTCACGGGAGAGTGTGGCTTCTCTAGTATATGCACACATCATTTTGGTAGCATTGTGATGTATGGTTATCGAATAGAGGCGAGCGCTGTGCAGAATGGATATGACAAGTTCACTATCCGAAGGAGAAATGGCTGAGAAAATCACAAGGAGGTGACGGAATAATGCCCATCCGTACCGAACTTTTAAGGGATTATGGAGTGGGTATGTGTGCTTTTAAGCTTTCAACTACCACAATACATCAAGAGTGGCACGATGCAGTCGCGTATGGATGTTTATGGGTAATTGATGAATTTCATGTCCGTTTGTACCAGTACAGTACTCGAGGTGGTTGGATGTTAAAGTACAAATACCTACAATACCAAATATCTCGTATACTCCCCAGGACTGAAGATGGCATAGTTATGTGCCGAAATGCGCATCTCCTTTAAGAGAATTATAGACAGATTGTTGACTGATACACGACTGCTAAGTGATATATCATCATCCACCACCAAGTCAACTGCCAATTTAGAAACATCCAGTACATATAAACATAATAGTCACTGCATTCACTTAACTTATTGTTAACACAGTTTTAAATTCAATATTGACATTCATTTGTTATTTTATTAGAACTACAAGGGAAATATGTATACATTGACTACAATATTGTAATTAGGTACTATAATCTGTATTATCTTATATATATATATATAGGCCTATATATATATATATATATATATATGTGTGTGTGTGTGTGTATTAACCATGAATGCTAAATAAATTTATATATATGCACTTGATACAAGACATTGAATAGGCTATTCCCCATAAATCTTAATACGGCATCAGGATATAAACTATCTGCATTCATAAGTTTGTGGTATAAGGTGGTACATTTTAAGTATACATTTATGTTTATGGGTGTCTGTTTCGTTCATTATTCTACATCTCGTAGCCTACTCATAATCTGCATTATACATACATACAAGAAGGAAATGAGCTATTAATTAAAAATCCCAAAAATTATCATTATTCTTATAAATGCTGAGGCCATGACTGCGAGAAAGATTTGCTTAAATGTGAACACATAGAGCTATCAGTTATAAAATATAAGTATGTAATTTGTTAAAAAGCGCAGAATTTTATGTTTGTGTTACAAAGATTACTCTTAAAACACAACTATTTTACTGAAATTTTCCTCAGTGGTCTAAAAAGGATCTTCTGACGTCACATTGACGGATACAGCAATTAAAAAGTTAACTCAAATAACAAATTGAAACTAAAATTACTACGGTAATTTATTATGCAATTATATTCATCTATTAAACATATTTTATTTCATTTCAATAAGTTAACAATTGATTACAGTAGCCTAATACTAATTTCTTGTGGAAACCCATAAAACTAGTCACTTCCCTTTCACGCCAGTTAGGAGTAGACTACTCCTAGATTATTCGCGAAATCATTTCACTTCTTAAATTAGGTTTACAGGTTCACTTCCACTTTGGTGGCTACTTCACAAAAACCGGGACTAAACTGATATCCTCAATCCTTTTAACGACTCTCCCTTTGGCCAAAAATGGATTGATGTATTTTACAACAATTTCCCGTACAAATAAATTACTTTAGAAACAGAGTTTTAAAAATTAGCTGTAAAATTACTATTGTGGATTTTGTAGTAACAAAATACATTTAAAAAGCCAAATTAGTCCTTAGTAATATAAGTTAAATATAAAAGTATTTTGTTTAATATACTGTAAATAAAGTTGCAAAAATTTTCAATGAATTTATCATAAAAACACTTTTTAAAATAGGTACATTAACTATTGTCTAAGAAGTCCTAGCATGTGGAAAAAATAGTCTTCAAGAACCAAGGCTATTTTCTAACGGCTTTTAAGATAAATTCTGCGAATTCTAGGAGAGATTGTTTATAGGACAGGCGTTATTCGGGATAATCAGCCATAAACAGAAACTCATGCCATGTTTCATATCGACATGTTATCAATGAACTGTTTCCACGCCTTTTTCACTTATCACCTCCGGATATAAAGAATTTGCAATAAAAAACATTGAGTCGCTAAAGTCTAAATATTAGGAACTTGACAGGATAGGAAAACGGTTCACTCTTATCGAATGTATGAACATAAATATAATGTTACGAAGTAAATTGTGCATACCTTACTTTTCGATAATAATTAAATTCTCATTCGTTGATGTCTTCACTGAAGTTCAGTCCTTCTCATGATCCGTAAACTTTCAGTATCTCCACATGTTGATTTCTGATTGGGCTTGCTTCAATATAAGATATAAAAGTAATGAAACTTTCTCTACCCTAAGCATACAAACGCGATTTATCTTGCTTTTCTCGAAATTCATCTGAGTGTTTCGTCAGAGGCCATAAGGAAATCGAACTTATCTAAATTAAAAAGACAGAAATTTTAATGCAAAGAAAGTAGCCAACGCCCCTTTTAGTGGTTCTTAGGGTTCCCTCCTGTGTCCTTTATTGACTAATATGGCGATTAAAGAACACCCCTATAAGTTATGCATATAGCACAATACCTAAAATAAATATGTACGCTTATGACATAATCTTCTTATCGACAAACAATTTTTAAATGAATTGTTTGTTAAGAATGGTACTTAATAAGATTGTGTGGGGGACGGGAAAATGTGTCCATCCATCCGTGTGTCTGTACGCGCGATAAAAAGAAATACACTTTATCGGATTTTCGTGAAACTTGGTATACGCATTTATAACTTCCATGGGAAAAAACCTATTGATATTGGACCAAATCGTTGACCGGTACCGGAGTAATGCCCAATTTAGTGCCTATTTTATAGTAAAATATTAGAAAGAATTTATCAAATGCAAATCAGTTATCATGACATTGTTTTAATACGTTCATATACGACTTTGGAAGTTGCAATACAGTTAGCTTTGACAAATAACACTATTCCTTTAGGTATTCTTATCAAACTAGACGGTTATACTGAGCGAGGTGGCCGAGATGGTAACATCTTGGACTCCCATTCTGGAGATCCCTGGTTCAAATACCGTAGGCGGCCAATTTGATATGTTTTTGGGGAGATTTTTAAGTGAGTGTGCGATTGTCAAGATATCGCAAATCTGTATAGTTCTGCTGATGCTGGGCGGTGTTAATCTGATTGTTCTTCCGTAAGGCTTGCTTAATGAATCAATCTGGAGCTTAACTCGGAAATCGATTTAAAAAAAAAACTTAAATTTCTGCATATCATAATTTCAGTTGTAACTGATTAAACAAAAGCATTCTGGCCCTTTGTTACATCAGTTTACCTGACTTTTTGCTATTGTACGACTAACTTGAAGTAACATGTTTTCTAAGCGGTTCAAGGCGAATGGTTCTTAATGAATGAAGGCAAAATTTCTTAATATTGAAGATATTGTATGAGTAAATTAATAGGATCTGTGAAAATGTTAAATGATGAGTTCTATTTATAGATTACACAGGTCTGCAAAAAATTTTTTTTTTTCAGCTGCATGAGATATTTTTACTAAATTATGTGTTTTAAAATGCACTGATTCCAAAAATGGCATCCATTTTCCCCTATCACGTAAGGTTTTTTTTGCAAAACTAAAAGATGCACAGTATTGGTAAAAAGCACTCGTGTATTAAGATGAATCAAACATATTAATTTTTACAACAAATGAAACATCATTTTGTGACATTTATTCACAATTTTATGTTTATTCATCTTTTTTGTGAAACCTTTTCTTCTTCTCTTTGATGCTTCGCCGGACTCGTTTCTGATTTCCATCTTTGGTTTCCCGCTTCAGCATCCAACAGTAGTCCGCAAGCATATTGACATCCCATCTTCCTTGGTACCGTCTCTCGATATCACGGACATCCTGGTGAAACCGTTCTCCCATTTCTTCACTGTAAGGTCCCAAGTTTTCAGGAAAATAGTCTATATGGGAGTGTAAAAAATGAACCTTTAAGCTCATCTTGCATCCTTGAGCTTTGTACGCTGCCATCATACGATGCACAATTGTTTTGTAGTCAGGATCCTTAGTATTTCCCAAAAATCTTAACACTTCACCCTTGAACGATTCCCAAGCTGCTTTTTCCTTCTCATTCATACTTTCCACAAAGAGGGAGTCGGATAAAAGTTTTCTTATGTCGGGACCAGTGAAAACTCCCTCTTTCAACTTGGCTTCAGACAGCTTCGGGAATTTAGAACACAGATATCTAAAACAATTCCCATCCTTTTGCAGTGATTTTACAAACTGTTTCATAAGCCCCAATTTAATGTGAAGAGGGGGCAATAAAACCTTTTCTGGTGGAACCAGAGTCGTATTGATGACGTTTTTCTCGCCGGTTTTTAGGGTTTCTTGCAGTGACCAGTCACTTTTGGTCCAATGCTGCTCTCTGGCTCTACTATCCCACAAGCATAGAAAACATGGGTACTTTGTATAACCTGACTGCTGACCCAAAAGCATGGTTAGTGTTTTGAAGTCCCCACAAACCATCCATTGATGGTCTTGATATTTGATTTTTTCTAGAAAAATGGCCAAATCGTTATAGTTTTCTTCCATATGCACCGAGTGTCCCATAGGGAGGGATTCCATTGTGCAGCAAGACTGCTTTAAGACTAGCTTTGGACGAATCAATGAATAGGCGCCATTCAGATGAATCATATTCTACATCAAAGCACTTCATGAGCCCTTGTACAGCATTACAAAAAACTAGATGTCCCTCTTTGGAGAAAAACTGAGTAAATTCTTTCTCTCGGTGCCTATACCACGAAAATGAGGTACCAGATGATAGAAGGTTTTTGTTTTTTAGTCTCGAACCTAGCAATTCGGCTGCATCTTTTGATAGACCTAGATCTCTTACTAGGTCATTGAGCTCACTCTGAGAAAATAGTTCAGGCCCCTCGTCAACAGAAAAATCTGAGCTAGATTCGTCCTGGGGAGGTAATGTGTCTTCGTCCTCTGACTCACTCAAGTATTCATCTAAACTGGAAGGTGGCTGTGAGATTGGTATTTCAGAGCTATGGGGCACTGGACGAATAGCTGAGTCAAGGTTAGGATAAGATATGTTCTTTCTATTTTTTGTATTAAATCCCTTTACATATACTGAACAGAAATAGCAATCGGTTGTATGATTTTTCTGCTCACGCCATATCATAGGAATTCCAAAAGATATGAGTTTTTCTTACCCTTAAACCACAAACGAAGATCTTCCTCACATCTTCTCCACACCTTGTGAGGGGCCCATGGTTTGTCTTGATCCCCAAGTTTTAATTTGAAGTAAGCAAAATAAACCTTCTTCACAAAATCATTAATGTTTCTCTGTTGACGTTTCACAGTGTATTCACCACAAATAAAACAAAAGCTATCAGGAGACATAACACAACCTCTTGGAGCCATGATTACGAAATAGAAACAACAGCACTATTCAGTTTGAAAGCGATGTATCTACTGATGGCGGCTCTACTTTCATGTGCGATACTGAACTTCTTTGACTTGTACCGCCCCCCTCCACCACTCACCCCTAACAGTTAACATTATATATTGTATAGATAAGCTATAATTTAATAAATTAATGTAAAAATCAATTGTTTATGAGAATTTGTAAGATAAAATACCGGATTTTCAATAAACCATAAATTTTATGAAAAATAAATATAACCACTTCACTTACACAAAAAATGGACGTGATAGAAGTTTTTTGGTATTTTTTTAGGTATTAGGAAGTAAAACTCTGTACGAAAATTAAGAGACATCCTATGCAGTTTTTTAGTTGCAGACCTGTGTTATCAGTTGATGGAGGAAAACAAGTTAGCCTAGAATATAATAAATTGTAACCTGATTTCCTATAATACGGTTCTGTATTCATCATAGATAATGCCAGGAGTGACTTGAAAGTCGCGCATAAATCCCAAGTCACAATAATTACTATTGTCATTATAATTACTATTTAGCTCGTATGTCTTTCTTTCGATTTGGACCAATTATATGAATGAGACTGAAATCAGCCAACCATAGATCCGATTCACTCAATATTAATCCTACTTGCTTAACACCTCCTACAAGCGTGATAAAGACATGTCTTGTTTTCTTTATATTCTAAGCAAGTCAGAGACTGGAGGCATTGACTTATTCGTGCGTCACCAATGTCGCAGTAAGGTTAGATTTATTCTGGAAATAAAGTGAATATTACGCTTATATCTGTTCTAGAATCACATATTATAATATTTTACGGGAATTATATTCCATAGTTCAACAACGTTTACATTTAATAATTGTAATCACCTCCTGTAAACATTATAAAGACAAAACCTCAACAGCATGAATGCACACTGGTCGTGTTTTGTTTACTGAAACAGCCACATTGATTATATGTCATGAATACCTTCTAATAGTAATTTTTCAATTTAAACTGCTATTAAAATAATTCATCTCAATATATTTTGCTAACTATGTGTTACATATTATTCGTTAAAAATGAGTCTCAATCGTTTCAGGTAGTATAAACTAAGTCCTTATCTCCTAGACCTTTTCATTGGAATTTAAATTAGGCTATATTTATTTCCTTGTGTATCCATTGTTCAGCATACAAAAATGTGAGCATTTTGAATTTGATATAAAAATGGTCTAGTGCAGATTGCACAATATCTAAATGTGTAACCAATCAAGTTTAATTGAGCATTACATTGGATCAAATTATTTTATTGTAATTCAAAGGGTTCTTATGTTTGTAGTAATCATTTTCTGTCTGGCAAAGTAGTCAACATGCTCAGCGTTTATAATTAGGAATATCTAAACTCCGATGAAAACTAATTACCATCAATTCATTTATTTCGAAGCATCCTTTTGGGTGAGAGTTAGGTCCATGGTCTTTTATTGTTAATAGCTTCTCTTTATTGTGACCATGACGAAGGAATGGAATCTACCAGAGTGAAGTCTGGCGCCAGATCTCATAACTTATTTCCTTTTCGCTTTAAACTTTATTTTAAGGGTAGCATTTACGTGGCATTAACATTAGAGCCAAAGCTTCAACTTTTATGAGAGCACAACCTTAGCTGAGTAACTCGATGAGAGCCAGCAAAATC
The DNA here is from genome assembly GCA_964059195.1 of Ectobius pallidus. NCBI lineage: Eukaryota > Metazoa > Arthropoda > Insecta > Blattodea > Ectobiidae > Ectobius > Ectobius pallidus. Next base: position 34,468,463 of record CAXKWD010000007.1, on the reverse strand, counting down.
TGACAGCTGGTATGCGTGAATTTAGGACACAAATATTCCCCAGCAGATAATTGCTTGCCTGAAGTAACAAAATAAACAAACCTCACTACATCATTTTTAGACATGTCAGGGAATGTATAAAAATTACAAATACGGATTTTAATATGTCTAATGTAATTAGAGACATAATCGTTATTAATATAATAAATTTCTCTATTGCAATTCACATAAACAAAAACAACATGAAAATTCAACAACATAATATATAATATGTAAAGACGTTCATACGTAGACCTGTCAAACATTGAGGTGGTTAAGGATTACGTGTCCTATTTATTAGCATTAATAATATATTCAATTCCCAGTACCACACTGTTGAACTGTTGATTGGGGTTCCCTTGGATTCTTCAATGTCTTTCACGCAAATGCCGGATTGTGCCTACAATAATTTAGTCTTTGGCTGTCCATCTTCTTCTGGAATTATTTACTGTAGTATCACCGATAGAAAATGGAGCTTAAGTTCTCTACATACCATAGGGTGTTAATCGGTGACATTAGATAGACCAAGAGAGACCAGGGTTGGGAAGGACGGAACTGGAAGTGCGAAGTTACCCTCCCTCTCATCTCCATTGCTCTCTTTCAACAGCTGGTAGAAGGTTGACATTATATATGTATGTATGTATATATAGATATAGATTGAAGTGTTTCAATATATATCGATATATGATTATACATATATCGATATATCAATATATCGATGTATATCAATAAAAGGAAGTGTGTCGATATATATCGATATATATATATATATATATATATATATATATATCGTTATATTGATATCGGTGCAATATTGTTATTTTTATGCTTCGATAGCGAAAAAAAACACGTTTTCTGCCTGTTTTTCACTCATAGCTTGCGTACGAAAGTGAACATCGAAAATTCGGCTTTGAGGTGCATTCGCCCACCCTTCAGTCCAGCGTCTATTCCTGTCTTGGTTGTATTACTCACTTCTTTTGATTCAATAGTTTGTTGCAATGGCTAATTCTAGCACATCACAGTAACCTGTTAGAGGCAACTAGTTGTATTGAGAACATCTATGAAGAAGATAAGTTTCAAATTTACTGAAAAATATGCAGAAAATAAGAGAAGAAAGCAATGTTTGCTGGTGAGAGCTACAATTTCAAATACTGTACATCCTTCCACTCTTGAGTCTGGAGTAAAAAATTCCTAGGTAAAAACATGATTCCCACAGGAAAGGTGGTGAATCGTACAGATAAAGATATGATTTTTACACTTACTATCAGGAAACTAAAGATGCAGTAATGTAGACTACGCGAGGAGAATTTGTACTGGTTTTCCTAAATCGAGATTTGAAAGTAACAGGAGCAGTTAGCTTAACTTGTTGTTTCCTTGAAAAGCAGACAATGCTACTCTTGTCTTTTGAGTGCTAGCAACAACAATATCGCTGCTGTTTACAGAATTTTGTGGTTTTTCTTGTGCTAGCGTGAAAAAAGGATTACCAAGGAAGAAACAACTAAATAAATACCATCATTAATATGGCATAAAGCCAACTGTGCAGCTATTTTCAAACAATAAAAGCTTAAGAAAAACGCGAACAAGAGAAATAAGCAGAAAAAGAGGCGTGTATGCAAGGAAATATATCTTGTCAAACGAAGCGTAAAACAAATTAGGTATACAGTTACAGTCATATATATGTAGGCCTACACTTATAAGCAGTGGACTTAAATATAACAATGTAAGTTTTCATGTACACATAAAAGGGTATGGTATTTTTGTGTAACGTATCCTGCAACGACACAGTACTAATTCCATGGTCAATCTGACTTGGTTTTTTTTCACGGTTTCCTTAGTCGCAAAGATAAATACCGAACTGAATATTTGATTACAATTATTAATTGCAGCTGTTTCATCTTTTAAATCTATCATAATCATTAGAATTGAAAATCATCATAATTAACAGAAGTCATAACATATCATCAACAGAAAACAGATGCACTTCAACAGTTACTGGTGTTTGTTTTTAAATTACAATTACTACCTGTGCTCAGTATATAAAAACTTAAATTTTTTTAGCCTATTTTGAAAAACTTATTTTAAGACATTCAACAGATATAAGTAGCGTAAGCTATTAGTCTAGAGGTATAAAAACTTGTGATACATACATTAAATTAATCAAAAGTATTGCTAAAAATTCTCAAAACTGTTAAAAAATGTATTTCAAGTCCGTAAAATAGAAGTCCATTGACAGAAGGCTGCACATCCAGCCCACAAGATAATTTCCACAAGTCATGCAGAAAATCAGCCGTAGATGATGTATTAACATCGAAACGCGTAGTAAGAAGAGGTCAGTATCTGCATTTTAATACAAGACTTTTATTTTATGGACTTGAAATACATTTTTTAACAGTTTTGAGAATTTTTGGCAATACTTTTGACTAATTTAATGTATGTATCACAAGTATTTATACCTCTAGACTAGTAGCTTACGCTACTTATATCTATTGAATGTGTTAAAATAAGTTATGTTTTTCAAAATAGGCTAATTTTTTTTAAAGTTTTTATACACTGAACACAGGTGGTAATTGTAATTTAAAAACAAATTGTATAGCTCAGTAGGAAAATGAAAATAATTGAGATATAGTTACTGGTATAACCACAAAACATGAAACCTGTATAAATGTAGTTGAACTATAAGAAACCCAGGACTGTGTCCATTACAACATTGGGATTGTCATTTACACACAGTCCTTTACAGAAGCCTCGTTACTTGTGCTTTATAAAGGGAAGAGAAGGGGCATATGCTGCTTATGCCCTGAGGGCCGGCGTGGTGCTGACATTCTGTGATGGAGACAAAGCCTGCACTGCTCCCGCTCCTGGGATGAGGCCTAAAAAGTATCACATGTCTTTGTACTTTAGGAGACACCGTCCAAGCTCTTTTGTATCTGCCTCACAACGGAGGGAATTTACTTGCATAGAGAATCTTGTGATTTCAATTATTTTCATTCTTGTTTAAAGAAATTTCGCAAGGAAATTTTTATATAGGCCTGCTCTCTTCGTATATTACATATTACGTATATATATATATATATATATATATATATATATATATATATATATTTAATGTTATTTATTTACATTCAGCTTTCCTCAGTTAAGGGTTGCCCTAAGACAAAGCGTAATAGAAAAAAAGATAATTTACACCACAAAGAAGTGTTTACAAGCATTTACAATAAACATTAAGAAAAACTCACATTAACTACTTAGGCCTATATGTAGCAAACTTATGATTGTCCTAATCCTTACGGTATGCGCAAGATTTAATTTTCCTCGCATTAAACAAGATGCAATGATTAGAAATAAAATTCTATGCAGTTTATTCCCTTATTGAATCACATAACATGGATTCTTATTAACAGTGTTGTAAATTTCTTATAGGACTATATATTATTCTATATTGCGTTCTCTTTGGAAGAATACGACTTATTCTCTTTGGAACTTAGGAGTGAATTTTATATTATTGGTTCAATGACAGCTAATTCAATGCGCATTGTAGTTCTTGTTTAAGGAAGAGAAAATTAGCCTATGACAGCTAATTCAATGCGCATTGTAGTTCTTGTTTAAGGAAGAGAAAATTATAACAGTCGTAAATTTCTATATGTTAGAATGTTTACTAATGGTTGAAAGCAGACTTATTTACCCATTATGATACATTAATTAGCCTACTATTTTTACACAGACAAGATCAGACAAGATTATTATATGCATGATACTAAGTAAATCCATTTAAAATTGCCATACTGATCCTAACATAAGTTATTGATCAAATCAATTAATTAAGAATTTAGGCTAATTTAATTTACTTTAATTAATTTTAATCAACTGCAGGATAATAATTGTGTTGTAGTAAAATGTGCAAAATATTAAAAATGTTCAAAATATTAGCTCACACTATAAATAGGATTATCAAACAACCTATCTGTGTAAAATACTTCTAAATTTAGGAGAGTTCATACTGTAAGCAACTTATATGGGCCTCTGGAGCTCAAGTCGACCCAATAATTTGTTCAGTAGCCAATTATTATCGTAATTATGTAATTATCATAATTATACAATAACTAAAAATTGTCAAAACAGTTTTCACAGCCATAGCAGAAAGACTTTTTGAAAAGATTGAAGACAATTCTGCGTTAAAAAAAACTATTCACATTGCTGTTCTAAATATACACAAGGAGACCGCAGAAAAGTTAGATATAGAATTTAGATAATATGATCATATTTGTGATTAAGAAAGATCATAGATGATGTAGACAAGGGTGTGGGTTACAAAACTTTGGTGACTGGTTAAAAAAGAAGGAAGTAAGAGTGGAATGAACATGTAGAAAGAATGGATTAAGAAAGATTAGATAAATCAGCAAGGGACAATAAACCAGAGGAAAGGAGTTCCGGTCACCCGCGAAAACGATGATGTGATTAGGGAGGTTAGGCTACTGGTCTAAGGAAAGATAAAGAATATGATATGAAGCATTGGACGAATTTATTGAGAGAATTGCAGTCAGGAGAAACACACTTAGCAACACACCTGCTAATTATTTTATTTTAATAGCTACCTAAACTAAAACTAAACTAAACTCCGTGGCGCGACATCCCCGAAGGGACAAGGCCTACCACCCGACCGCTGCGTTATCAACCTATAGGCAGATGGCAGGATTGGGGGGCATGTGGTCAGCATGCCGACACCCACGGCCGTTAATGGTGGTTTCCATGACCGGAGCCGCTACTTCTCTATCAAGTAGCTCCTCAATTTGAATCACGAGGCTGAGTGCACCCCTACCAGACCTCCCTACCTCAGAAAAATCCGAGGTGGTACCGGGGATCGAACCCGGGCCGACGGATCTGTAGTCAGCGACACTAACCACAAGACCACGCCGGTGTAACGGGAAAACTTGACTTCGGGAGAATAAGACCCCCGACGTCAAAAAATCCCGGGAAAATATTACCGGGGGTCTATTTTTCCCGGGATATTAGGAAGCAGGGTAAAATCTTCCCGGGAAAAATTGACGCACAACAAACAAAACGAACTTCAAAGAACTAATCGCCGCAGGTGGGTACAATCTTCCCAGGAGGAATTGACTTCACACAGGGGGGTATTATTATCCCGGGAAAATATTACCGGGGGTCTATTTTTCCCGGGATATTAGGAAGCAGGGTAAAATCTTCCCGGGAAAAATTGACGCACAACAAACAAAACGAACTTCAAAGAACTAATCGCCGCAGGTGGGTACAATCTTCCCAGGAGGAATTGACTTCACACAGGGGGGTATTATTATCCCGGGAAAATATTACCGGGGGTCTATTTTCCCGGGATATTAGGAAGCAGGGTAAAATCTTCCCCGGAAAAATTGACGCACAACAAACAAAACGAACTTCAAAGAACTAATCGCCGCAGGTGGGTACAATCTTCCCAGGGCCCTATACTATAAAGCTACAAGAGATCGCAAATAATATTAGCTTTACAAATACTAGAGTGAAAATATGGAATACTATAGAGCTATTACAGTTGTAATTTGTAGTTAGTAAAAGACAGCACGCCTTTACAAACCACGTCATCACTGACGTCATGACCGGGAAGGGAGGGCCGCTCTTGCACTCATCTGCGTGCCTTCGACTGCAAACTCTCTTATTCTCATATTTCTCTTTTTAGACGAATTAGGTCTCGATATTAATGTTATCAGTATCATCATACCATTTTTCCGAACCGAAAACTACAACAAATATTATATAAACACATCTCATAGACCTACAAAGGCTATTCGAAGTCACGAGACGCGAGATGGAGAAGCCTTACCTCTTCAGATTGCCAATATGGAAGCAAGATACCTAATGTCGTTCGTGGCTGTGTGGTTATAGTACTGAACTGTGGTGCGAGAGGTTGCCGGTTCAAACCCCGGTCGCGACTAATTTTTTTTCATAATATTTTTAATTTTAATTAGTGTAGCGGTACTGTATTAAATATTAAGAATTCAATGTCACTGCCCTGTATAATTCTTGGTGAGAATTATATAGGGTAATGACAGAATTCATAAAGTTTTATTCAGTAGACTGTAGTCTGAATCATTGTGACAATTTATTATATTATATAAAGACAGTGGACGTGAATTTTTAAAATGTTATACGGTAAACTTTATTTACGTTTTAAAAATATTACAAAAGAAAAAAATACACACACACACACAAAGCAGTGGAATTCTGTTAAGTCTTGCATGGAATAGTGTATTTAAGTTTTTTAAATATTCTGAAAGCAAAAAAGTATAACGTAGTGGCAGTGAACTTTTAACATGTTGAACGATACAGTGTATTTACGTTCTTAAAATATATGAAGCAAAGTAAAAGAGAAAATAAAGATGTGGCAGTGTATTCTTTTTTAAATTCAAGTATTTATAATATTATAAAAGCAAAAGAAAACACAATGTAGTGGCAGTGAATTCTATAAAATGTTATACGGATCACTGTATTTAAGTTTAAAAAATACGTAAATATGTAAGATAGTGGCAGTGAATTCCTAAATTTGTTATATGGTACTATGTATTAAGTTTTAAAAAATAACAAAAACAACACAAGGCAGTGGCAGTGAATTCTAAAAATAGTATACCAATCACTGTATTTAAGTTTTTAAATTACTATAAAATATATAAGGTAGTGGAAGTGAATTCTTAAATAATGTTACACTGAATTAAAGTTTTAAAATATTATAAAAGCAAAAAAGTACGAGACAGTGGCAATGAATTCTATAAAATCTTATACTTAACACTGTATTTAAATGTTTTAAAAACAAGGCAAAAAATAATTATAAGGTAGTGGTATTGAATTTTTAAAAATGTTATATGATACACTGTATTTACGTTTTTAAAACACATTAAAGCAAAAAATAATAGGGTACAAGGTAGTGGCAGCGAGTTCTTAAAAAAAATTACGGAACATTGTATTTACGTTTTTAAAATGTTATGAAAACAAAAAATATAAGCATATGGCAGTGAATTCTTAAATTTTATACATTTCAATGCAAGGCTTTAAAAATATTATGAAAAAAAAAAAGAAGTCACCACCGGGGTTTGAACCTGCGACCTCTCGCACCATAGCTTAGTTCTATAACCACTGAGCCACGAACGACACTAACAAGCGTGCTTGAATATTGCTAACGTAAACCGGTAAGTCTTCGCCCGTGTCTCACCTCCACACTTTAAATCATCTTTGTAAGCCTATCAGACGTGTTTCTGTAAAATTTATTGCACTGTTCAGTTCGGAAAAATAGTATCACGATACTGATAACATTATTACCGGGACCTAAATCGTCTGAAAAGAGGGAAATCGGAGAAAAGATGTTAGAAGCCCAATGGCTGACGTCTGCTTGGGCACTGGTATTTCCTTCTACGAGTCTTCATCCATTTGTAAAAATGCTGCCCAGTTTTACAAGTGCCGGGCTACAGTAATAGTTATATAGGAAGCTATCCAATTCAACAGTGACGTATTCGTTTGTCTCCGATTCTCTTGTAACTAGTATTAAGTTTACAGTTGTAAAGCTTTATAAAATTCCATACTTTCGAATCGCTAATAAAAGCACTTGTAATACAAATCCATACTTTTATAGGATAGGGCCCAGGAGGAATTGACTTCACATAGGGGGGTATTATTACCTCGGGAAAATAAGACCCCCAAGGAATCCTTGAATATATCAAAGAACAAGTTGCCGCTGGGGGGTGCTTTTAACCCAAGAAGAATTGACTTCACACAGGGGAGTAAAAAAATCCCGGGAAAATAAGACTCCCCACACAAACATCAAAGAACTAGTCGCCGCAGGTGGGTACAATTTCCCCAGGTGGAATTGACTTCACACAGGGGGGTATAAATACCCCGGGAAAATAAGACTCTCCACACAAACATCAAAGAACTAGTAGCCGCAGGTGGGTACTATTTACCCAGGAGGAATTGACTTCACACAGGGGGGTATAATTACCCCGGGAAAATAATACCCCCAAGGAATCCTTGAAAATATCAAAGAACAAGGTTCCGCTGGGGGTGCTTTTAACCCAAGAAGAATTGACTTCACACAGGGGGGGGGGGGTAAAAATTCCCGGGAAAAGAAGACTCCCCACACAAAAATTAAAGAACTAGTCGCCGCAGGTGGGTACTATTTTCCCAGGAGGAATTGACTTCACACAGGGGGGTATAATTAACCCGGGAAAATAAGACCCCCAAGGAATCCTTGAAAATATCAAAGAACAAGGTGCCGCTGGGGGGTGCTTTTAACTTAAGGAAGAATTGACTTCACACAGGGGGGTAAAAAATTCCCGGGAAAATAAGACTCCCCACACAAAATTCAAAGAACTAGTCGCCGCAGGTGGGTACTATTTTCCCAGGAGGAATTGACTTCACACAGGGGGGTATAATTACCCCGTGAAAATAAGACCCCCCCAAGGAATCCTTGAAAATATTAAAGAACAAGGTGCCGCTGGGGGGTGCTTTTAACCCAAGAAGAATTGACTTCACACAGGGGGGTAAAAAAAATCCCGGGAAAATAAGACTCCCCACACAAAAATCAAAGAACTAGTCGCCGCAAGTGGGTACTATTTTCCCAGGAGGAATTGACTTCACACAAGGGGGTAAGTAGTAATGGCTGAAGCATATAGGAAGAGATCCGCCGAGGCCAGCAGAGGTCGGTAAAGCAGAGCCTGCAGTACCCACCTTAAAACAAATCATACAAAACCAATAAAATTATTAACAGAAAAATAAGGAAATGCTATTCAAAAGAGTTAACCCCTTATGAATTAATTTTCAACCCCGCTATAGGGGTAGTTTTTAAAAAATAAAAATAATTTTGCAAATCTAGTATTATAATTCATAGGTGACCTTATGACCATCCATGACAAAAGGGTGGTTTTCACCCCCACTTCCAATCTAACCCAATTATAAATGATTTTATGACATATAAACATCGAAGGGAGTAATATAAACTATCTGACATGATTTACACCCCCAAATGAATTATTTTTACATAGGGGTGGTTTTTCAAGGTCATCGAAGTTTTTACAGATATGGACAGTTTTAGCCATTCTAAATTTTATAGAGGGTAGTTTTCACCCTCACTTCCAATCTAACCCATTTAAAATTATTTTTTCGACATATATACATCGTAGGGACTGATATCAACTATCTGACATGATTTACACCCCCAAATGAATTATTTTCACATAGGGGTGGTTTTTCAAGGTCATCGAAGTTTTTACAGATATGGACAGTTTTAGCCATTCTAAATTTTATAGAGGGTAGTTTTCACCCTCACTTCCAATCTAACCCATTTAAAATTATTTTTTCGACATATATACATCGTAGGGACTGATATCAACTATCTGACATGATTTACACCCCCAAATGAATTATTTTTACATAGGGGTGGTTTTTCAAGGTCATCGAAGTTTTTACAGATATGGAAAGTTTTAGCCATTCTAAATCTTATAGAGGGTAGTTTTCACCCTCACTTCCAATCTAACCCATTTAAAATTATTTTTTCAACATATATACATCGTAGGGACTGATATCAACTATCTGACATGATTTACACCCCCAAATGAATTATTTTTACATAGGGGTGGTTTTTCAAGGTCATCCAAGCTTTTACAGATATGGACAGTTTTAGCCATTCTAAATCTTATAGAGGGTAGTTTTCACCCCCACTTCCAATCTAACCCATTTAAAATGATTTTTTCGACATACTGTATATACATCGTAGGGACTGATATCAACTATCTGACATGATTTACACCCCCAAATGAATTATTTTTACATAGGGGTGGTTTTTCAAGGTCACCCAAGTTTTTGCAGATATGGACAACTTGAACCACTGTAAATCGACTAGAGGGTAGTTTTCACCCTCACTTCCAATCTAACCCATTTAAAATTATTTTTTCGACATATATACATCGTAGGGACTGATATCAACTATCTGACATGATTTACACCCCCAAATGAATTATTTTTACAAAGGGGTGGTTTTTCAAGGTCATCCAAGCTTTTACAGATATGGACAGTTTTAGCCATTCTAAATCTTATAGAGGGTAGTTTTCACCCCCACTTCCAATCTAACCCATTTAAAATGATTTTTTCGACATATATACATCGTAGGGACTGATATCAACTATCTGACATGATTTACCCCCCCAAATGAATTATTTTTACATAGGGGTGGTTTTTCAAGGTCATCGAAGTTTTTACAGATATGGACAGTTTTAGCCATTCTAAATCTTATAGAGGGTAGTTTTCACCCTCACTTCCAATCTAACCCATTTAAAATTATTTTTTCAACATATATACATCGTAGGGACTGATATCAACTATCTGACATGATTTACACCCCCAAATGAATTATTTTTACATAGGGGTGGTTTTTCAAGGTCATCCAAGTTTTTACAGATATGGACAGTTTTAGCCATTCTAAATCTTATAGAGGGTAGTTTTCACCCTCACTTCCAATCTAACCCATTTAAAATTATTTTTTCAACATATATACATCGTAGGGACTGATATCAACTATCTGACATGATTTACACCCCCAAATGAATTATTTTTACATAGGGGTGGTTTTTCAAGGTCATCCAAGCTTTTACAGATATGGACAGTTTTAGCCATTCTAAATCTTATAGAGGGTAGTTTTCACCCCCACTTCCAATCTAACCCATTTAAAATGATTTTTTCGACATAGGCTATATACATCGTAGGGACTGATATCAACTATCTGACATGATTTACACCCCCAAATGAATTATTTTTACATAGGGGTGGTTTTTCAAGGTCACCCAAGTTTTTGCAGATATGGACAACTTGAACCACTGTAAATCGACTAGAGGGTAGTTTTCACCCTCACTTCCAATCTAACCCATTTAAAATTATTTTTTCGACATATATACATCGTAGGGACTGATATCAACTATCTGACATGATTTACACCCCAAATGAATTATTTTTACATAGGGGTGGTTTTTCAAGGTCATCCAAGCTTTTACAGATATGGACAGTTTTAGCCATTCTAAATCTTATAGAGGGTAGTTTTCACCCCCACTTTCAATCTAACTCATTTAAAATGATTTTTTCGACATATATACATCGTAGGGACTGATATCAACTATCTGACATGATTTACACCCCCAAATGAATTATTTTTACATAGGGGTGGTTTTTCAAGGTCATCGAAGTTTTTACAGATATGGACAGTTTTAGCCATTCTAAATTTTATAGAGGGTAGTTTTCACCCTCACTTCCAATCTAACCCATTTAAAATTATTTTTTTCGACATATATACATCGTAGGGACTGATATCAACTATCTGACACGATTTACACCCCCAAATGAATTATTTTTACATAGGGGTGGTTTTTCAAGGTCATCGAAGTTTTTACAGATATGGACAGTTTTAGCCATTCTAAATCTTATAGAGGGTAGTTTTCACCCTCACTTCCAATCTAACCCATTTAAAATTATTTTTTCAACATATATACATCGTAGGGACTGATATCAACTATCTGACATGATTTACACCCCCAAATGAATTATTTTTACATAGGGGTGGTTTTTCAAGGTCATCCAAGCTTTTACAGATATGGACAGTTTTAGCCATTCTAAATCTTATAGAGGGTAGTTTTCACCCCCACTTCCAATCTAACCCATTTAAAATGATTTTTTCGACATACTGTATATACATCGTAGGGACTGATATCAACTATCTGACATGATTTACACCCCCAAATGAATTATTTTTACATAGGGGTGGTTTTTCAAGGTCACATAGCTTTATGCAGATATGAACATCTTGAACCACTGTTAATCGCCTAGAGGGTAGTTTTCACCCCTAAGCAATATATCCCATTTAAATTATTTTTATACGACATGATTTACACCCCTAAATGATTTAACACTACCCCATCCCCAGCTTCACGGAGGCCCCGGCTATATCAATCCAGAATATGAAAATGAAGCTGTGATGTGAAATTATTTTTAAGCTGTGATGCAAAGTCACGCTTCAACACAAGACGTCGTCTCATACTTTATTACAGGAAAAAGCTATTTGCACTCAACTCCAAGAAAACCTTGACATTATGCAACTTAAACATGTTTATGAATTTTTGAAGAACAAATTATCTTAATAAGGAAAAGGTAAACCCTCAAAATAATAAAATATCATACACACTATCACCGGATGAAAGCCCAGTAACTGTTAATTTATGACAACGACGATTAGAGGAGAGGAATTCAAGGTTAAACGTTAAAGGAAAGACATACCGAAGGGTACATCGTCCCTTTTTAAAATTAAGACATAGAAAAATATGAGTAAAGATCATCTTTCACCAATTAGCACATTGTCAAATAGTACTTTTTTTGCTATGGTAAAACAATATCAACTGATTTTTTTCTGTGTCATAAGAAAGTTTATTTCATGCACAAAATTACAATGACAAAGAATCATACAAACATATTCTTTATTTGCACATAAATTAATAAGAACAACGATTAAAGTTTAGATACAAATGATTTAATTTCATTAATCAAACCCTTTTTAGGTGGACAATCTATTCCAAATAGTTCAAGACTGTTCTTAAAGGTATTAACAACGGTGTTGTTAAATTCACTATATTGTATTACTTTATTATCTTGCAAGAAGTATAACAATCCATCTGTATACCTAAACACCTTATCTATTTTTGGTGGAATACCTGGGCAAATATTCTTAATGTAATTATAGTTAGCTGGTTTTACAGCACATTCGTCAATCTCTACAGCTGAACCGTCATCATAAAACAGATATGTTATTCCTCTATACGTGTTTACACCAGCTGTCAAAGAGTTGTTTCTAATATCAAAAGTAGGTACAAATTTAAGATAGCCGGATTGAAGCCTAAATGTTTTGTGTTCAACGAGGTACTGTTTAGTACCGACTATCATAACGATGTAGGAATTTTGTTTTTGATAAACAGCTGTCACATTAAACTCCTTAGGTATGTGCTGTGCCCAAGTGGGTATGAAAAAGGGAGAGTTTATTTCCATATCTACTAAATCTATAATCCATACCCAAACTCTATAAAACATATAATGCATTATTAACTACCATAAATGTGTTAATGTTTTTCAGCTTACACAGGTCAGGAACAACACTCGGCACAGGCCTTCCAGATTCATACTGAGGGTGTGAAAACTACCCTCTAGGCGAATTACAGTGGTTCAAGTTGTCCATATCTAAAAAATAGCTGTGACCTTGAAAAATCACCCCTATGTAAAAAAAATCATTTGGGGTGTAAATCATGTCAGATAGTTGATATCAGTCCCTACGATGTTTATATGTCAAAAAATAGGGTAAATTGAAAGGGGTGAAAACTACCCCTAAACGATTTACAGCGATTCAAGTTGTCCATATATGCAAAATGCTATGTGACCTTGAAAAACAACCCCTATGTGAAAATAATGCATTTGGGGGTGTAAATCATTTATATAGTTATCACTCCCTTCGATGTATATATGTCGAAAAAATAATTTTAAATGGGTTAGATTGGAAGTGGGGGTGAAAACTACCCTCTATAAGATTTAGAATGGCTAAAACTGTCCATATCTGTAAAAGCTTGGATGACCTTGAAAAACCACCCCTATGTAAAAATAATTCATTTGGGGGTGTAAATCATGTCAGATAGTTGATATCAGTCCCTACGATGTATATATGTCGAAAAAATCATTTTAAATGGGTTAGATTGGAAGTGGGGGTGAAAACTACCCTCTATAAGATTTAGAATGGCTAAAACTGTCCATATCTGTAAAAGCTTGGATGACCTTGAAAAACCACCCCTATGTAAAAATAATTCATTTGGGGGTGTAAATCATGTCAGATAGTTTATATCAGTCCCTATGATGTATATATGTCGAAAAAATAATTTCAAATGGGTTAAATTGGAAGTGAGGGAGAAAACTACCCTCTATAAGATTTAGAATGGCTAAAACTGTCCATATCTGTAAAAACTTCGATGACTTGAAAAACCACCCCTATGTAAAAATAATTCATTTGGGGGTGTAAATCATGTCAGATAGTTGATATCAGTCCCTACGATGTATATATGTCGAAAAAATCATTTTAATTGGGTTAGATTGGAAGGGGGGTGAAAACTACCCTCTACAAGATTTAGAATGGCTAAAACTGTCCATATCTGTAAAAGCTTGGATGACCTAGAAAAACCACCCCTATGTAAAAATAATTCATTTGGGGGTGTAAATCATCTCAGATAGTTGATATCAGTCCCTACGATGTATATATGTCGAAAAAATCATTTTAAATGGGTTAGATTGGAAGTGAGGGTGAAAACTACCCTCTAGGCGATTTACAGTGGTTCAAGTTGTCCATATCTGCACAAACTTGGGTGACCTTGAAAAACCACCCCTATGTAAAAATAATTCATTTGGCGGTGTAAATCATGTCAGATAGTTTATATCACTCCTTACGATGTATATATGTTGAAAAAATAATTTTAAATGGGTTAGATTGGAAGTGGGGGTGAAAACTACCCTCTAGGCGATTTACAGTGGTTCAAGTTGTCCATATCTGCACAAACTTGGGTGACCTTGAAAAACCACCCCTATGTAAAAATAATTCATTTGGGGGTGTAAATCATGTCAGATAGTTTATATCACTTCTTACGATGTATATATGTTGAAAAAATCATTTTAAATGGGTTAGATTGGAAGTGGGGGTGAAAACAACCCTCTAGGCGATTTACATTGGTTCAAGTTGTCCATATCTGTAAAAACTTGGGTGACCTTGAAAAACCACCCCTATGTAAAAATAATTCATTTGGGGGTGCAAATCATGTCAAATAGTTAAAATCACTCAGTACGATTTTTTATTGTTGTAAAATAAATTTTTAATGGGTAAGATTGGTTGTGGGGGTGAAAACTACCCTCTAGACGATTTACAGTGGCTCAAGTTGTCCATTTCTGTAAAAACCTGGGTGACCTTGAAAAACCACCCCTATGTAAAATTAAATCATTTGGGGGTGTAAATCATGTCAAATAGTTAAAATCACTCAGTACGATTTTTTATTGTTGTAAAATAAATTTTTAATTGGTTACATTGGTTGTGGGGGTGAAAACTACCCTCTAGATGATTTATATAGACTTAATTTGTTCATTTCTGCAAAAATGTGGATGACCTTGAAAAACCACCCCTTCATAAAATTAACCCCCTTGGGGGTGTAAATCATGCCAAATATCTGATATCACACCACATGATGTTTATATGTAAAAAAATAATTTTTAATTGTGTTAGATTGGAAGTGGAGTGAAAACCACCCTTTGGTCGTGGATGGTCATAAGATTACCTATAAATTATTATAAAACTAGATTTAAAAAAAATTATCTTTATTTTTAAAAATTATCTTAATTATCTTTATTTGGTTTGTCATAAGGTTGGTATTGCAGGTCTCTGCTTTACCGACCTATTCATCGTTTTAGGGTTTCATATTTTTTATTTAACAAATCTACGCTATTACTACTCTTGGGTTAATAACACCCCCCCCCAGCGGCACCTTGTTCTATGATATTTTTAAGGATTCCTTTGGGGGTATTTTTTTCCCGGGGTAATAATACCCCCCTGTGTGAAGTCAATTCCTCCTGGGAAGATTGTACTCACCTGCGGCGATTAATTCTTTGAAGTTCGTGTTGTTTGTTGTGCGTCAATTTTTCCCGGGGAGATTTTACCCTGCTTCCTAATATCCCGGGAAAAATAGATCCCCGGTAATATTTTCCCGGGAATTTTTGACGTCGGGGGTCTTATTCTCCCGAAGTCAAGTTTTCCAGTTACAATTTTCACGTGGTAATTATACCCCCCCTGTGTGAAGTCAATTCCTCCTGGGAAAATAGTACCCACCTGCGGCGACTAGTTCTTTGATTTTTGCGTGGGGAGTCTTATTTTCCCGGGAATTTTTTACCCCCCTGTCTGAAGTCAATTCTTCCAAAAGTTAAAAGGACCCCCAGCGGCAGCTTGTTCATTGATATCTTCAAGGATTCCTTAGGGGGTCTTATTTTCCCGGGTTAATTATACCCCCCCTGTGTGAAGTCAATTCCTCCTGGGAAAATAGTACCCACCTGCGGCGACTAGTTCTTTGATTTTTGTGTGGGGAGTCTTATTTTCCCGGGAATTTTTTACACCCCCCCCCCCCGTGTGAAGTCAATTCTTCTTGGGTTAAAAGCACCCCCCAGCGGCACCTTGTTCTTTGATATCTTCAAGGATTCCTTGGGGGTCTTATTTTCCCGGGATAATTATGCCCCCTGTGTGAAGTCAATTCCTCCCGGGAAAATAGTACCCACCTTCGGATACTAGTTCTTTGATGTTTGTGTGGAGAGTCTTATTTTCCCGGGGTATTTATACCCCCCAGCGGCAACTTGTTCTTTGATATATTCAAGGATTCCTTCGGGGTCTTATTTTCCCGGGGAAATAATACCCCCCTGTGTGAAGTCAATTCCTCCTGGGAAGATTGTACCCACCTGCGGCATTTGGTTCTTTGAAGTTCGTGTTGTTTGTTGTGCGTCAATTTTTCCCGGGAAGATTTTACCCTGCTTCCTAATATCCCGGGAAAAATAGACCCCCGGTAATATTTTCCCGGGATAATAATACCCCCCTGTGTGAAGTCAATTCCTCCTGGGAAGATTGTACCCACCTGCGGCGATTAGTTCTTTGAAGTCCGTTTTGTTTGTTGTGCGTCAATTTTTCCCGGGAAGATTTTATCCTGCTTCCTAATATCCCGGGAAAAATAGACCCCCGGTAATATTTTCCCGGGATTTTTTGACGTCGGGGGGTCTTATTCTCCCGAAGTCAAGTTTTCCCGTTACACCGGCGGTCAATAGCTACCTAAAAGCCAATAATTAGAAGAAAAGTTTATATAATATTATAAGCTTTAAAGAATTTCCGTTAACCATGTTACACAACACTTTCCTGGCGTTTTATTACAAAATGTGATTATTATTATTATTATTTATTACAAACAACGAAATCGTTTCTTGTGCAACAAATTCTATATTTATCCATAGTCTTATCGATGCTACGTAAGTCCATTTCATGAGCCAAAATTTAAAACCTTTGAGCTCACCCAATATTTTTCAAAAGTTGACGCCGCTGACTGTAAGCGAATAGGAGAGATAGTTTGATCAATACTGTAGCTTCAAAGACGTTGAATAAAACTAATTTTTAGGTTCGGACAACAGCCAATCAAATCTTGTATTTCGGTATTATATTATAACCCATCCACTGCTTTTAACATTAGTAAACATTCTAACATATAGAAATTTACGACTGTTATAATTTTCTCTTCTTTAAACAAGAACTACAATGTGCATTGAATTAGGTGTCGTTGAACCAATAATACAAAATTCACTCCAAAGTTCCGAAGACAATAAGTCATATTCTTCCAAAGAGAACGCAATATAGAAGTAATATACAGTTCTATAAGAAATTTACAACACTGTTATAAGACTCCAGGGACATAAAAGCGGGGACATCCGGGGACATGTATGTAAATTCGGGATTGTCCCGGAAAACGGAGACGTCTTGTAACCACCATAGTCTCCAATTTAGTTATTGGTCATAGCTCACTTCTAAAAGCCTTGGCAATTATCCGTTCCCTTAAGGGAATTGGCGAACTGATTCTTTCGCAATATTCTTCCGATAGACACACAAGTCGCTCGCACACTTACATAATAAATAAGTTATCCAATGTATTTCATGAAGGATTTACAGTAATAACAGTATGTGGTACAATTAGTAAAATCCACATAGCGTATCCAAGTCTGAGAATCGTATTGAAGTCGTTGTAACAGTAGTGAGGAGCCATTAGACAACTTCAAGAACAGTACCTTCAATATTACTAAGTTTGAAGTGTCTGTACTTTATATTAAATACCAAGCAGTTAACGTTAACTTGAAATTAGTTTTAGCCGACGTAAGTGCATGGAGGGTGATTGGAGTGAAATGCTGAGAATTTATAGATGTCCTTCACTTAGAACTGAAACTCAGTCTACACTTGGTTACGTTAATAATGTTACTTGTAGGCCTGTAGGGTCTACTTAAAGTTTCAATAAATTGTATAGCTTTCCTATAGTGATGATACCACTTTCTTCGTATGTCTGATGGTAAGTTGAATTGCATGCGTTGCAGTTCACTTGATGGCGTAGTGGTAAAACGACTGGTTATCATGCTAGCAGTCCCGTGTTCGAATCCCCTTGGGTTCAAAACTTTAATTTGGGGTTGTGGGCATGACTTGCTTAGAATTTTACTGTTTCAAAAGAAGGCCATAAGAATAATCACTAAGTCAAGTTATAGTACTCATTGCAAACCACTGTTTATCAGTGAAAAGATTCTCACCGTTTACAACTTATTCATATTTAAATGCCTCGAATATGTTAATGTAAACTTAACTGATATCCTATTGAGACGAGACAGGCATCCACATAATACCAGATATACGAATAATATTGACCTTCCAAGGATTAGGCTTGCTAAGTCACAAGAATATTACAGGTATATTGGATTAAAAATGTTTAATAAATTACCTATTGGAGCACACTATGTTAACCTGAAAAGGTTTAAGACCAAAGTGTATAATTGGTTGGCTGTAAATCCCTTTTACAAGCTAGAGGAATTTCTCTGCCTATCGGAGGTAGATATATGTTTTTAACTGAAACTAGAGTGGGTAGTAGGTACAAAGTTGTATTTTGAACTTGTTTATTTTTATGTATTGTGAAGTTTGTTTATGTACCTTGTATATGTATATTATTTTTATGTTGATGTACCTTGTTTATCTTTGACGGCAACTACACAAGTCAGACTTGTAATTGGTTGAAAATAAATCATTCTAATTCTAATTCTAATACCGGTAAAGCTGAGTTGTGGCCCAGTCACAAGTTTACGTAGCTACGAATTGCGGCCCAGCTTATTGAGAGAGACGTCTGAGTTGCGGCCAGGTGATCAGTCTATTAGCGTTACCCAGGAGATACCGCGGGGAGATTGGCAAAATCATCTCCTAAATAGCTATGCTTGTAGTAAATTTATGAAGTTATATACAACACAATGTCACTGTCCTAAGAAATGATCATTCTTTCACATTGGTCATGAAGCCCAGGCCTTAGAGCACTTATGAGTTTGTTTTCGCCACTGGTATCTCATATTGAGAACGTCTGGTGGTATACCGGGATATATGAGTCCGTTGGGGAATTTAATGTTGTACCGGTGTAACGGGAAAACTTGACTTCGGGAGAATAAGACCCCCGACGTCAAAAAATCCCGGGAAAATATTACCGGGGGTCTATTTTTCCCGGGATATTAGGAAGCAGGGTAAAATCTTCCCGGGAAAAATTGACGCACAACAAACAAAACGAACTTCAAAGAACTAATCGCCGCAGGTGGGTACAATCTTCCCAGGAGGAATTGACTTCACACAGGGGGGTATTATTATCCCGGGAAAATATTACCGGGGGTCTATTTTTCCCGGGATATTAGGAAGCAGGGTAAAATCTTCCCGGGAAAAATTGACGCACAACAAACAAAACGAACTTCAAAGAACTAATCGCCGCAGGTGGGTACAATCTTCCCTGGAGGAATTGACTTCACACAGGGGGGTATTATTATCCCGGGAAAATATTACCGGGGGTCTATTTTTCCCGGGATATTAGGAAGCAGGGTAAAATCTTCCCGGGAAAAATTGACGCACAACAAACAACACGAACTTCAAAGAACTAATCGCCGCAGGTGGGTACAATCTTCCCAGGAGGAATTGACTTCACACAGGGGGGTATTATTACCCCGGGAAAATAAGACCCCGAAGGAATCCTTGAATATATCAAAGAACAAGTTGCCGCTGGGGGGTATAAATACCCCGGGAAAATAAGACTCTCCACACAAACATCAAAGAACTAGTAGCCGAAGGTGGGTACTATTTTCCCGGGAGGAATTGACTTCACACAGGGGGCATAATTATCCCGGGAAAATAAGACCCCCCCAAGGAATCCTTGAATATATCAAAGAACAAGGTGCCGCTGGGGGGTGCTTTTAACCCAAGAAGAATTGACTTCACACGGGGGGGGGTTAAAAATTCCCGGGAAAATAAGACTCCCCACACAAAAATCAAAGAACTAGTCGCCGCAGGTGGGTACTATTTTCCCAGGAGGAATTGACTTCACACAGGGGGGGTGTATAATTAACCCGGGAAAATAAGACCCCCTAAGGAATCCTTGAAAATATCAATGAACAAGCTGCCGCTGGGGGTGCTTTTAACTTAAGGAAGAATTGACTTCAAACAGGGGGGTAAAAAATTCCCGGGAAAATAAGACTCCCCACGAAAAAATCAAAGAACTAGTCGCCCCAGGTGGGTACTATTTTCCCAGGAGGAATTGACTTCACACAGGGGGGTATAATTACTCCGTGAAAATTGTAACGGGAAAACTTGACTTCGGGAGAATAAGACCCCCGACGTCAAAAATTCCCGGGAAAATATTACCGGGGATCTATTTTTCCCGGGATATTAGGAAGCAGGGTAAAATCTCCCCGGGAAAAATTGACGCACAACAAACAACACGAACTTCAAAGAATTAATCGCCGCAGGTGGGTACAATCTTCCCAGGAGGAATTGACTTCACACAGGGGGGTATTATTACCCCGGGAAAAAAATATCCCCAAAGGAATCCTTGAAAATATCATAGAACAAGGTGCCGCTGGGGGGGGGGTGTTATTAACCCAAGAGTAGTAATAGCGTAGATTTGTTAAATAAAAAATATGAAACCCTAAAGCGATTAATAGGTCGGTAAAGCAGAGACCTGCAATACCAACCTTATAACAAACCAAATTAAGATAATTAAGATGATTTTTAAAAATTAAGATAATTTTTTTTTTAAATCTAGTTTTATAATAATTTATAGGTAATCTTATGACCATCCATGAAAAGGGTGGTTTTCACTCCACTTCCAATCTAACACAATTAAAAATTATTTTTTGACATATAAACATCATGTGGAGTGATATAAGATATTTGGCATGATTTACACCCCCAAGGGGGTTAATTTTATGAAGGGGTGGTTTTTCAAGATCATCCACATTTTTGCAGAAATGAACAAATTAAGTCTATATAAATCATCTAGAGGGTAGTTTTCACCCCCACAACCAATCTAACCCATTAAAAATTTATTTTACAACAATAAAAAATCGTACTGAGTGATTTTAACTATTTGACATGATTTACACCCCCAAATGATTTAATTTTACATAGGGGTGGTTTTTCAAGGTCACCCAGGTTTTTACAGAAATGGACAACTTGAGCCACTGTAAATCGTCTAGAGGGTAGTTTACACCCCCACAACCAATCTAACCCATTAAAAATTTATTTTACAACAATAAAAAATCGTACTGAGTGATTTTAACTATTTGACATGATTTACACCCCCAAATGATTTAATTTTACATAGGGGTGGTTTTTCAAGGTCACCAGGTTTTTACAGAAATGGACAACTTGAGCCACTGTAAATCGTCTAGAGGGTAGATTTCACCCCCACAACCAATCTAACCCATTAAAAATTTATTTTACAACAATAAAAAATCGTACTGAGTGATTTTAACTATTTGACATGATTTACACCCCCAAATGATTTAATTTTACATAGGGGTGGTTTTTCAAGGTCACCCAGGTTTTTACAGAAATGGACAACTTGAGCCACTGTAAATCGTCTAGAGGGTAGTTTTCACCCCCACAACCAATCTAACCCATTAAAAATTTATTTTACAACAATAAAAAATCGTACTGAGTGATTTTAACTATTTGACATGATTACACCCCCAAATGATTTAATTTTACATAGGGGTGGTTTTTCAAGGTCACCCAGGTTTTTACAGAAATGGACATCTTGACCCACTGTAAATCGTCTAGAGGGTAGTTTTCACCCCCACAACCAATCTAACCCATTAAAAATTTATTTTACAACAATAAAAAATCGTACTGAGTGATTTTAACTATTTGACATGATTTACACCCCCAAATGATTTAATTTTACATAGGGGTGGTTTTTCAAGGTCACCCAGGATTTTACAGAAATGGACAACTTGAGCCACTGTAAATCGTCTAGAGGGTAGTTTTCACCCCCACTTGCAATATATCCCATTTAAAAATATTTTTTCGACATATAAACATCTTACAGTGTAATATTAACTATCTGAATTGATTTCACCCCCAAATGATTTAATTTTACATAGGGGTGGTTTTTCAAGGTCACCCAGGTTTTTACAGATATCGACAACTTGAGCCACTGTAAATCGTCTAGAGGTTAGTTTTCACCCCCACTTGCGATATATGCCATTAAAAATTGTTTTTTCGACATATAACCATCGTATTGAGTAATATTAACTATCTGAAGTGATTTTCACTCCCTAATGATTTCATTTTACATAGTTTTTCAAGATCACCCACATTTTACAGATATGAACAACTTGAGCCACTGTAAATCGTCTAGAGGGTAGTTTCACCCCACTTGCAATATATCCCGTTTAAAATTATTTTTTCGACACATAAACATCTTACAGAGTAATATTAACTATCAGAATTGATTTTCATCCCCAAATGATTTAATTTTACATAGGGGTGGTTTTTTAAGGTCACCCAGGTTTTGCAGATATGGACAACTTTAGCCACAGTAAATCGTCTAGAGGGTAGTTTTCACCCCACTTGCAATTTTAGCCATTAAAAATTGTTTCTTCGACAGATAAACATCTCACTGAGTAGTATTAAATATCTAAATTGATTTGCTCCTCCAAATGATTTAATTTTACATAGGGGTGGTTTTTCAAGGTACTATTTTCCCAGGAGTAATTGACTTCATACAGAGGAGTATAATTACCCCGGGAAAAAAGCCCAGAACAAGCAGAAAAATGATTATAACCGTAGGCACTCTCCTTCTGGTAAATTTCTTGCTGGACAAAAAGTATCAGTCAAGAACTTAAGACGCTGTGACCGTAAAGGTGGATGGTCCTCACTCCCATGGACTGGACCATACTTTATATCAAGAATACATTCCAACAATCTGGTTTCTTTAAAGTCAACAAAAACTGGAAATGAGCTGAAGAGAAAACATAATATCAAAAACTTGAAGTTCTTCCAAGAGAGATTACCTACATTGAAACAACAGGACATTGAAAATATTGAAGATCAGAAAATGAACTCTACATCTAGGATTAACGAAGGCGATTGCAAACGTGAGGAGACACACATTAGTAAACATGAAGGTGAAATAACAGATTTTGAGTCAGACGAAACAAAGTACGAAACGCCCACTTCTTATATATCGAAGAACGAGAAGCGATATTTCTTGCCAGTGGACTTCGTTTGGCAGGAGAAACAGTGCCGTGCTCTGCAATTGAATTTGATTTGCCGCAGAGGATGCATTGCTCAGCAAGTGCCCTTGAAGCATCCGTCCCAGTTCGAGAATGTTCTGGGCGATGGAAATTGCTTCTTCCGCTGCATTTCTCTATATATAACGGGGGATCAACAGTTTCACAATACTTTACGGAAGAAGATAGTGGAATTCATGGAAAAGGATGAAAGAGTAAATAAATATGTTAGAGGCGCAAAATCATATCTTGAAAAGAGTTTAATGATGGTAGAAAATACATGGGCAACAGATGTGGAAATCTACAGCACAGCATTGATGTTAAATTCTTACGTATTTTTCAGTGGTGATTGGCAGTTGTTTAGCCATAATGTAAAAATTCCAAAGAAAGTTAGGGCAGGACAACGGGAACTATACTTGCAAAATAAAAATAATCATTTCATGATTGTAACAATGGTCTGCTCTAATACTTAGATGACCTAATGCATGTACTTTACATTTGCATTTACATATTAAATATTTTATATACTTTACAACTTGTCCAGAATCTATATCTTTCATCTTTTTTTTTCATTTCTTTCTTTTAGTAACTTGTATTATATATTATTCGAGTACTTAATGATGGAATTTCTTTTCTTTGTATTTAATGTACGTTTCGTGCATTCAGGCATATAATTTCTTGTTTTCATTTATTATTATTATTATTATGTATATCATGTATTTGCCCTGGCTGAGTGGTAGAGAAGGCCTTATGGCCTTAACTCGGCCAGGTTAAATAAATAAATAAATATATATATATACCCGCTTTTTTGTTTTGTTTTTGTACGCGTCAGTGAAGAACAAACTTTGAGCGACAGCAATCTATGGGGACAAAATTTCATTCGATAAGATTAATTCACTAGGAAATGTCAAACGCATCTAATGAACAACACAACTCTCTTGTCTTTTCTATCCATCTTACATCACATATTTCATGATCAATCTTTTTCTGACGGTTCCACCCCTGACATTTCTTTGATGTTTGTGTGGGGAGTCTTATTTTCACGGGATGTTTATACCCCCGTCAATTCTTCTTGGGTTAAAAGCATCCCCAGCGAAACGTCCAACAATTTTTCAATAATGTTTCAACAATTGTCAGCATTCCTTGGGGAGTATTATTTTCCCGGGGTAATTATGCCCCCTGTGTGAAGTCAATTCCTCCTGGGAAAATAGTACCCACCTGCGGCAATTAGTTCTTTGATTTTTGTGTGGGAACTCTTATTTTCCCGGGAATTTTTTACCCCCCCCCCCGTGTGGGAAGTCAATTCAACCTTGGGTTAAAAGCACCACCTAGCGGCACTTGTTCTCTGATATTTTCAAGGATTCCTTGGGGTTCTTATTTTCCCGGGATAATTATACCCCCCTGTGTGAAGTCAATTCCTCCTTGGGAAAATAGTACCCACCAGCGGCGACTGGTTCTTTAATTTTTATGTGGAGTGTCTTATTTTCGCGGGAATTTTTTACCCCCTCTGTGAAGTCAATTCTTCTTTGGGTTAAAAGCACCCCCAGCGGCAGCTTGTTCTTTGATATTTTCAAGGATTCCTTGGGGGTCTTATTTCCCCGGTATAATTATACCCCCCTATGTGAAGTAAATTCCTCCTGGGAAAATAACCCACCTGCGGCGACTAGTTCTTTAATTTTTGTGTGGATAGCCCTATTTTATCGGCAATTTTTTACCCCCCCGGGTGAAGTCAATTCTTGGGTTAAAAGCACCCCCTGCGGCACCTAGTTCTTTGATATTTTCAAGAATTCCTTGGGGGGTCTTATTTTCCCTGGGTTATTATACCCCCCGTGTGAAGTCAATTCCTCCAGGGAAAATAATACCCACCTGCGGCGACTAGTTCTTTGATGTTTGTGTGGGGAGTCTTATTTACCCGGGAATTTTTTACCCCCGTGTGTGAAGTCAATTCTTCTTGGGTTAAAAGCACCCCCCAGCGACACCTTGTTCTTTGATATTTTTAAGGAATCTTAGGGGTGTCTTATTTTCCCGGGGTAATTATACTGCCGTGCATGAAGTCAATTACTCCTGAGAAAATAATACCTTCAAAAACCACCCCTATGTAAAATTAAATCATTTGGAGGTGCAAATCAATTTAGATACTTAATATTACTCAGTGAGATGTTTATCTGTCGAAAAAACAATCTTTAATGGCTAAAATTGCAAGTGGGGTGAAAACTACCCTCCAGACGATTTACTGTGGCTAAAGTTGTCCATATCCGCAAAACCTGGATGACCTTCAAAAACCACCCCTATGTAAAATTACATCATTTGGGGATGAAAATCAATTCTGACAGGTAATATTACTCTGTAAGATGTTTATATGTCGAAAAAATAATTTTAAACGGGATATATTGCAAGTGGGGTGAAACTACCCTCTAGACGATTTACAGTGGCTCAAGTTGTCCATATCTGTAAAATGTGGGTGATCTTGAAAAACTATGTAAAATGAAATCATTAGGGAGTGAAAATCACTTCAGATAGTTAATATTACTCTATAAGATGGTTATATGTCGAAAAAACAATTTTTAATGGCATATATCGCAAGTGGGGGTGAAAACTACCCTCTAGACGATTTACAGTGGCTCAAGTTGTCGATATCTGTAAAAACCTGAGTGACCTTGAAAAACCACCCCTATGTAAAATTATATCATTTTGGGGTGTAAATCAATTCAGATAGTTTATATTACTCAGTAAGATGTTTATATGTCGAAAAAACAATTTTTAATGGCTAAGATTGCAAGTGGGGGTGAACACTACCCTCTGGACGATATACAGTGGATCAAGTTGTCCATATTTGCAAAAACCTGGGTGACCTTGAAAAACCACCCCTTTGTAAAATTAAATCATTTGGGGGTGAAAATCAATTCTGATAGTTAATATTACTCTGTAAGATGTTTATATGTCGAAAAAATAATTTTAAATGGCATATATTGCAAGTGGGGGTGAAAACTACCCTCTAGACGATTTACAGGGGCTCAAGTTGCCGATATCTGTAAAAACCTGGGTGACCTTGAAAAACCACCTATGTAAAATTAAATCATTTGGGGGTGTAAATCATGTCAAATAGTTAAAATCACTCAGTACGATTTTTTATTGTTGTAAAATAAATTTTTAATGGGTTAGATTGGTTGTGGGGGTGAAAACTACCCTCTAGACGATTTACAGTGGCTCAAGTTGTCCATTTCTGTAAAAACCTGGGTGACCTTGAAAAACCACCCCTATGTAAAATTAAATCATTTGGGGGTGTAAATCATGTCAAATAGTTAAAATCACTCAGTACGATTTTTTATTGTTGTAAAATAAATTTTTAATGGGTTAGATTGGTTGTGGGGGTGAAAACTACCCTCTAGACGATTTACAGTGGCTCAAGTTGTCCATTTCTGTAAAAACCTGGGTGACCTTGAAAAACCACCCCTATGTAAAATTAAATCATTTGGGGTGTAAATCATGTCAAATAGTTAAAATCACTCAGTACGATTTTTTATTGTTGTAAAATAAATTTTTAATGGGTTAGATTGGTTGTGGGGGTGAAAACTACCCTCTAGACGATTTACAGTGGCTCAAGTTGTCCATTTCTGTAAAAACCTGGGTGACCTTGAAAAACCACCCCTATGTAAAATTAAATCATTTGGGGTGTAAATCATGTCAAATAGTTAAAATCACTCAGTACGATTTTTTATCGTTGTAAAATAAATTTTTAATGGGTTAGATTGGTTGTGGGGGTGAAAACTACCCTCTAGACGATTTACAGTGGCTCAAGTTGTCCATTTCTGTAAAAACCTGGTGACCTTGAAAAACCACCCCTATGTAAAATTAAATCATTTGGGGGTGTAAATCATGTCAAATAGTTAAAATCACTCAGTACGATTTTTTATTGTTGTAAAATAAATTTTTAATGGGTTAGATTGGTTGTGGGAGTGAAAACTACCCTCTAGACGATTTACAGTGGCTCAAGTTGTCCATTTCTGTAAAAACCTGGGTGACATTGAAAAACCACCCCTATGTAAAATTAAATCATTTGGGGGTGTAAATCATGTCAAATAGTTAAAATCACTCAGTACGATTTTTTATTGTTGTAAAATAAATTTTTAATGGGTTAGATTGGTTGTGGGGGTGGAAACTACCCTCTAGACGATTTACAGTGGCTCAAGTTGTCCATTTCTGTAAAAACCTGGGTGACCTTGAAAAACCACCCCTATGTAAAATTAAATCATTTGGGGGTGTAAATCATGTCAAATAGTTAAAATCACTCAGTACGATTTTTTATTGTTGTAAAATAAATTTTTAATGGGTTAGATTGGTTGTGGGGGTGATAACTACCCTCTAGATGATTTATATAGACTTAATTTGTTCATTTCTGCAAAAATGTGGATGACCTTGAAAAACCACCCCTTCATAAAATTAACCCCCTTGGGGGTGTAAATCATGCCAAATATCTTATATCACTCCACATGATGTTTATATGTCAAAAAATAATTTTTAATTGTGTTAGATTGGAAGTGGAGTGAAAACCACCATTTGATCATGGATGGTCATAAGATTACCTATAAATTATTATAAAACTAGATTTAAAGAAAAAAAAATATCTTAATTTTTAAAAATCATCTTAATTATCTGAATTTGGTTTGTTATAAGGTTGGTATTGCAGGTCTCTGCTTTACCGACCTATTCATCGTTTTAGGGTTTCATATTTTTTATTTAACAAATCTACGCTATTACTACTCTTGGCTTAATAACACCCCCCCCCCAGCGGCACCTTGTTCTATGATATTTTCAAGGATTCCTTTGGGGCTATTTTTTTCCCGGGGTAATAATACCCCCCTGTGTGAAGTCAATTCCTCCTGGGAAGATTGTACCCACCTGCGGCGATTAATTCTTTGAAGTTCGTGTTGTTTGTTGTGCGTCAATTTTTCCCGGGGAGATTTTACCCTGCTTCCTCTTATCCCGGGAAAAATAGATCCCCAAAGGAATATTTTCCCGGGAATTTTTGACGTCGGGGGTCTTATTCTCCCGAAGTCAAGTTTTCCCGTTACAATTTTCACGGGGTAATTATACCCCCCTTACCTGTGTGAAGTCAATTCCTCCTGGGAAAATAGTACCCACCTGCGGCGACTAGTTCTTTGATTTTTGCGTGGGGAGTCTTATTTTCCCGGGAATTTTTTACCCCCCTGTTTGAAGTCAATTCTTCCTTAAGTTAAAAGCACCCCCAGCGGCAGCTTGTTCATTGATATTTTCAAGGATTCCTTAGGGGGTCTTATTTTCCCGGGTTAATTATACACGCCCCCCTGTGTGAAGTCAATTCCTCCTGGGAAAATAGTACCCACCTGCGGCGACTAGTTCTTTGATTTTTGTGTGGGGAGTCTTATTTTCCCGGGAATTTTTAACCCCCCCCCCCGTGTGAAGTCAATTCTTCTTGGGTTAAAAGCACCCCCCAGCGGCACCTTGTTCTTTGATATATTCAAGGATTCCTTGGGGGGTCTTATTTCCCGGGTTAATTATACCCCCCCCCCTGTGTGAAGTCAATTCCTCCTGGGAAAATAGTACCCACCTGCGGCGACTAGTTCTTTGATTTTTGTGTGGGGAGTCTTATTTTCCCGGGAATTTTTAACCCCCCCCCCCCCCGTGTGAAGTCAATTCTTCTTGGGTTAAAAGCACACCCCAGCGGCACCTTGTTCTTTGATATATTCAAGGATTCCTTGGGGGGTCTTATTTTCCCGGGATAATTATGCCCCCTGTGTGAAGTCAATTCCTCCCGGGAAAATAGTACCCACCTTCGGCTACTAGTTCTTTGATGTTTGTGTGGAGAGTCTTATTTTCCCGGGGTATTTATACCCCCCAGCGGCAACTTCTTCTTTGATATATTCAAGGATTCCTTCGGGGTCTTATTTTCCCGGGGTAATAATACCCCCCTGTGAGAAGTCAATTCCTCCTGGGAAGATTGTACCCACCTGCGGCGATTAGTTCTTTGAAGTTCGTGTTGTTTGTTGTGCGTCAATTTTTCCCGGGAAGATTTTACCCTGCTTCCTAATATCCCGGGAAAAATAGACCCCCGGTAATATTTTCCCGGGATAATAATACCCCCCTGTGTGAAGTCAATTCCTCCTGGGAAGATTGTACCCACCTGCGGCGATTAGTTCTTTGAAGTTCGTTTTGTTTGTTGTGCGTCAATTTTTCCCGGGAAGATTTTACCCTGCTTCCTAATATCCCGGGAAAAATAGACCCCCGGTAATATTTTCCCGGGATAATAATACCCCCCTGTGTGAAGTCAATTCCTCCTGGGAAGATTGTACCCACCTGCGGCGATTAGTTCTTTGAAGTTCGTTTTGTTTGTTGTGCGTCAATTTTTCCCGGGAAGATTTTACCCTGCTTCCTAATATCCCGGGAAAAATAGACCCCCGGTAATATTTTCCCGGGATTTTTTGACGTCGGGGGTCTTATTCTCCCGAAGTCAAGTTTTCCCGTTACACCGGCATGTTGCCATGGTAGCTCAATTGGTAAGATCAGCGGCACGAAAAGCCAAAGATCCTGGTTTAAATCCCGGCTATGGCATTAAATTTTTCAGTCTGCCTTCACCTTATCACATCTCTAAGGTTTTGTGGCGGCGAGTACGAAATTATTATCATTATTGAATTTCAAAATAGTATTTGTTTAATAATCATGTACTTAAACACCATTAATTCAGGTTTTTTGGTGTCTATATTCATTGTTGGATTATTAATTAGTCTTGTACGCTAATTTTTACATTGAACCGCATCAGACATGATAGTTACACCTACCTGAATCCATTAATCTGAAAATGATCGTAACGGATCTATAATTTGAAAATTTGAGGTAGGCCCTACTACAATAAGAAATCTGAACTAACCATAGTGCTGCTAAGAATGTAAACATTCAATGAGTTTAATGTAAACAACAACATAGAGTGATAATTCTACCTTGGCCGCAATTAATACGTAGTCTAAACAAATTATGACCGCAACTACTCGTAACTTGTCTTAGTCGAGTAAATTATTAGTTCGGCCACAACCCGTTAATACTGTGGACATTCTTGTAGGATGATCCTGGCCGACGAAGACCCTGATGGGCCAATTAGCACATCCAGGAGGATGGGCTTTACTTTCTACTACTGAACAACTACTGAATTGTCCGATTAAGTTAATTCATGAGATTCTTAAAGAAGTTAAACACAACACAATAAGTTTCTATTCATTACAGTTTCAATTTTCATATTTGTACGAGAAAATTGTCCAGGTTAGTTAATAAGTATAATAGCCTTCTTAATATATCTTCAGACCTCCCAATAAATTCACAATCTACTTAAGTCCGTGCGTATGGTAATTTTATGTCAGTGACTCTAGGGAGTCTCAAGGAATCTTCTGAAGGATTCGAACGCCACTGAATACCTGAAACACATGTGGACATAAAATGGCACTTTCTGTTTTGATTGCCGGTCATCAATCATTTTTACAACTATTACGAGATAAACGAAATAAAACTGTCCTGTTACTAACAATAATATTAATGACGATGAGATGACGATGATGATAATGATGATGATAATATTAATAATAATAGACCTAATAATAATATTATTGTATCATCAACATATTCATTATTCATTATATGATAGAGCGAAGCTTTAGACTCACAGCATTACTAATAAGTTCCTTACAAAGGCCTAGGCATTGAAGTTCTGCTGAAGCCGTGTTCAATTTTGTAGCCTCCAGGTTTGCGCGTAAGACGTCATAGTTCTAACTTGGAGGAAAACATTGCCCACACGAGTTTTAGAAAGTTGAGCGTAACTATCGACAGGGTCCTAAAGAAGTATAATGTCGACATTTCGTGAAATCAGTTTCAGAATGCTGTAATCATGGGTAAAATAAAGTAAAAAAGACCCTTTAACTAGGAATGATGTTGACACCGTAAAAGCTGCTTACTTTGTCTCCTACAATTCGCCATAAGCATATAGACTATGTTTTGCAGCAAAATTCACTGCCAAAGGACCACCTGTTACAGAAATTGGCCCATCCTAATAAATTACGTAAAGTTTAAGCAGAACTGTTCGTCAGTGTAAAGTATATGTAAGTTTTCAGTATTTAGTTATACGCATATATCTCTTGTACGGGGTTTATTGGTAACAAATTTGTCCTCTGCTGTATTAAATTTATCATGGATTGTGCTATGACTGTATAACTGTAAAACTCTATGCCTAATTTGTTTTTTTAGTACACGCTCTCTAAAACAGCTGCTTATCGGACTGGTAACACGCCGGAAAATTGCATTTTAGCAACCAAGGCCGCTAAAATTGCATAAAAGTGCATTCAAACTGCATTTAAAATGCAGTATTATCGACCTTGTCCTTTAAAGTCGTCATGGCAATCTATAAACAAAACCCAGATGGTATTGACCAGTCACACCAACTTCAACATGCATTTACGCATATAATTGGTCATAAAACAACCAATTTAAGTCAACACGTTTCTTTTTGATAATCAGAAACTCTACCAGGATTTTTCGCAAAACACGGTAGCCCACTTCATCATATAACAACAAATACAAGCCAACAACTTTTCACATTTTCGTTCACATGAAAAACATGAATGCACCAGTATTTAATTGCAATATATACCGTCTCATAGTCTACAACTGCTGCCGTGATGTTGCTGGCACCAGCTCCAATACAATATTTCTTGGCTAGACTGAAATTTCCTTGGGATTATCACTCATATTTTCACAAGCTTTTTATAAATTCTAGTTCGTATGCTTTATTGTTTACAAAAAGCCACTCATATTGCATCCATATCGCATTTCATATTGGTACGTACGGTTCATTGTTGTTCCCGATTCAAGGGAATATGAAAAATGGCTGACTATCTTTCATTATAATTAATTTTATACGGTATTTTTGTTTCAATTCATATAATTTTGAGAGCTTTTACTAAAAAATATTGTATGCACCACGTATGCAAAAACTTTATCGGATTCATCCAGTATTTCAGCCTCGGCTTTCGCCTCGGCCGCTATACTAGATTCGTCCGCTAAAACGTTATTTTGCGTACTTGATACATAAATAGCTATTACGCTTCCTTTGACGTGATATATTTTCTTGCATGCACGCCTCTTTTTCTGCTTATTTCTCTTGTTCACGTTTTTCTTAAGCTTTCATTGTTTGAAAAAAAGCTGCACAATTGGCTTTATGCCATATTAATGGTGGTATTTATTTAGTTGTTGCTTCCTTGATAATCCTCTTTTCACGCTAGAACAAGAAACCACCAAATTCTGTAAACAGCAGGGATATTGTTGTTGCTAGCACTCAAAAGAAAAGAGAAGCATTGTCTGCTTTTCCAAGGAAACAACAAGTTAAGCTAACTACTCCTCTTACTTTCAAATCTCTATTTAAGGAAATTGGTACAAATTCTCCTCGCGTAGTCTACAAGCTGCAGTTTCTTGATGGTAAGTGTAACAATCATATCTTTATATGTAGTATTTACCACCTTTCCTGTAGGAATCATGTTTTTATCTAGTAAGTTTTTGCTCCAGACTCTAAGAGTGGGTGCATTTGAAATTGTAGCTCTCACCAGCAAACGCTGTTTTGTTCTCTTATTTTCTTCAAATTCTTCAGTAAATTTGAAACTTATCTTCTCCATAGATGTTCTCAATACAACTACTTGCCTGTAACAGGTTACTTTGATGTGCTAGAATTAGCCATTGCAACAAACTATAAGAATCAAAAGAAGTGAGTAATACAACCAAGATAGGAAGCTGAAGTGAAATCTGCTAGTTAGTGATAGGCAGAATCGAATTCAGAGAATCCAAACATTCATTAAGTTATCGGATAGATATGGTATCCGAGAATCTGCCGAGAGTCATTCGTTTGAACATCCGACCATCCGATCTGATAACTTTAAATCGGTATTCAACGGCATTCAAATGACGGATGTGCACATCAACAAGCATTGAGTGAAGTTTGCTACTGACAAATTTAATCAGAGCATTTTGACTGGCGTTACTTCTTTACACCAATCATCTTAACTGAAACGTCAGGAAACCAGTATTAAAATTATTTTTAGTAATTCTTAAGTAATGTATCGACATTCAGTTTATTATATTGCATAGGTAAATAATTTTAAAACATTAAATTTAACATACAATATCTTTTATGGTAATAATGAAAACAATTGCAGTTTCTAAGTGTGATAATTAGGAGATTTAGCAGATTTTTATCTCATACTAGCTTAAACGGCCCGGCGTCGCTCGGGTTTTGAATTTAGTAAATTCGAAAATAACTTATAGATCCTTATATAGGTATTTAGAATTTGAAATGAGGAAGAACGACTTATCACACTGAAACTATTCCCTCAGAAAACGATAAATATAGCTTTTTATATCTTATAGCAGATCCCTGCTTCGCCCATGATAATTAATCGAAAGATTAACAATTAAGAGCAAAATAATTAAAATATTTTGTTTATTAACACTTTGCACGCGAAACATTCATAGGTCTAAACTAAACGATTGATAGGCCTAATTAATGAAACAGCTATAAATCCGGCTTTGAAGTGAATTCCACGAATAGAAAGCGCGGCATGGGAAAAACAATCTCTGATTCGAGTTCCCTGGCCCAGAAAACCCCTGCATCGTGAGTGTTGTCTAAATCGGACAATGTTTACGCATTGAGACCTATATTCATTATCCCTCTTCCGTCTAGGTTGAAAATTTCAGATATCTGCGTGCCTTGACATTATAAACAAATAAATCGACCCCGTGGGCTTACAACATTCAAGCGATCGCGAAGCTTTTATTTCCAAGGTATGACAAAAACAGACAAAGCCAACTGCAACTGATATGACAACTGAAATGTATTACTGAGAACCGGTGCTTCGAAAGCGCAAAAAAAAGTCACGTTTCCCGTTTTTCGCTCATAACTCGCGAACGAAAGCTAAAATTAAGAAACCTTCGCGGGAGTGTACTCAACAATTTCTCAAAGTTTCATGGCGATCGGATGAATGGTGTAGTAATGCATAAAGGACAAATACACATACATTCGTTTTTATATAGATAGAAGATAGATAGGTAGATAGATTTGTTTCAATATAGGTTCCACATTTAAAAAAATGACAGTCGGTTGCAATCAGAAGCCATTCTACTTCTAATGCGATTCTTAATACGAGCTGCAAGTGCATACGAGCAGTGTTACCAGGTGGAGGGAATTTTTTAGGCTAGGTGAAAAGAAGGGATAAAAATACAATTTGGAGGTATTTTGAAAATGCTGAGAGAATATTTTATTTTGTAACAAAATATGTAAGCGATCGAGTTTTCAATCACAAAACGCTGACTGTAGGATTCACCGCCTTTCCGGAGCATCTGAGCCTATTTACAGCTAATAAGCTTGATAACAAAGACAAAAATTAAAAACTGTAATTTTTAGAGATAGGCCTATCAAGTATTCAAAAAGTTTTAGTTCTGGAAGTGTCATTTGTCTCGTTAGAAATAAATATATGCAAACTGCATAATTTAAAAAAAAAATTGAGTTAAGCTTCTTTCAGATCTGTGATTAGAAGAGAGAATTTTTGTAAACCAAAACGTTCTAATTCTGGCAACACTGCATACGAGTTATCGATTACACTAACAATTTCTGATCCTTCTAGCGTACGAGTAGGTCTAAATGTAAACGTAAAGGCGGCTTAAGACATATGCATTAATGTTGGAATTTCTACCCAATAAATTTAATTAAGGGGACTAGGATCCTTCTGTCCTGATCTACTGTAAGTCAAATATTTGTGTTTTAAACATAGGTTACCTGTTAACAGAAACTTTCGGAATTAGATAAATGGAATTCTTACAGTTTAACACAGCAGGATTTTAAAAGTACTATTTAATCTGGAAATAATCTATAATCTGTAAAAATAAAAGGAAGTGTTTATCTTTCTGTCTTTCTGCCTGTGCGCGATGCCCAGTGAAATCTACTGAACGAAGATATCTGAAATTTTAAACATGGATGGACTGAAGGGTGGGCGAATTCACCTCGAAGCTGGACTTTTAATTTTAGCTTTCGTTCGCGAGTTATGAGTAAAAAACTGCCAGAAAACGTGCATTTTTTTCGCTGTCCAAGCATCAGTTTTCAGTAATACATTTAATTTGTCAAATCCATTGCATGTGGCTTTGCCTATTTTTGTCATACCTTGGATATAAATGCATCACGATTGCTTGAATTTGTAAGCCCACGCTGGTCGTTTCATTTGTTTATAATGTCAAGGCGAGCAGACATCTAAAATTTTCAACCTACACGGAAGAGGTATAAATGAATATAGGCCTAAATGGGCAAACATTGTTCGATCTGAACTAAACTCACTATGCAGGGATTCTCTGGGCCAGGAAACTCGAATCTGAGATCGTTTTTCCCATGCTGCGCTTTCTAATCGTGGAATCCACTTCAAAGCTGGATTTTTAGATGTTTCATTAATTTAATTAATCGTTTTGTTTAGGCCAATGGATGTTTCGCGTGCAAATGTTAATAAATATAATGTTTAAATTATGTTGCTCTTAATTTTTAATTTCTGAATTAATTATCGCGGGCGAAGCCGCGGGCACCTGCTAGTTATGTAATAAGAGAAAATGTTGTCTGTCTGTCTGTCTGTCTGTGCGTGATGCCTAGCAAAACCAACTACACGCAAAGATATAAAAATTTTAAGGTGGGTGGGCTGTTGGGTGGCCTAATGCACCTGGAAGCCGGATTTCTTTTTCTTTTTCGATTTAGTTTGAGAGTTATGAGTGAAAAACTGCCCGAAAACGTGAATTTTTGCGCTATCGAAGCATCAGTCTTAGCTAATACAGTTCATTTGTGAAATTAATTGCAAGTCGCCTTTGCTTTTTTTTTTTTTTTTTGTCATAACAACTTTGAAATAAGAGCACCACTATTTTTTCAACATAACGCATGGAATTGTCGAACGTTTCGATTTTGCTAGCCCGCTCTGATGGATTGATATGTTTGGGACGCAGAGAACTGATTTTTTACGTAGGTGGACGGAAGAAGGATAATGAATGTAGACCTATATAGGAAAACATTGTAATATTTGGACGGAACTCGCTGAGGAGGGTTTTTGGGGGCAGGGAACTCAAAGTTTGGTTTTTTTTTTCGAATCGTGGAATGCACTCCAAAGCTGGATTTTTACCTGTTTAGTTATAATTAATTAAACGTGTAGTTTATGATCGATTCGCGTGTATGTATTAATACATTTAGGCCCAGTTGTATAAAAATCGCTAACTGTAGTTCAGTTTTAATCGAAGTTCAGAACTGAACTCAGATTAATTCGCTGCTCGAGTTGTATAACGCTAATCGTAGATCACACGAATTTGGTTTAGTACTAATCGAAGATCACAGAAAGACGTTTGACAACAGCGCCAAGTTCGAGGGAAATGCGAGGGAAATACATAATATTATCGCATCGAATGTCAGTTGTCTGCGCTGTTCGATTTTCTTTTGTCTCAGTTAATGTTACGTAATTGTCTGTTGTTGTTATAGCTAATTATTAAAAGGAAAATAGATAACAGAACACCAGGAAAATTACACATGTCATAAAAGCATCGCATTACACGGCTTTTTCATTCTCGTCAGTAGGCATCTTGATGAACTGGGGTTAAAATTTGCAATCTCTCTTGCTACTTATTGTATGGTTCTACTTGCAGTTCCTTTATTCATATGGAAAATATTCCCAATTACCATCCGGAAGCTACCATTGCAAATAATCGCAGGGTGAGCAGAATTATAAACATTGAATTCGATGCATGATTTCTTTTAGTTTGAGTTTCTAGCTGTGGACGCAGTCTTTGTTCTACAGTGCTTTTACTGTACGACTTGGCCGGCAATCGCGTGGGCCGACTATCTGTGACTCATGCATCAAGCGCCCAAGTGATGCCTCGTTGTCTCGTCGCTGAAGTCTAGCATGTGATCTGATTGCGTTCACACGTGAATAATTATTACAGCAGTGTTTGTGTTTTTTTATGGTTAAAGTAGTTTTTAATTTTCCTTGAAGTGTTTGTGTTTTAAAAATGCCACGACATAATTATACATTAGTACAAAGAATGTTTATGTACGATTCGTATGGACGGCATTTCCAACATCTCCTGTGATAAGGTAAATTTATATTTTAAGTTTATATTTCATATTTTATTGTGATTACCATTACGGAAATATATACGATTCGCCGGGAGTACCGTGATATGACACGCTCCTGGCCCCGCATGCGGTTTATCTGTGACGGTGGAGCGGCCCGTGCGATTGCCGGCCAAGTCGTACAGTAAAAGCACTGTAGTTCCTCGACTATATGTTTACATAATCGAAATCTCATTTTAAAGTGGTGTTCACTGAGTTCTGTGTTGAAATAAACGAGGGTCCCGAGGAAACTAAAAACCTTCATTTTCGGATGAACCATCCTAGTTATCTAAAAATAACATAACCTAAAAATGCATCCTATGTGTAGCTCATAAGCTCGAAACAATGCGTTTAGCGAATAGTTGAAATGCGAAATTTCCATACAAATTCTGTATACAAGTAATTAAATACAAAACGACTTACCATTTCAGTTTTATTTACTTTAAAAATATATAAAAGCAATTTCGTATCTTAGCTAATCAAAGTTCATATAGATTAACCTTAGAAAGTTTGCCGGTTAAATCTGATCTTCGATCAAGGTGAATTAATCTTGGATTAGCTTTTATACAACCAAAATTCTAAGTTTAGCTTGACTGTAGATTAGTTTCAGTGCTTAAACTTCGATTAATGTTTTATGCAACTGGGCCTAAAATGTTTTAATTATTTTGTTCTTAAATAAATTATTTAAAAAATTAGCGATTGAAGTAATAGGCCTACTCACGGGTGAAGCCGCGGGCACCTGCTAGTAAATATGTGTAAATATAATCATTCACTACAATTTCCTGAATGTTCTCTGAAAGTATGGACAATAGAATTTAAGAAAAAGTGCATTTTTGTGGGAAGTGGCCAACAAAGTTTCTAGTACATCCAAATAGAATATTTCCCGATAAAGTCAGAAAGAATGCAATTTTAGTCTATAGACACGTTTGTTACGCTTTTCATAGCAACGGCTTACACAAATTCACCTGAACTACTTTAGTATATTGCGATACAAGTGCCGTAAGCGATGCATACGGATCGAGGAAAAAGTTCGTAAAAACGAGGCGCTCGCGCCGAGTTTTTTCAATTTTCCAAGATCCGTTATGCGCTTACGGCACGAGTATTGCATGCTATTTTTTGCACGATGATTATTTATATCAATTTATTAAAATTAATTGAGATCTTACCTGAAAATATTATGTATATACATTATTGAAGATAGATGTTTATTTCAGAAAGTGATTCGCATTTGTTCTTGTTTATGGGAACCGAATATTTGTTCTGGGGGGCCTTGTCCATAAAGGCTTGTATTATGAGGTGTGGCGTAAGTAAATTCTTTAAGCACGGAAACTCTTACCGCACATAGCAACACGATTGTGTGTGGGAATGGCAACTTACGATCCACGGCAACAACATTCGTAAGTACCACTAATTAGTTAAGTCGCGCAAAAACATATTTACAAAATTTTGCAGATCAAGAGTGAGTCACTCACATTTACTGTCACGAGAAAAATGTTACAAACGTACTCCATAGTAGTAAGTACTATATTATTTTGTTTCATATAGCTTCGAAAATAGGAAATTTAAGAGAATGTAATACAACAAAACACAAAAATGTATAGGCTATTTTCAATATTTTCGTATAACCTGATCCCTTATTATGTTATGACAAAAAAAAATCGGCTATTAGTCTTTTGAAATTTCAAATTACAAACTTATTTTATAACAAGTTTTTACAATTAAAATTAGATTTTACACTGATTTATTGTAACACAAACTATACACTCTCGAGTAAGCTACTGCTTGTAGCCGAAGTACAGTTAATATGAACTTTACCTTTAAATTATGTACAATATTCTATTTTAACAATTTATAATATATTGTTTGGCAAGTTAATGGAGTATCTTACGAATTTGTAATAATTTTATAATGGGCCTATGTTTCTATGTTAAATAATGATAATCAGTGAAGATAATTTTGATAATAATTTAATGATGATGATGATGATGATAATTTAATGACGATAATTCTGAGTTATGTGTAATAAAGCTATTGTACAAACTCAAGCCAGAGTATGCCTTACACCTGTTTCAGTATAACACTTAAGTTCAAAATATTTGCAAGAAATGTTCGCCTTCTTGTAACAATATCATGATAACTGGTTTGTGGTTTTTATAATTTTTGTGATAAAATTTTAGTCATGTGCATTCATAATTTTGTTTTGTTTTTAAGGCGTTACTTTCTTTGTAGATAATAGGCTAAGAGTAGAGTAATACATTTTTTCTTTAAATATTATTCTTTTTTGTAATAATATAAATGTCAGGAAAGATTATGTTAGCCTGTAATTCCTTATTGCAAAATTGATTAAACTAACCCTAAATATTTAATCTTAACACTATTTTTGGCAAAAAAAATCTTAATTGAACAAATGTGTAGAAGTTTATAGTAATTCTGAAAAAAAATCCGAACGCATGTTTTCATCAATAATAACTAAATTGGATTGTTTTAATTTTGGACGTTTACAGAGATTAAGTTCAGAACAGTTATTATTATGGATGAATATATTTAAGTATCTTTTGTCGACTGCATTCCGGATGCATAAAGGAAAGGGGATAAGGTTAGTTTTAGACCTATCTACATTTAGAACAAAAATATTGTCCCGCAATTTTTATAGTGTTTGTTCCTATACTTGCTTTACTGTAAACTGTTCCCAATTAGTTCCAGAGAGCGTAACAACAATGTCATCAACTTTAAATAAGTTAGTCTATATATTTTCTTTCGAATTGTCAGTGTTTAAAAGAAATAAAATCATTTAAACATATGTATATCCTAAATAATGGAGGAGCTGGTACCGTTTCTTGCGGAATCCAACCTTTACTTCTATTTCGCTGTTTCACACATTGTTAATCTTGGTATGTTGGAATCTATTTGCGAGATATGAGCGAAATAAATCCAAAGCAATATCTATAGTTCCAATTTTCACATGTTTGTGATATTAACGACGATGTTGCTTAGATTATAATAATGAATACACATAAGGTAGTAATACTCAGATATTCATTGGGAAAATATCTTTTCTTGGTTAAAGCAATATGAGAGGGGTCCGTCAAGAACGCCTTAAATGGGTTGATATTGCTAGCTGTTATTAGAATGCTATGTATTTAGTTGTATTAACAACCTTGTATATAGCTTATTTTTTATAATTTATTGAAGAGAAGAGGATGATTTAATTAAAACGTCTTTTTTTAGTCCAGAAATACCCCTAAATATTTCTTTTCTCACCTGACATCATTATGTAGGCTATAATACGAGGTGTTACAGTCATTACAACATCATCGGTACCGTACTTGTGTGTTTCCTGAAACCAAATTGAAATCTTGGTAATAGATTATTTGTTTGAGAATCTTTAAAAAAAAAATTTCAAGTGATTTTGCTTGTTAGTTATCAGTGATATACGTCTGTAGTTATTTAGAATATTTTTGTCACCTGAATTAAATGAAGTCTATTATTATAGTGCATTTTAATTTTGTGGGGAAAATTCCTTGTAATATACTACATAAATTACAAATGCGAGAAAGAGGCTTTGAAATATACGTGATTCATGACTTTTATTATGTTGTCCTGCAACATCAATATTCTTTAAATATTTGGTTAAAGTAGTTCATTCAATTCCAGTATTTGCATTTATAAGGGTGACGTACGTGTATATATATATACTAGGAAGTGGGATTGTGTGATTCACATTGTTTGAAGGATGCACTTTTATTCAGTTGGTAGTTATTGCGAGTAAAATTTAGGAAAAAAAAAGTCAATTCAATCCACTTGAAATTAGAATTTCTTGCTTGATAACTGATCCTGTTTGCGTAATTATTTTGTTTACACATTTTGTAGGCTGTACCCACAACTGGTGCAACGGATCATTGCCAACATTGTCATTCAGAGTGGAGAACAACAGGAGTCCTGCCTTGACATCAACAACTCCTGGAAGAGAAAGAAACATAAGTTCTTATTTTTTGCAAACATAATTCTATTATAGTCTACATATATGTTGATCAGGGCTGTTCTATGCCAGACTGCGTTTTGGACCTGAATGCTGCAGCGTCTGGTTCAGTTTATGTAGCTTTTTAAAAATATGAATGTAATTAATGTGTGTGGATCCCAAATTCCTGGTGATAGTGAAGTCTGCTCTCAGCACGTGTAGATGTGTTATCTTCATCAAGTTGTGACAGCCACGGAGATGCATGCACTGCACCTGTCTCCCTGCGTAATATCAACAAATAAAACAACATTACGTCACGAAAATAAGTAAACTCACTTAAATAACAGGTGTGTTCAGGGCACGACAGCAGCGTGAGACGTGAATGAAATCTCAATCAGCGAAATCTTTCCCATCTACTGTTATTTTCAAACAAAGAAAAAAACTGTGAATGAAAAAACAATGTATTATTGTGCTTGGTCATGATAATGAATAGGCCTATATCCTTACTCAATGCAAGAAAATTCAAATAAATAATTACCGCTTTACACATACACTTATGCTTTACGAATGCATATCATGTGCAGTTAAAGGAATTTTTTTGGGAGATATCCATCCCCAAAGTTGGCACACTTTAATCTTAATACTTGTAGTGTAAGATTTTAGATTATTTAAGACAATTTTTCCTACATGCTCCAATGGTAGCTTCTGCTGAGAATATAAAGAACTTGGAATCATATTAATTCCCTGTAAGTGGTGCATTTCTAATTCAGGAATACCCACTGACTTAAAAGCATTACGCTTTTGATTATTTCCATAATTTGCGCCATTTACAGTATTAAGTTGCCTAATGTGTGCCTTATTGAATGAATATTACAATTCATATGCATATTTTGTTACAGGTAATGTGAACTTCAAGGTCTGTTTCGAAAAATCATTAGAGATCTGCCTTGGTAAGGACTCATTTTATTAGGTGAGTTACCCTTAAAATGCATGATTCTTTTATTTTGTCGAAAAACAATTGTTTGACTTGTGTGGAAGGTTTACAAGCCAGGAAAAATAATTTCAAAAATTGGTAAAATATTTAATGAATAAAATGTATTTTTTCTATGTAGCAGATCTGCAACCCTGTGTGTTAAATGAACATTTTCTAGCGTAATGTTAGTTATGGGAACAAATTTTATATACAAGAGAATCAAATACCTCTTGTTTTACAGTACGTAGGCTTACAGTAATTAACCATACTGATCGCCCTTATAGTCTAGTGGTCAGAGATGCTGAGTGGTAATCATGGAGTTCTGGGTTCTTCAATTCCGGTCCAGCCTATGGGAATTTTATCTTTCACAGATGTTCCCCTGGTCACACGGTTTGATTCTAAGGACTGCCCCTTGGTTACTATATTTGTAACATACACCCTCTGAGCCCATCTTACTGGGGTAACTTAGCCCCACTTAATAGGTATCCCAGCTGGAGAAATGGGGCTAACACTTCCGCTGAGCCTCCCTTACAGGGTAGTGTTGCATGAATTAAAAAAATAATTGCTATATTGATACGAACTGTACATCTTGCTTATTACTGGACAATGTATTTACCAGTGACATATTGTCATGGCATCAGGAAAGTTTCCCGCTGTTTCTCGTAGTTTTGCCATTCTGAATTTTGAGCTTTTCGTTATAGTTATATCGTTATTTTCAGTTTGGAAAAAAGGAGAAAAAAATTAATATCCACTTTTAGATAAGTTCAATATACAATAAAATTCCTTTTAAGTTAAAGAAAATAAAGCCCTGGTTCATTACCGGCATAATTAAATCAATCCACGTTAGGGATAAACTTGCTAAAAGAATCAAAATCGAATCCACTACACGGATTTATTTAATTACTACAAAAAATATAGAAACACTTTAACTCTCATCATAAGAGATATGGAAACGCAATATTTTCAATGTAAAAATAATTCTAGGAAATTTTGGCTAATTATATTATTAATGAAGCTACAGACACTATCACGAACAAAACTCGAAGTATAACTGAAATTATAAAAGAAAATTTAAACATAAGAAAGACATAGCAAATGAGTTTAACAATTATTACTTTGCTAATATAGGACATAATATTGCGTCTAGCATCAGGAAATCAACTTCTGGCACATGTGACAAGAATTTACAGCAATCTTCCTCCATGTTTCTTCTTCCGATAACAGAAGAACTTATTAACAGTGTTAGATCAATAAAAAGTAATGTTGCTCCGGGTATTTAAAAAATTGCAAATAACATATTAAAGAATGTGATTAAATATTTGCCTACACCTCTCGTTTATATTTTAAATTTATGCCTTACGCAAGGAATCGTCCCAGATGATCTTAAGAAGACCCTAGTTGTACCGATTTATAAGACAGGTGACAGAAAATGTCTAAATAAAAACATATCTATATCTTTGCTCTCCAGTTTTTCCAAGTTATTAGAAAAATATATAAAAAGTATATTAGTAAATTTTCTGCAAAAAAAAAAAAGAATCTGCTATGCAAAAATCAATATGGCTTTAAAAGAGGGAAGTTTGAAGTTTTGTAGTGATTTTAGATGCACTCGATGTGA
This sequence comes from Ectobius pallidus, assembly GCA_964059195.1. Classification (NCBI taxonomy): domain Eukaryota; kingdom Metazoa; phylum Arthropoda; class Insecta; order Blattodea; family Ectobiidae; genus Ectobius; species Ectobius pallidus. The sequence goes on along the minus strand of CAXKWD010000007.1, from coordinate 34,424,281 downwards.
GCCCCATGTGTAATAGGCACACGTCCAGGCGGTGATCCCGTTCAGGCCAGACTGTCTCAAGCATCTCTTGTGTGACGTTCCCGATGGTTTTGATAATGCGCCTTATCAATTCCGGCAACGTCACTGGAAGAGGAGGGAAGTAAAATCTGTCCTTGATGTAACCCCATAGGAAGAAATAGCACACTATGAGATTAGGTGAACTGGGTGGCCATGTGCAGACGGTGTTGTCTGCGGCCGTTGCTGGCATGTGTCGATTGAGGTACCCTATGTCTAAATGCCCGTGGAATCTCAACAACACTGTCTTTTAACTTATATTCAATAACACACCAGCTACGATCGGTTGGTAATGCAGCCATTTTCTCCGAACAACAGCAATGTATCCCACTACATGACAAATGCGAATCAGATGTTCACTATTATTGTTTTGATTCCTGACCAGATGTAAGCGTAATATTCACTGTATTTGCAGAATAAGTCTTAACGTATTGACGGAAAGGTGACATGCATAAATCACTGCTTGCAGAATCTCCAACCTGATCAGAATATAAAGAAAAGAGGACGTGTCTTTATTACTTCTGTAGGAGGTGACGAAGAAAATTCGATAAAAAAAGGAGAGAATCAAGTTTGTTTGTCGCCCGGCTAGCTCAGTCGGTAGAGCATGAGACTCTTAATCTCAGGGTCGTGGGTTCGAGCCCTACGTTGGGCGTTAATTTTACCGAGCGAGGTGGCCGAGATGGTAACGTCTTGGACTCGCATTCGGGAGGTACCAGGTTCAATTCCCGTGGGCGGCCAATTTGATATGGGTTTTTTTATGGTTTCCCCAGTCGTAAAGGGAAATGCCGAATTGGATAGTCCATGAATCATCCTCACCATTTCATCCTGTATTATATCCATTTAAATTAATATCAGTTGAAATTTACTCCATTAAATACACCGACAACAGAGGCGTAACGAGGGGGGTTGGAGGTTTGAACCCCCATTGATTAAAAAAAAGAAAATTGTACAATTTTTTAAGTCTGCTTATAAATTACTAAATACGAGCATAAAGCGTGGGAAGCTTCAAACTCGTTACTGTGCATATTAATTTTTAAAATTTTCTGGGGGAGGACCCCCTCTCCCTGGGGGATATTCCATACCCCCCAGACCCCCCGGATGTTATAACCCCCCCATATGGTCGGCTTGGTTACGCTTATGACCGACAATAGAAACAATCGACAAGCAATAGTTCCTTGGCCTACCCTACTGTACAGAAACAGATCCCGAACTCCTGATATAGCCTCAAAGCTAAAAGGAGTATAAACACAGCTGAAATAATAATAATCAAAAAGTTTGTGACTGGCTGATTTCAGACTCACTCTTACATGTTATTGGTACAAATCTAAAGAAAAACATATGAGCTAAATTCTAATGTAACTTATTTCGTATAAAGTACGAGTATAAATACACAACACAAAGCAGTATTTATCTCTACTGTAATACTTCATTGTAGCTTGTGTAATAATTCAAGATGAGAAAACAGCTGACATTCCAGTATGAATGTCCGTATCATATTCTATATAGTCGTGCCAAAATAATTTATTTGAGTAAAGATTCAACTTAACCAAGAAAAGGGATTGCGCAATGATACATGTTTTATACATACCCATAAACTGTTTGCTATATAGGTAAACAGACTCTATGTAAGGTATAAGTTAAGATAATAAATTTTGTTGATTTTAAAGGGATATAAACTGTTAGAGTCTCGCTTTTGTGCATACATGGATAAATCTTTCCAAGGATTTTCCATTAAATACAGATTAAACCAACGTGTACTTGTAACAAAGAAGTTACAGAATGACAGGCATATTAAAGGATGGTAGGTCAAAAACACCGCATAACGAATTTCAAAACAAAATACATGTTTCGCAGTTTGTATAAACTTAAGATTAAAACTATTAACTTGGTTAAGTTCGCTTCCAATAGAGGGAGACGCAGTAAAAAATTAAGGCGATTGACGATTATAATATTGAGGTCATAGGTTTTGTAATTTTATGTTTCAAGAGTGATTACAATTCCTTATATCAAGTAGTTTCAATTTTAAAAAATCTGTAGTGTAAACTATTGTTGTAGCATTGTATTCTGATTTCCAATTATAAGTTACTGAGGTTTTTTATAAGACTCTTAAGAGTTTGCAGCATGCAGAATTATAATTAAAGTAATCACAGGGTTCTCAAACATACTTTTTTTTCAAATCTGTATTCTTAATTATTTATTCGGAATTTATATATGCCATTCTTGTGCAATAACCTGGACTTAATCATTGACAACCAATTCCTTACAAAACATAAGAGCGTAGCCTTTACAAGTATTAAAATAACGATCATACCATTTCTACCGAATATCAGGTTTCATAATACCAAAAATACCTCTTGGGTTTTACACTTCAGCACATCTTTTTGCAGAAATTACATTGGATAGATGGAAAATGTCCCGTTTATCTACCAAAAACATCAATCACACACCCTATGATGAATTAAGTTGTACCTTAACTTACAGTTACTTTTGTCTGTGCGGTGGATATTTGTAGGCCTGTATCTAAGGAAATTGATAGGCTATATTAATTTTACGAACACGAGCAGTAAGTTCGTAAAAGCACAGACTTATTGCAAAGTACACTAGAAGAACCAGTTTTATGACGTTCAGTTTCTTGAGATTTCAGTGGGAATTTTGTATAAATGGTTTCCTAAGTTACGTTTTGCTCACACCCGTCCTTCAAGACTGGAGAAACAGAAGAGAAATTCAAAGCTACAACGGAGTGTTTTGAATTTCGTGTCATACTTCTTTCTAATCCCTTTTAAGGTGTCTCTGTCTGGGATGAGAGCTGATATCTGGTGCATCATCTACATTTAGATACAAGAAGATAAGATACACAAGAGATTTGAAATAAAGTGACCACAAAGTTGAAATTCTTGTTGGAGTAATGGTTATTTCTTCTCTTTGCATTGTGTCGGCAAGAAGCTTGGCCCACACACACAAGGGCTTGACTGACAATGTCTACTACTGATGCACATTTACATATCTCATGTCCTTCCCTTTCTCTGGCGGCTCTCCTAAACCACTCCACCTAATCCATTGTCTATCAATGCGACTCCGCATTCGGTGATTAATCCCGTTCCATCTGTACATGTATATTGTAGACTACCTTCTCCACAGATACAGCATTCGAGTAATAATTTGAAAGTAATAACTAATGTATGTACTTACATGTGAATGGGTGATATGTATTATATCTAAACAACACATAGGCTAATTCTGATGATCAATAATCAATATAATAATAGCTTAATGATAATAATAAATAATAATAAAGATGCCAGTTGCCAACGGTAGAATCAGCATTGTTAAATGTAATAAACTACCCATAACCATAACTGGCATTGTATTGTTGTTATTAGGCTATTACCATAACTGGCATTGTATTGTTGTTATTATTATTTCTGTTATTATCATCATTATCATCACCTCTCCTACTTGTACATACCTATTATTATACCATAACAGCTATATATATAGAGAAACGTTGAAACACACAACTATCCGTCATTCGTGAAACGATTCATAGTTCATTTGTAAATATGTTGAATTAAAAGGTCTTAGGCCTATATCTTTAATTTGAATAATGATGATAATAATAATAAAAATAATAATAACAATAATAATAATAATAATAATAATAAAAATTATCATCTTACTTCCGATGTATTATTATTATTATTATTATTATTGTTATATTAGTAATAAGTGTCATGTGCCTTAAAGTCTTATCCGAAATAGATAAAAGTTTGAAAAATAAGTTTTATTATTATGCAAATTCATTTGAAAATTGTAATCGACATAGGCTATTAGACGATCTAAATTCATGGTAAAATTGTGTAGACGAAGGCGTATAGCGTGCAGCCTAGACATTTAGGGGTTTAATGTATAGAAGTAATTGTTGTAGTAACTCATATTAAGAACGGTTAATAGCCTGCATTAACTTACGGTAGGCCTTTTAATGAAACATTAGTAGGCCTACAGACTACTGGATTATGCGGATTATCCTTTCTATTGATTAGACTTTAGATCATTACCGTGGTGTGCGCCACCACATTTGACGAGGAAGGCCCAACAAATGAAAGACAGGAGAGACGTTGGCGTGATGTCCACCCAGAAGATCCTTACAGCGCACCCTAAATATGGTATTTAGTTTCAATTAGAATACCAGGTATCATAATTTGTGTGTTATAAATACATATTATAAACATGACACACATGTATGTGCAGTACGTATTTTGTTCACAAACAATAATATAGAATAATAATAATAATAATAAAGTAGAAGTTAACCTTGTAAAATATCACCATCCTCAGACAGCCCTTATAAAGTAGCACATCGCCGACAAGAGTTGAAATGACAACTTATGATTTCAGAAGTTGAGTAGGCTAAGAACTCCTGCCAGTCTATAAAGTATGTTTCTTTTTAAATATCCTCGCATTTTTCCATAGTCTTTATTCTACATTGTATTAGGCTAATACTAAACTCTTATTTCATAACACAGATTAGAAACATAAGCTTATTTGCGTATTATGCTCTGAGCAAACTGCGAAGACGGCCTTTGACTACATATTTTGATGAATCTCAGGTTTGTTTGAACGTCCAGTATTTACTTAAGCACGGGACGTAATTGATATTTTGAACGAAATCTTATGACAAAATTTATGTCCGTGGAATATCCAACGTGTGTTAGCTAATACTGATACATCTATATTTTATAATTTTAATGGTTTCATAAGTAAATTCACAAAACATTTCCCCTGTGTTCTTTGGGCAAGAGAAGGTGTCGCAACGATCTTAGAACAAATGCGAGATCGGTTGTTGGACAGGAGATAAGGACTATGGCTTAGGTAATCCGAGGGTAGAAGGGGGCCAACAAAATAAATTAATAGCTGTGGCACTACTTTTTAATTTTCACAATTATTTTGACAGTTTGTGAGAAAAAGATTAATAAGCACAATAATTATTCTGGCTAGATTGAGGTGAGTTGGTTAGGTAAGACTACATTTACAGTATATTCCTCCATGTTATATTTATGAATTAACAACATAGTTTAAGAATATTATTTTTAAGCTAAATAAAACTAGGGAAAAGTAGTCTTATCGTAGGCCTATAAATTATTCAATGGAACACATGTATGAAGTGTGAAAAACAGTATTGCTCATATCATATGAATATGCCTTTCAGCAAATACTTTTTGCATCTACATTCCTTGTTTCTGCCTTTGCTAACATTTTAATCAATATACTGTGTGATATATGACATTGTAAATGTAATATGACTGTATACTAGATCATGATGTAGTCATGAATGTAATATTTTACAATTGTATTAATTCGGTCCTCGATAGTTTTCTAATGGCCTGATCCTTCTGGTGGCACTATGTCCCTGAGTTCGGCTCAGCCTCTAACAGGGTAGAGACAGTGTAATGCTGACAACCTTACCACCTGCCGTATAAATAAAAATCTGAGCGTCTCAAATTTCTTGAACCCTAAGTGCCTTCGTATCCTGTATAGGGAACACTTTACTTTTTATGTAACAAGAAAATTATGTGAAAATACCTGTAAGTTATCATTGACGAAAGGTATAGGCCTACAGATGGTTAAAATATATAGTGTTATAGCCTACAGTTTTATAAAGTCTTCTTCTCCCTATATCAGTAATATTATTGTGGTTTACGCTTCAGGACGTTATTCAGAAAGTGAGGTGTACAATATTAACTTAGGTTAGGGTGTAAGAATATTGGAATAAGTGTATAAGGAATCGAAATGTTTCAGTCTCTGCAGAGTGGGGTAGATGTAGGCCTATAGTAACTTCTAAATTTCAAACTTAAAGAAAATAAAATTATTTGCAAGCACCATTATGAAATGACTCAAGAACACTAGAATAAGGAGTACCAATAACCTATTCCCTGGTGCTGTTTTCGTTACAGTGTCGGTTATAAGCCACCTGTGCAATAAGGAATACTTGAAACAGAGCATAACTTTGGGTTTAAGTCCACTGTGAAGGATTCATAATGCTAAACCCTGTATATACGGATGGTTCCCTGGCCTTTTAATCCTACTTAATAAGCAAACACATCACTACTAGACCTCACAAAATCTTTGCTTTCACGGTGACCAACTGAAATCTTACCTCTTTGACCTTTTACAGGTATAGAAGCTAGAAGTTATAATAACGTAGGCTATTATTATTACTTATTATAATTTATTATTATTTCTACTATTATTAGAAGAAGAATTACTTTTATTCAATATTTGCATTTTCACATTTTTTCCGGATCTTTTAGTCACTTGTAGGCGTAAGCTTTGTATGAGACCCTTTGTTTAAAATAATTGCTTATTCAGTAATTTTCGTACGCAAAACCCTTCTGTAATCTGTAATCTGTAGTTAGAAATTACTAAAAAGGTTTATTGTTAGTCTGAGATTTAATACTAAGATTTAATATTAAAAATTAAACATATTAAACATTCCTTTTTAAACTGGATCAAGTATAAAGCGGTCGGCGGTTTGTATTTCTGCTCATGTAGGCCTACATGTGAAGGATTCTTTCTCGTATTAGTTGGTTCTGTCAAAATAAGCCCTACATTTTTTGTTAATCTAACAGAGAATACCTGAAAACAAAATGTGCAGGTATCAATTCTTCAATTAGTGTTTCAAACTGGGGGGAAAAAAAAGTTCTTATTAATGTGCCGTTGCGGAGAATTGCAACGAGATGTTCCAACCATTTATGTTCCTTCGTTTTCATTTAGCAAAAGATAATGTGCATTTATTGCGTCTGTTCTCTGAGTTACCTGAAGTACGAATTATACGAGTCAGTGATCGTGGAGAGTTAAATGTATGAACCTTTGAACTATTAAATCGGACAGCTGTTTAGTGCTAAATACACCTCAGTGAATTGTGCATTCTGATATGTAGTGTCCTAGTTTCTCCAGGACCGTTTCATTACTGGAACTCTAATAAACCAAAATATGGCTAGTATTCGTAAGATCTCTTTGCCAAATAAATTATATTTACTTGAAAAATGAATCCTTTTATCTTCACAATAACTACGTTGAGAATAGCACAATTTATCTTAAAATTGCTCCGAAAATACTAATTCCCTTTGGTAGGCTGCAAGTTATATGTCTCTAGAAATATGCACCGAATGTCTTCTGTCTATAAAACCTAATACCAGTAATAAGTAGACTAACGCCAATGCTGTGTCATTTGTCGGGATGCTTTCGACTGTCATTTATTTTACTGGAGACAAGCTTCTCCTGTATGGTACAAGCTTGTACCGCGGCTTTATAGAGTAGTTTAAGCATACCTCTAATATACTATCTGTGCCAAAACACATAAAACATGGAAGATACTTTACAATTTTACTATCTGCTGTAAGCATATGAGAATATTTCATTTCACGACCACAAAATATTGGCGTATATTTAGGTAATAAATGTCTAACTAATAAATGATTATACAGGAGATGTAAGTACCTTTGGAACTAAGTGCCAGAAATACCAACAACGCAAAGAGCTTTATTATGACTGATTTTATGAGATAGTGTTTCTATATGAGTTACAATAAAATGAATTCACAATCTATATGCCTACCTAACTACAATAGCTAGAAACCGAGCCGATTATCGTGGTTTATTAACAATACAAGCCAAATTATTGTTTTCATATTACAGAATGAGTTAAAACTGTTTTATTTAATAAATATAAATTTATTGCTATAAATTACAATATAAAATTTTTATAAATTCAAATTGGAACGCCACCCGGAAAAGCAAAGCTTATGCTCGAGGCGGTTCAGTTCAGTACATTAATAGCATATTGCGATACAAGTGCCGTAAGCGGTGCATAAGGATCGAGGAAAGGGATTGAAAAAACGAGGGGCTTGCGCCGAGTTTTTTCAATTTCCGAGATCCGTTATGCGCTTACGGCACGAGTATTGCATGCTATTTTTTGCACGATGATTATTTATATCAATTTATTTATGTTAATTGAGATATTAGCTGAAAATATCATGTTTATACACTATTGAAGATGGATGTTGTATTCCAGAAAGTGATTCGCATATGTTCGTTGTTTTGGGGACCGAATATTTGTCCTGTTAAGTTCGCCACAAATTGGGGGCCTGGGTTCCGGTCTTCCATAAAGGCTTGTATTATGGTGGTTTTACTTACGGCACTTGTGCTTTTTGTAATTTTTACCGCACGGAGATTTCTTTCGTTTTCATAGCAACCAGATTGCGTGCGTGAATGTCAAGTTGCGATCCACGGCAACAATGTTCGTAAGTACCACTAATTAGTTACGTCGTGCAAAATCTATACTAATAGGTATAATTAGGCCTGTTTGCAGTATATTAAAAAAAATTGTTTAGGAACATAAAAAGTTAATGACATTTACAATAAGGACAGAACATGATATTTACTACAGTGGAAACGTACGAGTTAACTGTACAATAATAATATGTAACATTTTAAGTTAATCTAATATTAAGATATAAAATAAAGCAATTCTATTGTATTTCAAAATTTAATACTGAAAATATTGTTAATGTTGTTATATTATAGGGCTAGTTACAAATAATTTATGCTATTATCATACAACATGTCGAATAGAGATTAAACGAAATTTATCTATATATAGCTCAGTCAGACATAACTGCTTATAATTTGTTTCCTTAACTGGCTCTACCTTCCTTTTAGAAGACATTACATATAAATGTTTCTACAGAATGAATAAGCTCTGGATAAACACTTCAGAATTCCTGGCTTCCTCCTAGGACAAGGGCAACGGACAAGGGCACAGGGGTAGATGAAACATGTATTCCAATCTGGCGTTCGCTTTACGAGTGGTAAAACCGTGAACAACCCCACACTCAGGTTCTGAGGATATGGGATTTAAACCCTAACCGTCTGACCAAACTCTCGCAAGCATTTACAGCGTTAACCATCTCGCTTGTCGCGTGCTGTGCAGTGAAAGCGTACAGTGGTGGTCACTAGGCTATATCAGCACCGTTTTTAATGGAAAGACACTACTTAAATTGAAACAAATTATTTCAATCCTGAATGGGAAACTGCGTGAATGTAGTGGTAGTGCCACTTGTTTAATTTGTCCAAATATGCCCAGCTGGAGCTAATCACCTTGAAATGTTACATTGAGTTGACAGTTTCTCGAATAGTTTGCTAGACTTCTACAGCTGATTTCCTAAGATTCCTTAGTTTTCACAGGGATATGACATCTTTGACTGGAGCTAAGTATCTGAAAAGTTATTTTCAGCTGTGAAACGTAATCAGGAGAGAACTTAGCGACCATAAGTTAAAGATTTCAGAGTTGTGATTCACTGTCTCCGAGTTAACCGAATATTCAAAAGATGTTGGAAAGCAAGACCGCCTACCCGGAAGAATTGAAAGTATCAATCTTTACTTGAAAAATGATTCAATTAACTTATACCGTCCATTTTATTTTAATTTGCAGCAATTTGTCCTACAGTATTATCACTGAATAGTAAGTTTTCTTTTCTTTAAAAAAATAAAATAAAAAATAAAAATGCTGATTTTCAATAACATATTGCTATTCCGTTCATATAATAAAAATGATATTGCGTATTATAGGCTATACCTAATATATGCTGTCATTCAGTTGACCACAGGTTGTAATATGTTTCTATTGGATTGTTTTGTCTATTATACTACTTAATATCATGCACAAGAGGACTATTAAAACGTGTATATCACAGTTATGACTTATTCCTTCTCTATTATCCTATCAGTCTTTTAATGGTAAACACAACTACAGATTACTGGCACTGACAAGTTGCCACTGCGTCAAGTACAGTCGCGACGTGAGCTTCGAACTGAACAGACGTGGTCTCTCTCGCAGCTATAGTTCCAACTCTACAGTGATAATTGTGATTTTTGTTGTTGTTTGCTTGTTCGCGTTATAAACGTACAAGTTAGAATTCTAAGCGGGTTTCGATCCGTCTTCCTTCGTACTAGAAACGCCCCTTCAAGAAAATCCCAACATGAGCAAGATACTTAGGCAAAACACAATCAAAGCAGCCTTTGATAAAAATAAACCACGACCATCTGCCCTGGATATACATCGCTGGATGGACGAAAAATTGAATATACCAGAAGATCACTTGGAAGCTCTGCAACTCGTGGGGAAACACAACGCGGTTTTCATTAAATTGAAAAATCGAGTGGTCTTTGAACAATTATTAAATGAACATAAAGGTAAGAGTGAATACATTCTAGAAGATAACACCGTAACATCAGTTGTTATTACTGACGCTAGTGAGGAACATACACATGTCCGGGTCTTCAACCTCCCACCAGAACTGCCCAATGACAAGATCAGGTCCACTTTACAATCGTATGGACCTGTACACAAACTTGAAAACGAACTGTGGTCTTCTGGCTATAAATATAAAGTTCCTAATGGTATCCGTTCTGTGTACATGACCATCACTAAACCCATTCAAACAGTTACAAACCTGCAATCTATGTGGAGAATCAGGTCACCTCAAAGATCAGTGTACATACAGAAAGTTCGCGTACAAGACAACAGTTCAACCCCGTAAACCTCTCTTGCTGAGTGATCTCTTTCGTAAACCCGAAATTGATGTACTGGTCCCGCCCACTCTGACGGAGCCGCCAGACACCAATACTAATGGTGATGACGATGTACAATTGGAAATAACTCCACGTGAAAGCCAACCCTCACAACAACAACACCAAAAACATCTCCACCAAAGCCAGAAGCAGCAGCATCAACCGGACGTATCCGTTGCTGCTACAAGTTCCAGTCCTACCGACGGAGGTGACTCATCACTCCCTTCTAGCACAGAACCGAATACTCAAGAGCCTACTGCAAAAAAACTAAAATCTTCCGATGAACACATCATCGATCCTACAACAATTACTACTACAGATGCAGTAAACGAGCCTCGCTGTCAGGAGACCCTTGGATCGTCACATGATCCGGATCCAGGCATACAACAACAGCAGGTCAGTCCCCCTGCTTCCGTTCCTCCGGCCTCTGCTAGTGACGTAAACAATCCGCTCGCTCGAGAAGAGCATACACACAGCGCGCCAGTTAAAACAACTTCTAAGCTAAGATTCCATCGGATTGCGAAATAAAAACAAATCTCCATTATGTTTCGCACTAGGAGCATATGTGCATGTCTTGGTATATTATTACCACTTATGCAGCTCACGTATACGGTTTTAACACTGAACATTAATAATATCCAGACTATAGATAAATTTCGATTACTTAGTAAAACTCTCCATTCTCTAGATATAGATATTGCTTTGTTACAAGAAGTGAGTTAACTAATATTTATACTGTTGCGGGTTATACGGCTGAAGTAAATACCGATCACAACACCCGTGGGACTGCTATTCTTCTAAAACATAAAATTGCTTATTGTGATGTGAAACTACTACCTGACTGCTGTGGTATAAGTTTACGAGTCGAAGATGTGACAATAATAAATGTCTATGGTCCTTCCGGATCTACTAAACGTAAGGAACGACACCAATTTTACAGTGAAGATGTAGCTGTTTTATTCAATAACGCCAAGCATATTTTACTTGGAGGTGACTTCAACGCCATTTTATCCCATAAGGACCATACTGGCAATTACGACACCTGTCCAGCCTTGCAAAATCTTGCGTCCAAATTCAAGCTACGCGACACTTGGGAAGCGATACACAAAAATCGCCTGCTGTATACTTTTCAACGTCACACCTCAGCTGGCCGCCTGGATCGTATATATGTAAATGCAGATATAGAAATCAGAGGGGTTGATATCTGCCCCACTGAATTATCAGATCATTGTGGTTTCATCACATCTGTTCGCTTGCCTATTACAATTCAGCCTTACGGCAGAGGTTTCTGGCAGTTAAATTCCACTCTCCTAGCAGATGAAGATATACAAGAACAATTTATATTGCAGTGGAACATCTGGAAACGACAACAACAACGTTACCAGTCCAAATTACAATGGTGGCTGGCAATAAAAATTAAAATCAGATCCTGGTTTCAACGCTGTGCTCGTGAAAAACGGCAACTACAGCAGCAATACAGCAATTTTCTGTATGCCGTTTTACGAGACCTGTATCACAAACAGACTATTACCCAAGAACAGTCTATACTTATTCGGAAAGTGAAGGCTAAGATAATGAAACTACAATTAGCAGACTTACGAGGTACTCAAGTGAGGGCAAAAACGGTCGACCTTCAAGATGAACAGCCCTCGATTTTTCATGTCCTCAAAGAAAACAAAAGGGGCATACGAAAGTACATTCATCAAATTAAAGACGACGATGGTACGGTTGTCAAGTCACAGCCAGGGATTCGCAAAATCTTCCACACATTTTTCTCTCAGTTATATTCTCCTGTTCAACATGATACCATACTGTCAATGGAAGAAGAAAGCTTGCACTCATCGTCCATTGCTCCTTTTACCATTGATGAAATGAATTCTGCTTTACTCCATTGCCCGAAGAATAAATCACCGGGTGCGGATGGCTTAACTGTTGAATTTTACTCTAAGTTTTGGAACACTATTAAGCAGGACTTGGAAGATATATTCAATGAAATTGTTACATTGGTTTCGGTCCCCAGTGCCTTCACTAGTGGTATAACAGTTATGATCCCCAAAATTGCAAAACCTCAGACAGTGAAAGACTACCGACCTATAACATTATTAAACTGCGACTATAAGTTGCTCATGCGCTGTTTAAAAACCCGCCTCCATCCGGCAGTGAATGAAGTTTTGTGTTCTTCCCAACAATGTGTCCGCTCAGATGGAAGTATCTTTAACGCACTCAGCGCCCTTCGCGACGCCATTAGCGACGCCAATCGGTCCCGTAAGCAGAAACTCTTACTATCCTTGGATTTTGACCATGCTTTCGACAGAGTGGATCACCAATACCTTTTTCGGACAATGCATAGACTTGGCGTAGACACCGCGTATATTGGGTTGCTTCGTCGAATTATGACGAACGCTACAACGAAAATACAGGTAAATGGCTATTTCACAGAACCAATATCAATCACCAGATCAGTGCGACAAGGCTGCCCTCTATCCATGCATTTGTTTGTGATAGCGATTGACCCTTTGTTACGCAGCTTGGGTACATATCTTGAAGCGCACCCCAACAACCTAGTACGCGCATATGCCGATGATGTATCATTGATACTTACGCCTGATGTGAGTATTTCCCATATACATGACATTATTCAGAGATAGGCCTACTGCAACGCAAGTGGCGCTGCCTTAAATGTGAACAAGACTAAAGCTATAACAATCGGCCACACTGCTACACAGTTCCCAACCTGGATACACTTACAACCTCAGATTAAAATATTAGGACTTACTTTTTCATCTTCCCTCATGGGTACCCTTCATCAAAACTGGACTCGGATTATTAATATCATTCGGCAAATGTTGAGTGATAACCGTTATAGATCATTGCATCTCATACAGCGAGTACAATATGTGGATATGTATGCGCTGTCAAAGGTGTGGTATACAAGTCAGATCCTGCCACTTCCAAAAATGTATGGTAAAAAACTCCGATCCATAACTGGTTGGTTCATATGGACAGGTCGTCTTCTACGAGTCCATAGAGACCAGTTGTCTTTACCTTACTCAAGAGGAGGTTTGCAAGCAATTGATCCACAGCTAAAAGCGGACAGTTTATTCTTGACAAACAACTGGAAACATCTTCAAGGTACTGGTGACCCCTATAGCCACACTTTCCTGTCCCACAGATTACCCAATGATAAACTTTTGAACCCACCGGATCTACGTGGCATATCTACACATGAACCACATGTCAAGAAATTACTCGAATGTGTCAGTTATAGTCGTCTCACCCGTCGGGGGAACGACCTCACAACGAAGGACATTTATCGTGAGAAAATAGCCCAGCTCCCGGATCCTCGAGTTGTCCTTCAGAAACCAGTCTACAATTGGAGGCGACAAACTTGCACAATAAGAATCTACCATCTCACCATAAAAGCCTTTGGTATGAATTGATAAATGGCCTAATTCCATCAGGTGACTTATTACACAAGAGGAAAATCAAGCCATCGCCTCTTTGCGCCGCGTGTGGTGCGACTGACACTCTCCACCATCGATTCGAAAAATGTTTGCTATCTCCTATTTGGAAAACCACGAAAGAAAAGATCATCCGCTTTCTAAATATACGGGAACAGTACTTCGGGTTCCACTATGTACAATATCCAAATTTCAGATTTTCTCCCCCGGCACGTAACACCAAAGTAATCGTTGAGCTAGGGCATGCCATATGGAACATTCTGCCTTAATACCTCACAACTAGGATCCCCACCACACGGCATAGTTCATCTGGTTTCACTTCTCCCACTGCGGAATGTGATCGATTGTTTTGTTACTGGTACTGTATCAGACTTCAGTGAAATCACCTTGTTGAGTGTTCTGTATTGTTAAAACTTAGTGTACTACTCAATAAGCATTAGATAATGTGATAAGTTATTTGTACAATAATAATAATAATAATAATAATAATAATAATAATAATAATAATAATAATAATAAAAAAGTAAAAAAAAAAAAAAAAAAAAAAAAAAAAAAAAGTACAAGTTACTCCATAGGCCTATACCTCGCCGTCACAGACTGAATAGTAACCTAGAACGCCGTGCGCACAGTGCTAGCACGATGTGCTTGCTGGTTGGTTGTCAATGCAATCGTATATCACCAATAATTAATATTAAGGAATTTTATATTCTTATTATTTATTTTGGTAGCCTATAACTAACTAGTTTTATTTAATTATTTAATTAATAACTACTATTTAATTTCAGCTCACTGAAGGTATCCAGCTGTTTTAATTAGATTTTAGACAAAGACTATATAAGAAATGGTAACAGTAAATAATATTTTCTGACGTAAAATATTTTTTAGTATACATTATATTGTGATTAATATTAAGGTTGCATTTGTTTAAATTCTAGCCATAAATAAATAATTATAAATAAGTATAAATAAATAATAAATAAATAAATAATAAATAAATAAATAATGAATAAATTAATAAGTTGTTATTAAAAAGTATTATTATTATTAGTAGTAGTATTATTGTTGTGTCCGCCGCCTTGGGTGAGTTGGTAGCATGTCTTGCCAGCCTCCTGGGCGGCCCGGGTTCGATTCCCGGACGGGTTGGGGATTTTACAGAGATGTAAAGTTTCCTTCCTGGTTTAGGACTAGGTGTTGTGCCCTCATTCCCATCCCGCGAAAGGAACTGGCCACCCTACGCGGTATCAGTCGACCTAGTGTCCCACGGTCGGGTCGTTGGTATCCCCCCCACGGGGATAAGCAAATGTTGAGCTTGAGTACCAAAAGTTGTTTATACATTTTTTTTACTGATACTTCGGGATTCAATATTGTTCAAGCTTGTCAGAAAATGAATACATCCATTGTTATCATACCAAACACGGGCTAGAATTGTGTCTGTCAGCGAACGTATGAATGCTAAGGTGGAATACGGAGTAAGTTATTTTAAATAAGACGCAAAAAAGTTTTCATATGTATAGAAAAAGCTACATGGTGAAGCAGTCGAGTAGAAAGTTGGTTGATTGTTCTTTTGATTCTCTGATGACGGTACTTTGCTAGTATTTTGTTCTGTAGAAGTTATTTTACATACCTTTATGTTACAGTCATGGGACGCACACATAAATGCTATCAACCTGAGCCAGGTTCAAACTCACGAACTTGACAACAGAAAACCGTACCTTAGATACAATTCCAAGCAAACCGAGGTGGAAAAACTATTGACAGATTTAACTTCACTGTAGTATATCTTACACAAAGAAATAGGCCTACTATTAATTTAAAGTAAAAATGTTATTACAAGGAATTCCCCCAAACGGCTACGAAAGTAATTTAAATTCCTTTGGGTGTACAGCAACACGCATACGAGTCACACAAGGAAGAGTTCGGAGCTGAAGAATCGGGTGAGCATGCTGGCCATTCCATGATCCCATATCTTGACGTGAGGCGTTGATGTGTTTCTGTGTTCTATAAAGGTTAATAAAAATAAGTTTGTGGCCATAATAGCATCAAAACTAACAATCCTTCATTTCAAAGATCTAAGTGCAATATATTACAAACAAGGCGGAATTTTCTAACACACAGAGTAAAAAGTGATCCCTATACAGGCCATGGAGGCACTTAGGGTTTCAGGAGGTTGAGGCTCCCAGATTTTGAGAAATTAAGGACATGAAGGTGGAAAGGTTGTCAGCCTTACGCGCCGACCGCCTTTACCCCCAGGATTGATCTTGGTACTCATTTTTATTGGAAATTGAGTTGACTTCAGGCTCATGCTACCACCGTAAGGATATGACCAATGGAGAAATCTCAACGGCCTCATCGGTAATCTAAACCGCGACTTCCGGTTTGCTACGCAGTGTCTCGACCAACCTCGCAACAGCATATTCTAACATACACAGTACCGTATTTTATACTTACTCAGTGGCAGTAGGCAATCCCTAAGAAAGCTAAAGGAATATTATCTATTTTATGGAATCCGGAAGTCCATTTCCACGTTTACATGAGGAGCCCGCCATTCAACCCTGTTCTGTGCTAGCTCCATCCGTATTTTGTATAAAATAATTTTGGAATACTTCTTTGCAAATGCTGAGTAATTAAAACTTCAGATGTTTTGATTTGTGAAATCTTCAGCTTCTCTCCATTAAAATGCATTTAATGCATTCTTATGCAGATGGCTTGTGATGCTCGAAGATCAGAGATTAGATACGGAGTTGAAGAAGAGCCAAAATTCGCTCGTGACACAAGTTCCATTCAAACAGATGGGCACTCAGTATTTTTAGTCACAGTTCTAATTCTATGAAAAGAGATGAGACGGATATTACTGCTTTCTCAGACGTTTTACAAGTTCAAGCTGTTCCAGTCTGCGCTAGTTACCTGTTTGAGTTTTGCGGGGCTTCCATGTCTGGACCCTTCTTTCTCATCGTTGTTGGTGTCTTGATGTATTTTTTTCACTGTGACAATCAAAATAAATAAAACCAGGTAAACTTATATAACAAAGTGCCAGTATGCTTTTTTTAATCAGTGATAAATGCAATTATGATAGGCCCATGCAGAAAAGTTATTTTTGTAATAGATCTCCGAGTTAAACTCCAAAACCAAAATGCGCTGACAATAATAATAATGATGCAATAGGCCTACGATTCGCTGGTATGTCTGTTTCAAGTTTAAAGCAGCCTTAAAGGTTATGAATGAATAAAAAGTCAATATGAAATCTATCTGTCAGGAATTACGTTAGGTATATTGTTGCACAGGAACGAATAAGAAAAATACTGTACCCACATTAAAATATAGCCTAATGTAAATATCGGTAGTCTACATATCCATAGAATGCACAATATAATATCAATGTTCAACGGCTAGTTGTTTTAATCTTTTATTTACATAGGCCTAATTTACATTATTATTTCACCTACACTGACATCGTTATGAAGAAACGAATCAATCAAGGCTGCTAACAATATCAATATACGATTGGCAATTTGTTACGTTATTTTAATATATTGTGGGCCATGGAAGAATAATCATTACAAAATTAATATTGATACACTCGTCATTTCGGCACCGGTCAACCGATTTGGCCCAAATTCAATAGGCTTGTACCCAAAAACGCCGTAAATGCGTATACTAAGTGTCATGAAAATCCGATAAAGCGTATTTGAGTTATCGCGCTTTTAAAGTAGACACTAAATTGGGTTTTACTCCGATACCGGTCAACCGATTTGGTTCAATATCAAAAGGGTTCTTCCCATGAATATTATAAATACGTATACCAAGTTTCATTAAAATCCGATTAAGCGCATTTGAGTTATCGCGCGTACAGATACACGGACGGACAGACGGACATACATTTTCCCGTCCCCACACACAATCTCATAAAGTACCATACTGGCACTTAATAAAAATTCTTAGTTCCTTGAAGAGTATAAGACCACTAAAATACAGTATGCGGACACCAAAGACATTTTGTGCAAATTAATATGGGTAAGCCTACGTTAACTAGCAATTAAATATAAGTCATATGCACTACTAGGCTTAAAGATGGCAAAAATAAATTATTTATCATTTTGAGAGCTGGTGGTTTTAATCAAAACAAATAAAAAAACAAGTTTATTTAAACGTGTGTCCTAAAATTAAATCTTTTTGTTCATGCTCAGTGATATCAGTTCGTAGTAGAAAAATAATAAAAGAGCATTCAATGGGCCTGCTATAAGAGGTGGTAGTTTTATCAAAAGAGGCAAACAAAGTTCTGATCAGTTTGAAATTAATATCTTTTGAGAAGCAAAGGCTTTCAAACGCCTTTGGTTAAAAACTTTTGGTAGAGTCCCACTAATCCGGATAGATTGGCCTACTGTAATACAAGTTTTAGATGGGTTAAACTATAAAAATTGATGTTTTTCTCATAACATATCTTTTCCTAAACTCAATTTTAGTTTTAACACTACGTAGACCTAAGTTTTAAACCAACGAACAAAACAAATTTTATTTATTTATTTTACTTTCGTAAAACATAATAGGCTACATTCATTACTGATGCCCAAATGAGCAAAGGCTCGTGTTTGTGATTAACATTCAAAATGTATTGATTGTTCTTCTTTCTGGATTAACCGATGTCCGGACGAACGGGACTCCACTGTACTTTTATTGTTTTGACAATTAGGCCTACTCGTAGGCTACTCTTTGAATTCTCATTGTAGACCGTTATTTAGACAAGAGAATATTGAGTATAAATAAATGGTTTACTTTGAATGTTTGTTGATATCTTTGAAACTAGTTCTGCCTCCAGTTCATTTTATGGTGATAACGAATGTTTAGAACAAGCAGTAATCATCTAATTTTAATTTCCGTATTTTGTATTTCCTAAATGCAAAACTAAAGTTACAGAGACTTATATTTTAAACTACAATATAACCTATTAGGAAAGCGAATTAGAGGAGAAACGCCGCAACGACGGGAAGATAGGCTAAAATTCCGTTTTATTCAACCGTTTCTTGAAGGCAATAGGCTACAACGTATTTCATTCTGATCCATCATTTTTGTGATGATGATGGTGATGCAATTTATTAACCATTCAATTAACTAAACTCCAGCATATTTTTTATGTTGAGAGCTGCATCGCATTATATTGAATCTACTTGGGTGGAACAGTTGGTTAGGTACCGACCTATAGATCGATGACGTATGTTTGTACCTATATAGGCCCATAAACGTTCAAGTAACAGAACTCATCTAGGATAAAATTCGGCACATGGGTAACGACCATAAGCGTAATTAGCAGTATACAACCCCGTTAATAACCTTATCAAATAACCAAAGAAACAAACAAACGTAAACTGGACCACCCTAGAGTGAATTTCTTTAAACCTGGAGTCAGAAACATGCATCCTACGTCTCTTCAATTTGCGTCACAGTGTTATGAAAATATAGAAATTCTCTTAGGCCTACATATAGCATGATTCAATTGATGGATGCATTGACCAGAATGCTAGCAAGCAGTTCACTGTCCTGGATTAAAAAATGAATGCAATTATAATGTATTCATGTAACATTAATGCGTTTCTTATTAAAGCGTGGCCTTCTCTGAGATGACGACGCGACGTGCCAAAACGACGTCTGGTGAGATACACGAGATGTTCTCTTTTTAATTTCTTGCTCGCACCCACGCGAGAGCTGTCTGACCTAATACTCCAATTGTAAAGCTGTCATTACTCATTCTTCTAATGGCAAAAACCTGTTACAAGTAACTACGTGTTGATAGAATTGCCATTCGCATAGTTACACTTTATTTTGGTCCCGCTTCCCCTACTTTCTGTCACTACAAAGCGAGAAAGTATTTCTGTGTTTTCATTTATACGGTTGCTTGCTAGACGTAAACTGTTATTAAGTGTCAGAATGGTGCTTATCAGATTGTGTGGGGGACGGGAAAATGTCTATATGCGCGATAACTCATTGGATTTTCATGAAACTTGGCATACGCATTTATAACATCCATGGGAAGAAGCCTATTGATTTTGGATCAAATCGTTTCACAGGTACCGGAGAAACAACTAATTAAATGTCTCACGCTTTTTAAATGGCAAATCATGATTATACTACAAAGCCGCGTTGCTAATCACTGAGGACCTTGAGTACAATGCAGTCAGATGTTTAAATATATATATATATATATATATATATATATATATATATATATATAGGCATATATAAATATATATATATCACACCTTGCTTTAGATGTGAGGCTTTTGTTGTAATTCCGTTCTGTTGTTATCCCACTTATTCCTTCACACATGCTTATCAAGTAAATAAATATAAATAAAATATTTAAAATACATCTAGTCGTTAAATAATTAAACGCAGCTGCTGTTGATATAACACTGTGCATTCTGTCGAAATGTACGACAACCGATATCTACATTATATTTTAATATGAGTATTTTTCAATTTGAACGCTCCTGTTCGTCCACCGCTGTGGCTCAGGGGATGCGTCCAATCCTCTCACGCAGCGGGCCCGGGTTCGATTCCTGGTCGGGACAAGTTACCTAGGTGAGGTTTTTCCGGGGTTTTCCCTCACCTATGAGACAAATGTCAGGTAACTTCAGGCCCTTGTGGTCCCCGGATATCATCTGGCCGTCATTATCATCTTCATCCTCATCCTCGCCTTGTTCTGAGTGAGTGTGTGTGTGAATGGTGTGTATCGTCCTAAGTGTTCGTGTTGTCTCGGAGGTGGCCCCGGCATTGGGCTGGTCACTCATCCGGGGAGGCCCTCCATGTCCTTGTCTGGTCAAAAAAGTATGTATGTGATCCAAAGGTAATCCCTCTCCCGACAGGTCGCGGCCCTGTAAGGCCCGGGGGGCTTGGGTCGCTTAAATCCTAAAAGGGAGAGGTAAAAAAACGAAAAAGAAAAAAAGAAAGAAACGCTCCTGTTCAAGCAGTAGACCTAATGATATTCCTGGCAGATTGATTTCAGATTGAATTTAATTTACGGCTGTTTTAAACCTGAAACAAACATGTCAGCGAATCGTAGGCCTACACTTAGCCTACATCATTAATATACTTTCCAATGCATTTTGCGAAATGTCGACAAATTGAAATCAGTGTGTACGGGTATGAATTAATGTTAAGACTTAAGAATCAAACATTAGACATTTGTCTTTCCGTACGCCCTGCCTAATGAATCGATCTTGAGCTTAACTCGGAGATCTATTACAAAAATAACTTATTTTCTGCATATCATAACTGCAAATATCGCTGATTAAACAGAAACACTCTGATACTCTGTTGTAAGCTATACGTTTACGTGATTTTATGTTATTACCATGCTTAAAAATGAATTTATAGAATATAAAGTTATGTGACTGCATCACATTGTGCATTATTTTTGTGGATTTCATTATTCATTATTTATTTACATCAATGATTTATATCGTTAGCTTCTCTAATTAGTCAAAGCCCAGTTACTTGCAACTTCCAAAGCCCTATGTGAACACTCCAACAATACACTGTTGTCATGATAACTGAATTGCATTTTGATTCAGTATAATATTCTCAGAAATTATATAAATTTTCAAGGGAAGGAGTGGTTTGTTTGAATTTTAATGTTGACCGCTTTACTTTCGGGGCTGAACTGGGTATGTGGTATGCAAAATTTCGTGCAAATTGGTCAAGAAATGTAGATTTGTATAGGGAACATACATACCCACATATCCACACACCCACATACCCACATACACACTTTCGATTTTATATATTAGGAGATACGTAGGCCTTGTATGATAATAACTCAAATGTTGGAGGTCAGAAAGTGCTTTACCCCGAAAGTCGGCGCCTATGTTCTAAGACAAGTTTAAGAAAAATTGAAATGTTTTAATTGTTTATAAGTAAATGCGTTTAGCTAACTATGATCACAACTTCCGGTATACTAAGCACAGTATATTTTATTCACTTGTAAAGAATTGGAAGAGTTTTTTTACCTTTACCTTTACCTTTACCTATTACTTTTACTTTTTGACCGATTTTTAACATATAAAAAGCTAATTTTGCAGCAATTTTCATCCCCTCCATAAATTTCAATGACACACTCTGGGCCTCCCCTGTTTTACCCATTTCGTATTATATTAAATTTTATTTTGAGTTTAGTCTGATTGCAATCGAACCCCACGGATCTCCAGCAGACTAGCTTCCTCCATTTCCAGGGACTTTAATTTCAGCAAATTTATTTCCAATGAAATACGTCTTCATTACGAACAAGGTTTATATTAATAACGAGCCTGCAGATTTCAATTATTTACAGTTGTTTTAAACATGAATTTCCTGTATGTGTAAAGACCGCTTTGTGAAGGCGCTCGCTATAAAATTTACTGGTCTGTGTTATAAGAACTGGCGGCAATATTTTCACAGCTCTGCCACTTGCAGCTCTTCTCAGAATAAATCGCATCAAATCATTTCCCATGTCTTACAACTCGAGCGAACTCTGCCAACACCAACCTAAACTAATTTTACAGGCACCTGCACTCGCTGCTTACAAAACTGAATCTCTGCTCTCGCCCGAATCTCTACGTGTAAAAATAAACAGCAAATTTGTGAAAATCAGAGAGATTCTAGTATTTTGTATTCATGCTCCACCTTTACCGAATGTCTCATTGCCAGCGCGTCAGTTTCACATATAAAATATGTATCTTTTGTGACAGAGCAATAATCTTATATTTCAGAATTATTTCAGCTAATCAATCATGAATTTCATTCCTTTGTGCTTACTGTGGCAAATAGGGTAAGAAGCTCCGCCTGAAAGTTATTGGTGTCTATATTACAAACATCTGCTTTTGAAAAACATTTATTATATTATGTAATAAGTCATGACACAATTCACTTGCATACCTTAAAAACAATATACTGTACATTCTAACAATGAATCTTGTGTAGGTGAGGTTAGAAGCATACTATTAAATACATTAGAATGTTACTTTCACCAATAATTTCATCATATACAGTGTGTCCCACGCAAGAGTTGGCCAATGACGCGGGTTCCTGCGGCGCGGCGGGCACAGCTCCAACTCCCGAGCGATCGGGTGAAATATCTACGCTAATAATGCCGCGGTCGGTGTAATGATTCAGGTTCTCACAGTTACAGTTAAAACTACAACGAAAATAACCAAGTACCTCATCACAAGAAATGTTGGAAATGTTCTCCTCTTGCATCCACACAATACTGACACCTTTTTAGGAAATTTTCTTTCACGCGCATAAGTTCAGCTTCCGAGTTCATTTCTCTTGTGATAGGCCTATGTGATATTGTCTATTGTCTTTGCCAGATAAATCACATATGGTTTTCTTTGTGAGAACCTGAATCATTACCATCAGCGGGCTTTATTAGCGTAGATATTTCACCCGTTTCCTTTGTAATGTACGGGAAGTTGACCTATACACTTTATTTTTCAAGTTTCCCTATAAATAATATTCACATACTGTTAGAAGAACTTAAAGACAATATCACATAGGCCTATCACAAGAGAAATTAATTCTATCTCGGAAGCTGAACTTATGCGCGTGAAAGAAAATTTCTTAAAAAGGTACCAGTGTTTTGTGGATGCAAGAGGAGGACATTTCCAACATCTCTTATGATGAGGTACGTGGTTATTTTCATTGTAATTCCAACTGTAAATGTGAGAACCTGAATCATAACGCCATTAGCGGCTTTATTAGCGTAGATATTTCACCCGCTCGCTCGGGAGTTAGAGTTGTAGTCGGCGCGACGCAGAAACCCGCATGATTGGCCAACTCTTGCGTGGGACACACTGTATATATAAGTTATAGATATGTATACATATATAATATTTGAAAATGTGATTTAAAATCGATGTAGGACAATGTAGATATTCTACTTTCTGTTAAAGATACAAAGCAAGTTAATTATTACAAGATATTACAGTATGACTACTTATCAATTACCAGAAGAATTGTCGGCCTGGGAGGCGCAGTTAGTGCTGGCGTTCTGGGCCGAAGGTTGCGAGTTCGATCTCGGTCCAGGTCGATGGCATTTATGTGTGCATAAATGTGACAGTTCCATGTTAGTAGATTTACTGGTATTTAAATGAACTCCTGCGAGACAAAATTCCGGTTCACCGGTGACGGTCACAGGCCTAACTTTTAGTACATAACCATATACCAACCAACCAACCAACCAACCAGAAGCATTATTGTATTACTGACTATACAAGCCTACCACTAATTAATAACTCTGCTTCTGAATAATCTTATTTTCAATTGGATCTCAATTGAACTAAAATCTACAGAAATAGCCTCGTGCTTTAGCTACATAAAATAAACAGCGCGGTCTATAAAGAAGGTAACTGACCATTATAGACGAATTTAATGTACGAAATCACGATAGCTTGCACTTTAGTACTTCTCGGCTTTTATAAGGAATTCCTCTGAACTTGTCATACCACAACTGCGCGACTGGTGTAAGTTTGGATATACAAACCAAACAAACAAAAACAAACAAACAAAAAAACACACAAAAACAAAAAACAAAAAACAAAAACAAACAAACAAAAATAGCTCCGTGCACTTCAGTATGAAGATATTACTTGTATAATTGTTGTGCTAACTATCTCGATATTATTCCCGCAATGAGAACGCTATCGATAACACCAGGGTTTCCATTAAATCGTGATTTATTTATCCGACTCCAGGTGCGAAGCGCAGCAGTAAATTTTCTTATTTCCAACTGTCATAATTTTATTATTTTCAACCTGTAAACCTGGAAATACGAACAAGGAGTAACATTAAAAGTCATAACATGCATTAAGTTATATGATTACGGAGAACAGGTCATCGCTGACATTTCCGAGGAAAATAAGTCTAATGCATTTTATTGCATTTCTGAATGGGCTCTAGGCCTATATAGAGGTCGTTAAAATACACACATAACGGTTATTATCAGGCGTGACTGTGCTCTCTTATTTCAAAGTGTTTTATTGAAGTTCCTAGAGTTTCAGGAGGTTGAGGCTCCCAGATTATTATTATTATTATTAGTATTATAATTTTATTTTACCGAGTGAAGCGAGATCCTGTTTTAATTCGACCATTCAGCAATTCATCTGTTTGTCTTTCAAATTAGTGTGTTGAGCAGTTATTACCAGAAACCATCGATCGATTTCTTCTATTTTGACAAGAATATTCCTCGTTAAAAACGACGTGTTTGTAATGGTTTTTATTTTTTATTCCGTTTTAAAATGGTGGCCGTTCTGATGGTTCAGTTTCATCTAATGTTCAGCTTCCTTCAATGATTCTAGCCAAACGGTTCTTTCTATAAAAATTTTAAAACTGCGTCTAATCTCGAGTGTAAAATTTTCTACAAGTTACTTTCAGTACATTATCGATGTAACATGGTTTACCGACATTTCATATGTTCATCTCTCGAGTTTACGCAGTCAGACAAAATTAATTTTTTTTTCCCTTCCAATTTGGCATAAATTTTACTTGAAGTCATTAAAAACTGTGTATGTGTAAGGATTTTTATTTTTAGGTTCTGTTTCAAGTTTAGTTTTTTTTTTTTTTAAACGCGAGGTCTACTGTTCATAGAATTAATAGTTTAGACATTTCGGTATATTAAGGCAGTAAAATTGTCAGTCATAAGCATCAGCCGCTACATCTTCAGAATTTCTTAGACAACTGCACCAGGGCGAAACCCACATATTACTATATGCTTTGTAATGTTACCGTTTATAATGGATCCACGTAAAGATGAAGACAATTTGAAGTCCAGAGCTCAAGCGAATGCGGCCCGCGGGTCACGTGTCTCCCTCGACTGTGTTAGCAAAGCAGGTATACTGTTTTATACTCGTATTGCTCAAAATCCTTAAAATTAAATTTATTATTGCAAAGAAAAAGTTAATTGTATGAAGTTATATTATTTTTTCGATCACCGAATTTTCGTTAAAACGTTCAACAAGTGAAAGAGAACAGAGAGATTATACTCAGGTAAACTTCCCCACTTCTGTCTCGTCTTCGAGAAAGACGAACGACCCCTCACTTTATGAACAAACAGTATGACCTAGTGCTAGAACCGACGAGATCAATTGTCTTGGGTAGAGCTGTCGGTATGCCACTGACCATAAATGCTACATAGCTTAATGGAAATGTACTGGTATACATTACTGGTTTTGAAGAGAACAGATAAATAGGGTAATTTCTTATTTCCAGCAGTTTTGCACAATTTAAGTGACTGGTATAAGGAGATGTTGTAAAACACAGAACTGGACATGCAAAAAATAGTGGAGGATTCTGTGGTTTGCCAAATAAAAATTAGTCTAAACCTTTTCACCGAATCCGGATATTCATTCCAGAATGATTAAGATGCTGCAGTTTGTTTTGGATATGAACAGCCAAGAAAGTGCGAAGCTAAACGGCTGTCTCCAGAAACTATTTATTTATAGAACTAGATTGGAAGGTGTTTGACCCAAACGTTTTAGTGTTTTTCAACGTGTTAATGCCAAACACATAATTCATTTCCTGTTAAAATCTTGAATCGCAGAAAGCACTTTTCATATCTTTGATTCCCAGTCATCGTGTGAGACATAAGTTTCCAAAAACGTTTTTGCCACATCTGTCAAGTTGCGAAAGATAAAGACAACATAGTCGAATTCCGAATTATATATTACTTTTATTTTCTCTACCCAAACTATGAGGAAGTATTCTGTTCGACCCTGAAATTCAGTGACCTTTTTTCAGCATTAATACAGTAGGCCGTACATTTTTAGATATGCGAGTTCAAAAAATCAATTTTCGGGAAAATGTCAGCGTGTATGGATATGCATTAAATGAGCACGTTCAAATCGTAGTCGGATCGCCTAATTATCTGACAAGGCTTTATGTCGTGATATTTCCCGTAACGTCCAATCCGTTATGTCGTAAATTCTTATAAAGGTGAGTGATTATAGTGGCATACCCATGGGTTGTGGGGAAATGATGGATAAATCGATAATTTTATTTACTTAGGTCAATAAGGCATTTAACTTAACAGGTGTTCATGAATAATTTCTGTTAGATTTCTATCATATTAGTCCAATATAAAATGTTATAAGGTTAAGAATTCTAAATGAGAAGTACATTTAGATTTAGACAAATTTTCATATATATGTTTTCATTTCGCGAGGAGCCCGGACCCCTTGGGTCCCCTCCCTGGATACGTCCCTCCCGGTTTCTCTTTAATTCTAGTTACAGTAATTTGTAGAAAGATGTGCTAGTATTTTTTTAATTTTTCTTCTCATAATTAAAAGTACTTTAAGGTGAAATCTTACTGATAATTAAAATTTACTAAGCAGCTTCAGATAGGCCTAATACAAATGAACATTTATGGAAACTTTCATAAAATTATCAAAACTATATGCATGGAAAAAAGTCATACTATATGGAGGACTTTTTGTCAGCATTTAAGAGTGGCTGCCAGACCTGATGACGGATTTGGGAATGTAGATCAGCTCGCATCCTCTTTATTAGGGGCCATAAAATAATAATAATAATAATAATAATAAAAAATTAAAAAAAAAACTTTTCCTGAAAAAGAGTTTACAGATTTTAGCGAAAAACTTAATCCCATCCCAGTGTCCCTTAAAAATAAATGCTGATTTCATCTCAGCAGTGTGGTGGAAATGCTTATTTTATTGCCAGCATAAATGCTGACAGATCAGTCTCTTGTATAAAATAAGGAGACTGACAGGTTACAAAATGATCGTTTCAACAACATCATCTTGGTAATGGTCAAAGAAATTGTTGGATAACAGGAATTCCACGATCACCAGTTGGTAGCAGTTCATGGATTGTTTGATTATTATTATTATTATTATTATTGTTATTATTATTAATTTAACACTTATCTAATGTAAGTGAAATGTCATGTAACGTTTTATATTTGTAATGACTTGAATACAGTTAGCGAAATATGTAGTAGAAGGGTACAAGGAAAAAAGAGGCAAGTTTTTTTTGTTGCAATTATGAGATTATAAGTTCGGATTATAATAGGAGGTCGGTCCGACATATTCAACTGCTCTGATTGGGAACAACGGGTTGAGTCGCCAATAAATGAACTCTAAAGAAATTCTATCCAACAAAAGAAAGAGGTTAGTCGATATCAAACAGGAAAACAAAGGTCTGAGTCCAAAGTGATAGATAGATAATTACTTACTTATTCAATGACAATAGAAAATTCTTAAGCACGCTGAAGGAATATTATATATTTTATGGAACCCGGAGGTTCATTGCCTCGCTTACATGAGACTGCCAATCAACCCTGTTCTGTGCTAGCTCCAACCAACCATCCCTTGCAAATTCTACTTCCCTTAAATCTATTATAATATAGTCCTCCCTTAAATATGTTCTAATATCGTCCTCCCACTTACGTCTAGGTCTTCCAAGTGGTCTTTTCCCTTCAGGTCTCTCAATCAATATTTTTGAGATAGCCTATGTCTTTCCGACCCCATGCGCGCAACCATGTCCTTCCCATTTCATCCTCCCTGATTTAATTACCTTTATTGTATTAATTGAAGAGTAAAGGTTATGAATCCCGTCCTTATGGAGTTTTTTTTTCCTAATTCCCGTTTTTACCTCTCTTAGGTTCGAATATTTTCGTAAGTACCCTGTTTTCGAACAATCTCAGATTATGTTCTTCCCGAAGAGTAAGGGAGCATGTCTCACATCCATATAATACAACCGGCAGGATAACTGTCTTACAAATTTTTATTTTTAGATTTCTGGACAGAAGACGAGTTCTTAATTTAATAAAAACAAGCATTTCCTGATTTCAGTCAACACTTAACTTTTTCCTTAAAATTATTTGTAGGCCTATCTGTAATTATTTGATTTTCTCACTTGTTCGAATGCTTTAACTGCTATTCTAATTGTTAGAAGTATATAAATCTCCGCCTATATACCACTCGAGAATAAATAACAGAAGAAGCAAAGCAAGGAAAACCAAGGAAATGCAAAATGAAGGAGTACACGCTTAAATATTAAAAATTTGTATTTATTATTAGTTATTTATGGTCATGTATATAAAAATATGTATTAAAAGATGTAGTATACCCAGTGTAGAAACATTGAGCTCAGTGTTAGTATATTACTGGTTTTGTATCTTGTTTAAAAACATAAAATTTATAAGTTAAAATTAAAATTAAAATTTACACTTAAGAACATGTTTTTCCAGACACTGGATGAGATAAAATGTTGATTAAATATCTTGATGTAGTAGCGTTATTCGCTATCTGTCCTTAAAATTATGTAAGTTGGCATATCAATATGCATGTCAGTTATTTAATGTTGCGTAGTATAGTTGCGTGTATGTTATTTATGATGAGGACCAACATCAAACGATATCCTCTTGAGTTAGATGAGCAGTCTTGAAGTCCGTGCCTTGCTTGATCCTCGTTATTTGTGTAATTAATAGAGATGCATTTCGATGAATTGTTGTTACACCATCATCAGTCATTCCTAAAAAATTATTTGTAATGATATTAGTTTTAATTTATAATTTATAAGAATGCGAGATTATTAAATTGTGTATTATAATGGAGTCATAGTAAAATCTATATTTATTAAAGATTAGGGGTATAAGAAATTGAAAAAGCAAGAAAAGGGGTTTCTATTTGAAAAATTATTATTAGAATATAATGATTATTTTGGGTATATAATAATAGGTGTTTGACGATAGTTGAATGAGAAAATTATTAATGGGAACGATTTAAATTATTTATTATTTAATTATTTGAATCTTGTTTTATCTAGAAAAATAAATGTATAATGTGTAAGTTTAGTATAATTCTTGAAAATGTAGATAATAATAATTATAGAAGATGCTATTTATATCGTGTAAGAGTATAATTAGCAGGCTTTAAAACTTAGTGCCCGATCGAATATGTTAACAGCAACCGTACCGTACAGACTTTGCTCGGCGTATGCCCTAGCTACCATATGCTAGTTCACGTGATAGTAAACAAACCGAAATACAGATATAGGAAGACCACAAAATAACTTCTCATTATCTAAACTCACATTACAAGCATGCAAAACGATACTTTCTCCTGTTTGTGTATAATAGTCCCTCCCAAATGTTTCAATATATGTTTGCGTTTTAGAACACTTTACTTTCGGCATGCCGAACACGTATAAACACGCACAATGACAAGGTACACTGTTGACCAATTTGAGAGGCACCGTACCACAAGCGCATTCACTTCTCAGTACTGCTATCAGCTACTGTCTTATCAGCCTACGCAATCAACCCCCACCCCCTATACTCAGGTTGTTGGTAACCGGAATCAACTCCCTCTGTGTGTTCGGGCACTAAGTTTTAAAGCCTGATAATTAGATCATATGACTTACCAAGGTCGAGGATAATGTGTAGACCTGAAATATTGAGAGCTAGATTGCTACTGATTGATCAGCAAAGTCTTACTTAACTTGTGAGGTTTAGGTATGTTTCAAAAAGTATGTTTTGGTTTATTATGTTTTCATTTAAGATGTTTTTCTGTGTTTATAAATTTCTGACTGTTCTAGTGTGTTTAATTTAGGACTTTTGTTGTGTTTGTGTAATACTTTTAGTGAGTTTTCTATAGGCGATGGGCTATGTTGATTGTCTAAAAGGTGTTTTGCATATGTAGATTTATTTCTGTTGAATCTAAAGTCGGAAATAATTTTTTAGGAATGACTGATGATGGTGTAACAACAATACATCGAAATGCATCTCTATTAATTACACAAATAACGAGGATCAAGCAAGGCACGGACTTCAAGACTGCTCAACTAACTCAAGAGGATATCGTTTGATGTTGGTCCTCATCATAAATAACATACACGCAACTATACTACGCAACATTAAATAACTGACATGCATATTGATATGCCAACTTACATAATTTTAAGGACAGATAGCGAATAACGCTACTACATCAAGATATTTAATCAACATTCTATCTCATCCAGTGTCTGGAAAAACATATTCTTAAGTGTAAATTTTAATTTTAATTTTAACTTATGAATTTTATGTTTTTAAACAAGATACAAAACCAGTAATATACTAACACTGAGCTCAATGTTTCTACACTGGGTATACTACATCTTTTAATACATATTTTTATATACATGATCATAAATAACTAATAATAAATACAAATTTTTATCATTTAAGCGTGTACTCCTTCATTTTGCATTTCCTTGGTTTTCCTTGCTTTGCTTCTTCTGTTATTTATTCTCGAGTGGTATATAGGTGGAGATTTATATACTTCTAACAATCATATTTATGCCACTGGAAAATTAAATTAATTAATTATGCTATTCTAATATTTTGTAGCACATTTTGTTGACGTTTCATGACCATACACATAGTTTTTCTGTATTAATTTCCCATCCAAC
Source organism: Ectobius pallidus (assembly GCA_964059195.1). Taxonomy (NCBI): domain Eukaryota; kingdom Metazoa; phylum Arthropoda; class Insecta; order Blattodea; family Ectobiidae; genus Ectobius; species Ectobius pallidus. The sequence goes on along the minus strand of CAXKWD010000007.1, from coordinate 34,392,702 downwards.
ATTCCTGCAGGAATCGAAAATATCTTCTACAGTTCTCCTCACTGTGTTTGTGTCATCGCCCAGCAGACAAACATCACCTGCATAAGCCAATATCGGGTGATTGCCATTTAATTCTAGGCCTACCTTATTTTCCTGAACTTTCCTAATGGCATATTCCAAAGCGAAATTAAAAAGTAAAATCGGTAATGCATTTCATTTCTTAAGTGATAGATAGGTAGAGTGCCAAAAAAGGAAGCCCTGTGCATGGAATTAGCTAATTATCTTTCATTGTCTAACATACTAACTCGGTCAAATTCTGCAAGTATTTTTTCCTCTATTCATAAGTGTGTTGCCAAAAAAGGAAGTGATGAAGTGTGTTCATTGCTTCATAATTTTTTATTTTTTTTAACAGTGCTGTGAGGAATATAGAAGTCTGATTTATGTTTCGGCCTAAACAAGAAGTGCATAGGCCTACTCATTTGTTTCCTATATGATTTGATTCAGGAAAGCGACGGTTTGATTTTGAATGTGACGTTCCCAATCAAACAGCACCCCTATAGGAGAAAGTAGGCCTAAAATGGAAACTATAGACCTATCGCCAGATTTAAAGATCAATAAGAATAGTTTTAAAGTACAAACTTTTTTAAATTTTGCATCCACATACGTTTTCTATTTTAGATTTATCACTGCCCGTGTTTGGTAAGAGGATTCTGCTTATCATGTACTGACTTAGGCTATTTAATAAACGGTATAGCTTATTTGTTAAATTATGTTATTTTTACTATTCGGTCAATTGACTTAATCCTTTTTTCACGATACGAGTTGCACTCAATTTTCCTTTTTTTATGTAAGGGAGTTATGTTTTACTATCTAACAAGAAGGGTTCATTGTAGGATATGTTAATATTGTAGGAGTTATAAAAGATTTGAATACAAAAACTTCTCTACTGAAAAAATTGTAAAACTGGACTAGCCCTCCTTTCCGTGGATCCTTGGTTTTTTAATGGTTTGATCACCACTATGTAGCTGTTGTGACAGCAAGCATTATTTCCCCCATGAGTTGGTTGTAAAAAATAAAGTGCTCATTTGCAAACACATGTAGGACTAATTCATTCTAATTTATCTACGAATTGTCAAGATAACTAATTTTCCACTTGACTAGATCACTGTTATAGCTTCCGACAGAACATACTTGGTAAGTTCTATCCCTTGTTAAGATCAATAAAATTAATGAACAAATGTTGAAAGAACAAAATAATGTTGACTATTTCATGGAAGGGCAATAAATTTTAAAAATTCTAACTTAAGAAGAGTGCATTTTGGCATATTTTAAAGTCGACTCCAGTAATGTTTCCCATTAGTTTCTGTGCTCGAAGTTTCTGCCTAATAATGAGGCCTCAACTTAACAGTAAATATGTTAAGTTATATACACGTTCGTCACGCCCAATTTGTTCCTTTCATCTACTCAATAAAAACATAAGGAGCAACAGGAACGGTGCATAATAATTATGGAAATTAAGATTGACTGATTTCAGCTATATTCTTAATCGTCCAGTTCGAAAAACTTACTGTGACTGAAGTGGCGTGGTGATCATGGTTAGCTAAAAACAAAACGTAATTGAGAAATTATTTTTACATTTTGCTTGCTCTGAAGCACGAGAATATTTTCCACTGGATACAGAAGTCTTTCTTTATACCAAATAGTATATTTTTATTTTGTTGATGTTCCAGGACGAGACCACCTGTGCCAGAGAGGTATAAATCATGGGCCAGACACGAAGCCAATTAAAGTTAGTTTTATTTTCATGTATTCGATGACGGGTGGTATTGGTAACAAGTTATACACTAGCGTTAATAATAGAAATCTCCTTACTCGTATTTCAAATTCTGAAAGTAGAAATATCTTGCCTTATTTGTACCATTATAGGTGTAAGTTAGTGAACTTTAACTTTATTAACATATTTCCTAATGATATCCATCAGTCCTGATTATGAGTCATCTGCCATGAACTATGTCAACACAAAAAAATAGTCACAGATACATAAATAATCATATAGGTATAGTTGTGTCACGCTTCTTTGCGTACAAGAAAGCAGTGTTTGAGAACTGAGATTTCTGTTCACATTTGCCTGATATTAGAAACGTCCAGTGTCCCTATACACTTCATTCTATAATATATACCTATCTGTCAAACTTATAATCTTTATTATTTATCTGTGTGTATGTGTGTATGTGTATGCAACATACACACATAGACCGCAAGTATACGAACATTTTATATCAATCTGTGTTCTATTCGCAATGAGAATAGATCAGTGTCCGGCAGATGCTGCAGTTGTGACGTAAGAGCCAGTCATCTCGCAAGAGCTTCGGAGAGAGAGCAGTTGAGTTGTATTGCTGTTAATACGCATCAGCGCAGTGGCGTTCAGTGCAGCAGTAGAAATGTATGGTAAATTTAGTGCATTCAAAGTAAAACTAGACTTATGAAAACGTCACCTCACCCTCGGAGACACGTCACATTTTCCAAAGTTGTCTACAGTATGTCATCGAATTACAGACATAAATAATTATGTGCAAATATTAGAAGAACTGGATCAGGAATTTGATTGCCGATTTCAAGATTTTGCAAACCTCCAATCCGATATTTGCATATTTGCGACACCATTTTCTGTGGATATTGACAGTGTTTCAACGTCATTGCAACTAGAAGTCATTGATTTGCAAAGTGATATTAAAATGAAAGACCGATTTCAAAACAAAAAGGATTTATCTATATTTTATAGAAGACTAGCATGTGGCCGTGGCTTCGACCGCGATCATTATTTTTCAAAAATTAAAAATTAAGATCATAATACTTAAATCATATTTATTAACAGCTAAATCACGTGGAGTAGGCTACATACCACGATTAGATAGCGTCGCCTGATAAAAGCGACCGCAGATTCGAGTTCCTTAGCCCAGAAACCCCCTCACTAGTTTCGTCCAAATCGAACAATGTTTGACCATATTTAGGCCTATATTGAATATCCCTCTTCCGTGTAGGTTGAAAATTTCATACGTCTGCGGGCCTTGATATTCTAAACAAATGAATCGTCAAGGATGGACTTACAAAATCAAGCGATCGCCCGCGATAATTATTTCAAAAATTAAAAATTAAGAGCATAATAGTTAAATCATTATATTTATTAACACCTAAATCACGTGGACTACATACCACGATTAGATAGCGTCGCCTGCTAAAGCGACCTCAGATTCGAGGTCCTTGGCCCAGAAAACCCCTGTATAGTGAGTTTCGTCCAAATCGAACAACGTTTGACCATATTTAGGCCTATATTGATTATCCCACTTATAATAATAATAATAATAATAATAATAATAATAATAATAATAATAATCCTCTTCGGGATTAGGTTGAAAATTTCATATGTCTGCGTGCCTTGATATTAAAAACAAATGAATCGACCAGCGTGAGCTACAACATTCAAGCGATCGCGATGGTTTTATGTCCAAGGTATGACAAAAATAGCCAAAGCCTACTGTAATTGATTTGACATTGAAATGTATTACTGAAAACTGATGCTTCGAAAACGAAAAAAATACACGTTGTCTGCCCGTTTTTCACTCATAACTCACGAACGAAAGCAAAAATTAAAAATGCAATATGCCAGAAACCTTCCCGGGAATGTGCTTAACAACTTCCCAAAGTTTCATGGCGATCGGATGAATGGTGTAGTAATGCATAAAGGACAGACACACACACATACATTCATTTTTATATATAGAAGATTTCCCCAGGCAAGATTCCATCGATTACATATATTTGCTGCTATTCTCTGTCCCATTTAAGAACGATCCTGTTCAAAACAAAGAGGCGTGGCTGTCATAGCCCGCAGGTGAGAACGCACGTGTTCACCATGTTTAATGCTAGTTTGTTTATTCTCAGTACAACTCATCCGCAGGGTCGTCGTGAACAATTAATCCTTTATGTTTTGTTTGCTAATTGATATACTATAATGATGACGATGCCAGTGAGAGTTTGTTATTTCACGTGTAAATGTTGATATTATTATTGCATGAACTTACGAACACTCGTTAGCCACGCTCTGGTAATGGCGCATGCTAATGATATTAACCAATCACGTTTTGTCACATGATGCGAAATTTCCGCGAACTCTCTGTGAGTTCTCCTCCCCTTTGTTTTGACTAGGATCAAACTAGAATGGGATCAATAATAGAATGTTGAGTATATTTGGATCGACGTAGGCCTATGTATGTGTTCTTTTCGTGTATGAAGGTCTACAAACCACAACATAGAAATCACCTATCTGATCAGAACTCAAAAAATTCTTCGTTTGTGTGTTAGCCAGACTATGACGCCAAATATTGCAAAATCAGTGGACGAGAAAAGAGGGGAAAAAATCTCGACAATGCCTTCAGCTTGGGCACGATAGTGACACAAAGTAAGGGTGTGTATCACAAATCTGAATAGGCCTATAGGCTACTTTTCTCACAAAGGTGTATAGTTTAATTTGTATATTTTGTGTAGTTTGTATATTTTGTGTATTTTGTATATTTTGTATACTTTAACATTTTTGAGTTTCCGAGTAGACAAAGTTTTGCAGTACTGCTTAAAGTATTCTCATGTTTTATGTATTTGTAGTTTTTAGCAGTTTCGGAGCCTCATTTAAATATGCGGACGCTTCCGCATCTGAATGTATTATGCATTTCAGATTATTGTAAGTAGGGCCTATATTAAATTTCATTACAAACAAAACTGTTCTGTTACATTGATTTATCACAGTTGTACTCTTTTGTTTTCGTACAAATGTATTGTAATTGTGCTATTCCCATACTTTCTACGAAAACGGAGCGCACTCTGTCAGTGCATAGACGTCGTACCGCCACTGGCCAGGAGAACCATTTCTCCACGCTGTGCTCAGTACGGAGATATTGCCGAGCAAAGAGCGTCGCTGCTCTGTAGTATGACGTCACGGAGCACGGATCATGCCGGTCACTGGAATAGATCGTCTTTTTTTTTTACCCGATTCTCTTCGAGCCCTACGTTGTCCCCCTCTGTTACAACGTCAGACATACTACATAGATTAGGCCTACCTGTGACGTGTCGTTCACTCATGTGCGAATCGCTTTATTGTAGCTCAAAGCATATGCCCATTAAACAGTGTTTTGAAACAAAGTGAATTTAACTGCATCAGATTCATTCAACTAAGATGAAGTCATGCATTTTCTTAAACAAATTAACATTCTGATCAAAATAAAAGGGGAAAAAGATATTTTATGCCGCGCACGAGTTTTATACTCCCACTATGATTTTTGGTGCAAGGGTCTTTTTTTTTTATTATGAAATATTATTTTGTTGTTTATAGTTGTGACATATTATGTTTGGTGCAAGGGACTTTCATTATTCAGTGGAAGGAAAACTTGTATGCGGCATAAATTACCTTTTCGCCAATAAAAGATTTACGGAAACAATTAAAAATGATTACATAATATTTACTTCACATATGTAACCTATGCCTATTTCTACCTCTGTAAGTTTTCTTAAGTTTATGAAGCGGCATACTATTAGGCCTAACTTATGTCACATATTAACCTAGGTCTACAGGTTAACAACAAATCATCATCTATCTATACAATTGCTCAGTTTTCAATACATGATTAATTTCAATCTTGTATGTACATAAAAAGTTAATAGAAGGTTTAGTGAAATCTTGACTGTAGGCCTATGTTAAATACAATGATACAGTTTAAATAGGACTTACTTAATCTAAATTCATGGAGACAGTGTTTCGCTAAAAGGAGAACCCAAATTAAACTAACATACTGATTTTATTTTTTATAGAGTAGAAAGAAACACAAAGTCCCACTGTAAATAATTTCCTAGTTAAAAAAAAAAAAACAGTTTGGCCCGGGTCACTTAAATGTCTTGGAGTCGTAAAGCTGAGATAAGAAATTAAAGAAAGAAAGAAAAGGAAGCAGAGAAGGCATATCGAAAGGTGTTAATTGAAAAGTTATCATTGAATTGAGATAGGTGTATCGTTTCATGAATTACAGGTCTAATGACCTAGTGCTGAGTTTATTTTTATTTCTGGAAGTGTTTATAATATTCTAATTACATTTCCTGTATGCGAATATCAATAGTAGGATAAAATCTAAAATCATTTAGACCAAAAATTTCTCATTTTTATAGTGAAGCAATCATAAACTTTTATGTAAATTACTTCAAGCAATTATACAAAAGAATGGACACTTCCGGTAATTCATAACAATAACGCATTTTGTTGTTATGAATATCTTCTTTTTTAAGAAAAGAATATCAATAGTAGGATAAAATCTAAAATCATTTAGACCAAAAATTTCTCATTTTTATAGTGAAGCAATCATAAACTTTTATGTAAATTACTTCAAGCAATTATACAAAAGAATGGACACTTCCGGTAATTCATAACAATAACGCATTTTGTTGTTATGAATATCTTCTTTTTTAAGAAAACTCGTCTTTATACAATGTCCTGGAAGCCTAGCAGCAGAATTATAACAATAGCAATTTTTCAACGGCTTGGATTTGGACTGGCGCAAGTAAATTCTTGGTCTGGACCACCAAGGTAGTGCATCTTTGTGCAGTCAATGGGAACGCCAGGTTGCTGGTGTAAATGTGTGGTCTCTTCCCAAGTTCCACCAATTCCCCACACAAACTTCCCACACATATTATATAAAGACTCTCTTCTTTCCAAATGCCATCAGGTTCCAAAAGTTGTTTCCACGTACTTATTCTCCAACAACTGAAATGAAAAGAATGTTTCATTACTAATACGAGAATCGTGAATCAACTTTTACAAATTTATTCCTCATAGGCTGTATTTGTCAAAATATTTTACTTCTGCGTTGCTATATTTTAAAATAGGGAAAAGTGTTTCTTTTTTCAGTTGATATTCGAGCAAAAATGTAGGCTTAGTATATCAATTCTATCACGTTTCATATAGTAAATACGTAATATTATGGCGCCTAACTTTCGTTACATACTAGAGAGCATGAAAGAGGTCAATTTGACCCTAGTAACAAAATACAGACTTTGAAGATCACAAACACTTTGTTTTTAAACAGTTAATATTTTTATTGTTAGTACGAGGCGTGTCCATAAAGTAAGTTTCCCTGGGGCCGTTTACAGAAACAAAACACAATTTCATGGACATATTCCAATAGATACAGCAAGTATTCAGCTATTATTCAAATTATTTGCTACCGGAATTGAAACATTTGTCATACCGTGGAACCAACTTTTGAATACCTGTGTCGTACCAATAATACGAATACCAAGAATATCTGTTCCTGTGTGACAAACATCTCCTCCTCTCTGTCCTCTGTCATTCCTTGTCATTTCTTGAGATGTAGGAAAAGATGGAAATCACTGATTGCGAGGTTTGGGTGAATGTTTAAAAACCTCCCAGCTGAACTTCTGCAGGAGACTTGTTCTTAGAGTTCATCTGACTCTGATTCTGAACTTAGTAATGATTCATGTAGGCCTACATGGTAGTCATTGTGCACATTGCTCACTACCTCACAGGCACGCAGTTGTGATAGAACTGCCTCCCAACTTTCGCTCTCCCTGCGCGCAGGTGATTGAATCCTGCGTCACCCTGCGTCACCCTGCGTCACCCTGCGTCACCCCACCCCGCCCCGCCCCGCTCCGCGCCACGCCACGCCACGCCACGCCACGCCACGCCACGCCACGCCACGCCACGCCACGCCACGCCTCGCCTCGCCTCGCCACTCCTCGCCTCGCCTCACCTCACCTCCCTCACCTCACCTCACCTCACCTCACCTCACCTCACCTCACCTCACCTCACCTCATCTCACCTCACCAAACTGCGTCTCAACTTGCGACCAGCCTTATCGTGACTAGACTTCGGACTTTTAGGTCGCTAAAAATGTTCTTTTAGGTACTTAAAATAGGCTCTAAAAATTGGAAAATAGGTACTAAAAATCGTAAAAGAGTCACTTATAAAATCGTTATGTTACCAATTTTCTCAATTGCAATGCAAAATATATTTATTGAAGTCACCATTAATCAATAATCATGATAAAACACAGATATACTATACGCTTATGGTACACAGACCTATATAGACCTATTACTAGGGCCTGTATTACTACCATAACAGTGAAAACCTAATCCCTGCGCCCAGAAGCTACGCATTTTAACATATTCAACCCCTTGGATCCCTAAGTGATTCAGAAAACTACGTTTTTGTTGTTTGTTTTTTGTTTGTTTGTTCTTGGTTTTTTGTTTGTTTGTTTGGTTTTTTGTTTTTGTATGTGGGAGTCGGAGAAAAACACTACATTTTCTTGGAAATTCCAATGAATTTTTCTGCTGAAGATGAAACATTCCTTACTATTTACCCACGTCATAAATGTGTCATGTACTGCACATTCCGAGCTAAAAATTAAGTACGAACTGTAAATAAATGCTAGAATTTATATAAAAAATTAACTTATTTGAACTTTAGAAGAAAACAAGAAAAAAGGAAATATTAGGCTCTATTAGGCTCTAATAGGCAGTTTTAGGTCCTATAAAAGTATCGGTTTTAGGCATAGTCACTTATGAAACATGCATATACAAGTTTTCGTCCATATAGCACTTAAGGATTAAAATAGGTTTTTACCCAAAATCCGAAGTCTAATCATGAAACTTTCACAACAGCAGAAACACTCATGATGGGTTCCTGACGAAACGCATGAATTCTACCGCAGCTACAACAGCCAGAACTACCCGTATTTATTCGGTCAGAATTCCCAAAATTTTTCTTTTCGTCTTATAATTATACCTTTTTTTGGGCACGAATTTATATGACCTGAATCCAGACATGACTCCAGAAATTAATAAATTTTATAATAATGTTAAGACACGATACGACACCAACAATGAAGTAGTAAACACAGACTGGTGTGTCACTACGCTTGACATTGCAATGGCTGGAGTAGACCGGGAGTTGTGACGTCAGACCGAAATATTGCCGGAACTTTCAACTTGAATTGCGGGCGTAGGATAAATGTAGAAAGCTCGGGTTTTCGTTAAACTAATCTCTAAATGTTTTCTATTTAAATCCGTTTTCCCCAGAAAATGCATTTCTTAAGTTAGTAGGGCCTTTAAAATCCTTCACTGAAGTAATATCTATTGTCCTTAGAAGTGAGATCCGCGAAGAATTTTCTCAGAAATTTTGATGACTTTTATCTTAGGAATATGTACGAGTAACTACTATTAACTGGCTGGATATGCAGAACGGTGTCGTTCTAAATCCATTTGAAATGACGGACGTGTTCTTTTGTTTTAGAGGGAAAAATGAAAAGAAAATGAAAAAAAAAAAATTGCTGTAACACTTTCCGAGCTTCTTATGCTGTCTTAATCTCTTCTGACCTGTAGGCTTACTGAGGTTGAACTTTTTGTCTTTTCAGTGTTCGTGATTTTTAAATTTGACGTCAAATAATAATAGACCAGTAAAAATGTACCGGTACAGATATTTTGCCTTTGATTGAGCTACGTTTCGCTTCGTTATTTTATTTTATTTTATTTGCTAATAGGGTTTTATGTTATTAAAATACTTTGTTTTAAGTACTCGTAGTTCAGTGTACATATAAAACGTCAAAATGATATTGCGTTTATGTTTTATTAACGAAGTTCATTACACTCCTCTCTCTGTGGCGCGACATCCCCGAAGGAACAAGGCCAACCACCCGACCGCTGCGTCATCTACCTATAGGCAGATGGCAGGATTGGGGGGATGTGGTCAGCATGCCGACACCCACGGCCGTTAATGGTGGTTTCTATGACCTGAAGTTCATTATACTGTATGCCTAAATTAGGCAAACATTGTATTGAGATCATCGAAATACAAATATTTCAATAAGGCCTTCGGGAACCTCTGATGTACTGCATTATTCCGTCCATGTGCGTAAGAGCTGCGGAACTGAACAAACCCTATTTTGTAAATAAAATGAAAATACTAATTATTTAAATCTCTTATACAATTCTAGTGTATTTTATTTTAGAAATTATCTTATTTTCATATCTGGTCGGACTAAAACCTTTCTGCTTCACTGTAACTTCCCAGTCTCCAGGTAAATGCAAAGTAACTGACATAATTTGTAATATAGATCTCCTTTATTACTCTTAACTTGAAATAAAGGTTTCATTTGCCATCATCTCACAAACACAGATAACACAGTTTGAGGAGAGTCAGTACGAAAGTGTCCGAGGATTTTTCTATTTTTCTGCTCTTACCATAGGTTCTTCTGAAGTTTGTTGTCGAGTTTGTATAGTAACTAATTGTGATAAGATAAATATCACAATTCCCGCTGGTAAAACGGACTCCATAAAACTGGCAAGAATAACCCAGAGGACTTTAAACCACACGTACGTCCTGTACCTTAACTGCGGATGTAACGTTCCTACTCCAAATGCATTGTTCCAAAGTATGTTGTGGCATGACTAGACACCAACATACGAAGAAGAAGCAGACCTATGAATTAATGCACGTTTCAACATTTTGGTTGCCTTTTTCTCGCACCACTCTGTATTAAATTTCACAGAGAATATAATGTAGAAATAAAATAATCATAACGTTAAATTCCAATAACCTACTGCAGGCTTTATGCACATTACTTCATATTGAACCATTAATCAATCATTCGCACATAGGCTCACTGACAGGATACATCACGAAACTTTAGTTGCATAATATGTCGTTTATTCTACAACACATCAGACTGTGAGAAATTTCTCCGAGGATGACAAATTTTTGGCCAGCTAACAGCAAAAAGTGTTTTGATGTGCGTGCTATGACGAAATATGAGGTGGTAACTGTCATAAAGTAGACAAAAACATCTTATTCGAGGTCTGAAAAGAAAGTCCTAAGAAAATATTTATGGTGGAAGGTGAGAACATTACTACAGGTCGCCATTGTTGAAAATTATTCACCTGACTGTGCTGTTTTCAAGATGAATAGTTACCCCAAGAAAGCGGGGGATTGTAAATTTTATCCTCTCCGTCTTTCTGCTTTGAGCTGGGAATTCCTAGGATCTCTTAATAACCGTCGAGAATAGGGTAGGGCAGGGTTACATGTACCTTGTGAATTGAATTACAGTTTGTGAGACATGGTCCCATATTAAGTATCATGAGAAATCAGTCTTATTATTATTATTATTATTATTATTATTATTATTATTATTATTATTATTATTATTATTATCATCATCATCATCATCATCATCATCATCATTACTATATCAATTATTATTATCATCCATTATTATTATTATTATTATTAATAATATCGTCATTATCATCCTCATTGTTTTCATCATCAAATTGTCACACAGGGAAACATTCACAGGCCCCTAAAATTACAAAAACGAGAACTGAGATTCCTCTGAACTCCATATGTTATAGCTGTTCATTGATACTGTTTATTACTTCCTCTACCTATACCATAGGTTATAGGAAGTGTTGTGTGCGACCCTAAAATCCGATGACGAGTTGCCAGCGTACATACATGTTTTGAGGTTCCCTGATCAAAAAATGCAACGTATTTCTGCGTGTGTGTGTCTGTGTGTGAATGTAGGCCTTTATCTGTGAACAGAACGAAACAGCGTATTCAAACGAAATCTTATAATTAAGGTAGATATCGTCAGGGCATACGTCACGAAGATTGGCGGTACTTGCTCTACTTTTATTACCACTTTATATGAAAAAAATAGTTTCTTGCTATATTCTTGGAAATGGTTTTAAAGATTTTGTTTAAATTTTGTACGTAAGGTTCTTGTACTAAAGCTAGAACTTTTATTGAAAACATTTTCGCAAAAATTTAAGAAAGATAATTGTATGCCAGTCATTTTTGCACAAACTCATACTACCTATATCAAAATGTGAAGTGAAAAAGTATCTTACCCTTACTTAAGGTAGGCCTACAGAAAGTAATCTGTAATCTGTACTTTGAAGACATGCGGCAGCTATCTGGATTTAATTTACCCAATGCTTTATGCGAAACTCCCGGTCTAGTGTTTTAATAATTGAATCTGCGATAATTAATATAGGGCCTACAGGTAACCGAAAAGCTATATAAAAAATTTAAACAGTGTGAAACTTTTTAAAATTACTAAAAGAAATGTCACATTAAAATTGGTGATTTCAATGCTCATAATTTACAAAATGACTTAGACATCTACGGAAATAAATATACTGATATGAGATGTACATATGAGACAAATATAATACAAAATAAAATTAACACCCAAACACGCATTGCTCGTGTGTGGTGTCGAATGTGGGATATGATTATTATATATGAGGATAAATTTATAAAATGTTTAATTGGTGTAACTGAACAAATTTTTAGTGGATACAGTGTTCCCTATCTCCGCTACCATAGGCGTATAGGTAGCATACTTGCCTTCCACCCTGGTGGTCCGGGTTCGATTCCCGGCCGGATAGTGGGTTTTTCAGTAACGAAAAATCCCCGGGATTCAGGACGGGACATCACCCAGGAAAATTATAGACTATATAAATAAGCATTAAAATCAAAGTGGCGACTGCTAGAATAGGGTATAGGGTATTCACAAAAGATCTATTAAGGTCGCAGTGTTGAGAATTCGGAAGTCATTAATCTAATCTAATCTACAGTGTTCGCTATCGTTTCCCGAAGGTAAGAACTAAACCCGTGAATCTCTCTGCGTGTGAGTGAGTCTATATCTGTGTATAGCTAATATATTATACAAATAATATACGTACGTATAATCTACATACTGCAAAGGCTATGAATGTGTGTATATGTGGGAGGGCAAGCCAATAAAACCTAACCGCACACGATTTAAATAATTGATTTTATCAGCAGCTGAGGTCGTACATTTGTATCAGATATTTTCATGTCCCCGTACATTTCAGTACACTTGTTCTTGCGGTCCACTAGTTTTCGGATGCCCGCAGAAACAAAATGTCTTTGATTGAGTAGCAAGCCATTAATGTGCCGTATGCCTTATGATCAACCAAGGTAAGCAGTGCTTCGATAATAATAAGAACATGTTATATATGGGTGATTCTTCAAATACGGGAAAATTTGCGTTCCGGAGTGATATTTCCCTTCAAATTCAACTTTAAAAAAAATTAAAATAAAAGTTTGTTTCTACTACTTCCATACCACAACTATCAGTTTGAAATGTCACTAACTTTAAATTCTGATATTCCAAAATCGAATTTAATTCAATGAAATGTCATCCACATGCCCTGTCCCAAACCTCGGTTTTGTATATTCTAATGCATTTTTCCACAAAACAAAATGTTATTTCCTTTTCAACTTTTTTCCTGTCAATGAGTATGAATGGGTGAAGAATATTAACCCCTAAAAAATAAAATGAAATAAAATTGTCACCCCACCTAATAAACATAAAGAATGTCCCAAGGGTTTTTGGTCATCCACATGGCTGAAAAGAATGGAATTTTTTCTGTAGAAATGAGAAATTTGTAAAACTGGCAACAGTGTTAGAAAGCCAACAGGGCAGCTTGTGGTTGAATTGTAAGGTTGAATTTTGCTTGCTTACAAACAGTTTGGGATTAACAAAGGACTTTGTATCATTTTCAAGGAAATCGTTTTTATTCCCCGTCATTAACATGGCTTCTAGAAAGTAGGCAGAAAGTGAATATTAATTAATTTTGATTATGCACTATGATAAACCTTCCAATTCAAAGTACCTGACTGAAGTTGAGCCTACAGAGGTTTAGAAATGGCTTGCTGAGACCACTTAAACTCCTTTTTTGTCATCCACATGCCTGATTTTTCTGTCATCCACATGTCTCATGAAGGGGTATGTGGATGACTCTCAAGTCATGTAGATGATAAATGTAGGATACTATTGTGTTTGCGGTGTCTGTGACCTGTACTTAAGATCTTAAAACTGATTAAATGAATTTCTGCTTGATTCCCCCCTCCCCCAAAACCATAAAAACACAGTCTCGTTAAAATTACATTAATTCCGGAGTATGCACACAAATTTGCAAATTTGATGCAAAATCAACTGAAGTATGCTGAGAAAAATATGAAATCACATAAAGAAAAGCAGATTGTTGCCAAAGTTAGTCATTAATGTGGCCTTCTGCCATCCACATGTACACGGATGTCATCCACATGGCTTTAAAAAAATAAAGAAATCAAAATAAATAAAAATATAAACATTTAACCTCTGCTGGTGTCATATTATAATCAAGTAACCCCTGAAGTATTTTTGTGATTTTTTTAGATTTTTTAAACAAAGTAAAAAATTTGGATTTTACACACTCCAAATTTTTCCGTATTCGAAGAATCACCCAAATACGATTTTTGTTTTGTTTTAGACACTTCATTTTTTTTAATCCCTTCGTTTTATTTTACTACACAAAATTACGCAAATAGTAATCTAAATAAAATGTTCATGTTAATAGTTCAGACTGCAAAACAAGTCAAGTGACACGCCGTCAGAGCTTTGGGCTATTTACTGTTTGTGAATTTGCAAAGAATGGTTACGGAGTGGGAGGTATTAATAATTAAGGAATCGCACACAATGTGCATTATCTTAACCTACTAACAAACACCCAGTCCTGAACCCGGGAAAGTGATTTTTCACTACTGAAAAATCCCCGACCCGGCCGGGAATCGAACCCGGGCCGCCGGAGTGGAAGGCAGGCGCGCTACCGACTCACCCACGGCGACGGACAATACGAGTGGGGGTAAGTGCAGCATTTCATACTTTTTCCTTAGACGCAATTGGCGAATTTAGGCATACTTCAACTCTAATTTGGCAGCATGTCATCAATCTCCTGAGGAGATTATAAAATAGACGAATAGGTTTCACCAGTAGAGAAAATATTTTTCTCTCTTTTTATTCAAATTTTCACCCAGTGCGAATTGTTGTAGAATCCGGGAAGTACACATTCCTGACAAGTATTTGCTGAACTCCAGGGTTTTTATATTGAGGTAAAATGTTGTATTTGAAAAGTAAATTATAACATAATTACCATACATATGCGTTTGGTTTCAGGGAAGTCTTTTTCATAATTGGAAATAATGGAGTGTGAAGAGTAGTCTGTGTTACAGTATTTATGTAATTAAGCCTATACATAACAGACCCATGCCAAAATCTGAAAGTGAGGTAGGAACAGACCTATGGCTGTCCAAAGCAAAGAAATTTCATGTGATAAATGCGAGAAATGTGAACTTTACACACGCAAGCAAGCCGGCAACCAATAAGAATCTGTCCAACCACCTGTGGTGGTACTCCTCACCTCCTCCTCCTCCATCATCGAAGCAATGTACCTCCTCTTGCCCCTCTAGACAGCAGTGCACCCCACAGGGAAGTTCTTCGCTTTGGACTACAGTAGATTCCTCCACTGTATCATCATTAGATAATGCCTTAGTGATCATTACCGATAATTACGTAGGTAGTATAGCAACCATTAGCACATTAAAATAGTAACAATGGTAATTTCTGGAGGTAATGCTTTTAAAAGAGGAAAATTTTAATATAATTCGATAATATATTGAGTTCAAGCTAGCCGTTATGTATGCACAGCAGTCATAGGTTGTTGCAACGAAGAGTAAAGAATGAAAGTACTGATCGATTTTTAGGACCGGGCTTGTGGAACAGGGCAGGATTTCTTCTTTCTTTTGTTGGAGCTGGAATGGTATAATTGAGCCACCTGTATTGCTAATAATAAGACATGACGTTTAAAGGTGGCGATGTGCTCTGCATTAATCAGTGCCACACTCGCACACAATTTGCAAGTGCGAATGAGTGGCCACCCTGCAGCTCTACATTGTATTCAGACCGTAGGGTTTCAAATCGTAAATAACTTCTACTAACCTTCCCCTACAAGAGGTGATGTTCTGCAGGATTCCAAATTGGAGACTTCACAATTTAGAGGAAAATGAATTCCATAATAAAAACAATAGAATTAAGAATAATTATAAAGTGTCCACCGCTGTGGCTTAGGGGATGCGTTCAATCCTCTTCACGCAGCGGACGCGTGTTCGATTCCTGGTCGGGCCAAGTTACCTAGGTGAGGTTTTTTCCGGGGGTTTCCCTCACCTATAAGACAAATGTCAGGTAACTTTAGGCCCTTGTGGTCCCCGGATATCATCTGACCGTCATTATCATCTTCATCCTCATCCTCGCCTTGTTCTGAGTGAGTGTGTGTGTGAATGGTGTGTATCGTCCTATATGTTAGTGTTGTCTCGGAGGTGGCCCCGGCATTGGGCTGATCACTCATCCGGGGAGGCCCTTTATGTTCTTGTCTGGTCAAAGAAGTATGTATGTGATCCAAAGGTAATCCCTCTCCCGACAGGTCGCGGCCCTGTAAGACCCGGGCGGCTTGGGTCGCTTAAATCCTAAAAGGGAGAGGTAAAACTACGAAGAAGAAAGAAAGAAAGATAATTATAAAAATATAATAACATAATTATAATAGTTTGTTCAAATTTAATGTATGGTTTTCAAAATTCAGAATGAAGTTAACTCTCGTATGAACATCGATCGTGTATGGGTTATATTCGTTTCTTGGAATTGCACATTATTGGGGTAAATCATTATTGTGCAAAATTATATTTATTTTTAAAAAATGAGAAAAATCGGAAATTTACCCAACATTTATAATTTGAACTAGAGTAAAAAGAGTATGTAGTAACAATTACAATAAGGAAAAAAGCTACTGCCTGCTGCTACTGTTCCTTATTATGAAACAAGGTTTAGGCCAGTAGACCTGATCCGAGGCGATTTCATTTGTTCGATCCATCTTATTCTTTGTCATCCAATACTTCTTCTTCTTTCCGGCTTATAACACAATGCTGACTTGAATATCTTGAAGAAGGAATTCCCAAAACAAGTTTGAAATGTTAATTACATTTAGTTGAGAATAACCAATGCATTGGCACGAAATATTAAACTTGTTTTTCTGCTTCTCAGTACTTGATTTCTGTTAGTCCGTTTTGAAAACAAAATTCCCGAGGTACATATCCAGGAAAGGGAATTTTCACTACTGAAAAATCCCCAAACCGCAGGGAATCGAACCCTGACCTCCGGATTGGAAGGCAGGTGACCCATAGGAATAGCTACCCTGATTACTAGGAAATCCCTACCAATAAATCAAGAGGATATTTTTTAAATAATTACTTTTTTCGTTTATTTTGATGGAATTTAAAAATTATAATAACAATAATTTGAATTTCATCAGATGATTTAGTCTTAAAACAACTCCGGTCTTTTCGAGCATCTTTTTTAAAATTATTTATACATCATACCACATGTTCCGTTACATGTAGGCCTATTATTTTACTTTTTCCTTTATGCAGTTGGCTTGCATACTTTTTTTGTTGTTGTAGGGTGTTTCCTACTTACTACTTTCCGAGCTTATGGTTGTATGAAAACCATGGGATCCTTAAGATATGTATTACCAATTTCAAGTTTGTGTATAGATCTGAATTCCTCTTCCGTACCGAGTTCCTCATGCAAACGCGAACTCAGTCCGGTCCGAATTTTCAATCCGATTCTCTGGAAATGTAGGAAGCAGGGACTCAATTCCGGTGCGAAAGCACACACTCGCACGCACAATCACCATTTGTTTTGATTGTTTAGTCGATTAATTAAAGAACTTTCAACTACTATTATAATGTATGTATTTTTAATCTACACACAATCACACAAATACACAGTTATATATAATTTTTAATCCATTTTGTTTTCTCTTCTGTGTTATCATTGGATGCATTTTTTTCTTATGTTCCATTGTAGGCATACCAATTGCATTATTATTTTATTGCTGGTATTTTGTATTGATATGGTATCTATTGTATGTTTTTTTTGTAGGTATTCATTTCATGTAGGCTACTTTTTATTTATCCTGGTTGAGTGGAAGATAAGGCACCATGGCCTTAAACTCTGCCAGACAAAATAAAAAATTATTATTATTATTAATATATTTTTTTTTTAAATAAATATATCAATACAATCTTAGTTGTAAGTTTCCATGTATACAGGGAACGTATGAGTTTGGATCGTATTCAATTATAGTAGTCAAGTAACTTATATGGGATACAGAGAACAACACTTTGTGTACGCCTAGACTTTAACGGTTGTACGTAACATTTTTGTCTTGACGAATGAATAAAGACAAGTGTGGCGATAGCTTTCCGGCTGGTCTAGTGTGAAGCAGACCTCGAAATCAGTCTTCTGACATCCATCATAGCGTCTTGGAAGCATCGCAAAGGATACAAAAATAATGGAAACAAACATACACATATGTTCTCATATCATATTTCAGCAGTTGTAAAACAAGAAGTCACAATAGTTAACATCTTTCAATCTATTAAGTAAACACACTCAACAGTATTATCTTACAGTAATAACTGGTGTCTCTTGATGTCTTCATTCTAATAGAAAGAAATATGCCAACTCTACTAGCAAGTTAGTACGTCTTTATTTTACTGCGAGGGTAGAAGGGGAAATTTATTTCCTTATGGCGCCCTTAAGAAGCATTTAGTTTTAAATTTAATTGCAAAACGTATATAATAAACATTCAGATCTTCAGAAGCTGGCAATAGCTGTGAGGTCACGGCGTAGGCCTAATGAAATTTGGTGTCTGTTAGAGTAATAATTATTTTTATAATTTGCTCCGAGTTTTGAATCCAATATGGGACAAGCATTCTAAAAATATATTCTACAATATATTAACTCAACATCTGTATACAACAATAATAATAGCTATAAAAATATAAATAATAATAATAAGCGGAACTCAAAGATAAAATAGGTTACCAGCAAAATCTCTCTGAACTACAGGAATAATTCCAAAATTTTCGAATCACCGCATTGAACAATGTAACAATAAATGTATAGGCGCATTCACTTGCGGGACCCTTTGATGCCCTTCGTTATATTTTATTGATCATTATCAGGGCTCGGATTCTGAGGACCTAAAATTATTTGAAAAATGACCTTAGATTTTAAAGAAATTGGCTTAGTAATTATAAAAAATGACTAAAACTTATATTTTATTCATACAAAATTATTGTACACACAAAGACTAATTTGTTCAAAATTGTAAAAACTGTAAATAACTGTAATGTTGTGAATGTTATTTGCTCACGGAAATTTTATACTGGCACTGAGGCACTGGCAAGTCAAATTTCTGCCTTTCCTTTTGTGGTCTGCCGTATTATATTATTGTTTATTGAGGGTAAAGAGTAGTTTGCACTCTCAAATCCAAGCAGGTGGCAGACTCCGGGGCCAAGTCAATGTAATAACAATAATAATATAATACAACATTTTGGAGTTTCTTTGATTCTCATTTCCGACTGAGACATGACAACACTTCAACACAGAGTTTTTCCTACTTGCATTAAAGAAACAACACTTCAAAGACAGCACCGCTAGCAACGAAAACAGTTAACACACTCAATGTAAATGCATGAAAATGACTAAATAAGGAAGCAAATGGCACGAAAATTACAAAATAATGACGTAAAATTGAAATAAATGCCCTAAAAGTATAGAATTGCATAAAGTGACAAAAAATTACCCAATAAAAATGCATTTCTATAATCTAGAGGCCATGATTAGGATTTATCTACAAGTTACCAATGTCTATGCAGCATCAATAAAAGATGACATGTCATTAGAATGGGCCTTGATCATTAGGTCTATAGAGTTTAACGCGCTATAAATGCTACCAAATGAATTGTGTAACATTTCGCCATCGGATATCCACCATTTTAATCATCGGTTTTATGAAAACGCCTATTACGCTATAAAAAGAGCTTTAAAACGGATAAGTTCAAATATATTTCATCTTTGTACTTTCTTTTTTCCCCTCTTTTCTTAACACTTATTCCTTTATGTTTCTTTATGACTTGCAGCTTTTGCTCAGATTAGAATTCTAAACATATAATTACTTGAAAATGTATTGTATCTCTAACCATAATATACCTTCGGGTGAAATAGGGTTTAATCCAATTTTGGATATTCAATAATATTAAATTCAAATATGATAAGACGGCTTCTCGGGTTACTTCGAGCCTAATAATTTTGACACGGCTGGTAACCCGAGAAGCCATCTTAAGTAATTAGTAAGAATGCTTCAAATCTTATTTCAAATATCTTCAAAAGTAAAAATTATTTAATATTAATAATCCAATCTTTTATTTTTACTATAGTAAATAGTTTTACCTTTAATTTGTTTTATCCTAGTTTCTGCTTCTAAATGGCTAACATAACATAATATAAACCTATTTAGAAACTTGAAACTTTTCCGGGTTGGGTATTTAGTGTGTAATTTACATTTATGATTCCCCCTTTTGCGCGTCCGGCGAAGTGGCTAACCGGCTAACGAGCCCGTAGGAAAAGGAGACCTACTACCTTGGAAAGCATAATTAATCGCACTGTATGTGATAGTTTCTCGGTATCCCGAGATATATAAATATAGGGTGTAAAACAATTCCGTATACAAACTTGAAGGGTTTGTAGAGGAGATGAAATGAAACCATTTTTTTATGTGACAGGAAGAAGAAGAAGATAATCTGAGAGTGTTCGAAAACAGGGTGCTTAGGAAAATATTTGGGCCTAAGAGATATGAAAATGGGGACAGGATCAAACTGCATAACAACGAGCTTCATGACCTGTACTCTTCACCGGATATAAGGTAGAAAGGGTAATTAAACCACGGAGGATGAAATGGGCTGGACATGTTGCGCGCATGGGGGACTAAAGACATATTTCAAAAGTATTGACTGGGAGACCCGAAGGGAAAATACCACGTGGAAGACCTAGACGTAAGTGGGAGGGCAATATTAGGATAGATTTAAGGGAAGTAGGATTTGCAAGGGATGATTGGATGAAGTTAGCACAGAATAGGGTTGAATGGCGGGCTCAGGTAAGCGCGGCAATGAACCTTCGGGTTCCATAAAATATATATTCCTTTAGCTTGCTGAGGAATCGTCTATTGCCATAGAGTAAATAAGTAAAGTAAGTAATGCAAATTCCAAGCTTGTGGATATCCCCGAATTACTGTAGTAATAAAATTGCTTCTAAAGACTAAGGCTGTCCATTCCGAGAAACATGGTATTGAATGAATAAACAGTATCTACCCATATTTAACATTCGTAGCGAGAGTAATTGTGAAAGCCTTGATTGGTATGTCATCTCCATAATAATCCAACCCTTTTTTTGCTTAGGCTTGCAAGATAATTGAATAATCACCTCTTCATTGAATCTGTATTTAAACAGTACAAGAGCACTGAAGATATTTGTCCAGTCATCACGAGTGTTTATGGTGCTGTGTACAATATTCTTCTTCAGACCAACCAGCATTTAGCACAAGGGGACAATAAAAGACACGGAAGTGTACTCCAAACAATTGGGTCTGCAATATTGTACGTTCTTCAAACAGCTCATACAAACTCAAGCGTAGTTCAACAAGACTTGGATTCCTCCACTATATGCGCATACAAACACACATCCACACAATATATAAATAAGCAGGAAAAACAGAGGGGCATAATAGTAACTCCATTCAACTTTTATCATATTTAAAATTTTTTTTTTATCTTGCCAGCAGGTGGTCTGCTGGAATAGAGGAGTGTAGCTAGTCAATATACTGTGCCAATCATAGGCGTAACCAGGCCGACCATATGGGGGGGGGGTAATAACAATTTAAAAATTAAGACGCAAAATAACGAGTTTTAAGCTTCCCACGCTTTATACTTGTATTAAGTAATTTATGGGCAGACTTAAAAAAATTATACAATTTTCCTTTTTTTAATCAATGGGGGGGTTCAAAACCCCCCCCCCCCTCGGTACGCATATGGTGCCAATAGACTGCCAATGTAGGCCTACTGTGTTTCATTGACCTTAAGTAATAAAAACACTTCATCTTATCGATGCACTTTTGTACACTTTACACACTTGCAAACAATAGAAATCAGTCTTATTTAAGGTAATATAACAAAAATATAGCAGCAATTATTTCATTCTATGAAATTTGTTCACAATGAATACATATTTGATGAACTTTTTTCCCCTTGAACACAGTGGCAATGCCAGTTCAATTGAATTCAAATCCCCGGCAAATGAGACGGATGGCATTCTAAGAGGTACCAACCTAAAAGCGTGTAAAAAGCGTCCTTTAACTGCCCTACGAGAAGTCGGGAACAAAATATTACAGAGGTTTGCCAAACTTGAACACTGAAGCCACTCAGACTACTGTATGTAACGAGTGAATCTCCACGGATAGAGCTGTATGCTTTTTAAATTGATTTAGCAGCCACAGGTTTGCTGGAACCAAGGCCTATGTATATGAACGAGATGACTGAACAATCAGAATGGGCACAAATAGAAGATTACTTATTAGAAATTCGTTTGTTATAGCAATTTAACCACTTAGGCCCGTAACCCGTCCTTGGGAATTTCTTGTTTGTGCCTATAAATGTATGGGCATGGAACTAATTGCATAATCCCATGAGCCTGGACAAATCTCGAACTTGAGAACAAGAACCCAGTGCCATACCGATTGCTTCACTGAGACCTATAAAGTGGCAAATTTTGTTGGTTGGTTTAGAGATATTTAATGATGGGGCTTACTGCTTCTTAGTCCTGTGACCGTCGCC
Source organism: Ectobius pallidus (assembly GCA_964059195.1). Lineage (NCBI taxonomy): Eukaryota > Metazoa > Arthropoda > Insecta > Blattodea > Ectobiidae > Ectobius > Ectobius pallidus. The sequence goes on along the minus strand of CAXKWD010000007.1, from coordinate 34,370,033 downwards.
TGTTTCTTCCATAATCTATTTTACATGCCTGTAAATCTACAAACATGAGTCGTCACATATATGCACGCGCCTTTGACCTGGGCCGGGATTGAACCCACTACTTTGGGCAAGAAAGTTAGCTTCTTAAAAAAACTGCGCCACCCAGGCCGACTTCCTTAGCAATTTTTCACCTAAATAATTAATAATGATAATAATAATAATAATAATAATAATAATAATAATAATAATAATGCAGTACATAACACTGCCATAGCATGGAAAGCTGGGGCGTGCAACTGAATTTGTTAACTTTGTGAGTCTGGAAATCTGACAACTTTATTACGTGTGTCATTTAGCCCACTGAAAGCACAAACGTAATAGGCCTATGTGACAGCAAAGAAGATGTGCCCCGTGGGATGGTGGAGCTGGCAAGAGAGATGCCTCCAGTGACTGCAGCATGTTGGATGGAGCCAAGCTGTCTGCTCCATGGCCAAGCGGACCAGATACACTTTTCCCTCTTTTTCACTCTGCAATTTCATATTTCTAGCTTTTATTTCTTACGCCTTGTTTGCATGTCATTATGCTTTGTATGAATGAGTTTGAACGTGCATAGGCCTAACCGAATTAGGTAACTGAATTTTCTAAAGTGGTCTTGATGAGACGTTTTATCACTTTTCTGTTGGCAGTATCTTGTAAGGAAACAATATTAAAATTATGAAACCGTTATTGTAGGCCTATTGTGTAAAGAGAGAACATCGAAGGACAAGAAAATTAAGCTGTCACAAATGGAAAATATTGGGGACGACCTATTCCACTTAGGCCTATTCCATAAGTCTTTACACAAAATAGATATAAGCATTCATGAACCACAGATTATTGTCTCTGTTGGACATTACACAAAATTATTTATGTAAGATTAACTAATTCCACATGATAAGTTTATAAACTGAGATTTTGTGATATTGGGGGAGAGGGAACCAACCTCAATTTTAAACTTTTTTGAAAATTTCGGTGTCTTCGGCATCTTGGAGCTCAGTCGGCAAGGTTGAAGAAGACAGGGAAGAAGAGGAAACTGGATGATATGAATAATATTTAGATGGATCTCCCTCATAGACGAATGAAAAAGCCAAGTCTCAATGGAACTGAGATGAAAATCTCAGGAATTCCACATGTGAGTTGCATCACCACGCTACTGAAAGAAAAGGGTTCTCAGATATTCTTCAGTCTGCTTAATAGATGTCTCAAAGCTTATATATATATATGTGTGTGTGTGTGTGTGTGTGTGTGTGCGCGCGTGCGCGCGCGTCTGCGGCCTAGCCCGCTATTGTTTATTCAACCACTAGAGTTTGAAAATTTATTTAAGAATAATTTTAAAAGTTATATTTACTAACACAGACATCGTTTTTACATAATTTGGATGAATTACTTGATAATATTGTTACTTGTTATTGGGTTAGCGGTGTAGAAATTACAATAAAATATTATAACAGACCATATATTGTACAAAACAAACTAATATTTTCTTATAGAGCTTCCGGATAAACTACATTAACTGTTATTGATAAATTTCATCTTTTTTCTTTGAGGGAATTCACATTGATCAACTAAAATCTTTTTTACGCCTTATACCCTCAAAAAGCAATAAAAAGGCCAATAATTGTATATATATAAATTTGTGGACCACCTTTACAATGAGAGAACAGAAATAATTTTTATTTTTTATTTATCTGTTGAAGACAGGTCTATATAATATATGCTATTGGTCGTGATGCTAATGCTAATTAAAATTGATAATTATTTTCATAAAAATTATTTTTTTAATGCAATTCAGTGACTTGTTTTGCCTGTGGCAGCATAAGTAAGTAATAATGTAGGCCTACAAATTTTCCAAGTAATTTGTTTGTAAAATCTGCTTTATAATTATAGATAAAATGATAAAATTTATAGTTTCTTAGTTAAAAATATATGTACAAATAACAGAGTATTTTACATTCATTGAAATGCGTCTAAATAATCTTACAAGTATGATCTTGCACGTCGACAGATGAGCATGTTTGGCATTCTTGAAGTTAATTTTCCCCAAATCTTGCAGAGGAATACACTGTTATTTGTCTTGTAAAGAAGCAGATGATAGGCTAGGAGGTCCACATTTATTTATATATGGCTATGTGCTGGATGTCGAGATGTACATTTCGGTATTAAAAGATTATACCATCTTCAGTCTTACGAGTTTTCTAGATGTTGTGCTCGGCTGCTGATTAGTGTAGGTACTAATGGAATTTCAGCTTAAGGAATAATCTTGGAAGAAATAACGACAGGAATAGTGAAGCAATTTGGACACTTAAGGAAAGAAGATGGAGGAAATTCCGGAACGACAGGAGAATCACCAGAAGGTAAAAAAGGAGGGAACAAACAGCAGAAAAGTGGCCAGCTTGACTGATGCATGCCACCCCACACTCTGAGTTTTTGATTGGCTAATCTTGTCTCACTGTCTTTTCATGCGTGAAAACTTCACTAAAGTAATCATTAGTATGCTTAGCCATTTTCTAGCAGTGTGGCCAGCAAAAACAGTGGCTGAATCTTTACTTGCTCTATGACTAGTCCCACATAAAGCATGATTTACTCCAATATAGCTAACAGTATGCCTCTCAATGAACTATATTCTCGCATCACTGAGAACTGTTCCTTCCAGCCTTCTCCATCAGCAGCAGCATGGACCCCAGCCCAGAATCCACATCATAGATTCTGTCTCCACTAACGGCCTTCCTCTTCACTATCTTGAAACCTGGTTGCTGGACGTCTCCGTTGCCGGAATCCAGAAAAGGGGACTAGGCACAAGAAAAGGTCTCCAGAAGCACGGTGACCAACACTAACAGCCACCAACAAGTGAACCCAAATTACGCTCTTACGTCGCCTCAAAGGTTGAACCAGCTCAACCGGAAGCTTAACTGAATTTCTGAAACACAAATAATAGCCTACATACACAGTATCTGGCATTCTATATACACAAGAAAAAAAAAGGTCAGACCCTACATAAATTATTTTATTAATGAATAATTTATAAGCAAGATTTAATTTTATTTTAGTCATACTCCAGAGGAGCTCGAAGAATAAAAGCATGACAATGGCTTTCTCTCACACACTTTCTCTCTCTTACAAAATTAACCAAAAAATCCCGAGTACTCGTTTTACAAATATTCGCCTAAGGTGCAGTTTAAGACAGATTCACGACTATACAGCAGATGTATTTTCAGAGTTGACACCAAATTCACAGGTAACTCGAACCGATTCATGGATGGTTGATTCATAGTATGCCGTGATCTCACAGCTGTTAGTTTTGTTTTTATATAAAAAAAGTAAGAAAGTAATTGTTATTTGTATAATCCGTTACATTTTTATTCATGGAATAGTCTCAATAAATCAAACTCGAGTTGACGAGTTTCATCAGATAAATTCGCTTCTGCTGCGCAGTCGCGAATGTATCGATAAACTTGTCAACTCTCATGGGATAACCTATGATAATGAGAATTCCATTTTTGGTTCACGTGCGTAAGTAAAACTTTTTTCATTCATTGTAATTTTTTGTTACCTACATTATACAGTAGTTACCTAGTAGTTTATACATTTCACTACTGTTTAATGTAATATGATGGAAATTATTGTACTGTGTTTGGATAATTGATTAACTTTTCATACTTTTAACTGATAAATTAGCTGCACAACTTAAAACCTCTAAAACTCAGCAATGGAATTCTCCGAAATAACATACAAGTAACATTAACTCAAGACTATTGCCAAAAGCAATACATAAGCTACGTCATCATGCACGGCTTGTGTTCGTTGGAATGGTCATATTTTTCTCGCACATACGCAATATAAAGAAATAGCTTAAAAGGCCCGGCATCGCCCGGGTTTTGTATTTTGTAATTCACTTTCGATTTTCAAATTCTAGGTTCTTACATAGGTATGTGTCACACTCAAACTATCCCCTCAGAAAACGTTTGATATGTACCTTTTTATCTTATTTTGTCTCCTTTTACATGCTTAGAGCCAATGATAAACATCCATGTTTCCCAACTATGACAAAGCTTACAGCTGTGAATAACGTACCAGTGGATAGGATTTTTTTTACCGACTTCTGATATAGCATACTCGTTGGCACACACTCAGGCTGAGACAACTGGATTATGCTGTCCCTGCAGTACGGCCTCTTATTCTTCATCAAGATGTGAAATGAGAAAATTATATTCTCCATTGTCAGGATAGAGAAAGTTATGTCACTGCATCACATTGTGCATTATTTTCGTGCACCTAATTCTTCATTCTTTATTATTGCACCAATGTATTACAACGATAGCGTCAGAATTTGTCGAAATTCAGTATCGTGTAGTACCTAAAGCCCTATATGAACACCGTCATGAGAACTGAATTGAATTCGATAAATATTCAGTGTAATAATTTCAGAAATGATATAATTTTTGAAGGGTAGGAGTAGTTTGATTTTTAATGTTGACCGCTTTACTTTCCGGGCTCAAATCTCGGGGCCGGCGGGTGTGTCATTCGTGGTGGACGAAGCCGTGCTTTAGGGGTTTTTCTCGGGGTTCTCCCGTTTCCCCCTTTCATTCCACCAACACTCTCCACTTCATCTCACCTTTCCCCCTTTTCATCCTCATCCCGTTTCCACTTCTGGCATCGGGTCTGCTTCGGCAGTCAGAGCCCTTTGGGGGCCTCTCCCGTTCTCCCCGCTGCTTGTGGTCAAGAGGTTGTTGGTGGTGTGTGTCACGAACCTGTCGGGGCTCCCGGTTGGAGGTACCGCAGGGGGTGGCGCACACGTGGCATGGTACTAGGCTTGTTGGATGTAGGGGAGTTCCGTGGGGGCCCACGGGGGGCTTTGCGGATCCGGGGCGGCCTGTGGGCACGCAACTCATCCCATCCCGGAGGTAGGTACAATAAGTCGGTAACGGCTGCGGTGCTTAGGGGCGTTCCCACCCCGCCTCCCCGCCTTAAGGGGCACAAAATAAAATAGAATAGAATACTTTCCGGGCTGATCTGGGTAGGCCTATGTGTGCAAAATGTCGTGCGAATTGATTAGGAAATGTAGATGTGTATAGGGAACGTACGACCCGCACACCCACATACACACTTTTGATTTTATATATTAGATAGGTCTAATTATAATTTATGAAAATGTGTGTTTTTTTGGCCGTTGTTATAGAACAGTAAATGTTATTCGTGAAAATTTAAATTGTAATTACTTAAGCTACTATAGACATTGTAACTTTAACATATCTTTTCTCAAATCCCATTGGGCCTACAGCCGCCTTATGTTTGCGCTAAGCTTCTTTCTTTATTCTTTGCAATATTGATAGATGAAATTGTTTAATGAGAGCCGGATTAAGGTAAAGATATTGGTGGGATGTAAAGAACCAGAGTTGTCAAAACGGATTATGACGGAGGCATTCCTGTATAGTGTTTACTTTACGAGCAACTGAAGGGAATGGAACTCAGAGCTGTAATTAGCTAATCTTGTAGGTTGAAAAGCTACAGTTGCCATTATACCAGAGATAAGCATCACCATTAATAGCATCCTCACTTGTTACCTCTCTCAAGTGTTTATTTCCAATTACTCTATCCCACTTAAGTGTATCTTTAAATATGCAAATGATAATTTAATTTTAAATTGCTCAGCGCTTATTAACTTGCTGTCTTGTACATGGAATTATACTGTATCGTGATACTAGTTAAACTAGAATGTAAAAGGCAAATATTGAATACAATATCGTTTGTAATAGTCAATGAAACTAATGGTTTTTTTTTTTTTTGGTTTCTGTGTTGGCTATAACTAATATCTTATTTATCTCCAATTGTTTGCTACACCAGTTTCACAAGTAGTACAAATAACTTGACATAACAATACAGCCTGTCTTAATACTTTAAGCAGTAATGCAGGTATGTCAATCATGCGGCCCCCTAAAGTTTTAGGTAAAATGTATAAATATGTACAGTAGAACTCCATTTATCAGAAATCCAAGTATCCCGTTCGCTTTGAGGCCGTGTTCAAATGGCGAGCATTGGGAAACCCTCTTTCAGGGCCGATTATTTGCAAAAAATGCACGACTTTAGTCGACAAAATCGACAGTGTGTCGGCAAAAGTCTAATAAAATAAAATAAAAATAAAAAAAACTGAATCTGACCGATATATTCAAAATGTGACACTTTATGTCAGTACAGTAAAGAGAAATTACATTATTTATTAAATTATCCGGATATTTGATTTTCCGGACCGGTCCGGTCCCAATTAATCCGGTTAATTCGAGTTCTTCTGTAGGCCTACATAACAAAATTTAATGTAAAATAAAATGTGCTTTTTCCTGATTTTCTAAGTACACAGAAGACAAGACTCTCGTAAAATGCTGGTAGGCCCATATTGTGCAGTGCCTGTGCAAAGCATTGTTCACCAGGAAGCACTGTGCTCAATACAACAAAAATGGCCTACATTTTGAAATTCGTCAAATAAACAGTGAATTATATTTGTTCCAGGTGACTGAATCAACATATTTTCTACTTTGATTGGTGATAAAGACTGAGAGTTTGAGAGCTTGCTATTAAGCATTTCGCTGGTTTCTTGTCATCAAGTTTAAAAGCGCTTTTGGTGCCTTCGGAATAAATTTATTTTCTTGGAAATTTAGGCGAATTACCCAAAAAGCTGGAAGATTTGACATTCAAGTAGATATTACAGGGCATTTAAATGGTTAAAATTTTAAATTACAAGGGAATGATCAGTTTGAAATTTAATTTAACAATATTAACCATTTTATACTAAGCAATAATTCATTGATTTTATAGGCTAGTCCGCTTTTATACATTTTTTGAGGTGAAGAATTTATACATCAGTAGCAACGAAAAGGTTAAGGCTTTTAAATTAAAGCTCAGGCCTTGGGAAGGGCAACTGGTAAGCGGCAGCTTAATTAATTTTCCTATTTACCAGGATTTTCACATTGCTTCTGTCTTCAGTCATTATTCTTCCAACATAAATCAATTAATTATGATAATGAGAAGTTCGTATAATGTGCATAAGTGTTTATATTACTCTGCGCTGAGCTTAGTTAGCAAAATGCTCTTCTTGCAACAGTCTAGGGCGTGATACAGTCCACGTACTGTAGTTGGCCACACCATTCACACGTACAATTTGAATTTGGTTCGTGGAATTTCTTTGTTTTACACACTTTAAGGTGAAAACCATGTACTGTATTTGGTGATGGCGTGTCTCAGTTTGAAGCCTCTGCCTGACCATTTGCTAGATGTCTAGGGAATCCGGTGCTTCACGCGACTTGGGCTTGTGGGGAAGGTTCGTTACATGTCTCACGCGGTCTGAGAGGGCTGCAAAACAAAAAGCATTGAAATAATTTAATTACTGAATAATGAATGCAAGCCTAATAGTTGTAATTAAGTTACTTATAAGTTAAAGACTTGTCATTTTGGTTTTCCACACAATTTTGTAGCCTACTGTATTTAAAATTTATATACATAGCAATACACATAGCACCAAATGGCATGAATGATTTGTGGTGTTTTATTCTGTGGTATATTTAGTTTTAAAAGTCAGGTGGTTGCTTTTTACAAAATATAAGGAGTTGTTTAGATTTTATAAGAAAAAAAATTTATATTTTCATTTCGGCATGCGGCCCTTGGACTTCAATTTATCAAGTCTAGTTGGCCCTTAGTAAAAGTTGAGTTTTAAATGCCTCCTGTAAAGTCTCTTAATGTTATGCGTTTGTTTCCTATCTTTTCGTCCCGTTAAACTAATGTTAAACTGTAGAAATGACAAATTATTAACGATAAGCTTACTGTGAAACTTAAATTTATAAGGTTTGCCACGTATGGTTTTCTTACTTTGTGTTTTATTTTTACTTGGTCCGGCCATTCATACGAAAGTATAGACATTTCTGGTCTACAATCCGGAGTAAATAGATGAGTACGACTTCCGCGGCCGGTGTGAAGTAAACTTATCTTGGTTTTCAGGGATTTTAGTGATAGGTATCTATCCATCCAGTATTGTAGAATAATCGCCCTCAATGAAAGCATGGACGACTTCACAGAGGCGGCGGGAATTCGAATGCAAGTGAAACGTGCTAAGATGAAAACACCGAAGATATCACGTATCGCGTATCGCGTATCGCGTAGTTAACTAAAGCGCATGGAGCCGTGGACTATATTTTCATGGTGGACTTTAGCACTCCACACATGCGCACTGCCAACGACATGTTCGAATTTTAACGGTCGCGAAGCTCTCAGATTCCAAGGAATCTCTTGTAATAGTCACCAATTAACGATTAGACAACACTGATGATTTATTGTTTATTGGAAATATTGGAAAAAGTCATGCAAAAAAGAAGGAAATTGTAAATGCATAAATGTACAGTGTGATGAAGTTTGCATCCATTCTATTTTCTGCAGGCAAAATTCATAAATTTCTGTTGCAGTTTAGACTACCAATTATAATTCAAGAGTCATGGGTGAGGTTATGTAAGTATTCGCTGAGCCGGTAGAATATCAGTTTTTTTTCACAGGGAGACAGGTTGAGATGCTGGTGCAAGGTGTTGAATGAATTTAAGGAAAGGAGCCGGTTACCAAGGTTAGACTGTCCAGCGTCATTGATCTGAGAGCGCCCCCCTCGGGGCTTCCATTCCGTTGGTTTCAATCCGTCTTTTTTTCTTTCTTCAGATTTCTTGAGTGTTTTTTTTTTAATTCTTTAATGAAAGAAACTAGAATAAATGTCAGTGTTGAATGCCAGGTTTCTTAATGATCTTTTAATTCTACTATTTATAACCGCGTTTATACGACAGTTTTACTGGTAAATTACAGTATGTGTAAATTATCTGAAACGATAAAATAATTGTACGAGCAACCAATGCAAAAAAATCTGTCAAATATGTATTAAATTATATTTATATATAAACTTTCTCCGTATTTTCCGGTGACCTACAAGGTATGATCGTTAAGTTTTTACCAAACAATGTTAAAATTAAAAATCACCAAGACAATCGGAAAAGAAATGTTCAAGAAAAATTCCTGTCTTTTTAAGAAAAATTGATAAATATTCTTGTTCCTTGCCTAGCGTGTAATAAAAGTACAGTTCTGCACATTTTTCTAAAAGTCAAGATAATTATGTTAAGAAAGCTTATGTTGAACATAATTTACGAACTTACGGTAAATTCCCAACCATGGTTTTTATTCAAGGTATTTTTCCGTTAGATTCGTCTCTACAAATTCGTATGTAAATCTCGAAACTGTGGCATGTTAAGAGAAACCACCCCTAGCTGGATTTCTTGTCATCAAGTTCTACAATGCTTTTGTCCCTTCGAGAAGAAATCAGTTTTTTGAGAAATGAAAAGCGAGTTATCCGATAAGTTGTGTAACGATAGTAATTGGCTGGAAGATTTCACATTCACGTAAATATTGAGGGAATTTCACTGACAAATTTAAAATTACAAGGGAAAGATCAGTTTGAAATTTCGTTGTATGATAATATTAAAAATTTTAAATTAAAGTTCCGTTCTTGTGAAAGCCAACTAGTAAGCGGCGTGTGTTAAAATTTAAAAGTAGGATGGTTGACTTTTACAAATCATAAAGCATGCTTAATTATTACTAAAAAGTTGGCTATATTTTCATTTCGGCCTGCGGCCCTTGGACTTCAATTTGTCAAGTCGAGTTGGCCCTTAGTAAAAGTTGAGTATGACATGCCTGCGTACAGTACAGTACATATACGTTGAATTTGGCATATTTTCTTCTGAACATATTTTTTTGTTGAAAACATCTTGATATGCAACAGCACAATATAATAACTATGGTTTAACGGTATCGTTATCAATATTTTTCAATAACTCTGAATTTAAACCCCCAGTTGGTCTATTTGCAATCGATAAGCATGTAAAGGATTTGTTCCTTTTAGATGCTAATAATAAATTATTGAGCTGCTTGTACACGTTTATATTTTTCATCCGATTCAAGATTTTTCAATGAAATCTGTAACGCACTGTCAAAAACAAGCTTGCCAAAACTAATTCAAGATTTTAGAATATAAATTTGCTTACAAGTTCGACGAAAGCAGCTTGGAAGCAAGAAAATAGTATTAATAATAAAAAATCGGGAGAAACAATATTAGACAAAGCAAGAGCACTTAAATTGCAAAGAACCTGAAATAGACCATCAAAACTCATAAAAGTATCGATTTATATAAATGGATTATATTCGTATTTTTAAAAAGAATAGGTTCAGGCAGTATTCTTTGTCCAATTCGAGATGATTTTTTGTACTTCTTCACTGTGCTTCCAGGTTAGTAACGACACATCATAGCGGCAGGCGTTCCATTCTCATTCGATGATTCCTGCGAAACTTTCAAGCACTTAAATCGTTTAGAAATTGTTCTAATTACCCTTCAGGAATAAATTACAAGACTCTCAGAGGAATTGTCTTGAGAAGCCTTGTGAAGTATTTGATTTGGCAGTAATTTGATCGTATACCGTCGTGTATGGCAATTGCTTAGTTTGTACTAAGGTCAGTCAATTATGAAACTACATATTACGGAAAGTAGCTGTGTGGTAATTCGCATTAACTGTTAAACAAGACTAAACACATGTTAAAACTGTGGTGGTATGGACCACTTATTTGTGAGTGCCTTATAGAGTTGTTAACAGAGCTGCACAGCACTTTGTAACTCTCTTGACCTCGTTTTCAACGATGGGATTAAAGTGCACCACATGCCGTCTCACTCCTTTCATACAGACTTAATTAAAGTAAAGGACGGCATCAGCTATTATAGCATGCTGGAATACTACTCAGCCTGGTTCAGTATACCACAAACTACTGCAATTATACATATTATGAAAACGAAGGATGGTTAGAAAGGATGTTTGCTAGTATAGTGTGGAGCGGTATGGAAGTTTTATGGTTAAACTAGGCAGATTTCTGATAAACTATTCTGTAACATAACGTTTTTTAAAGAACTGTTACCATATATTTTCAAATGTAAGGTGCACCTTTTATCGAATGTTTGGCTGCTCAGAATCACCGTGCGCCTTGTATTCACATGCACAAACAATTCACATATAAAAGCCATCTCTCCAGCGACGGACGTTCGTTTCCGCAACACTAATTGCTCGACTAGCGTGCCTGTTTCCGTGGGTTTCGGCGTGCAGCATATCCTTTCAATAGACATTCTCCCCAAAGGGGCCCGCTGGATCCCGGTGATGTGATATGATTTTATGGAAAATTGGAAAATTTTGATAAAAAGTTTGAGTAACGAGAAGGAAGCTCCGCGGAGAAGGGAAGAGACAACTGTCTGAATGAGGATGGTCGGCGGTCAGTGAGGGGCCCGCGACCAGGACATGGTCCTGGGCCCGACTCCGAGATTTGGCGGCCTCCAGCTGAGCCCACAGAAGACGAAATGTAAAAATAGACAAAGTAAAATATTAATGTTTACAGAATTTAGAACTACTGTCACAATAATGTATGCATAATCCTTGAGCTGTAGATGGGATGACCTACTTGACTTCTTCTCACAGTAGGTCAATGTTTTTGAATACCAGTCTGCAGAACGATAGATTACAAGAGTGAGCAACCAAAGCATAGGCCTATTTTATATGGCAGATGAATATGTACATATAGAAAACCACTGCAATAATCCAATCTTAAATGAACAGATTATAATTAATATTAACCGCCCGAATTGGCCACAACCAGACACACTTCAATCAGATAGGCCGCTTTACAACGGTCTAAGTTTTATTAATCCATATGGGTAAACATAAGACAATTATGTACACATATATTTTTATCTGTAGTACTTTTAACTTCAGTGCGAAGGTGTTGCTGATGATCAAGCAATAACTGCACACAGTATAAACTCAGCAGAACGTATAGTTAATAACATGATAAAATACCTCCTTATTTCCGAAGAAAAGAATCAGTCTATATCACAAGGGGAAAGGATAAATAAGTAGGCTGTACTTTGATGGTGAGCTACTTTTTAACAACGATTCTCTTAATCCTTTTTGCTTAAATCCTAGAAAATCTCTCAAAATGTTCATTATTAAGACCAAACCAAAAATTTACCTTTATAAATCAATATAATTATTTTCCTCTCACCCTTGTGCAGACAGCGTCTTTAACGATCCTATATATAGGCTAACTCGATCGGTAAGACCTGAGCCAAACAAACGGCTGCGCAGTAGGCTACGATGATGTAATCTAGACCTGCCTGACCTGCTGTACAGATCGTGTAAAAACATCTTAGCCTCACAGCATTCAATAGTGAAGACCCAACAGCGATATTCTGTCAGTTACATACCATTACTTAAATATATTTCATAACTTAAAAAAACAAACTTTATTCACTTTATTTTTGTTTTCAATAGTTACGGGCTATTATGAACCGCATAGTTGGAATGAATAGTACAGTATATGCATTCTCTTCTGCCCCAACTCCATTGCTACCGGCGGACGATAAGCTATCTGCGCGTGTTTGGTTCAGGTCCTAGCGTCCCAGTTATACCAGCATTCACTCTTGAAAGGGTTGATGTAATTATCACAATAACCTTCAAATAAATAACTGTTGTTTTGTAGGGCAATCTACAATACCCTTCTATACATATTAGAACATATCTCCGGATGAAACATTTCAAAAACACCCCTTCTGTAGCATTACAAGGAATAGATGTACCTTACAAGATTTTCAAGAATATATGGTTATATGGGACAGTGTCATCTCTGATAACTTAACATAATTGGAATGGACGTCAATTCTAAAGCTTAACTGTTTACTATGCCTAACTTAATGGAGTGACAAGACTGCATGGAAGAATGGGTGCAGTGATGATGTCCAAAGGAGTCTGAAAAACCAGCCCATGTACTTGGATCTTGCGTATTTAATACCCCAAGAAAACAGATTTGCAGATGCAATAACATTCAAAAATCATCATAAACAGCCTTAATCCTCGATCTTACAGTGAAGTATGAGAACAACAGAAAAGAGTAGGTCCTGCAAGTTCCATTTTTGAAGAGAAATTCCGAGAGAGATTTGACTAAAGAAATTATGACGTCCATGGATTAGGCCCATTCTTCGGGTCAGAGGGACAGTTTATCATCCTTGGTTTTTGGAGATATGAAGATTTATAAACAATATCTTCTACCTATCGTAGAAGGTATTGTGGTAGGTATGGTGAAAATAATTGAACATCACATTATTAATACGTTAAACATTAATGCGTTAAAACAGGCTATGTTGAAGTTCAACTCTTTATTGTTTGTAATTCCCAAAAAGAAATTTGTCCATAAAGATTAACTGGCAGACTGTATCAAATGGAACATTTTGTAAAACAACGATCTTAGTTATAATAGAAACTATTTTCTTTTGGCTCATACAAGGTGATTTCCCTGTGGTGAAGTCTCAAGTCTCTGCTATCTCTATAATCGATTATATTTTGATCGCTCAAACCGTACTTTAACTCTATACATACTTCAAGGAGGAGTTCTGAAGCATAACAGCTATCTGTTCAGATGTTATGCTATCATGTGTAATAAATTTAGAAATAATATGGTAGTATGTTTTCCAGGCCATCGGATGAAGGCCGTCTAGCAACGAAAGTTTTCAGAACTTTGCTCTCGCCACCATCTCTCTGCTTTCTCCGATACGACGAAAGCAGTTTTGAAGACATTTTCCGCATTGGTTCATGTTTTCTATTAACATTAACTTTTAAATGCATTTTTAGAGTATTTCTACTAAGCTTCAAAGAGGTCTATTACGTACCCTTGAGGTCTTAAAGAAATACAGTTTAGTACATTCTTACTTGCTCTATTTAACATATGACTAATAACATCGTTTAAAAAGTCTTGACTGCTTCCTAAGTGTTTTCTATAGGTTGTGGTGTCGTGTCTTTGAAGTCAGCAAAGACGATTAAAATAAAATGCAGGTAACTACAGTAAGACCGCGATAATTCGGCGCTCGATAGTCCAGCAGTCCCTGTAGTCCGTGTTGCATCAGAAATTGATTTTTCTGAGGGGTTTAGCGTTTAAACTGATTTAATTGTCCAACACAGTATTTGGCTTTTAATTCAATTTTGTTTTTACAGCCCAGTACGATAGGTCATACTTTAATTTTGCATACTGCAGTATCTTCTGTTGTGTTCAGTATATAACAATTATTCATTTTCGTAGTTAAAACTGTAGTTTAATCCAGTTTTTAAAAATGGCCTTGATAATCCGGCATTGACAGATTCTTGAGCTTGCTGTGCATTATGAAAGTCCTACTGTAATTGCTTTTAAAATTTAATTATTGTTTTCGTCAGTAATATGACATACAAGGTGGAATGGCCTTTATCTGTAACCAAAATATGCTTTCAAGTTTACTAAGAAAATGCTTACAGTATGTCACACAGTTCATGTTAAAAATTCACTGATTATTATATTAACAGTTAGGCCTACTGCATACATGTATCTTTATATTGTCAACGATAATCCCGAAAATAAAAAAAATATATGATAAAGAATTAATCTAAATAAGCTAGACATACAAACTCACTGCTGAATTTCATCATCATTTTATGTATAAAACGGGAAAGGAGTTTCGCGACAGCCTGCGTCTTAGAACTCATATTGCCCATCAGACTTAGGTTTTGTTCGGATTTCCTGGTGCATTATAGGGCACTACAATAATATTCCATTCCCTCTTCAGAAGGACAGACTGCCGGAAATCGCTGTCGTAGATGCTATTATATTCTAGTTGTAGGAATGTGGTGCTCTTGCAGGACTGTATAAAAGTGTACTAACTTCATCTGCGTGGCGCGGGCGGGTTCATTAACATTTCAATAAAAATTCTGAAATATGTTATTGAATTATTCTAATACACAAGGCGCTTTTGTAATTCTTCATGCAGAACTTCTTTTCCTCCTCTATTTCCTCGGAACGACAAGCAAAAAGATCCAGCCTTGTTACTTAAGTGTTTTATTTGTTGAAATTATGTGAGATTATTTTTTTACTTTCTCCATTTACACTACAGGTATTATAAGTTTCGGAAAGACATCCATGTTTGTGTGTAGGCCTATATTAGTGTCTGTGAATAGCATAAATCGAGAACGAATTATGGTTTAAAACTATTTTTAAAAATAGGTTATCATCTGGGATGTCACACGAAACTCGGCGACAACTTTCTCTTACTTTTACTACCTCTTTAGATGAGGAAAATTGAGCTTTTCCTATTTTTTAACGGTTCTAACGATTTCGTTCGAAATTTTTATGCCAAGTGCAAATGGAAACTTTCGATTGAAATTATCTTGTTCATTTTTATATTCTGTGAAGAATGGTTGTAATAACTACAGATAGGATCCTCAACATAATCAGGCAAATAGAGACCAAAAGTTTGAAAACAGGCACTTGAAAAGGGCCTAAATAAAGTATATCTGAATATAAGAATGAAAAATCAACACAGAGATACTCTTGCATAAAACCACTCTTCGTGAATAGCTAGGCTACAGCAAACTGCAGAAAAGAAGGTAAAGATCACTTTCATCCCTTCAAGCTTTCGACAATCTGTATTTACAACTTACATGTGTTTGGAGCAGAATGAAAAAAAAACGATCGATAGCTTCAGGAGAGATAGTATTAATGACGCCTCTTGCTGTGTACATAAATATATATTCGATCATATGTTTTTATATTTTGTAAAAATGACTTCTTTTGCCCAAATGAAAGTTTGCCTCTTAGTATAATATAGGCGTACTATGTATGACATTCCCTTCATGGAAATTGGTTATAAAAATGAAGATATTATCGTTACCATGTCGTATTTCATCACCGAAAGATACATAACCAAAGTAAAAAAATGATTAAGGCTGTCACGTAACTTTTTTTACCTTTGTGTGGGCAAATACACTTACCTCATTTCACTACTTATATTGAAAATAAAAAAAAAAATCTGTTCATGCTAATTTAATATTGTAATACATTGAGTTCATTTCGTGTGTTTTAATGCGCTTTGCTTTAAGAATAAGATCTCAGAGCGAAGCCCTCCTCCCTGCATGCCTTTGTCGCCCTACCCTTCTTCTATTTGTTCTTTACATACAAAATATCACACCATTATAACCTTTTAAAATATGAAATATGAAATAAATAGTACAAGGAAACCCTTCATCTTTCCCAACAGGGAGGAACTCTTCCCCTAATAAAGAAAACTAGCCTATATATAAGTATTTTTGCATGGAACCAACTAATTTGGAGCAAATTGTTAGAACAAAGGAGAAATATTGCGGAAGTATTTGAAGATTCAACTGATTGTAAACTGTAACGGCATCCCGCTGTAACAAGAAAAACCCAATACATTCTTGCAAAAGACGAAAACAGCTAACAGCTCACAGCTAACAGAAGACGACTTGCAATATTCCATACATTATCTAAACGAAATATGTAAACAGTATGATTTCAACATATCCAAAGAGAAAACTAAAGTGATGGCATTCCTAGGAAAGTGGCCTGTAAGATCAAAAATAATTTTGGAAGATAAAATTATAGAACAAGTACCGGTATCACATTTTACATATCTGGGTTGCACATTTACTACAGGATTTGAAACACAAAAAGACATTTATACAAAGCTGTCAAAATTTCAACAGATATGCGGAACAATTCATAGGACATTAAGGCGAAAAACAAGAAAGGAAACAAGAATAAAATTTTATAAAACGATGGCTGCTCCATTACTTCTCTATGGTAGTGAAACATGGATACCTAATAAGAAAATTAGCAGTAGAATACAGAGTGCAGAAATGATTTTTTTGAGAAGGACCAAAGGATGTACAAAACTAGATCATATACGAAATGAAGATATCAGAATTGAATTACAGATAGGCTATATTTCCTACTTGATAAAATTCAACAATATAGGAATAAATGGAAACAACACTTATATCATATGGAACAAACAACATTACCAAAATTAGCAATCCAATACAGACCATCAGGACATCGAGATATAGGACGACCCAAGAAAAGATGGGAAGAGTTGCTGTGAATACGGAACAGGCGTTTCGCCTAAACTGTGAAGTGAAGAAGAAGAATAACAAGATAAATGGTTATCGTGATAAAGATAATTTTTTTCATCACGTATAATATGTTCTTAAAAAATAAAAACTTAGACATTTGATTATGGTCGAACAGAAGCAGTCATATGCATCTTGCCTAATTAAGAAGCTCTTGTGAAAATTATGAAACTAGCTGTGCTTGTTTCATAAACGTAGGCCTCTAGTTATTAAGTGCAAGTATGGTACTTTATGAGATTGTGTGGGGGATGGGAAAATGTCTGTCCGTCCGTCCGTCTGTCCGAAGGATGTCTGTACGCTTAATCAGATTTTAATGGAACTTAATATACGCACTTATTATGTTCATGGGAAGAACCCTATTGATACTGAACCAAATCGGTTGACCGATACCGGAGTAAAACCCAATTTAGTGTATATTTTAAAGGCGCGATAACTCAAATACGCTTTATTGGATTTTCATGAAACTTGGTATAAGCATTTATAATGTTCATGGAAAGAAGTCTCTTGATACTGGACCAAATCGGTTGGCCGGTACCGGAATAATGCCCAATTTAATGCCTTTCTATGGTAATATATCACAAAGGCGCTGATAACTCAAATACGCTTTATCGGATTTTCATGAAACTTGGTGTACACATTTATAACGTCCATGGAAAGAAGTCTATTGATATTGGATCAAATCGGTTGACCGGTATCGGAGTAATGCTCAATTTAGTGCCTATTTTATGGCAATATAATATAAAGAATTTAACAAATGAAAATCGGTTATCCTGACAACATATGTTTTACACTGTTCATACACGGCTTTGGAATTTGCAATACAGTTAGCCATGACATATCCCTTCGCATTTGATTATCAAACTAGTCAGATGTTTTTTCGTTGATCAAGTTGAATACTGTTATATACAGAAGATATATTACTGTGAAATAATTAGACCTACGTACATTAAGTGGAGTTCTTCGCCTGTGTATTTTGTGAAATATTGACTATATCAGTGTATACTAGTTTGAATTAAGGTTAAATATCAAACTTTACACCTTTGTTCTTCCATATGTCCTGCTTAATGAATCGATCTGCGGCTTAATTCGGAGATAGATTACAAAAATAACTTATTTTCTGCATATCATAATTGCAATTAATTTATCACTGATTAAACAAAAGTATTCTGGCACTTTGTTATATCAGTTTACCTGATTTTTATTATCTGTTCATCGCATTCACAAATTTGTCTAATTTCATTGAGAATTAAACACCAGAACGCGCATGACGCTTACTAGACCTATGTCATAACATGAAGGGTAGAGAAAATCATGTATTTCACATGGGTTTTTTAACCTATTCCTTCCCCTAAGAATCTGTAATTATCTACTTTTATAAGCCTTTGGATTCTTTACTTTGCTACATTGCATGAGATCTATGGCCCTTTTTCACCATTGCTCGTTGCTCCTCCTTAGAGGAGGGAATATCTCACTATTGTGGTTAACGATTATTGAAGTTATTGTTTCAGTTGTTGGGATCCTCATCGTTAGGCCTACATGGAATCCGAATCACGATGGTTTAATGTAACACGAAATGTCAGAGCTGGAAACAAGTTCTGTTCCGTGCTGAATATGATCATATCCATATAGACCGTATTATTTTTTACTAAAAAATTACACATGAACACGAAGTTATTTTATACGCAAAGTTTAGAAGTTATGACATGAGTATGAGGAATTAAAACTATGGCTTGTTGTTATAATATGGCTTATGTGAATAACAACCCGCAGAACATCTCCAGTTTGCTGGTTAATATGAGTACATACCCAAAACCATGCAGACTTGTGGTGGAGAAGTGTGAAACGGTTTAGAAACGAATGGGAGTGATAAAAATAGGAACATTTCACAGCATAATAGCTAAAGGGTTTGTGGACAGGAGAAGGGTGAGGATTATGGCGCACAGCGGCATTGTTATGGACTATAGTCCTAATATTTAGAAGTGTATTCTCTACTTCAATACTTTCATATTAGAAAAAAAAATTAAACGCGTCCACTGCTGTGGCGTAGCGGACCAGGGTTCGAATTCAGGTCGGAACAAGTTATCTAGGGGTGTATTCCGGGATTTTTCCTCACGTGTGAGACAACTCTAGGTCCATGTGGTCTCCGGATATCATCTGCCCGTCATTATCATCTGCATCCCATTCTCGCTTGTTCGGAATGAATATGTGTGTGTGAATGGTGTGTTTCGTCCTTTGTGTTCATGTTGTCTCGGAGGTGGCCCCGGCATTGAGCTCATCCGGGAAGGCCCACCTTGTCCTTGTCTGGTCAAAAAGTGTGTATGAGATCCATAATCCCTCTCCCGACAGATAGCGGCCCTAAAAGGCCCGAGCTGCGTGGGTCGCGTAAATGTCCCTAAAAGGGAGAGGCAAAGAAAGAAAAAACATTAAAATGTTATCATGTCATTATTTTCTCTTGTTTACTGTTGAACAATACGGCTAACGATTTCCCGCATAAAACAAATTGGTGCATGGATGGCAGCCTGTCACTCCGTGGATGAGTGTGTCAGAGCCTCCGAATGGAGGTGTCAGTACCGAAGAATATCCTACTTACCTCTATTTTTGAAAGAGGACAATGTCGCAGGTGGTAAGCTCATCGCCTCGCCTAACAGCTGGAGGAAACTAGAGTCGTGAAAGGGCAGAGTATTTGGCTCAGAGACTCAATTTAAGGCTTGTAGTCGAAAGTAGAAGTTGAGTTAGTCAATGTGGGCTAAGTTATTTAACTACTCCACGAATCTATGCAGGTAGCAATACATTTTATCTATTCTAGAAATCTGTAACGAACCTCTTGAAATTATGTGGCTTCTCTTATTCCCTTGTCTGTCGATTTCGATGTGTTTTACCAATGCAGAAATTCAGAGCTGTGGGAAAATTTTTGTAAATTTTTCGAAATGTTTATTCCTTAGTAGCGGGCTTTCTTTAAAATGAGTTCCTTAAAGCTAAAATTAAAAGAATGGAAGGACTTTCAAATAAATTCCTTAAAATTGGGAATTTCTCAAAAGCTGGAGCTTTACTCTATACAATAATATAATCTACACTAACTGAAATTTTAAAATTTCTTAAAATATCATGTTCAGGTACATCCTTTCTTATTATGAAACGGATTTTTTATCTATTAGTAATGATATTAACGAATACCTTATATTTATTGCTTTGACTTCCGTAATAGCACATTAATCGTGCTTATAAAAATAATTTAGACAACTTCTGTCTTTCGTCTGAAGTTAATCATACAGAAATCCTTTAGATGGTGTTGTTCGTGTCCTAGCATGTATGCATACCCTACCTGTGTAAATATTGCTAGTTTCTTAAACACACCTGTCCAAATGTTGAGAAGAAAGTTTGGTGTGAGTTTTTCATTGATTGAATTCAACAGCTGGAATGTGACACAACGAGCTAGCGATTGGGAGGGGCTTCGTTTGTTTCTCTTGTTAACGCCACAGTAGGCTTAAAATTATTAATCATGATTGAAGGTCACATCTTTCATGTTAAGAGACATGATCCGCTGGGGAACAAATAACAGAATCTTCGCAACCGTGTCCTTCCTATAGTAAATTATAGGCCTACTAAGTTATTAAATGAGGTGTAATCAAAATAAAAGCCAACTGCATTCCGGTAGGTACCTTAAGTGTAACTTGAATAAAGTGAAACGTCTTAAAAATAATTGTAATATTTTAGGCATTACTCGCGATGATGCTACTAATGAAGATGAAGATATTGGTAAAACAACAATAATAATAATAATAATAATAATAATAATAATAATAATAATAATAATAATAATATAGTAATAATACAAACCTAATGATAAAAATGTCGACTGCGGTGGTCTGGAGGTAGCGTGCCCGCCTCTAGATCCGAAGGTCGCGGGATCAAACCCGGCCGCAGTCGATGGGGTTTCCAGGAAGTAAAAATCCCGGGCACGGAGTCCTCCGGGAGAGAGCCTTGTCGTACATTTACGCCACGTAAAAGAACTCCAAGCCTAAATTAGAGCCTCTGGACCAAATTTCTCGGTCCTTTCACGTCCAAGTAGTACCTTAGTTTCCGGAAGGGGGTTGAGAGGCGATGGGCTTACCTAGAAAAATAAGCGTAACAAAATTCACATAGGTACACAGAAACCTCCACTTGGAGACCCTTCGCCCCAACATGGGGACATAGGATTCGAGAAAGAAAGAAATGATAATAGTAACAGAAAGCAGAAAATCAAAATCAAAGTAAATAGGTGACAAGAAAGACTGCATTTCATCTTTCGTACATAACATCCGTTTTTTATTCAGTTTAATGTTAACATGTGCGGTTTTGTTTTTTGTTTTTTTGTGGGGGGTCGTCTATATGTTTATGAGAAATTTCGTTGTTATAGTAACTTTTGGCATCGTCATAGGAGTGAGAAATAATGTTGACAAGCATGATGAAATCTCTGTATACCAATTTGTCCATTTGTGGCATTTAAAATTGGGGTGCGCATTACATTCGATGGCTCATTAGATTCGATTAAATACGGTAGTTACATCTCATTTATAGCAATACTGTTAATACACTACAAAATATGGGAAAGAGTTTAAAATTAACCCTTTCTTTTCCTTTCTAAAAACTTGAAGTGTCAAAATATTTCGAATTATTTATTTGTTAAGTTACTTATCTTGTTTTCCACTGTGTTTTTAGTGGTGTTAAAATAGTACTGAGTGTGTACTGTACAGTGCATCCGTGATTTTTAAAATTTACAGACAACTTCACTAGCGCGGAGTGGCTGGCCGTGCTAAATAAGAGGAGCTAAACCCTTCATAGGAGGCCTTTGCCCTACATGGGACACGATAGGCTTATTTTATTTTATTATTTATTATTTTATTATTGATTAATAAATATTTATAATTTAATTTTTCGAGGGCAGTTGTGTTATGAGAGCTATTTTGCATACACGACATTTTTCCCTCATATTTTCAATGCCTTTTTGCCCTATTTTTCCTGTTTTTCGTGCCTTTTAGGCGCCTAAATTACTATATTTACTATAATACCATAATAAAAATTTTAGTGCCTTAACTTCCGAAGCCTACTGATTACCCTGGTCTACTTAATTGAAAAACATATACATACTATACAGTATTCTGAGGCACATAAATTTAGCTTAATTAAAATTTAGGTGACATTAATATTCCACAAAGCACCCCTTAAATGTTTTCAACTCTTATTATAAGTTATCATTATACAAATCTAAATTTTTTTTTGGCAAATTTTACCAGGCCTAATTGCATACGATGAAAAAAATTAATTAGGCAACATTAATATTCAAAGGCCTCTTTAACATATTTTACTGGATTTGCAGACTAGATGTGATCTAGACTATTGCAGGTTGTAATATACCAATGCTATTAGAATGTGAGACACATAAAAAAATGTACAACACGTATATGATAGTGTTAGGTCTAGATGATGTAGTCTGGTCACATCATCTAGTTAGGTGTATCTAGTCTGTTTTTCAACATGACTTTAACCAATTATTGTATATAGAATTAATAACAGTTGTGTACATAATTTTAGGTAATTTTATATTTTAGAACATTATAGGCCCGCACTATATTAATCTTATAGAATCTGACAAAGTTTTATTATAGTGTGATGTGTTTTGATTAATTTTTCATGCTTAAAGAACAACTATATGTAACCATTCACATATTGTTTAATTGAATAACGGAACATCATAAGATATTAAATAAACTGACTTAGTATATTAATACTGTAATTAATGTATGCATTGGATTTGGTAATTTACGGTTTTCTCAACAACACTGATAATAAATACCACTCAATATATTCATTGTAAATTCTTCGACGTGCCTTATTTGGAATTGTATTTATAAACGTGGTGATTAGGGGGAAAACATTTTACCATTTTTCCAGAAAGTATGGAAAAAATATAGGTGAACACATGAAAGAGATACTAGTATGTGAAGAAAGCTTGCTCTTGTGTAATAAGTGATGAAAAGCTGGAGGACTGATTTAATTATTTCCCCTCTAGATTTTTCAGCTGGTAGTAGAGGGCCTGTGTGAAAAATCTGGTATTTATCGGTCACAGAATATAAATGGAGAGAAATTATTATGGGGGATGTTGCTTAGATCTTTTTATGCTTGAAGTGTGCTTGTGTGCACAGTTTGGTAAACATAACCTAGTTCAAAGCAAGAAAATAAGTAATAAAGAACATGCTAGGGGACGAAAGTTAAAGGGGTGGTTTTTAGAATGTTAATGCTGTCTAGATTTTCTTTTGGTAGAATGAGGCCTGTGTGCTCGAATTGATTATCATCGATCAAAGCATGTATATATGCACACAAAACACATAATAGAGAATGGACGGGGAAAGTTAATTTGTCCGAATGTCCGGATATATTATTGCACCCTTATTTCCATTAAAAATATGCGCTGCTATAAAACTTACCTCGTCGATTCCCTGGACCCGGCCGAATTTCCTTTGACATTGTAACCAAAATCCTTTTCTTATGTTGTGAACTAATTTTTATAGGTCCCTATGGAAGATCTTATCGATTCTATGAAATATGGCATCGTTGGAATCGTTAAAATTATATCATAATACCTTCTTTTACCGATCTGGGCAAAGCTTTAAAAAGGATTTTTCGAATTAATATAGAAATCTCGATTATCTCGATTACTGAATGGTTTACTTGATTTCCTTTAAAATCGAATGATTTAAATGCATTAATAATGAAAGGGTTTCTCAGTCTCACTCAAAGCTTACACAACTCCAAAAATATGCTGTAGTGCGGCTACCTTGAAATCTGGATATCCTCTCCTTTGCAATCTTATAATAAACCAAACATCACTTCGAACTTGTGAAATATGCAATAGTCAAAAGAAATAGAAATAACATTACAGTATTTGAATACAGCAGGGCAATATTGAATAAACGCAATTTATGGAAATTGTGGAAATACGATAGATAGATCTCGCATCCCTCGGAAACTAAAGGTAAATTACTGAAAGTTAAACAAAATCTATTTTAATTTTAATCGTAAACTAAGAAAGTAGACAAATGCTCTTACCGCGGGATATATTGATTTTAGGACCCACCTTTAGGCTTCCTTTCCTTGTCTTCCTTATCACCTCTCAAAAGATTGAATATTTTTATTATCATTTAGTTAGTTTTACAATGTTTTACAATGTGTTCCAACAGCCAAATACACAGTTAACGAGACTTTGCCCATATTGACAACCTATCCATCCATTGTCCTTTTCTTATTGTCTGTGAATATTTATACCACTCTCTCGCATTATATAAAAAGTGGTAGTAGCGAATAATTTTAACACTGTATGTATAATACGAGAGAGAAAGAGAAGGGAGAGAAAAATGTAAAAAGTCTAATGGTGTCGTTTTGGCCTGATTTGTGTTTGCTGTGTACTGTATGTATTAGAAGTCGGCTGCGGTGATCTAGAGGTAGCGTGCCGCCTCTAGTTCCGAAGGTCGCGGGATCAAACCTGGCCACAGTCGATGGGTTTTTCAGGACTTAAAATTCCTGGGCACGGAGTACTCCGGGAGGGACTTTAAGCTGGGGGGCCAATCCTAGAACACAATTTCTCGGCCCTTTCACGTCCAAGTAATGCCTTAGTTTCCGCAGGGGGGGGGGTTAAGGGGCGATGGGCTTACCATCTGTCCCTCTGCCCTCTCTAGGCCCTTCGCCCCAACATGGGGGCATAGGATTCGAGAGATAGAGAGAGAGAGAGAGTATGTATAGGGGTAGCGTCTACGACTATTTTAATGGTATTTCCTAATTATAATAAAGATTACACAAAAAGATTGTGGTAGCTTATGTAGCCTAAGTGTTTAAAATTTTTTCTCGATAAAATACGGACGTGTTCAGTAGGATCTCCTCAAGGACTGGTATTACATCTCCACTTAACCTGTTAAATGAGATACACAGCGCTTGAGAAGTGTACGTAAACGGTCGAGTTTCAACAGATAATAAAACTGTAACATTAATTATTTGTTTGAATGTCTCACGTTAATTTCTGTTGAGTTTGTTTTCTTGCTGGTGGTTTCTTCCCACGAGATATTCTCCCCTTCTGTTACGCGCAGTGCACCACTTCTTATTTGTCTAGTCCCTTCTCTGCTCTTCCACTTAATTGCTAAATATATTACAAGTAATACTCAAATAAAGCTGAACAAAATACGCGTTTGTTGCCTTTACTTTAATAGTCTGGCTGAGGGAAACATAGGCATATTGGTACCACGTTCCTATTCCCCTCAACACTACCTTAAATAATACCGAATAAATGTCGGAGGCGGTAGCACTGCGCACTCACACAACTATCTGAATGTGTTTTCCCCACTTCTGAAAGCAAATGCCGGATTGGAATTTACTTAACACCTACCCCGAATGTTCCTTGTCCGTTAACTATGAAGTCCTTTTAACGAGCTATCTTATAAGTTCCAAGTAAGGGGACGTCGGCCACTGGACAGACTTCATTTCATTGCTCTTGTGAATATATACGGAGAGCCCCACGCAAGAATTGGCCAATATTGCGGGTTTCTGCGTCGCGGCGGGCACAGCTCCAACTCCCGAGCGATCGGGTGAAATATCTACGCAAATAAAGCCGCTAACTGTGTAATGGTTCAGGTTCTCACATTTACAGTTGGAATTAAAATGAAAATAACCACGTACCTCATCACAAGAGATTTTGTAAATGTCCTCCTCTTGCTTCCACACAACACTGGCACCTGTTCAGTAAATTTTATTTCACGCGCATAAATTCAGCTTCCGAGATAGAACTCATTTCTCTTGTGATGTTGTCTTTAACTTCTTCTAATGTATGGGAAATTGACCTATACACTTTATTTTTCAAGTTTTCCATAAATAATAGTCATATACTGTTAGAAGATAGAGTTAAATTCTCTTGTGATATTGTCTTTAAGTTCTTCTAACAGTGTGTGACTACGGGGAAACTTGACAAATAAAGTGTATGGCCTATAGGTCAATTCCCCATACATTAGAAGAACTTAGGCTATAAGACTGCGTGGGGGACGAGAAAATGTCTGTCTGTCTATCCGTGTGTCTGTAGGCGCGATAACTCAAATATGCTTTATAGGATTTCTATGAAACTTGGTATATGCATTTATAACGTCCAAGGCAAGAAGCCTATTTATTTTGAGCCAAATCAGTTGACTGGTACCACAGTAACAATTAATTAAGGATCACATGCTTTTTAAATGGGAAATCATGACTATACTACAAAGCCGCGTTGCTAATTAATGAGGGCCTTGACACTAATGCAGGCACATGTTTGTTTACTTCGTTCAAGTTGAAATGAGTATTAGATGAATACTGTTGTATACAGAAGGTATATTACTGTGAAATAATTAGGCCTAAAGCGGAGATTTTGCATTTTGAATTTTGTGAAATGTTGACATTTTAAGAATTTCTTATATCAGTGTACACGAGTTTGAATTAAGGTTAAGCATCAAACTTTAGACCTTTGTTCTTCCGCAAGCCCTGCTTAATGAATCTATCGGGAACTTGTTTTCTGCATATCATAATTTCAGTTATCACTGATTAAACAAAAGCATTCTGGCTTTTTCTTATATCAGTTTGCCTGATTTTATTTTAATTTATTTTCAAGTATTGCCTATTTTATGTTCAAGTATTATAATAGCGTAAAATATTGCTAATGTTCATTAACAAAGTAGACCTACTGTTCTGTTCTTATAATGAAAAGGATATTGCATAATTTTAGATTATATATTATTCTGTCATTTAGGTGTATATGGCTGTAGGTTATTATCGATTTGTAGAAGGTTGTTTTCTTTGTAATAATATTTAATATCATGCACAAGTGGAATGTTAAATCATTATTTCACAGTTAGGATTTATTCCTTCTCTACTACCCTATCATAAATATTTTTGTGGTAAACGCGACTACAGATTACAGGTGCCACAGCGTGAAGTACAAGTTACTTCATAGGCATACGGTAGCTATACAACATAGGCTATCTACACCAAACGACATAGTGGTAAGTAGATGAAAACTTAATCTACAATCTGTAGTTCCCTCAGAGTTTTCTTATTTTTCTAAACCAGAAAAGCGTTAACATGTTTTAGCTAAATTCTAAGTGATATAAGCGTTTCTAAAATCACATTACTGAGAGAGGTGGCCGAGATGGTAACGTCTTGGACTCGCATTCGGCAGGTTCGAGATTCATATCCGTGCCCGGCCAATTTGACATGGGTTTTTCATCGTTTCCCCAGTCGTAAAGGCAAATGCCGAATTGGATATTTATATACCATGAATCATCCTCACCATTTCATCCTGCATCATATCCGTTTAAATTAATATGAGTTGAAATTTACTCTATAAAATACACAAACAATAGAAACAATAGACAATCAATAGTTCCATAGTCTTGTGACGGGCTTTTCTTACTTTATGCTATAAAGTTCCTTAACTTCTTGGATTAAATCTTCGCCAAAATTCTTCGCCAAAATCTGTGACGACTAATATGTGATTATTCTCAATCGTAGTATATAAGTTTACTGAACTCCTACAAAACAAGGTCACTCATACACCTGTCGTGTCATCACAACACTGCCTGCATAGTCCACATTCCAACGTTCAGTACAACTACCTTTGACACCGGGTGATTGCAAACTTCCTACTCTCAGTCTACTTTCTCTCTCTTTTAACAATTTACCCAGTCTTGATAATATTGATGAAAATTTATATTAACGGGCGCCATCATCAATACGCTTCCTCTTTTCTTTTTGTTATATATCAGCCCAGACACAAATTAAATTATAGATACACAGGCTATGTACCTACATGCCCCTCGACTAGCTTTTAAATAACAGTGGAGACGGGAGTTGGGTTCGGATTTACCTTTCGTTTTTTTTTTTTATTCTGCTTCTTCTTTTTCTCCTTTTTTCAATACTCACTACCAAAGTATGTAACTTAGCACAAAAACCAGCTACTCTCAGACCATTATAAGGATAAGGGTCAAAAATCTGAACTTCACGTTAATTTACTTTGCATAACAATAACCATAATTTATTTAATATATTATTTTTTTTTCTTTTTTTTAACCATAACAATCTTATATACAATAAATTACATTTACACTACATTAACCATTCAACACTTTTATTGGTAGGATAATATTTGATTATTCAAGGTTAGTATACCCAATTTTAACTATATAAGTACGTTCTCTGTTCAACAATAACAAATCCTTAATTAATTACTTTAATTTTCTTTCTTTGTTTTTCAGGTATCTACTAGAACGTTTTGTACTATTCTTCTAATTTACTACTGACTTGTGCAGTCATTTACATTTGTAACTTCAGGATAGCTCAATATATATATTATACTGGGTGTTTTTTTTTTTCTCTTGAATAAATAATGGTTTTCAATTCATAATCCAGTCCTTACTCTACAGATTACACTCAATAATCCCACCTATGTCTCCTATATTAGTCTATTTGTCAGCTTAGTCCATGAAGAATTGTATTTAAAGATAGATAGAAAAGACAGTCTCACGAAGAAAGAAATAGAAGTTTAGGCCTATACCCACAGAGTGACTGTGGCGATAGACCACCGATACAGGAGCGACGTCTAGATCTTGAGTTACAAACAATCTGACTCCTCTCCTGCAACCGGGAAAATATTAATGGGGCGCAAACAAAAATAAAATTTTGTAAATCGATGTCAGAGGTCCCTGACACTCTCTCCTAGAGGCACGTGGGGCCGTTGTTCGCCTCCAACATCGATGGCTTTCACAATCTCTCATAAATTTCTTTTCTTTATATGTTACTGGTATAGGCCTTGTCTACTACCAGATTTTATTTGTTTGATTCGGGATACTTCCGGCGTTCCCTCACCTCACCCTTACAATCTCTAGTACTTGCTAATAAACTACTTATCATCAGTACACTACTCGCAATTTCCTATTCTCCTCTTTCTAACCTAACCAATCATTTGTTGTTATCTTTCAACTCACTCTCCTCTTTCTAACCTGACCAGTCATCAGCTGTTATCTTTTAACCCCTTTCTTTCTTTAAGTAGAGTTCCCTTCAGCTTATACCATTGATTTAATTCACTCGGTGGTTATTCTAGTTTTCCTACTTCTTACGTTACTACTCTTTAGCATGGGCACCCAATCTTCTTTTGTCTCTAAATTCCCTAGAATTCTAACTGAAACTAATTCACGCCCAGATTAGTAAGCTTCTCTATAACCCCTTTAGTGACTTCTACTTCTACCCTAACATGTAAATTTTCCAATGGTACACACCTAATGCACTACCACTCGTAGGCCTTCTTTTGCCCTTCAATCTTTCCACTTCTTATCCCCCTCTACCATATTCCATACACCTTCGCTTGTAGATAAATCTCTATAAAAAAACATAACTTAACATTACAGGCCAGCATGAAATCTATTTATAGATAGTCACCCGTCACCTGAAAGAAACCCAAGAGGGAGGGGCCCTCGTAAGAAGTACTAAGCATGCCCCTTAATTACTTTTCTTCCTTACTCCCCTCGCGTCCTGTCTCAAAAATAACAAAGTTTATATGAGCATCACCAATTGCCCCTAGCTATGTATTCATTCGTGGGACAATCACCCAAAAAAACTTAAAGTGAAGAGATATATCTGTGGCATTCAGTTGTTAGGCTCTAGACTGCTCTTTTATAATTAATTTAGACCAGAAATAGAAAATAGTTGGATTACTGGATTTCATCACTTTACTTCTAGAATTCTCACTTCTATGTTTCTATTCTATTCTATTATTCCATACGGTGTCTAATCGCCATACATGACTTAGAAACCATCCTTAAAAAAAAAGGATATCTCAATTTTCTCACTCCCCAAACAATAAGAAAAAAAAGTCTAGACGCTTATACTCAACCAGTGATGTCCAACTTATCCTCCGATCCTGAGTTGTCTTCCATTACTTCCTGATGTCCATATCTGCTCTTATTCAGAGCGAGCAGTCACGACTCACTCTCACAGCTGGTGTTCGCTGTAGCGGTGTCTCGTACTGGCCGACTTGGTGTATTCTTCTGATTAATGACTATCTCCATATAGCCGTGTCAAGGAAGTTCACAACCAGAATTTCCTTTAGATGAAAGTCTGACACACCATTATGCCAGAACGCCTCTACCGCTGTCACACATCCCAATCTCGTCTTCTCCCTTCTGCCTTTTCAACTTCTCTCTCTCGTGGTCAGGCACGTACTACTAACCGTCTTTTAGGTTCCGCACGTCTGCCTCGTCGATTCACCGTCGACGCATGCGCACCTCTCCTTTTCTGTAATTCAAATAAAATTCAGGGCAGTATCGATAATCATAAAAATGTTCAATATCGATTAGTTGCGGTCCCCCAACCCTTCCTTTGTTTAGGAATGGTCTCCTATCGTTGATTATGCACGTCGCTATTTGCGTCGTTACATTCTTCCCTCACTCACCATAAAAAAAAATAATGTTGACACAGGTCACATTCATTTTTTTTTTTTTTGTGCGTGTCTCTTTTACCAGCCTTAAAGAATGTTTATCCAGGAACAAAGGGTTTCAAGTCTTTGACGTGCCACTTCCCCAACTTTTTACCAAAACGGTTTGTCAGTTCGTAGCTATTTTCACTGAACTTTTTCTTTATAATATAGGGCCCGACAAACTTTGCACTTAAACCTGCTGTATAAGCTTGTGAGGCATCACTTAATTTAAAGTTTCTTCTTAACACTAGATCTCCTGGACGAAATCTCATCTCTCTCCTCCGAAGATTATAATAATGACTCGAATTCTTATAGGCGGTTTCTAAGTTATGTCTAACCATTAAACGTACCGTTTTCAATTTATTGAGTCTCTCCACCCAAAGTTTTGGAATTTCTTTATGAATCGGTTGGTTTTCCACCTTTTCAATCCTACTGATAATTTCAGGCTCCTTCCCATAATTTAGCATATAAGGAGTGCATCCAGTGGAACTATGCTTAGCCGTATTTATAGCAAAATTAAATTCTCTCAAATACACATCCCAAACTGTCTGATCCTTTTGAATATAACTAGAAATCATTGTTTTCAATACTCTATTGACTCTTTCTACTGGATTTCCTTGTGGCGAATATACAGGTAAATAACAAGGAGTTATATTAAAAGCTTTAGCTATCTCTCGCATTAATTTACTAGTATATTGCGGTCCATTATCCATCAGCAAATATCCCGGAATTCCCCATTTAAGGATAATCAATTCATAAAATGCTTCCGTAACTGCTCTACTGGTTGCTTTCCTTAACGCTTTACACTCTACATATTTGGTAAAGGTGTCCTGAAATACTACAATGTATCGGTTCCCTTTTTTGGAACGTGGGTAAGGTCCCAACAAATCAGTAGCTACAGTCATCCAAGGTTTCTCTTTCTGGTAAAAATGCATTGGTCCTGCTTGAGCCGTCTGTAACACTTTCTGTCTCTGACATATTTCACAAGCAGTAACATACTTAGCAACATCTCTAAACATTCCCGGCCAATAATACTTGTTTGCTATTCTAAAGAAAGTTTTAGCTATCCCCATATGTCCTGCAGTAGGTGCATCATGACATTCCTGTAATACTTTAATCCTATAATCTTGCGGAATAACTAATTTCCACCTATTCACTGTTCCCTCTAAAGTTTGTTCTAACTGATCTAATCTTAAATGGTACAACTTCTCATCTACGACCTTCCAATCTGGCCAAAATTTAGGTTTACTTTGTACTTGCTCTTTCCGCTTAATATACCAAGCATCTTGTATATTTTCCCATTCCACTACTTCAGAGTTATCAGTCAACAAGAGGCAAAATTCTTCCTCTACCGTTTTCTCTTGAACTTTCCCTTCGTGTATTCTAGATAAAGCATCCGGAACTTTTTGTAATCTACCAGGCCTATGTATTACTTCAAAATCATACTCCTGGAGCAATAAACTCCACCTAGCTAATCGTCCGGTCGGATTCTGTAATGTATTTAACCATTTCAGAGCAAAATGATCAGTATATACTTTAAAATGATAACCTTCCAAATAAGGACGAAACTTTTGAACTGCCCACAATATAGCTAACAATTCCTTCTCAACTATTGCCCACTTTTGCTCACCTACCGTTAAAGTTCTACTAGCATAAGCTATTACTTTTTCCTCTCCTTCCTCTCCTGTCTGAATTAATGCTGCTCCTAGTCCTGAAAAACTAGCGTCGGTCTGTAGCACTAGGGGTTTAGTATAATCTGGACAAGTTAATATAGGACTACTAGATAATTTCGATTTTAATTCATCAAAAGATTCCTGACATTCCTTAGTCCAACGCCATTTCTGATTCTTTTTCAGAAGTGCAGTGAGGGGCTTTACAACTTCAGAAAAAAATGGAATGAATCGTCGGTACCAAGATGCCAATCCTAAAAATGCTCGTACTTCCTTGACTTTTGTAGGGGCTGGATACTCAAGGATACACGAGATTTTATCTGAATCTACAGCAATTCCTAATGGAGTAATGATATGACCCAAATATTTTAATTCACTTCTGCAAAATTTTGATTTTTCC
Source organism: Ectobius pallidus (assembly GCA_964059195.1). Lineage (NCBI taxonomy): Eukaryota > Metazoa > Arthropoda > Insecta > Blattodea > Ectobiidae > Ectobius > Ectobius pallidus. The sequence goes on along the minus strand of CAXKWD010000007.1, from coordinate 34,337,378 downwards.
CTATTAATTTTCAGGTTAGCTTTTCTTAATTTCTCTAAAACTTTTTCTAACAAGGACAAATGTTCTTCAAATGTCTCGCTAATAAGTACTATATCATCCAAATAACAAAAGCATTTCTCTCCTATCTCTTCTCTTAATATAGTATCAACTAATCTTTGAAACGAGGCTGGTGCGTTATGGATTCCAAAAGGCATAACTCGAAACTGATACAATCCTCTACCAGGTACGGTAAATGCTGTTTTTTCTTTACTTGCTTCATCTAATGGAACTTGCCAATACCCATTTTTCAAATCTATTGTACTGATATACCTAGCATGTCGTAATTTACTCAAAACATGTTCAATGTATGGCAAAGGATAACTATCTCTTTTAGTACAATTGTTTACTTTTCTGAAATCTACGCAGAACCTCCATGTTCTATCTGGTTTCTTTACCATAACTACCGGAGACGACCAAGGTGAATTTGAAGGCTCTATAACTTTTTCCAATAACATTTTATCTATTTCCGCGTGTATAACTTTTTCCAAAATGGGTGATACTGGATAATATCTTTGTTTTATAGGTTTTGCATCGCCTGTATCAATAACATGAGAAATCAGATCGGTAAGTCCAGTACACTGATCAAATTTCTGTAACTGATTTTCCAAAAACATATTCAATCTGTCCCTTTCCTGAGGTGTAGGTAAAGTAAGAATATTATGTAGTTGATCTTCTTCTTTTAAATCTATAGCCTTAACAAATTGAAAAATTTTTGCTGGTTCATCTTTGAAATACCAAGTCCCATCTTGCAAATCTACTACTAACCCAATTTGTTTCAAAACGTCCATGCCCAGAATCATATCTACTGCTAAATTTGGCATAATTTTACATTTTATCGGAAAAATCCTGTCCTGCAATTTCATCTCAAAAGTTCTCTCTCCTGTTATAGAACTATAAGTTTTATCTGCTAGTTGCACCACCCTAACTTCAGATTCTTCTACTGCTAAATCTAACATTTTACACAAAAAATCACCCTTCTCTCCCACATAAGTTTTATCTGAACCGGAATCTATTAAAGCAATAAATGTAATATCCTCCAGCAAAATTTCAACAAAACATCTATCTCCATTAACTAAATCTGTAGGATTTATATTTAACATCACACAAGCCTGATTTTTAGTTAATTGTCATAAGGGATTTGTAGGCCTAACTTTTCTTTCTTGGGGCATCCTACAATCAATAGACCTATGTCCAAGCTTATTACAATTATAACATTTAATCGTAGTGCGTGGAGTAACTCTACGAGGTGCTTTACACTCGAACTGCCTATGTCCTGTTTTATCACAATTCCAACATCGCTGATTATTTGAAAAACGCAAAGTGGTGTTTTTACCATTATCCCTCGACTCATCCTGTCTCTCTTTATTTTCTATTACTTTAACCATTCTAGAATCATTTACAGGACTTGAATTTCGTTCTTTGTCCCACGTCTTTGCAGAAAAACTAACATTGGGTTTCTTTTGTAACTCGGACGATGGAAGTTCCTGTTTTCCCTGAATTCCTAGCGCTGTATGAACTGAAGGTATAACAACTTGTCTCTGAGGTTTATAAGCCGTTTCTTTAATTGTAGCTCTAACCTGCGTTGGAGGAGGAATATATCTCTCAGAATCTAACAATATTTGTTCATACTGTCTACCTACACGTATTAAATCTGTTATAGTTTGAATCTCTGCAGGTCTAAGGTACAATTTTACATCAGGACGCAAATTTTTGATAACAGTCTTCATCATTTGTTGAGGACTCATTGGAGTACTCAGCCTCCTCATTAACGTTTGAATAGCATTAACATAATCAAAAATCGATCCTTTGGGACCTTGCGTTCTCTGTCTAATCTCATCCAAAAGCGAGTCTTCCTCATCAATAGGCAAATAATATTCTCTAAATTCTTTCAAAAAAGCTTCCCATGTAGGCCAATCTGTTAATCTGTTCCTGTACCAAAGTAAAGCTGAATCTTGTAAAATTTCGGGTAATACTGACAATAACTCTACACCCTGTAACTTAGAACTTTGTTTTAAATCTTCCAATCTCTCCAAAAATAAGTAAATACTATCCCCAGGTTTGAATTTAATGTTCCATTTACGAACCAGATCCAAAGTATTTGGTTTATGCGGCTCTAACTGAATTGTAAACGATGGTATTACTGGTACAACTTCTTCTGAATCAGCTACCGCCATGGCCTTCCTACGCATTAACTTAACCCATGTATACACTACATCTCCATATGAATCTTGTGGTACCGTTATATTATGTTCAACTAAATCTTCTTCCAAAACTTCCTGACTCAGAGCAAAAGCCGTAATTAACACTTGAAATGACTGAGGGTTCTTACGGGCATAATCTAACAAGCGTTGTCTTAACTCATCCCTTGTACCTGTGGTCGGTAACTTTACTCTATCACATTCTGCCTCTAAATCCGCCTTCCTCAACTTCCTAATAGCTTGGGTTAGCTCAGCTGCTCTTATTTGTGCATACGGATCAACATAAGTAGCCATATTTATATATTAACAATACCACTGAAAAAAAAAGATTAGAACACACAATAGTTCAGTCGTCTGTCTTAGTCATCTATAGAAGTCCTTACTTGTCAATAGTCATTATTCTTTTCCCAAAAATATGTTATTATTATTATTATTATTATTTGTTTTTGAGAATAAATTTCAGTTATACTAACCTAACTCCCAAAATTCTTTTAACCCTATCTCGCCTCACGTTAGGATATCAAACTATCACTGCCTCACGCTATGGGCTATCATAATATGGAACTTCAACTGAATAAAGGTTTCTTTTTTTTTTTTTTTTTTTTTTTTTAACAATTTTAACTAAATTAAGTTGCAACAATTAGCAATACTGTTTTGTTTTAACACTACTCACCCCCACGTTATGGGCGACCAAAATTTGTGAAGACTGAACTTCACGACATTTTGGTCATAAATTAACAAACTATCGCCCCACACGTTACAAATTAACAAACTATCGCCCCACACGTTACAAATTAACAAACTATCGCCCCACGGTATGGGCGCCAAAATATGTGACGGGCTTTTCTTACTTTATGCTATAAAGTTCCTTAACTTCTTGGATTAAATCTTCGCCAAAATTCTTCGCCAAAATCTGTGACGACTAATATGTGATTATTCTCAATCGTAGTATATAAGTTTACTGAACTCCTACAAAACAAGGTCACTCATACACCTGTCGTGTCATCACAACACTGCCTGCATAGTCCACATTCCAACGTTCAGTACAACTACCTTTGACACCGGGTGATTGCAAACTTCCTACTCTCAGTCTACTTTCTCTCTCTTTTAACAATTTACCCAGTCTTGATAATATTGATGAAAATTTATATTAACGGGCGCCATCATCAATACGCTTCCTCTTTTCTTTTTGTTATATATCAGCCCAGACACAAATTAAATTATAGATACACAGGCTATGTACCTACATGCCCCTCGACTAGCTTTTAAATAACAGTGGAGACGGGAGTTGGGTTCGGATTTACCTTTCGTTTTTTTTTTTTATTCTGCTTCTTCTTTTTCTCCTTTTTTCAATACTCACTACCAAAGTATGTAACTTAGCACAAAAACCAGCTACTCTCAGACCATTATAAGGATAAGGGTCAAAAATCTGAACTTCACGTTAATTTACTTTGCATAACAATAACCATAATTTATTTAATATATTATTTTTTTTTCTTTTTTTAACCATAACAATCTTATATACAATAAATTACATTTACACTACATTAACCATTCAACACTTTTATTGGTAGGATAATATTTGATTATTCAAGGTTAGTATACCCAATTTTAACTATATAAGTACGTTCTCTGTTCAACAATAACAAATCCTTAATTAATTACTTTAATTTTCTTTCTTTGTTTTTCAGGTATCTACTAGAACGTTTTGTACTATTCTTCTAATTTACTACTGACTTGTGCAGTCATTTACATTTGTAACTTCAGGATAGCTCAATATATATATTATACTGGGTGTTTTTTTTTTTCTCTTGAATAAATAATGGTTTTCAATTCATAATCCAGTCCTTACTCTACAGATTACACTCAATAATCCCACCTATGTCTCCTATATTAGTCTATTTGTCAGCTTAGTCCATGAAGAATTGTATTTAAAGATAGATAGAAAAGACAGTCTCACGAAGAAAGAAATAGAAGTTTAGGCCTATACCCACAGAGTGACTGTGGCGATAGACCACCGATACAGGAGCGACGTCTAGATCTTGAGTTACAAACAATCTGACTCCTCTCCTGCAACCGGGAAAATATTAATGGGGCGCAAACAAAAATAAAATTTTGTAAATCGATGTCAGAGGTCCCTGACACTCTCTCCTAGAGGCACGTGGGGCCGTTGTTCGCCTCCAACATCGATGGCTTTCACAATCTCTCATAAATTTCTTTTCTTTATATGTTACTGGTATAGGCCTTGTCTACTACCAGATTTTATTTGTTTGATTCGGGATACTTCCGGCGTTCCCTCACCTCACCCTTACAATCTCTAGTACTTGCTAATAAACTACTTATCATCAGTACACTACTCGCAATTTCCTATTCTCCTCTTTCTAACCTAACCAATCATTTGTTGTTATCTTTCAACTCACTCTCCTCTTTCTAACCTGACCAGTCATCAGCTGTTATCTTTTAACCCCTTTCTTTCTTTAAGTAGAGTTCCCTTCAGCTTATACCATTGATTTAATTCACTCGGTGGTTATTCTAGTTTTCCTACTTCTTACGTTACTACTCTTTAGCATGGGCACCCAATCTTCTTTTGTCTCTAAATTCCCTAGAATTCTAACTGAAACTAATTCACGCCCAGATTAGTAAGCTTCTCTATAACCCCTTTAGTGACTTCTACTTCTACCCTAACATGTAAATTTTCCAATGGTACACACCTAATGCACTACCACTCGTAGGCCTTCTTTTGCCCTTCAATCTTTCCACTTCTTATCCCCCTCTACCATATTCCATACACCTTCGCTTGTAGATAAATCTCTATAAAAAAACATAACTTAACATTACAGGCCAGCATGAAATCTATTTATAGATAGTCACCCGTCACCTGAAAGAAACCCAAGAGGGAGGGGCCCTCGTAAGAAGTACTAAGCATGCCCCTTAATTACTTTTCTTCCTTACTCCCCTCGCGTCCTGTCTCAAAAATAACAAAGTTTATATGAGCATCACCAATTGCCCCTAGCTATGTATTCATTCGTGGGACAATCACCCAAAAAAACTTAAAGTGAAGAGATATATCTGTGGCATTCAGTTGTTAGGCTCTAGACTGCTCTTTTATAATTAATTTAGACCAGAAATAGAAAATAGTTGGATTACTGGATTTCATCACTTTACTTCTAGAATTCTCACTTCTATGTTTCTATTCTATTCTATTATTCCATACGGTGTCTAATCGCCATACATGACTTAGAAACCATCCTTAAAAAAAAAGGATATCTCAATTTTCTCACTCCCCAAACAATAAGAAAAAAAAGTCTAGACGCTTATACTCAACCAGTGATGTCCAACTTATCCTCCGATCCTGAGTTGTCTTCCATTACTTCCTGATGTCCATATCTGCTCTTATTCAGAGCGAGCAGTCACGACTCACTCTCACAGCTGGTGTTCGCTGTAGCGGTGTCTCGTACTGGCCGACTTGGTGTATTCTTCTGATTAATGACTATCTCCATATAGCCGTGTCAAGGAAGTTCACAACCAGAATTTCCTTTAGATGAAAGTCTGACACACCATTATGCCAGAACGCCTCTACCGCTGTCACACATCCCAATCTCGTCTTCTCCCTTCTGCCTTTTCAACTTCTCTCTCTCGTGGTCAGGCACGTACTACTAACCGTCTTTTAGGTTCCGCACGTCTGCCTCGTCGATTCACCGTCGACGCATGCGCACCTCTCCTTTTCTGTAATTCAAATAAAATTCAGGGCAGTATCGATAATCATAAAAATGTTCAATATCGATTAGTTGCGGTCCCCCAACCCTTCCTTTGTTTAGGAATGGTCTCCTATCGTTGATTATGCACGTCGCTATTTGCGTCGTTACAGTCTACTCTACTGTAAAGACACAGTTCCCGAACTCCTGATATGGCGTCGTAGCTAACAGGAGTATAAACACAGATGAAATAAATATTTTATATAATTAAAAAAAATATAAATATATTATATATAAATATATAATATATGTAATTAAATATATATAAAAATATAAATACCATTAAATATTTTACACTGCCCACCTTTTGTCATTCATTCGTTACAATGCGGGCAACAAATGTACGCGTCCCAGTTTGTCCTGAAAAAAAAATGGTAATCGTACCGCATCAGTATGTGGGAATCATTCCTTTCTCATCATTAGTTAAACCGTTTTATATGATTGGGAATATAACCTATTTAAATACATGCGCAGAGGTTCTAAAGTAATACATTCCAATGGTAGTAGATTAAAACAAAACTTTAAACATATGTAACTCAGAAGGAGATTTTGGAGCTTCGGTATTTACCGAATCAATATTACTTTTTATTTATTTTTTGATTTATTGTATGAAACACAAGAGAGATACATCAAATGATTACCCATATGAGCAAGTCCTTGTGTTCGGGTTCAGTTCAGTTATTTATATTACACAATACACAATTAAAACAAAAAAGCATATTAAGTTTGATTTCGCAAACACTACAATCCTTGCGAAGACTTCAAGGTTCTGGGACAGATTAATCAAGGAAGCGATCGAAATTAAGCTTGAGGCTAACAATTTCATTAGAGACGGAGGCCTCAGCATCAACCCTGCCTGGAATCACTGTCTCAAACAACTAAAAGACAGTAGAAGCCGATTGGCCGAAAAAAAGACGATGAAAAAATGAATTGGCGCCTGATTGGTCGACTCCTCGCAACTCGCGATCTGTAGACCACCTCGGCATGACAGACTCGACACTTCAGTATCCCTGAGGATGGAGGCAGCGTGGGCCTCTGAAACGTCGGAGACACTTGATCTTCAAACCTGGCTGTCTACCCGGGAAAAAATTATTTATAGTAAGTTTCCATTTCTATATACAGGAAACATAGAGCACAATGTTTACTAAATTCAGTTTTTACATTATACTTTTCACTATCTTTTCTGGGGTGATAAGCACCACATCCTATGCATATTAATAAGTGATTTAGCAAGTGGGAAAAGGTATTTTGTTGCCATTTTTTATTTTTTTTTTACGATCGTGGTCTTGTTTCACTTCAGTGTTAATATTTGTTTAATAATAATTACTTTACCAAAAAAATGATAACTTCATTTGTACAAATAATTTTCGGGTTTTTAGAATATATTTCTCAAATTTGGATTACAATTTGTTGTTGTAACAATGGATTATAACTCCCTTTATTACATGAGCAAAGCTCGTGTTTAGGGGTATAATAGATTAATATAAATCTATTTATACTGTATATCAATGCACAGTATACTACAATCGAAAATTATAAATGTATGAGTACAATGTATATAAAATAATTTTTCATCATTAACCATTAACGATGATATAGGCCTAGTCCTACACGTCCTAACAGGCTCCATTATTAAATATACAAATTTTGTAACAATGATGCAGACACGTTTAATTAATCAGACTCACTTTTCATTCATAAGCAATAATAAAGTTACGTACACAATTGATCAGAAACTCATTGCGAAGCTAGTGAAAACAAAACAACTGCCCCCTCCCACAAACATCAAATTTAGTCGCCTTCAAATTGACAAAAAAGGCCACTATAAAGGGATCTGAAAAGCAGGCTTCGTTAGATATACCCCAGTCTAATATGCTTGTTTTAATTGTGTTGTACGTTAACGCAGCCCTTCCATCACAAAAATTAGGTTGTCGTTAATTCAAGGGTTAATACGAGAGTTACGGTTAACAGGGGCAGCTTTCAGAGCACGGGGGGAGAGCGCAGCACCAATCCAATAAAACCTGTGAGTGCTCCGTGGCTTAATGGAAAAGGGCCATAACTTAACGAGATGCAACAAAAATAAATAAATCTGTGTCCCAGGGGTGAGCATAATTTCTCAACAAGCCGAACACTACCACTGAATCATTCTATATTTTCTAGAATTCTGTACACTTTATAACTACAAAAAAGACAAGATAGGCTCGTGGAGCCTAATTTTCCACTTCAGCACCGTGCCTGGTTCGTACACGGCAAACATATAATTATTTAATTTCATATGTAGGCCTTCAGTCCCATGCCTCAACGGGAACGGATTTCTATGTAAATCCGTATCAGTTATTTATAAAGTTAAAAGCAATTGTATTTTGTATTATCTTTATGTTACAGGCTATGCAGAATTGAAAAATGTTATTTTTTTCACATATTGTTTCCATTTTCAGAGCTTAGCATATATTGTGATAATTTTCTATATTCACTTGTGTTTTAAACATTTACAGCAATCCCTTTCGAATCGGTACCTGCTGTTAATTTGTAATTGTCTCCGAACAATAGGAAGCAAATTCCTGTTTAAAATTCTAAGTTTTAACATAATATAATAGTAATTACATTAAATCAATAAGGTATTATATAATGTAATAGTTTGTGGTTTCAATTTCGTCTTATTAATGACTGCAGATTGGTAACGGAACAATAAATTGTGCCATAAGTAGCAGAATCGATCAGTGCAAAATGACATAACTTAATTTATATTTTTCTATATGTTTCCTTTTCCTTTTTTTCTTAGCCTTGGCCTCCTTCGAGAGTTTCTGCCACTCTTCTCTGTTTTGGACTACTCTTCTCCAATTCCTATATCCTGCCCTTGCCGCGTCCTCCAGTCCCTTCCTCCAGGATCTGATAACAAAATCTTGCTAGTGGGGTCGTTTTCATTCATTCGGATCACATGGCCTATCCACCTTAGCCTACTTAATTTTATGCATTTAACAATATGAGACTCATCATATAGCAGGTAAAGTTGAGTTTTTTCTATGGCGCCATCGTCCGTCTTCCAGTATTGCACCAAACATTTTCCGAAGAATCTTACCTTCGAAACATCTGAGCCGGTCTTCGTCTTTCTTAGAAAGTGCCCAAGTCTCTGATCCGTACAATAGTACCCGTCTAATAAGGGTTTTGTAAAGGAGAATCTTAATTTTCCTAAGTATTATTTTGTATTTAAGATGTTTCATAAGGCCATATAGACATCTACTGACTGAGAGCAGTCGAGCATTAATTTCTATAGTTCTATTAGGACAATTTTCCTTATTGGCAATTGAGCCCAAGTATTTAAAATTGTTAACCTTACATACTCTCCAAGACGAAGAGTGCCAGGTGGTTAAAAACCCTACACATAAAGACTGTGTTTTCAGAGTTTATTACTAGTCCCATATCTCTGGCAGATTTTACAAGAGAGGGTAAGGCGTCCATGAAGCCTGTTTTTGTACGAGAGATTAAGTCTACATCGTCAGCATATGCCAAAAGTTTTACAGATTTGTAGAATATGGTTCCTCTTGTCTGAATGCTGAAAAGGAGGCAAGCAAGAGCATCTCCTTGTCTTAGTCCAGCTTTAGTTTCCAAAGGTTTAGACAGACACGACTGAACTCTAACAGAGCACTTCACCTGAGCCATTGTCAGCCATACCATTCTCACCAGTTTAGATGATATTAAGAACTCATTCATTGTTAGATAAAACTTTTCGCGATTAATGCCATCGTATGCAGCCTTAATAATCAATAAAGAGGTGATATGTTCCTATCTGGTGTTCACATGTTTTTCAATTATTTGGTTTAAGTGCATATAAATCGTTCCCCAGCTCTTGGCGTTAGTTCAGTGGGTTCATGCCTGCTAAAGGTAATTCGCTTCTCTCATGAAGAAATTCCAAAATTTTAGATTTAAAAAAATGTTATTTAGTAATTGGATGGCTCTAAATTCTTAATTTTTCTGTATGCTTACATAAAATATGAACATTTTAAATTTATTGTCAATATTATTTTACTTTTATACAGATGCTTTGTATTTATGACAATTAATTACAAACAACTTGAAGCTGTAATCTTAGTTAATTTAACTAAAATCATAAATACAGAACTAAGCATAAAATATGTTTTATTCTACTTTCTTGTTGCATAACATTTTTACAAAAGTATTACAACGTCATTTAGTTGAACTTATTCTACACATCAATTTACCTAAGGGAACATTTAAAGCTCAAAGCCTGAAAATGTAAGTTTTTGTTATTTTTGTGAGTAATATGCCAAAAACTAAAACTTAACTTTATCATGAGAAATTAAATTATATTCTGTACACTAAGCTTTTAAAAAAAAATAGAGACAAAATCCTGACTCCCGAACTTACGAATTCTAGTTTTCCGCCTTTATCCTTCAATCTTATGGACCATGTTAGACATACTTTTCTTGGGTATATTGTAGGCATTTTACTGCGTAGCATTTACAGCAGGGCAGAACATTAAACATAAAATTTCCTTCATATGAAATTAGCTTTTCCGAATGCTCCCGAAATTTTCCGAACTGCTCTTAGAATTTGGCTTTTAACGATATTTTCTCTTTTTAAGGCAGTCTATAAAAGTTCTTGAAACGTCCCGAGCGGTTGATTAATTAGCATACTTGCCATTAGATCCAATATTTGCGAGTCCAATTCATGCTGAGAGCGTGAATTTCTTCGGCCTGAATCTTTGGTATACCCTCTTCCAGACCCCTCTTGATTTCGTGATGGAATTTACGGAATATTAAAGAATGCTAAAAGAGGGCATTTCAGGTCACGTTAACAATTATTTTACGCTCAACACTGTTGTTTTTCTTTATTTTTCTTGTTCCTCTTATTCTTTCCATAAGAATTATACTGGCCACGCATCACCACGTGCCGGGGATATACTGAAATAATAACTTATATCTCTTCTTTTTGAAGGAAATCAATGCTTCACCTTGGCATCGCTTCAAATGAATGATATGAGTATTTGCATTGTTGAAGGTGGCCAGAAAGATTAGTAGATTGTGTTGCCGTGATGTGATGTTTGTGTTATCTGCTCAGACTATTACTGTAGTCAATCGCTGGGCGAATGGCGGGTTGAAGACGTGGTTTTCGTCAGTTTCTTTCAGAAGGGAAATAATGTCAGCAGACGTAACCGTCGAAAAATTATAACAACGATCAAGCGGGAATCATTATCATCAGCAATGGGGCGATCCCTTCGTCTTTATGTGTCTTGTTAAAGAATAGCAACTGTAGAATCGTTTCGTTGACTATTCCATTCATATGCCGCGTGTTTGATATTTCCCATAACGTTTAGCAATTCCTCGGATATAGACCAATGCTCGCTATTAATAGGAGAGTTTGATTTTATCTGATAAAATCTTACTTCGTTACTGGACACGTAAGGCATCAACGTGCGGTGATTAATACGTCACATGCTATCATTGAACAGTATGAAAACACATTACTTTATATAACATAATTTGTTTGGAAATTGAAATAATATAAATATCCATTGATCAAAAACATAATTTCGATTCGGTGCAAGTCAGTTCAGGTGCTTTTATAGCGTTTTAATGTAAGGAACTACCACGATGCCCTCTATCTTGTGATGAGCACTATTGGTAGCTTTGGGAACTCGGATCGATTCATCAAATAGATTCGTGGCCTGTTCATTCATGTGGTATACCGTGATCTTACGGCTGACAGAATTTTGACAACAAAGTAAGAAGATAATTGTTATTTACAAAATCCGTTACATTTTATTCATGGAATAGTCTTAATAAATCCTACTCGAGATTACGAGTTTCATCAGATAATTTTTCTCGAACTTCGTTCTCGCAAATATATCGATAAACTCGTAATCTCTCGTTGGATTACCTATGATAAAATCCATCTACCATAGGATTACGTATTATGTAAGTTATGCATTGAGTTGGTCCTCAGGATTATTCAGTGAACGGTCATGTCCAAGTGTGATGATGTCATGTGACTTATGACATATTTGCACTGAGTAACAAGGCAAGCACCAAATGAGCAAAGTGAGCTCGTTAGTAAGAACAAACATTATGATAGTGTGTGCGAGATTTATATAAACTCCAGATGAATACTAAAGAATACCCCTCGCGTACATGTAGAATCAAATAGGAAAGACGAGACAGGAATCACAACGACTTAGGACAAGCAGGGGTGCTAAACTAGCTTAATTTATGCTTCCTGCATACATTCCTCACGCAACCTGTGCTGTGAGGAGATACAAAGGTAAAAATGTCAGAAAGTTAGCTCTGTACCCTCTTTGTTAGTCTTTCTTACGGAAGGGTTGATTAGCGAGAGAGAAAGAGAAAGAGAGAGAGAGGGAGAGGGGAGAGAGAGAGAGAGAGAGAGAGAGAGAGAGAGAGAGAGAGAGAGAGAGAGAGAGAGAGAGAGAGGAGAGGAATCTTCATGATAAACTTAATTCTTGTACTGGTTTCTTTTCTCGTTACTGTAAAGTAAATTCGAGGGTATTAGTATGTTTTATTCCTTGCAGGCTGCTTCAGTGTGATACCATGAGCAGAATCATGTGATGAGAACAATCTGCCCACGGCGAACTAGGAAAGGTGATAACGTAGTGGTTTCCGTTGCCTTCCGAGGAAATGTGGAAGTCTCCAGCAGGATTTCAACTCTGAATTGCTTGCACAGTAACACAAGCGCTAACCTGGGACCTCACTGGTAATTACCGAATTCAATTGAAGGCTTAGATTCAGCAATCAGTAGCTGCACGATTTGCCGAAAATGAGTTACTGATCTCCGAAATAAAAATAAAATCACCGTGTATTGTGTAGTCCTCGGGCTGTAACTAGGTTTTATGTTGCTGTGTAAAATATTGTACAGGTGTGGGGGGGGGGGTGGGGGAGAAGGGGACCGACTAAAATATCCAAGTTGCCGATATGAGCCACTGCGCATGCCTAGCGGCATTTACAGGATAGCAGAGAATGTATTGAAATTTGTTCTAGTCTCGACTGTTGACTTTGCCTATTTAGAAACCCAGAATATGGTTTCTGATTGTATTGTTTTATAACTTTTTATAGTAACTAGCTTTAAAGGCCCGGCGTCGTCCGGGTTTTTATTTTATTTTTTAAAAATTAACTTATGAAGGACTTTCGATTTTCAAACTCTAGGGCCTTGTATAATATGTAGGCCTACATAGAACTTGAAATGAGGAAGAACGACTTATCACACTCAAACTCTTTCCCGAGAAAACGCTAGTTATTGCTTTTTATGGCTCACAGAAGATGTCGAATGTTGCATTCCGTTGCTTCTACACACCATGCCTGGGAGGGGTTGAAATAAGAAGAAACAGTAATTCCGATTACATAAGATTGTATTGTCTTTATGGAAATTTTTATTTCTCACTCTCATGTTACCATACAACCGTTTCGGAGCTGAAATTAAAAAAAAATAATAATCAGTATCACTTTCATACTTTCCTCCCCCAAAACCTGGGACATAATAATATACTGCGGGCATAGGACTGAAAATGTTCCACCCTATTTTGTCTTCTTGTAGATGTTTAGGGCCTATGATAAACATCCTACAGTTATGAGTGACGTATCAGTGGATAGGATATTTTACCGACTTCTGATAAAGCATACTCACTGGCACACACTTAAGCTGTCCCTGCAATACGACCGCTTATTCTACATCAAAATGTGAAGTGAGAAAATGATATTTTTCCATGTCGAGGGCAGAGAAAGTTATGTGACTTGGATTTCATTCTTCAAGAAAGATTTTCACAAATGTATTAATTATATCGATAGCATCAGGATTTGTTAAAGCCCAGTATTATGTAGTTCCCAAAGACCTATGTGAACACTGTAAACAATACACTTTTGTCATGAGAACTGAATTGCATTTCATTTTTCAGTACAATATTTTCGGAAATTATATAAATTTTCAAGGGAAGGAGTGGTTTGTTTGAATTTTAGTGTTCACCGCGTTACTTCCCGGGCTTAGGCCTAACTAGGCATGTGTGCAAAATTTCGTGCAAATTGGTCAAGAGATGTAGATTTGTATAGGGGACATACATACCCACATACATACATACTCACGTTCTATTTGGCTTGGTTCCAAAACTCACTCGTCTTCTTCTTCTTTTTTGTTATGAAAACATATGATAGTGGAACTCTCAATCTGTGAATATGTCACACTTCTTTGTCACACTTCAATTAAAAAAAAAAAAATTATGTAAACAATTGACAGCAGAACTCTCTAACTTTGCGTCATTTCTCATTTCCGACTTTTTCCGTTGATTTTCCAAATTTTTTCTTTCATGCAAACCTTGTCCTAACAATTACGAACGCGGAAAAAAAAGTGATGCGGCAACATACATTTGGTAATTCATTTTTATTAATATAGATTATTAATATTATTATAAAATACTAACACAAATTATATTATATTCAGCTACAAGAGCTGTTTTCCCCTACCTGTACTTAATACATGTGTTAACTTCTAATTCATTTCATTTTAACGTAAGGTAACACCACATGGATCAGCTGTATTTTATTTAGCTGAAGAAAAGTAAATAATAAGCAGTTTTGATAATGCCATGATGTCAATAGAAAAGATGGATGTCATGTGATGAGGATGGAGAAAGTAGTTGCTCCTGATGACTTTCCACGCATTTCATTTTAATCTCGGGTCGTCTATTGAACCTCTTAAATGACACTGACAATGTATTAGTCTCTGCCCTAGCAGTGTTTTATGAGAAAGCAAATCGAAGCGAGCACGCACACACTTATATTGCAACTCATCCTCCCTCCTCAATCAATGACATCGTCTCTTCCTTCTTTATTGAAGATCCATCCTGGCCCTTCAGCAGCGGCTCGTCTCTCTTATCAACTCTTCCAAATTTATTACTGATAGGGATGGTAAAGATACCGTTCAATTAAATGGGATTATTATCACATTGCGTATTTTGTTATAAACTTAATTATGAGGCGAAGATCTTAAAACTATGTAAGTTGAAGTTTTAAATTATAAAGCATCTAGGATCTATACTTCGAGTGCGTGTTAAGTTTATGGTTAAAATTTGTCTGGTATATTGTTAAATGTATCCCGAAATTAGATTACTAAGACATTTATATAATTGCAATATAAAAGCCTATCGTAGTTTTTTTGTCTGGTGGACAGTTAAACCAGTAACTAGGATATATAAATTCCTGCTGAAATCACTGCCAGGGCTACGGGAGCCTCATGATAAAATACATCTTTACATTCATATTTGAATGGTATATAATGACAATTGAAATGTAACATACTTAAAGCGATGTGTTCTATTGTAATTTCCTGGAATATAGTTGCCACATCCAGCGGAACGCCGACGAAACCAAACGCAAAATGAGAAAATCAACGTCGGGGATTTTCGAAAACAGCAAATTTAACTAAAAGTTGATATCAATAGTATAAATATTACTATTGTCTTCCAGTTAGCAGTTCTACAGATGGCACCTAGTGTTAGTTGAACAGGAAGTAATTATCTTCCAGATAGGATAACTGCAAGATACATATCTACAGTTTGGCTTACGATCATAATACAGATCCTTAATATTACGTATTTTAATTAGTCAACATCAAAATGAAATTCACTGACAATAAAGTAAGGCAGTGCTGAAAAAGTATAAGCTTGTATTGAATTATGTAATGCAGTGTACTGAGTTTTGACTGGTTGGGCATATGCCGATTATGTAAATGTAACCTACAGTAAATGGTAGGCTTATTGCAGGACCTATACAGCTAGACTTGCGTTGAAGAGTGAAGCACCAGTGGCTGTTAGAGACATAAAGAGGAGTATTACAACATATTTGCGAGTGCGGGAGCATCGTGAATGCAGTCATGGTAATGATTAAAGCTGGAATCGACACAAATTCTACCCGCTCTATATCTACAAATAAAACAATAATTTGTACAAAATCAGGCAATACATATAGTAAAATCCCTCTAGTACCTTTCCAGTGAATTACCTGAAAAGTTCGGAAAATTAAGTTAGTTTGGTCATTTTATGTTTATTTAATTATGGTTTTGTACTGCTAATCGGGCCTGTACTCTCACCGGTGTAGTGAAATTTCACCCCCCTCCAGGAATTCTTACATGTAGCACAATAACAGAATAAGAATATGACAAGGATGCTGTTTGTAGCCCACATTACAGTATTCAAAATATATGGGGAATGCTTCTTGAATAAAGCCCCAGAAGAAATGGGAGATTTTAAAGCAGAAAGTCGCAATCAATTTATAACTTAAAGTTTGCAGACGATGTAGTGCTTATGGATAAAACTAAAGAAGACTTACAAAGGGGGTTGGACTGACTGGTGGGAACGGGAAGATGATATGGAATGGAGATAAATACGGAAAAGTAAAAACTAACGAAGGATTTGAAAAATAGAGAAATGTTGAGGTATCTCATACATAGGCCTAACAGAGTACCGATATTAGAGGATGTTTTAATGTTTAGGATGCCCACTTAGGAAAGAAATTATGGTAGCTTAGCAATGGCTAAAACTCTTTCAACAAAGAGAGGAACTCTGCTGGTTGGAAAATTATAGGCTTTTTGTATCTACAAAAGAAGCTTATGAACTGCTACATATAGGTTATTGCTTTAGAGCTGAAATATGTACGCTGAGATAATTGAATTAAAATATTAGTGAACTTTGAAATGTGGCGTTGGAGGGAAATGACGAAGATTAGATGGACAAACACAAAAAGGAATAAAAAAGTTTGAAGAAGAGAGGATTAGAAGAGTTGTATATTGAAAATTGTAAGGAAAACCAAATCTTTAAGCCGATGTCCCACGATCCAATTTTTGGTCCAAATGTCTGCAAACCGTCAGATTGGATCGTGTGACATGGCCGACTGTCATTGCACACAATTTCATCCAAAATTTTCCATACAATTTTTTTGCATGCAACGGAATAGAAACGTTTCTATTTTTCCATCCAAAAATATGAAATCAACCAATGAGCGTCATTCTATCCCCGCGTGACGTGCATGACGTAGAAACATGGCTTCTTCCTCCGTACAGCTGATTCTCTCCGCTGCCAGCGCTCGACCAGCGAACATAACCAAAAAGATAAAATGTTATAACATTAAAGTCAAGAAGATTAACGGATGCTAAGACTTTGAATTTAACAATATTAGCAACAATTATTGTTACAACCGGCATAAAAGCTGAGGTGCTCTGGAAATTATGATAAAGATTCCGTAAAAAATGTTACTTGTGTCAAGACCATCTATGTAGATGGTCTTGCTTGTGTCAGGTGCGTCCATATCGACCGCTATGTCGATTGTAGTAGCCATCGATTTTCGTTTCGGGAGAACAGCTGGCGCTGGATATTGGACCAAAACGCACTCTCGTGTGCACAGTCAGAAATAATTGTATAGAAATGCTACTTGATACAAAATTTTCAACCAACAAATTGGATCGTGGGACATCGGCTTAACTGGTTAAGACACATCAAGAGACGAAGAGGACTTTTGCTGGGCGTAATTGAAGGAAAAATGAAAGGAACAAGAAAACTTCGTGGTAGAAGAATTGAGATACTGGATGACATCAACGGTATTATAAAAATCAGGTAAACTGGTTTAACCAAGTGCCAGAATGTTTTTGTTTATTCAGTGATAATTGCAACTATGATGTGCAGAAAATAAGTTATTATTTTATTCGATTTCCGAGTTAAGCTCCAGATCGATTCATTAAGCAGGACTTACGGTAGAACAAAGGTCTAAAGTATGATAAGCATATGTGATGGAATATGAACACTGAAAACAATATCTTGCCATGAGAACTGATTTGCATTTGATAAATTCTTTCTAATATACTATCATAAACAGGCGCTAGATTGGCATTACTCTCGAACCGGCCATCCTATTTGGTCCAATATCACTAGGTTTCTTCCCATAGACGTTATAGGTGCATATGCC
This sequence comes from Ectobius pallidus, assembly GCA_964059195.1. NCBI lineage: Eukaryota > Metazoa > Arthropoda > Insecta > Blattodea > Ectobiidae > Ectobius > Ectobius pallidus. Next base: position 34,319,411 of record CAXKWD010000007.1, on the reverse strand, counting down.
AAGTTTCTTGAAAATCCGATAAAGCGTATTTTAGTTATCTCGCGTACAGACTCACAGACTGACGGACTTACAGATAGACGGACAGAAATTTCCCGTCCCCCACACAATCTGTGGGTGAGTCGGTAGCACGCCTGCCTTCCACTCCAGCGGCCCGGGTTCGATTCCCGGCCGGGTCGGGGATTTTTCAGTAGTGAAAGATCCCCTCCCCGGGTTCAGGACGGGGTGATAGGTTAAGTCTTAGGTTAAGATAATGCACATTGTGCGCGATTCCTAAAATTATAAAGTAAGTTACCATTCTGACATTTAATAAAATAAGCTAAGGAGAGTTAAAAAATGCATCAGAAGTGGAATTTCGTATGGGAGTAGGCCTATAGACCTGCCGTAATTGTTTTACTAGACAGTCTGGAATCTTAGTTCACATACCTGATTATCTACTCATATTATAGGGTTTTAATGGAATTCTCTGATTAACAACAATTTTCCTTTATCCACGGACTTTACCGTAGATAATCAAAAGTTTTATCTATTTATTTTTAGAAAGTGTATAGCAACATTTAGATATGTTTGCACAGATATTGTGAGCTGAGTACAAGTTACAGCCGCCCCTGATAGAGCAGGAATGTTACCCGTCCATGCTACAAGGATTGAGATCCACAGATATTGCTACTCAATTGTTTGCTTCTGTAGCAAACACAAATACGGACGTCATGGCATTATTATCAACGTCATACATAGAATCTTATAGGCAAGTGTGCTTGTATAGCCTTGTTCTGGAGGTTGAGATTGTCAGATTTCAGGCACATAGGCTAAGGTGGAAAGGTGTTCTGCTTTATGCATCGGCCGCCTTCTCTCCAAAGATTGTTCTTAATAACTTACTAATTCCTATTAAAAACTGAGTAAAACTCCCGTATTAAAAACCAACTAACTAAAGGACTACCTTGACTTTATCAAAGTAGCCAGACTTCGTTTGTAGCACTATAGAATAACCACTTGCAGAATCTGCTGTTGATCAACAGTCGTTATTATACTTTTGTTGCTAGTTTGTAAGTTTGTACTTCCGCTTGTTTATATTAAAAAGATGAGATACGTTTCCAAGAATATGTTTTATTTGCGCAAAATAATAATTAGTGAAATTAATTTCCAAATTATTGAATTTATATAGACGATGGATAAAATAAATAATGCCTATTTACTTGGAATGCAAATATCGCAGATTTATTGCTGTCATTATCGATTAAGTTCATAGTCGTGAATTTCACGGTTGGTTCCAGGCAATCAGAAGAAGGTTCAACTCTTTTATTATTATTGTATTACGTAGAAATTTATTGCTAAGTTGAACCAAACGACATGAGATAATTAGGACAATTAAAAAATCCCAGTCAGCTTTGACACCGCGACTTTCCCGCGAAGCGTAGTGCTTCAACCAATCGCATCATTAGGCCTACATGCTCCATCTTCACCTTACCACGTTATAAAATATGCTATTGATTTATTGTCTATGTAGTTTAAGTATGAATGAATTCTATGGATACTATGAATACATTAGAATTATATAGAACTACATTGGAGACATGCCGTACTTCTTCTTTTTCTTAGATTAACCTCTCCCGTTGTAGGGACGTTCGTGTGGCTCAATAGGTGATCAGCATACTGCCGGGGCCATCTCCGAGAACACGAACACACAGGACGAGGCACTGCACCATCCCCACACTCTGACGGTCCAAAACAGACAGGGGCAAACCACTATCCATTGACACGCAACCCGCAAAGTTTTGTCAACTTACACATAGTTCAAAAAGAACGGATAGATGGAGACACAAGCAGACAATAAGTGCAGTGGCGGTTGCTCATTCTTAGGGAAACACTAATTTCACTTTAAAATGTACACTACAAGAAACAAATAATACAAACAAACTTGAATTTTTAATTATTCTTTTACGTGTGCAATTATTTCATTATACAAAGGCTTAGAATGTGTCATAACGCCTTTCCAATCGGAACTGTGTCGCGACCCGTCACTGATTGCAAAGAGAGTATGACTCATGCATGGGAATAATCTACCACGTACACCGAATGTCCGCAATGCCATCTTGTGTGTTATGCGGGAAGTTCAAGAACCTCAAGTGGTTCGCGAACTAGTAAATGCCCATGTATGGTCCAAAACAACGAAGAAACTGGAACTCTGCTACTGCGGGCTCATATACCCAGAGGAACTGAAAATAATTTATCAGCTGGACCAGGGAGTAGGTGACATTTAAACGAGGAGACTCCATCTTATGGCAACGCACTATTGATAGCATGCTTTGTGTCATCGCCACATACGAATGTTAAAGTGAGAAAAAGTGTAGTTAGGGCTGTAATTGACCTGCATTTTTCGGCCTCTGAAGCAGCGAGAAGGTTCCATATTTATGAAAGAGCAGCTCAGAGTGGGAACTTCACTATAATGCGACCGAAAGTTTTCATAGGAAACTTGGATCTGGCCGGGCGCGTATTTCGATGCTAGATTGGTTGCAGAAGTTGAGCGTAAGTTATTGATTTTGCGCTACAAGTACCGGTATTATAAAATAAAATCTTAAAAAAATGCTCCTTGAATAAACATATTCCTCGCGAATCTATTAATTATTAATATTATAAAAATTTGCAACCAAGAATATGGCGGATTTGAGGCATATAGCCACAGCCTTCTATACATGTTTGTTTTGGAACAAAACTGACTAAATAATCAAGAAAATACATGGATAGACAAGAGGCATGTGTGAACTTAACCTTAAGTCTTCCTGTACATGCGCATATGCTCGTTCGTGATACTTTATAAAATAACGCCCGACGTTTTTTATTTGACCGACTGTACTTTACTTTTGATACTAGATTTTATGATTTAATTATTTTTTAAGTAGTTCAATCGTCTGAAAATAAAATCCAACATTTAGTTCATTTTCAAATTGAGGTTTAGGTTTTATTTGATAATTACAGTGTTTTTATATTAAAATAATAAACAGTTAAATTACTACAGAAATTTAAAAAAACATTGTTTAGTATTGGAGGGCGCAGATTTGTCAAACTCGCCAAGGGCGCAGAAGGACCTTGCTACGGCCCTGGACATAGGGCCTGCTACGGCCCTGTTACTGAGGTTTCAGTACCTAGATTAATTTTGTTACGCTTATTTTCCGAGAGAGAGAGAGAGAGAGAGAGAGAGAGAGAGAGAAAATTGGTAAGCCCATCGCCTCACAAAACTAATGTATTATTTGGTCGTAACTGGACTGAGGAATTTTGTTCAGAGATTGTAATTTATTATTTGAGTTCTTTTACGTACCGAAAATCTACGTAAGGTGCTCGCAGATATAAGTCCCTCCCGGAGGGCTCCGTGTCCAGAATTTTTGCGTCTTGATAAATTCATCGACCGCGGTCGGGTTTGATCCCGCGGCCTTCGGATCTAGAAGTAGGCACGCTACCTCTACACTACCGCGGCTAACAGAAAGACTACCGGATATTGTATTATAAATTAGCTATGTTATAGTCTGCAGTGGGTGCGTCTTCATGTTGTCGAATACGTCACCACGTTAATAAACTCATATGACGCTTCCTTCCAATTGAGAAGTGCAGGTCATACTGTTAACAAAGTGCTGTTTGCACGAGTAGGTTATGATATCTTCACCCCGAGGGAGCACTTTGCACACCCCATTTGCATTCCACAGGGTGGGTGGCACGTGACTCAGGCTGTGTCCAGCCCTTCGAGCAATCCCTCTACTTAATTACAACAATCTTCCACCCTCTCGTGCATAGGAAGTAGCAACAGTTTGCGCTTGTCATCCCCATCCCAGAATTATTAAGAGTCGGAATGTAAAGCCACAGATCCCTGAGGAAAAGTAGCTTTTATTGTATTTAAAGCCACTCCCAGCAACTTAGAATTGTATGCAAAATTAAAATGCAAATGGAAACACAGAAAACAAATTTTGAAGAGGAGGTATGAAGTCTTTTTACACATTTACTTAACAATTTTATTGAATAAAAGGTCTAATTTTAGGAATTTAAAAGAGCTTTTGACAAAGTCAAGTTTTGTGATTCATCAAGGACGCTGTAAAGCTGGATCTAATCTCTAAAGGGGTCTTTTGGTTCCATTTGCACAGTTTTTTTTAGCACAGTATTAACAGCTCTCCTTCGGAATAAGTACTATTGTACTAAATCAGTGCTTCGGGTTAAATAATCCCAACCAATTACAAATGTTTACGATGTTAGATTTTAATTTTAGTAGTTTCAACTAAAAAAATCCCTTTAGGCAGGCCTACAGACGGAGGTAGATTTCGAAGTGCTTTTGGTTTAATTTATTGTCGCTGCATAGCAATCTTCTTCTTTAGCCTTGGCATGGCAAACCTGCAGTAAAGAGGAAGAGCCTACAATCAATTGTTTTGACAACAATAATAGGATATAATATTCTGGGAGGCCGTGCGCAAGATCAGCAATGAATAAAATTAGCAAAGCCGCTAAACAAGACAAAATTATGATATTATAATAATTCTTTCAAGTGTTATTATTTTCAAACATTAAAATCTCGCGTCATATGAGAGCTATCAAGAAACTGTTTATTGATTTGTAGAGTACTCATCAAGAGCTTTTCAACGATACCCCACAAGACGTGGTTTCAAAAGTTTCGAATTTTCATCCCCCACCCCCACCCCCACTCGAACCCGCGAATCGTTGGTGTCACTGTGAACTCCACAGGGAGTACTCTAATTTATTCGAACAAAGTTTCCCTCTATACTTCATAGGGGCCGAGATATACATTTTTAAAAATTTCAACCCCCTCCCCCGACCACCCCCTTGGGCCAATTTTGCTCATTAACGAACTTGTCCGAACTATTGGGCTTAGAAATAACATATTAAAATTTGGTTCAAATATCTTCAAAATTACGGCCGCTATCGTGTAAAGATATATATATATATAAATATCACAAATTTTTTTTTTTAACCGGCGGTGGTTTCGTACTTAGGGGAGCATGAAACGTAAAGATATGAAAGAATTTTTCGAAAATCATAAAGTGGTATCCATTGCAATAGGTAGATTTTTCTTCGAAATCTACCTAAAAATAGCAACTTGATATTAGTCCAAAATGCCTCCAGCCAAATCCAAATTTGCACATAGGCTAACTCGATACAAAACTAGGAGAAAGTTCCAAATAGACTGTTTAGATCCTTCGTTATTATTTTCAATCCCAATTTGTTCGATTTTTAAACAGTTTTTCAGATAAAGCAGTTCGGTACTTTTCCAACAAGTCAAATGTAGGTTTGTACAGGAGACCTATTATTTTCAAAATCTGCAGAAAATTTAATAGAATATTGGAATACTTAATTATTACTTCTCGTAACGTTCTTGAAAATGGGTCTTATATAGCAGAGAATATGAGAATATTATATTCTCATGTAGTGTCCAACAGAGACAATAATCTGTGGCTCATGAATGCTTACATATCTATCTTATATAGCAGCACAGTTTTTGGGCCAGAATGTCCTCAACTTAATCATGCATTTTACAGAACCAGTACAGACTTAACGGAGTGCAAGCAGCCTCGTGATACAATAATATCGCCAAGACCCATGGAAAATGTATCTGAAAAGGTTGCTTAGCAGAACATAGCTTTGTAATTTCTCCAGGTAGTGAAGTAACATGCTTAAGAAAACGAGAAGCCATTCGTTATCTTGGTGTAAAATTCTCAGTTGATGACATCACTCTTAACTCTGATACAACTTCGCATTAAAACCAATCTAGAGGTACTCATTTCGTGCCTCTTTTGCAGTCCGATCATAAAATGTGTTATTATGAATAGCCTACCTCAATTTTCCCAAGCTAAATATATATATTTCAAACGACACCTCCAAACCAAACACCTAACAAATTTATTAATGACTCCGATATTATGATTAAAGGAGCACTTAAGGAGATACTGCAGTTTCCTGCATATTTTCCAAATGATATGGTATATGCCGATACAAAGTTCAAACCTTTGGGTTTGTTCTGTTCATAATGAGAGGTGCAACTACAACACATTAAAATCTCTTTCACACGAGGCCACTATGGCCACGGCACCAAGTATTTTAATTATTTTAAATGTAACCACACACATATGGTGGGGGCAGCTTCCTTGGAAGTCTTACATTTAAAACAATGAAAACACCTGGTGGCGCTGCCATGGTGGCCTCATGTGAAGGGGCTCTAACTCATGTAAGATTCTACAGAGATCGGACAACCCTTTTATAAGTTCAAAAAATATATATATGTATATATATATTTTTTAAAAGAAATCTCATAACGTCCGACTGCTTTAGACATATCGGGCAATGACTCCTTTTATAACCGAAGAGGCATGGTAGACAAACTCGTACTGAGTTAAGAGCCCAAAGCAGAAAGAGTCATGAAGGAAGAGGTGTGTGTCTATTAAACAGTTCACGCCGGCAAATAAATGGATACGTGATCACAAGGGCTTAACGACTAGTGATTGAAAGGAAGGCATAAAAATGACTGCGAATTCATCCTTTGCACGAAGTGTGCCTGGCAGATCCCAGGACTGTACCCTCTGTCGACGGTATCACAGAGAAATACAAAGTTTTGCCCATGTCCTGGGATCTTGTCCTCATGGAGGACTTCCACGTAACACGCATCGTCACACAGTAAGATCTACCCTTGCCATTGCCTTGAAGGAATGACAGGTTCTCCTCTATGTTCAGCTTATGGCAATATTGATACACTACGTCACAGGCTACCGTCCTGTACGAAAGTGCGATCAGCTTGGGCTTGCATAACGCAGCAGAAACAGGTGCCCGACATTAACCCTAATAAAACACTGGCAATATTATTACATTTCGAAACTGACTCGGCCCAGAATCGATTCCTCCAGGCTTGTTAGCATTGATGGAAACACAAAAACGAGCTATCTACCAACTGGACTTCTAGTAGAGACTTGTTAGGTGCTGTTTGAAGGGGGGAAAAAAAATAAAAAGACACATCGATGCTTATGAAGAGTGAGTAGTTTCCTGCCAGTGTATTATTCAGTGTTTACGTTTGGATTCGATTGATGAAACGGATATGCAAATTTGCTGTTTGACAAATAGAGCTCAGTTCATGTGTACTGTGCCAACTGTTATTTCCCTTATGGATACTTAAAGCAACAAAAACTATAAAAGAATGAGCTATAAATAGTTATATTATATTGTTATATGTAAATTGTAGTGACATATTGTCGCAATAAAACTTGTTAAAAAATTATTTAAAAAACTGAGATTCAGTGTTTACGAGGAAGTGCATGGCCTCTCAGTTCATGGCAGCAATATAAGAACAGATATAATCGCCTTCAAACCGAATTCTACCACCGGCTACATCTTAGATCCAGCCATCCGATTTGAATCCCATGAGGAACAGCCTGAAGAAGTACTGAGAATAGGCCGATACATATATTAACCAACTGTAGGATGTTTCAAGGAAAAATACAGCCTTCAATCTATAATAGCCAAAGCTATAGGGACGATCACTAGTTTTCTTACTAATTTTTGCAAATAATTTGAACTCTCTAACACCTTATTGACAGCAGTTGCCAGCAGTTTATTATGCTAAACGTACTCTTTATCTATATGGCAATCTGTTCTTGCAGCAGGAAGATGTTAAAATAAAATAATAAGTGTCATCTTAGCATAAACTCCGTCTACCTCTCAGTCTTCCTACATGTCTTCTTCTGCAAAGTGATATTAATTAAATATTGATTGAATAATATTAATTGCATTTTATTTCTATTTCATCAAAATAGTTATTGCAAAATACGAGCCGAATAAGTCCCAAGGCACTAAATAAGTTATAAGATTTTTTTTTCAATTCTAAAGTGACTTTAAAAATACCTAGCTGCCTATAAAAAGTTGTTGTAAAACTCAATCATTCATTGAGATTGAACGATAAAGTCAATTAATTGTTATAGGCTAGATTAGAAATGTATTTCACCGTATGAGCAGTCTACTTCCGTTCTTCTTCGATTCCTATTGGACCTACCCAGCAGCCATGCTTGACCCTCTTGAACGATGACAAGATGTATTAACATCAAATGAATAAGTATTAATGAACTTCATCTTGAATAAGAGGGCAATAGAAATTAGGAGTTGTAAGAATAATTTCTTAGCCTAAACCCTCAAAAATCAATTAACTAATGAAGCGAAAGACTATAAAGAAACGTGTATTGATTTGTAAAAATCTAAAAAATTTTACTGTAATTATGATTAAGAAGATAATAGAAAATGAATTGAACTATTATTCACCATGCATTTTATTATATTGACATTAGCAAATAATCAATTAGGTTAGAAAGACTTGATGGAATATAAAATATTAATATACACAATATTTAATAACGTATAAAACGTTAAAATGTCATATAAAACATGTGAAGTATCATAATACAATAGATCTATTATTCATTATTATAGCATCAAATTAAATGTAAGACACTAGTTGACACTTAAAAAATGGTTAGACCTATCTGTCAACTAGTGTCTTACATTTAATTTGATGTTATAATAATGAATAATAGATCTATTGTATTATGATACTTCACATGTTTTATATGACATTTTAACGTTTTATATGTTATTAAATATTGTGTATATTAATATCTTATATTCCATCAGGTCTTTCTAACCTAACTGATTATTTGCTAATGTCAATATAATAAAATACATGGTGAATAATAGTTCAATTCATTTTCTATTATCTTCTTCTTATTATCATAATTACAGCAAATTTTTTTAGATTTTTACAAATCAATACACGTTTCTTTATAGTCTTTCGCTTCATTAGTTAATTGATTTTTGAGGGTTTAGGCTAAGAAATTATTCTTACAACTCCTAATCAAATGAATAAGTTTAGAATAACGTTAATTTCACTTTCTCTTGAAAAAAAGAGTTTCAGTCCTTTTGTAATGGTTTGACTTATCACAATACTTTATGGTCGCATAAATCTTTCAGATGTCAGCCTAACTGTAAACAAAATGAAATATAAACCAATATTGAAAATATTCAGTCTCGCGTACATTCATCATAAGAGGATATATTTCCGTCTATTTCAAAGTAACTTGAAATAGTTATTAAAGATGTGCTGTAGCATATGTGGTACACTGAAAGTAGAGTGGTCGATGTTCGGATCAGAACTTGTTTTTTATAAAGAGGGAAGTCATTCAATGAATTTTAAAGAGCATTTTCGGATAATAATAATAGTAATCATAATAATAATAATAATAATAATAATAATAATATTAGTAGTAGTAGTAGTAGTAGTAGTAGTACTACACAATAGTAATAGTAATATTAATAATAATAAAACTATTATGTGATCCACTATTACTATTGGGGTACGCCGTAGCGTAGTTGTTGAGGTGCTGCGCTACAAACCGGAAGGTCGCGGGTTCGATTCTCGATGAGTCATTGGAGTTATTCAAATGACCTATTCCTTCTGGTTGCACTATGACCCTGGGGTCGAATCAGCCTCTAACAGAAATGAGTACCAGGAGCAATCCTGGGGGTAAAGGTGGCCGGTGCGAAAGGCTGACAACCTTACCACCTTCACGTGTCGAGTGTCCAAAAATCTGGGAGCCTCAACCTCCTGGAACCCTCTGGGCCTCCCTGGCCTGTAAAGGGATCACTTTACTTTTATTACTACAATTAGGTATTACTTGCCATTAATAATAATTTTAAGGCATCATAAACAGTTTCTAATTAAGAACATTCATTAAAATAAAACACCTGTTAAGAGACAGCTAAGAGATGAAATATTGATCATACAGCCTAAACAGTTTTTTTTTATCACCAAAAGTTAAGTTTATACGGGTTGGAAACTGTATTGACTGTGCACATTGAAAGGGGTATTAGATCATATTAAGTCAAATATAAACAATTTTCTTCATTTTTTATTGCGATTCTGCCTATACTTTTTGAAATAATTGGGTCATAAAGCTCCACAGAACTGCTACAGCGCACTGCCAGATAGCTTCTTCAAGGGTGGTAATCATCTCTGTCACGCATAAAAAAACAGTGCATAAGGCATTCTCGCTCCGACGTTGCCTTATGTTGCGGATTTTGTGGTCCGTCGATTCTTATTTAATTTTCACGAAAACTGCCGCCTAAACTGAAAAGGGAAAACGTATTCCTTGTTCTTTGTTCTGCTAGTGCGAAAAAATTTAATTCAGTATGGACAATACCTATGAGGGCCGTCCACAAAGTAAATTTCCCTGATGTTTACAGAAACAAAACACAATTTCAAGGAAATAATTATTGCAACAGACACAGCCAGTGTTCAGCTGTTTTTGAACATATTCGCCACCGGAATTGAAACATTTGTCCAACTTTTGAACACCTGTGTCGTAGAAGTCTGCCGCCAGGTATTTGAACCACTGTGTGACTAACATCTCCGCCTCTCTGTTATTCTTTGTAATTTCTTTAGGTATAGGAGAATATGGAAATCACTGGGAGCGAAGTTCGGGCTGTAGGGTGGATGTTTAAACACCTCCTAGCAAGTCTCCTGCAGAAGTTCGGCTGGGAGGTGTTTAAAAATTCACCCTAAAGCCCGGACTTCGCTCCCAGTGATTTACATCTTAACGTACACCTCACGAAATGACAAAGAATGACAGAGAGGCGAAGGTGGTTGTCACGCAGTGGTTCAAATCCCAGTCGGCACACTTCTACGACAAAGGTATTCAAAAGTTGGTGCCATGGCAAGGAAAATGTTTCAATTCCGGTGACGAATATGTTGAAAAATAGCTGAACACCGGCTGTGACTGTTGCAATAAATATTTCCTTGAAATTGTGTTTTGTTTCTGTAAACGGCCCCAGGGAAACTTACTTTGTGGACGGCCCTCGTATTTTATAGGCTTAATAAATAACAAATTATCACATTTAACTATATCAGATACATGCAACCAAAAATTAAAAACTTTATAATATGTGAATATCAAGCAAATATGGTACTTCGTGATAAAATTAACAGCTAATTTTAAGATGATGTACCATATGTAATATGCAACAACACTCATAACAAAACCGTCAATTTTCTATTCTGTCTTTCGTGTTTTGTACACATTTCAAGATTATCATGCAATAGAGGGCATTACTAAACTTCCGGGCCCTTGGTAATAATATAAACATTTTCATATAATTTTCAAGACATTGATATTTGCTAGGGGATTCTGTTGTTTGAGATAAGTCTTGGTGCTGTTTTTATTAAAGGCGAAAGTTCATACGATGTTTTGTGTTGAGCTTGCAAAGGAGAAACACTTGATTGAATGCAGCCGCTAATAAAGGAGTCTTCCCATGTCCCTGTATAGTATGGATTACTTGCATTTGTGTTCTGTGTTCTTTCTCTTGACACCTAATGGCTGCCATTAAGGCATTATACAGTACATGCCGTGAGCCGATAATAAGGAAGATCACTTACAGGAAAGAACACTTGCACAGAATATTTCGAACCCAGGCTTCCTACTCTACGATTGCAAGCTAGTGTGAGTCAGGAATGAATAAACAAAATAATATGCTGCTGATGATGATGCTGATAATGTGATAACAGAATTAACAGTAATATTAAAAACAACTTAATTCAACTATTCAACAAAGAACTAAAAATCAATAATACATCCATATGCTATGCTAAAATTTATTCAGTTCTTTTTAAACTAATACCTTTTCTAAAGAACATTACAAAGACTAAACTCTAGTAAAATAGGAACATTTTTTGTCTTCAACAAAATAGTTGTAATTTTTAAGACGTGATTTGCGTGCTCTAAAAAGAGGTTCTTAAGATGTATTTTGAAGTCAAATAAAAAAGTAAGAAAAAGTGGGAGTTGAATTTGATTGCTAGCTCGGCCACGTAAGGGTAATGTAATACTAACCCGGTTTAGATTTTATTATCTAGATATTCTTGTAAAACGCATTTTCATCATTATTTTCAGCAGACCTATATTCAGTGGTGTTACTTTCACGTAACAGACTATGTAGTGGGTGTGTCGGCCAGGAATAATGCTATATATAACAGATAACGAACAGTATTTTATCTTGTAGTGTTGCCGAAACCTTATAAGGGGAGGTCCATTCATGAATATCAGGGAGTTTGATGTGGTCGATACTTCTTATACACGAATACGATCCCCTTCAGGGTGATCGACGAGCCGAATTATTCAAAACCAGTTCTTATTATATAGATATATAAACCCATCCCAAAATATCCCGCACGGTGTAAGAGGCTGTGGTTCCTTCAACTGCAGTGAGTATCCATAAGCACGAGTATGCATTCAATATGCCCATACAATACCCTGGTTAAGAGATAAGATTGTAGCATACGATATAAAGTAGTCTGTCCACGATGCAATTAAAATTGTGTGAAGTGTGGCATGTTCGCTACTTAACCGTTTTATTGCGCTGCTTGAAAATTGACTAGCACTAGCCCATGTAGATATTGCATTCAGTGTTCATACCACGCCAGATATTTCGTGTCCCCAAGGCAACAAAGATGAATGGAAACTAACCCCTTTCTAAATTCTCTGTATTGTACAGTAACCACAATGAAGCAGCTGTAGTTGTCCCTCAGTGCTTCTTTCTAGTGTAGATTATCAGAATGAAATCGCTTTGGGGTAATCTGTACACGGTATAAATCAGGCCGGCGAAGCCGAAAGTGAAAATATTAATAAACCACGCATAGGCCTATTGCTTGAGTTCGATGCAAGTTGTAAAAACTAGAACAGTGAACAGTGCTTTCCATTCAGGACATATTTTACTTCAAAAGCTTAGGCATGACTGCCGTTAACTCTAGATTAGCACGACCACCAGTTTCTGTACTGTATACGCGATGGTTTCCCCGTATCGGACTAGAAAGTTCTTCAGATTCCCCCATAGGAAGCAGTCGAGAGGAATGAATATCATCGTGTATGCAATACTGTAGGATTCTTTATCCTCGATACAGTTACTTTGTGCAGAAAGTACGTTCCAGTTTACGTACATACGGCGTAACTAATTATTTAAAATAGATAATTTTACGAAGTATACACTATACATAACTTATAGCATACGCAACTTGATTTTACAGTTAATTAACGACGGGGATGCGACCATCGCCGGTGTACATTTTACATGCCTTCAAATCCACACATAATTGCCATCGACCTGGAGCCGGGATCGAAATCTTGGGCATAGAAAGCCAGCGCTATTCTGACTGCGCCAGTCAGAACAATATCACTTCTTGGAAAATCTAAGGAGGTATTCTTCTTCTTATTACATTATTATTAATTATTATAGAAAAGTTTTTGAACTACATTGTGTTTCATTGTGTGAGTTCTACTGGAATATCTTCTTTTCTTAAATGGAAAATGAACTTAACAATACATCTTTCCATTTATCAACACGCACAGCTATCATTTACTTTGACAGACAAATACGCAGGAAAAGGATTGGATTAGACTCTGTGCATGGCGAATGATAAAGATCACAGATGAAAACGGAATGAGAGTTTGTCCCATATGTATGGGGAAAGAATCATGGTTTCATATTTTGGCGAATTGTGAAGGTTTGGAAAATTGGAGGGGAAAATAACTTCCAGTATCATTTATGGAATCAAATACGGAGCAACGAAAATGTTTGGTGTTACTGACGGACAAAAAGTTGACGAAAGCATTGGGAAGTTTTTAACGAAGGCGAGACAGCTCAGGTTTGAAAAAACCGGCAAATTTGAGAGCGGGTGTGGAGGGTGAGGAATAGATTTACTTTGTTTGTGTTATTTTGTATTTTATATTATTTGTTCTATTTCTTTTTGTTGTGTTTTGCGTAAGCATGTACGGTCCATGCAGACTCATGCGACTGTTTGCATTGGAATTTGTAAAAAGCTAATTACTGTGATAAACACTTACACTGCACTACACTACATTTACTTTGACAGTTTTGCTTCATGTAGTATGCTATTTCAAAGCAAAGTAGATTTGTACGCAACTTCTTATTTACATAAAAACCTAAATATGACGCATTAGCGAGTAGAGTGCACCGATCTCTCGGAGGGTCAGTTTTTCAAGCCCTGATATAAACCTAAGTGCGACTACTGCCGTGTTCTTATTTCTATTCGAACATTGCTCTAGTCAGTGAATAAAGTCGATTGATAATAAACATTTCCGTGGGATTCACATTTTACTGTACAGTAACAACTAGAATATGAAAGTGCACCAAAGCACTTTCATTAGCCAGAACTGTCTTAATAGATCTAAAAAATAGAGAAGTTTAGTAGAAAACTAATTTATATCATGACCACGTAGTAGATTCCATTTCGAAATAAGAAGTATTCAATAAAAAAATAAACACAACTTTAATAATGATGAAGGCCATGTTATTGGAAATGACACGTAAAATTAGTAGACTTACATAACCATTTCATTGTAAGTGAGTAAAAAGAACTTGTAAATTAGGAAATCCATAGTATGAGTACTCATAAAATTCAGAGACACCGGCTTCATCGGCATCTTTTTTCTATTTCCCAGGAGCTGTAGCATAGAGTAAAGCAGTTACAGAAGGACGATTCATCTCACTATCGAACTATCAATCTATCTCGCTCTAACACTCGCTGTGTGATTTATTGCAACTTGAGGCTCGTTTGTCATTGTTGCTCTTCTTATATAATATCATAGAAATCATCCTACATACAAAAAACAAGTAATATTGGGTTAGACCCAAGCGTAGGCCTATATTAATCAAAGCAATTGAAAAGTGGAAATAAAAATGCAAGAGAAAATGCCACAATAGTATAATATTATACAAAACAAAATAAATACAAGTACTCTAAGTACCGCCGTGTACATCACTTTTATTTGATGGACCAAAGAGTTATATTTGTTAGGTTCATCAACTTAAGGTGTCGGGGGGGGGGGCTAATTGTGTATACGCCTCATAGTATCTCTGTCAAAAATGTAAATTACAGCAAATAATGAATTAGATCTTTTATAGCTTTAAGCTAATATTTATCTTTAAACATTTACTTATGAGCCATGTTTTTAATTTTTATATTGAATATACATTTTTAGTTAAACTCCCTTCAAAAGTTATAATAGGAAAACAGAGAATTAATGGAGCATTAGTGAAGAGAGAATCGCATGCAAATCAGCGTCTATGGTAAAATTGAAAATACGTATTTTTGGAAGTATTGGTGGTTCGTTAAATTTTAGGAAGAGCCTTCAGCACAACTCGTTGACGTCTCCCAGATTATAACGAGTTTGAATCTTTAGGATATATACTAGTGTTTTGCAGAAAAGAGGAATTATTTCAAAACAATCGTGTATCGGATATAACCATGTCCCTATGACAAGGAAGGTACGAGGTTTACGAAGAGGTCCATGTTATATCCGAAGATGGCTCTAACAGACGTACTGATATGGTACTATAGAAAGGAAGAACAATAAGGTTAAATAATAAATCCTACTGTAATTAGAAAGGGACGCCGACCAGGCTATATAGCTGGATCAGGAGAACAAAAATTAGCTATGAGTCCTGTACCTTATTTCTTCTTTGTGAACGCTGCACATTATCTCCCACCCCCACTGATTTGTCTAATTCCGAGGTTTGAGGTTCTGTCACCAAATTTTCAATTAAAAACCTGAATTCCTTCAAAATAACTTCTCAATAAATAGAAAGATTTTTTTTTTAAATCCAGATCTTAATAGAATCACGTACAACATACACCTACGCTGAGTTGACTAAATTGGTCGAGTTTCAAACCAACCCAACACCGTTATATAAAACTTACATTTTCAACTAACGTTATATTGTAACTTCCGGAACGTTTGAAAACTTATTATTTTTAAAAACAATTTCTTCATGCTCTAGTTTGCTAATATTCCAGTGTCCTAGAATCAGATATTTTCGAGGCTTTTAGGACTGCAAGCTCTGAAATATACTGTAATATACTGTAACAAAATGAGTACAAAAGGAGTAAAGAAACTCACAAAAAGTCAGCCCCTTTGCAGTGGAACTACTTTTCACCTGAGGCAGCAGCGCATTACATTGCCTTATCTTGCGGTGCTCCCAGCTGTTTAGCGGGTTGACATTATTCAGGAGACGAGCATCTCTGTGTGCTCAAACCTTCTTCAAGTTTCATTGTATATAAATTGATCTAAATCTTTGTATCATATATGAATACCACTTATATGAATAGCTACTGCTACCTTTTCTTCACCACTACAAGATCTAGGTTACTTACCTGTATTCTATGGTCTGATTTCGTCTTTTCTAGAACCTCGATTAGTGAGAGTCGGGGCTACCTCGTCTAACTGAAAACTCGGAAAATACTAATACAAACAAAACCTTCTCATGTGTGCTAAGCTTCTTTCAGACTGACGAAAAAATGTACCTTTCAAAAATTAGTAATCAGTCTTCAATTTTAGAAAAAATTACACATTTTGAAGATTTATATAATTTATGTAATTTTATACACCATTACTCATATTACCTTATATTTCCGCAGATAAGACGATAGTTGAATCATTAAAAAACCCTGAAAACCCGGGGTCGTCTAATAGGACAGATACAAATATATGAATATAACGCGAATTTCGTAAGTAAAATCACAAACGCCATAATCCGTGAAATTTAACATTTTTTTTTTTTCATTTTTCCCTGTACACCGGTACATATATTACATGGCTCACGCACAATGCACGTATCGTTCTGTTTCACAATGGTGCGGCTGTGCTCAGTGTCGCCATTTTGAAGAAAAGATCGAGAAAGCTTTGTTCCGATAAGGATAACCAACAGTCTTTTAAAATAATTATTGTAGTTATTTTGCCCTAACTTTTACTACCTATCCTAAGGATTATAGTAGTGTGATGGTTGGCAATTTTTTTGCGATCAAACATAAAACTGAAAGAGAATCGAAACTTTTTGAAGTTGTTTCATAAGCATACATTCATAGGCTGATGATAGTTTGTGGGTCGTCTTATAGGGCAGATATATGCTAAAACTACAAAACTTTGACGAAAATGTATACCTTGTCTTATCTGATGGTCGTCTTATGTGCGGAATTATACGGTACCTCAAAAAATGGCTAATTTGATTTCCGAGATTAAGAATCATACAAGACAAATTCAGTTTATTATTTAGGTCTACTTTAATTGTATATTTTAAGTGAGGATGTCGTTATCTACTTACGCAGTTCTGAATCTGAATGCTAATCACTTTTAGCTATGTTTCGTCGGGTAAGTATTTTCTCTGTTCATCTTGATAGGCTTAGGCATTTACATGACAAAGCGGCGTTGAGGAACGGAAAGCAAACCTACGAGCCTATGTTGCCTTTTCTAATAAGGAGATGATGAAAAAGCTAAGTTAAATTAACAACCACGAGGTTTGAACATGATACCTCCCGCCTCATAACCTCATTCGGGTTTGTTTATTTGTGCATTAGGCGCGGGTGGATTACATTCCACAACAATTAATGGTAACTTCTTTTTTCAAATTCAACTGTGTTTATACTCCTTTTGGCTACGAGGCCATATCAGGAGTTCGGGATCTATGTATATACAATAGGGTAGATCATGGAACCATTGATTGTCAATTATTTGTATTATTGGTGTATTTTATGGAGTAAATTTCAACTGATATTAATTTAAATGGATGTGATACAGGATGAAATGGTGAGGATTATTCATGGTATGTAAATATCAAACTCGGCATTTGTGTTTACGACTGGGGAAACCATGAAAAAACCATGCAATATTGGCCGGCCACGGTATTTGAACTTGGGACCTCCCGAATGTAACTTTCTTGATATTATGAGTTCATAAGCAAAAGAAAAGCTTTACGGTATTTAAATTGTCATAAATTCTTCCCATGTTGTGCATTGAAGTATACCTCATTTCATTTCTTTCCATAACTATTACTTTTATAAAGAGATATGTTGGATAAAATTTTTTATTTGTTTATATTATCATAGGTAACATAAATAGAGGTTACATTTTTATTGTGACTATTTATCGTATACTCACAGAATTTAGCATATAATGAATATTACTAATACTCAAAAATTTCCTTTCCTTTTTTATATACTGTATATATTTTTGTGCAAGGAGTAAAAAAGACATTTCGTTAATATGATCGCCCACGGACTTCAAAGGCCTTAATCCGATCCCGGGCTTTCCCTCCTATGTCTAATCAACAATTGGGGAAGTTTAGGCCTGCTTAAGTACATACCCCTGCGGCATAAAGTGCGAAATTATGCAACCTAACTAATAAACCAATTTCTGAATATATTCTTAGTTTTCGAGGCATAATACAAAATTGTTAATCAATTCAGAATATGTTAAGTTTCTTATATGATTGTGTTTAGCCCAAGGTTCGCGAGTTCAAACCCGTGACATTGCCATTACCATTGGTTCTTGAGAGTACCCGCTGAGGCTGCACCCTCTTCGCCTACAGTACCAACTTTTCAAAGCATTTGAAATTCTCTTCGATTTCAAAAGAAAAATAAACATTTGACAGAAATAAATAAATATAAGTCATAATTTTTAAGCGTATTACATCAGTTCGCTATAATTGCAGTTGTAATCATTATTGTAAGGTATGGAAAATATAAGATTGTATTATTTCTATGTACAGTAATTGTGTTATTACAGTAGACTTTTCTCACAAAACAGTTTACCGGCGTTGTTGTGTTAATTGTTTTAGCGTCCTGACCTTAAAAGTAACGATTGTTCAGTCTCATTAAAAAAATATTTTATTTTAATTGTTTATAAAATACCGCTTTCCAGTTTACAGTTAAAGACAGGGGTGAATATAGATATTTTGCGTCCCTATGTATTGGAAATATTTATGCTCTTACTTAAAGATGAAAGTATTCCCAAGGAAAATTGTGGCATTGTTTTATTTTTTTTTTATGTAGGTCGAGTTACCTTTGCTGTAGGCTAAGCTAAGCATACCTCTCTATTATCAAAATCACTGCTTGAAGAGCTGAGATTGGCTAATTATTATTATTATTATTTTTATTATTATTTATTTATTACAAGAGATATTACAAGAGGTATTACATTTAGTAATACACCCGAATGAGCAAGACTGCTCGTGCTCGGGTGCCGTTTCAAAAATATCAAAGTGAAGAAAGAGGAGAGACAAAGAAATAGAGTGTATAATGTGCTTAACTAAAAAAGAAAGTAAAACAAAAACATTAAACATAAAAACATAAATACATAAAAGGAGTGAAACAAAAATTACTTAAAAGCTAAAAAATTACAAAAAATTCTTTACATATCTATTAAATTTAACAGTGGAGTATGCTGAGAGATCAGGATTTTTTCTGATAATTGAGTTATAGAAGCGCGGTCCAAAATTAATGCTATGCTTTAATCCTGCCGATGTGAGACATTTGGGTTCTAATAGGAGTAAATTAGAAATAAGAAATTACCTGCTTCTTTAATTTCTTTATCATGTATTTAGTTTTATCATACTAAATATCTAGATTCAGTTCAGAACAGGCTGCCTGCGTTAAGTTTTTCTTATATTTCTGTTGTTAACTTTTATAACCAACTAGCTGAAAAGGCCCGGCGTCACCCGGGCTTTGTATTTTGTAATTTGAAATTAACTTATGGAGGACTTTCGATTTTGAAACTCTAGGTGCTTATATAATATGTATGTAAAACTTGAAATGAAGAAAAAGATTTATCACACTCAAACTATTCCATCAGAAAACGCTAGATATAGCTTTTTATGGCTCATAGAGGATGTCGAAAGCTGCATTCCGTTGCTTCTACACATCATGCTTGGGAGGATTTGAAATAAGAAGAAACATAAATTAAATAAGATTGTATTGACTTGACGGAAAATTTTCTTTCTCATTCTCATGTTACCATACAACCGTTTCGGTTCTGAAATAAGAGAAATGCAGTATCACTTTCATACTTTCCTCCCCTAAAACCCGGGACATAAAATACTGCGAGCATAGGACTCAAAATGTTCCATCCCATGCTTAGGGCCTTATTTCTCAACTAATACAAAGCATACAGCTATGGATAACGTATAAGCGGAAAGGATTGTTTACCTACTTCTGATATAGCATACTCACACACTAAAGTTATCCCTGCATTACGACCTCTTATTCTACATCAAAATGTGAATTGAGAAAATATTTCTTGTGTCGAGGGTAGAGAAAGTTATGTGACTGCATTACAATGTGCTTTATTCTCGTGGATTTTATTCTTCAAGAGTTATTTTTACAAAACGTCAGCATCAGAATTCGTTAAAGTCCAATGTTATGTAATGTCCAGAGCCCTATATGAACTGTGTAAACAATACACTGTTGTCTTGACAACTGAATGGGATTTCATTTTGTTTGCATAATATTCTCAGAAATTATATAATTTTCAAGGGAAGGACTGATTTGTTTCAATTTTAATGTCGACAGCTATACTTCCCGGGCTTAACTGGGTATGTGTGCAAAATGTCGTGTAAATTGGTAAAGAAATGTAGATTTGTATAAGGAACAAACATACATACATACATACACACTTTCGATTTTATATATTAGATCAGGGGAAGACAGAAGGTTGCTCTGTGACGTCACTGCTTTCTGCTCTCACTGCTCGCGTTGTACCTCTGCGAGGAGTATGTGAAATGTAGGCATCAGTGAACAGGGGGGAAGAGAGGGGTATTAGTATTGCGGGCAGGGGGAATTTAGGGGTTAGAACTTACGTAATACGTGTTTCCGAGTTAATGAAACATCAATCGATTTTCTTGATAGTTTATCGGTTAATTACAGCACAGTAGTTTAACATATTATAAATAATTATATTTTTCTATTCTGTGAGAACAATTGCCTTTCCACAAAATCGATGTTCTTTGACAAAAATAGACAATACTATCATTTGAATTAACATAATTCACTACTATAAAAATAATTAAAAAAATGAACTGAATTAATTACCATACAAGCTCGTCTGCACCTTAGATGATACAAGATTACAGTAACAATTTTCTGACTTTCCTGTCTCTTTTTTCTTTAACAAGTTTATCAATGTTGGGACGTAATGTTTGAGCAATATTTAATCGAAGACTACATTTAGGTTGTGATTTGACAATGTACTTCTTGATTTGAGCTTTGCACATTTCATTAGTGAAAAAAATTGTTCGGCCACATATGTCGATCCAAAATTACATAATATTCGTGCGGCAAGTTTCGGGAATCTGGTTTCAGAGAAATTTCTGTAAAAGTTACCCAAGACCACTTTACGTTCGTATTTGTCCTTTAACAGATCGTCGCATTGTAAGTTTAGCAGTTCCAACTGATACGGGCAAGGAACGTCTTTGACATTAACTAAATATGGGGTAGCAAAAAGTTTAAATTTTGGAGAAAGGTTTTCCACATCCTGAAACCTCGATTCGAACTGAAGAAGAATGTTTTGCAGAACTAACACATGTTCTGCAGAGAGAACACTATCAGGATCGCATCTTGCATTAACTTTGAAAAATGCTCCGTATTTCCAACCAGAAGTTGTTCTACCCACAGAGCTAAAGTGAATAGGTCCTCTAGTACCTAAATCTAGCGTACTCTAAACACCCCTACTACCGTGCGCTCTTGCTGACGTCACACACATGGGATCCGCATGCTCTTGCTCCACAAACGTCATCACAAGACGTAGTTGACTTCCCCTGTATTAGATACTAAGAGCCACTAAGTTGTTTTTCTTACCTCCATGAAATTTTCAAACAGCACTCCTACTGTATTTTTCCAAATGTAGATTTAAATTTAAATGCTTCGTTTATTTGTTGACATTTAATCACAGTTCACTACTTCTTTAGTATGACATAAACCGTATACGGTAGGATTGTACCACTTTGTCTTAAAAGTAGGAAACGCATGCTCCCTCTTTGGAGTAATTGCCTATATCAAATGTGGGCATAATTTAATATTCTATGGTATCTAATATAATATGATTTTCAATTCTTTTTATTAGAAAGAAAGAAATACGAAATCAAAATACCTATTTAATTGGTAACTTTCCAAATTTAAATCCCCCCTTGAAATCTGCCGCCCTAGACAGCTTTCTAATCTTCCTACACCTAAATTCACCTCTCTCGACAGGCTTCCATGTCATTCCACACTTTTAACCACGTTGCACGACTCTTTCATAAATTTAGGCCAACGAAATGTACAACTGGTACAACAAGCAATGCATAAGAAATTTTCCCTACAAATGAAAAATGAATTTTCATTTAAACTTCCTTCAAATTCAGATTATTAAAAATATTCTTTAACAAATTATTACAATAGGCTAATTAGTATAAATGTTGTGGATATCATTCCTTCAGTAGTGGAAGCAAGAACATGTTCATTGAACTCAGTTTCAAGAAAAAATTATATCTTTGAATTAAATCAAAAGCTATTGTGGTTTGATAGAATTGATAAACATCTTTCGATATTTTGCTGTTGAGATTTATCAAATTTTTAAAGAGAACTTAGTACGTAAAATAATCGATAGACGACTTTTTATTTGATTAGTTATAAAATTCTTCCTACAATCCCGAATGAGATTTTATATTTAAAAATGTATAATTTTGTCTACAATAAATTTCTATACGAGGTATGGCAGATTTATTTACTACGGCATAAAATTTATTTAAACTAAAAATTAACACTAAATTTATAAATAAGGGATTTAGAAACTAGAGTGTAAGGAAGTTCCATCTGAAAACTTTATGGCAATACGATTCTGGAGAGAAAATGAATGTTAATATATCCTTCTAGCTCTCAAATTAATAGAGATCCAACCCACATTTACGAAAAGAAAACTGCATATTTGTTTATTGTAACTTGATTTGTTGCTGTTTACAGCATAATATTCAATATGGTCTCACTCCCACATTTCTTTAACCAGTTGCATAATACCTGGATAGCATTAGTGTATGATATTTGGGGGATGTTTCCTACTAGATTTTAAACTGAATATTTTTGTTGTAAATGTTTACAGCTTATGTAGGCTAAACGGTTATACATGATACAAGAACATCAACTCAACACCGAAAAGCTTATTTAAATGTTTGGGTTCTGGACAAGAAAAACCCTAGAGCAATATAATTTATTAACTCTTGATTCTCAAGGATGAATAATTCATTTAAATTGCTCAAGACTGAAAAATGTTTTCAAAATGAATAACACGCCCTTTCCGTGGGAAACTTCTGAATGTATGCAGTTGTGTGTAGAATCGCATTTGCCTGTTGGAAAATGTCTGTGATGCTTGTGACTTACTAATGATTACCATGTTGTTATTCACGCAAAATGTAAAGTTATCTCTTATTATCAGCCTACCTTCAACAAACGTATTATTATGTGTGTACAAAGAAAATACAGTTTTGCTTTTACAAATTCTTATTTATGTCTATGCCCCTTAAACATTAATAATGGATTCTAACCTCAATATTAAAATAAGCCCATCCCAAAATGCATTGTGTGGGGTTAAATTATCATGTTATTAAAATAACTCAATTATACACATGATACTATCTCACTCGGGAAAAGTCCCTGGAATACACAACTAGGTTGCGAGCGTTCTTCTGTTGCCTTTATTCACACACAGAATGAGAGGAGATTTCAACGTCAGGATTAGCTTTGCATTGTTTTCATTTCAACGCCTAATACCGTGGTGATTTCGCCTTTGTCTTTCATCATAGTGACTTAGCAGTCACTTCGCATGATGATTGATTTCAAACTTCTTCCTAGTAGGCCAAATTTAATTGAAGCGTTTAGTTTTATAAGGATCTAAGTGCCAAAATCATGATTGTGTAGAAAACAAGACATATTGTGCTAGGGCTGTCCAGTCCCCCCCCTTTTTTTTTTTCCAAGAAAGGAAGTGTAGCTGGAAGGAATCATCTACGTGGTTAAACAATACTTGCCAGTTTATCTTGATAAAGTCCAGTAGTCTAGTAAGGACTAGGTAATATGCATAATGTTACCTGTAATATGCAATAATTGGGTTTGATTCTAGTAGCTCGCACCTCAGAACTTAGACGTTTTATTTAATTAATACTGTCATTAATCTTTAGAGTGATAGAGAAGTAGCGGCTCCGGTCATGGAAACCACTAAATCGGTGAGAGCACATTTCTGCAACAAAGAGGCAAGACAGTAATCAAATTTTAACCATTTGGTTCCCCATTGAGCTTCATTGTTAGGTTATCGACATGTATTTAAAAGATACTGACAAACACTAATTAGCACTAGGCTACATAGTATTACTGTATGTCAATCTCCGTACACACACACACACACACATATACACACGCATGAAGAGATTCACGAGTTTTATATAACTCTAAGACTATATCTGATATAATTTCCATGAAAATATTTTCCTTGTATCAACGTCCTATTCTGAAAGCGCGGTTTACTCTCGCGCGGTAAATATTACTGTTGAAAAAGATCGTCAACACAATTTCTTTGTGACAACAAATGAACTAAACACTTTAAAATAAATTATTCCTTGTCTAACAACCATAATTAATAAAACAAAAGAGTTTAAAAGCGATTATGAATTCGAAAAGAACATGTGATAGGCTATTATAAACCGTTTTCATGAAAATAGTGTTTGTTCAGTACAGGATTGAAGGGTGTTTAATACTCCCTGTAAGAGGGCTAAAAGTAATATAGGACCCATTTCATCTCAGATCATACAGGGGGTGTCACATCAACATCATGGATTTTGCTGAAAAAAATATATGTTAAAGGACCACATGACCTATGTTCTGAAATGAAATATTTTCCTTCTCACTTGATTTGTAACAATGTTACAGGCACACAAAGAATCGGGATTTTTGGTAAAAAGTTGTATGCAAGGAAAATATTGCAATTTTCAAAGCGCTTAATATATATCAGAAACCAAAGATTATGGAGACTTGAGGTGTTTTTTCATTTGAAAGCCTGTTCATAGTAGTTTCAAATAATGATATAGGAAGACATTTTTGAAATTCTCTTCAACTCTAAAATTCAACATGAAAATACAAAAAAATTGATTTTTTTTCCCAAAGTTCATGTATTTTTTTGAAAATGTGAACAGTCGTAAGTCATTACTTTTATTGGGATAATATGGTATGGAAACTGGACTAATTATTAGCAATAACATTTCTGCCCTAGATTCTCACATTAAGTAGATAAATCTTTGTAAAAAGTGAAAAAACACATTTTTGACTGTTTTTTAGAAATGGTTTTCTCGAAAACACCAATCTCAAAAGTTTTGAAAATTATACAAAATATTCTTTGATGGTTGTTCTTATAGGTGGTACAATCACATTGGGGGATATTTGTGTGGAAAACCTGAGAGAATTTTTTCAAAACTACTCTACCTGTTCCATAATGTTGGACATTTAGTATATAATGTATTACATTGACAACACTGTTTTGCCAAATGTTTTCAATGTACACAGTTCTTTTATGAACTTGTATTGAAAGATCACACCATAGATGGTTGAGTCCATTTCCGGAGTGACTTCACTTGAATAAAATAAACATGCGGTTGAGGAAATGTTCGTCGTAATCTTAATGCTTATGAAGCTAATTGAATACACATGTAAATGTATTGGAACTGTATACATTCGGAGAACCTGCATATTAATGTTCGTAGAAATGATAACATTTGAATGTTTATAGTATCTGAAGCTCAGAATGAGGATTTGCATTGAATTAAGTGATTTACACACTTGCTAATTGATAAATGTCTACATTTATTATCAATCACAAGTACATTAAATTCTCTTTGAGACTGCGAATCTCACGAAGCCAACTAATCCTTGGTCCAAATATGCTGTGAAACGTACCTTTGGTATGAGATTCACGAAATTACTCACAAAATGAAGGATTTTCCCCTTGATTAGTATGAATGTCCTGAGGATTGATGAAGATTTATTATCTTCGTAAAGAAGTCCTTGAGGTCCTTAATATTGTGTTACATGCAATCTTCATGGTCGTTGAATTACTGAATCCATGATAAAAATGAAGAAAAAGGCCTTTCGCCCGAAATTAGCAATATCTTGAAATGCTAGAAACCTTTAATAAGTTGAAAAAGAACTCCTTGCTCTTGGAAAAGGTGAATGGAACGTGGATGAAGCTATCCATTTTGAAGAAGTGTGATTAAAAAACAGAAGGTTGAAATAATTAGATATTCGCCAACCCAAAAAAATAGCTTGATCAAATAATATTGAATTAATTAATCAATTCAAGAAAAAAAACACTACACTAAATATAATAATCTCAAGATAAATAAAAATAAACAAAGAAATGTTTTAATTGGAAAGTATTTAGAAATAAATTTCCCATGTGCTTCTCAAGCTGGATCATTCTTTTCCACATGGACAGTCAGCCCAGCTTCATAAGTTTAATGCGGAACATATGAAGATGACAGAAGAACTCTTCTCAGCAGTGTGATGTTACAAGTAAAAAATATAGGCCTAATGATATTTCAGTATTTGTATAATATGTTTACATATATTTTACCTTATGTAGTTTTTCTACTACTTTTGTCTAAATCTAGTGATCAATATTAATAATTAACTGAAACTGATGGACTCTCACAAAGAACCAGCAATACCCTTTGCTGAATTTGGACTCAAAAACCTCTAGTGGTAAGATTTCCAATCCGGAAATGGACTCAACCATCTATGGTGTGATCTTTCAATACAATTTCATTTAATAGAACTGTGTACATTGAAAACATTTGGCAAAACAGTGTTGTCAATGTAATACATTATATACTAAATGTCCAACATTATGGAACAGGTAGAGTAGTTTTGAAAACATTCTCTCAGGTTTTCCACACAAATATCCCCCAATGTGATTGTACCACCTATAGGAACAACCATCAAAGAATATTTTGTGTAATTTTCAAAACTTTTGAGATGGGTGTTTTGGAGAAAATCATTTCTAAAAAACAGTCAAAAATGTGTTTTTTCACTTTTTACAAAGATTTATCTACTTAATGTGAGAAGCAAGGGCAGAAATTTTATTGCTAATAAATAGTCCAGTTTCCATACCATATTATCCCAATAAAAGTCATGACTTACGACTGTTCACATTTTCAAAAAAAAAAAAAAAAAAAATACATGAACTTTGGAAAGAAATTCAATTTTTTGTAGTTTCATGTTGAATTTTAGAGTTAAAGAGAATTTCAAAAAGTCTTCTTATATCATGATTTGAAACTACTATGAACAGGCTTTCAAATAAAAAAAACCTCAAGTCTCCATAATCTTTGGTTTCTGATTTATAGCGCTTTGAAAATTGCAACATTTTCCTTGCATACAACTTTTTACCAAAAATCCCGATTCTTTGTGTGCTTGTAACATTGTTACAAATCAAGTGAGAAGGAAAATATTTCATTTCTGAACATAGGTCATGTGGTCCTTTAACATATATTTTTTAAGCCGAATTTGACACATTTGGTACTAAGCTGTATGATTTGAGATGAAATGGGTCATAGTTAAACTCGAGTCCGAGGTGTCATGGCGACCTTGCGGTAGAGTGGATCTATCTCTGTATCTTATATGCTTATTTTCCGAGAGAGGGTAGAGGGATAGGTGGTAAGCCCATCGCCAGGCAACCCCCTCTGGAAACTAAGTATTTCTTGGACGTGAAAGGGCCGAGAAATTTTGTCCAGAGGCTCTAATTTAGGCTTGGAGTTCTTTTACGTGCCGTAAATCTACGACACGGGACCCCCAGCTTAAAGTCCCTCCCGGAAGACTCCGTGCCCAGGATTTTTACGTCCTGAAAAATCCATCGACCGCGGCCGGGTTTGATCCCGCGCCCTGCGGATCTAGAGGCGGGCACGCTACTTCTAGACCACCGCGGCCGACGGTAGAGTGGATAGTTAGTACAATTCAGGATCAGAAGCATACCAATTACCTATATTCAGTAGTATCCGCTCTGGATCGGAGATTTCATCTACTTTCATGATTGTTATAGAAGAGAATCACATTTATTTTCATGAAAGGATACTGTACAGTGAATTTGGTAAAGAGTTGTGCACCTGCAAGGACAGCGATTGTACTTTGAAGGAAGGATGGGATATCGATGTCGTTATTATATGTCGGTATTATATTATATCGATATTAGATTATAATATATTGATATTTTGTTTACGATATCCGATATTTCGACATCGATATTTCGGTTCCGATGATATTGTGATATCGATATTGCTCTTCGATAAAATCGAAATAAGGACTTAATTAAAAATATACTATTATAACATAGGCAATGTATTTTAGGGAATCTATTTATAAAAATGAGCAAAATCAATGTTTTAGGCAATATCGAGATAAAAATGAATAAAATTGAAACATTCGTATAACATATTGAACTGACGGCTATAAACGTTTAATTACACTTCTTTTCAGTATTTCTGGTCTTCAATTTGAGTTTTGCTGCCACACGGGCGTCTCAGTTACACTTGCTCGTCGGAAAGAAGAACAGCGAGCAGTGATGCTAAACCGTTCCCTAAATAGCTATAGGGTGTAAGTTTGCGTTAAATGACATTATCTTAATTTTTTTCGATATTATGGAATACCGATACTGTATTATTTACCAATATTATACTGTTATCGATATTCATGTCGATATCAATATCGATATTTTGCCTCCGATATCCCATCTCACCTTGAAGTTGTCGCAGTGATCTTAAATGTAGCCTACTACAACTGGCTCAAAATCAAAACTTGCGGAATTGTGAAGTAGACAAATATAATACATTAGGAGCTCAATGGCTGCATTTATATTCTTAATGATCTATATATGTAGATTAAGTGAACATAATTTTTTTAAAAAGAAGCTCTAATAATAATAATAATAATAATAATAATAATAATAATAATAATACTTCAATCATAATGAATGTTTGACATTAATCAAATTCTATTATTTAAATTTACACGAGTCAACATTTGTTTATTTGTTTATTATTACACACGAACCCAATTTTAATAGTTTGAAATGTTGGCGTTCAGTTTTAATTAAGTTCCAACAAATGGTGTGAATTGCGCCTATTATTTCCTGCGGTTAGATTCAAAACTCGTGAGGTACTCTGTATAATATAATATAACTAGCTGACCCGGCAATGCTTCGCTAATGCTAGATTTGGATAAAGCGAACACAATTTAAAGTCGGTTTGATGTACATCTGTAAATCATCAACCATCCAGCCAACGCGGTGGACGCATTTATATTCTTAATGATCTATATTTATGTAGATTAAGTGAACATAATTTTTTTTAAGAAACTCCAATAATAACAATAATAATAATAATAACAATAATAATAATAATAATAATAATAATAATAATAATAATAATACTTCAATCATAATGAATGTTTGACATTAATCAAATTCTATTATTTAAATTTACACGAGTCAACTTGTTTATTAGTTTATCATAGCACACGAACCTAATTTTAATAGTTTGAAATGTTGGCAAAGCGTTCAGTTTTAATTAAGTTCCAATATTACCCGCGACTATCGCAATAAAGGTCACAGTATTTACTGGGTGAGCTTCCTCTGTATGTATCTACACTTTAGAGCAAATTACACGACTATAACTTCATCATCAAGAAACGCAATTTAATTTAACTACTTTCGTAAGTATACTGTGAGTTCATTATTTAAAATTTTTAGGTTATAAATTAGTAGTTGAATATTATTCTTGCCTTGCCCAACTACTATTGTTTATTCTGGGTTAACTGTAGTTTCCCCTTTCGAAACAGATCCATATGACAGGTTTTTTTATTTTCAAATTCATCTCTATGTATTCTTTTCTGCCGAATTTTCTTCACTTCAATGTTGAATCTATTATATGACTTCATTTTAATGCATACACCGAGTTATCGTTCAAGATCGGTTGTTGGAATCCCTAAAATAAGAACATTTTTAAAAAATATATGAAGTGACATAAAATTCCACTCTCTCCACCTGTGTCATGCTAAGTAATGGTGGTGATGATAACATCAAAGAAAAATATATACTAATGGCTAAATCACACCGTCATGTAGTTCGCTTACCGCCGTACTATTATAGGCTACTTTAAATCAGGGTGCAAAAGTCATTAAAACATGGCCCTTAAAAGCCAAATGGGGTTGTAAATTTATGTAATTTCTGAATTCACCAAAAGGAATTCACACTGCATGTACACAGTCTCCAAGACATTTTTTTTTTTTTCAGGCTTCACAGGTGGCTTTGACACTGTGATTTCATGTAAGCCTAATATATTGTACTTATACAAAGACTAGCTTAAAAGGCCCGGCGTCGCTCGGGTTTTTTATTTTGTAATTGGAAATTAACTTATGAAGGACTTAAGATTTTTAAATTCTAGGTCCTAATATCTGTATCTCTGTATCTGGTACCCTATGATCCCCAGGTGGGGCGAAGGGGCCTCCAAGTGGATGTTTCATTACCTATACTAATCTTGATATGCTTATTTTCCGAGAGAGGGTAGAGGGACAGGAGGTCCTAATATAGGTATTTATAATTTGAAATAGGAAGAACGACTTATCACACTCAAACTATTCCCTCAGAAACAGCTTGATATAGCTTTTTATGGCTCATAGAGAATGTAGAATTTTGCATCCCATCGCTTGTACAGTACACAGCAAGCCTGGTAGGGGTTCAAATAAGAAGAAACAGAAATTCCGGTAACATAAAATTGTATTATCGTGGCAGAGCATTTTTATTTCTTACTCTCATGCAGGGGCGGATCCAGAGAGACATTTTTTTTTTTGTTGGGGGGGAACCAAAGTAGAGAGGGAAGTTTTTACTAATAAAAATTAATTATTCCCAGTACACAATTGAAATCAAAATGAACATTTCAGCATTTTATTACAAATGTATTTCAAAATAATGAATGTCGTTGCTTTAATTTAAGTATTTGGGTTATGTTGTCTTTACAAAATTTATTACAATAATAAATTTTGAATAATTTGTGCTTAATGTTACAAATTTTGGGGGGAATTTCCCCCATTTCCCCTTCCCGTAGATCCGCCCCTGCTCTCATCTTACCATAAAACCGTTTTGGGGATGAAATTAAACATAGGCTAAATGCAATATCACTTTCATACTTCTCTTCCCAAAACATATTACCTTACCTCGTATTGTTTTCTCTATTTCCAGGCTAGAGAAAGTTATGGGACTGCATTATTTTCGTGGATTTAATTCTTTAATATTTATTTATAACATTATTATATTGATAGCTTTTCTAAATTGTCAAAGCCACGTTTCATTTATTTCCAAACCCATCTGAGACCAGTGGCAACAATACACTGTTGTGATTTGGATTTGATAATTCTATGTAAAAAGGGATTAAGTATTCTGAAAAACATTTGATTCTTGGCATTTAAAATCAAAATTTTTCGAAATCCTTTCTTAGTGAGCACCTACATTATGAAACGAAGGTACTGTCAAAATTCCAAGTCTCTACCTATTATAGTTTAGGCTCTACGTTCAGTCAGTCAGTCAGGACAAAGCCTTTTATATATATAGAGATACTTCTTTGGGACATAGCCTATGTTTGTGGATTTTCGTCGGTGGAGCCTTGTAGAATATAAGCCACGCGTCTCTTTTCATTTCGTAGGCCAACTGTTACGTGGCATTTAAACAGCTAAAGCAAAGTTTAACTACCTTAACCCGTACAGAAGCAAAGTTTGATGTGCGCCGTGGTTTGAATCTAGCCACAGTAGGCCTACCACCTCCCCTTAAAGAAACGATACAAAAATACAATTTTACTTCTACTTTCTTTGGTGAGTATATGCTGATTGAACGACGCGTGCTATTATAAGAAAACAACGTGGCACTTTATCTACGAGTTATAATCATGAAATATAAATTTTCGCATTTAATCTTTAATAATATGGACATACTTTATTGTTTCCTGTTAAAACATATTAATAGTAGTGAATTCATGCACATAACCTGCAAATCCGCAGAACTCGAGCCATTTCACTCTGCTTCGAAATATTGCAGAGTGGAGTTTCATGGCGGTGAAGTTCCAGGGGCAACTTGAAAGCTGAATGCGCTGTTTTTCCTCCAGCAAATAAAGTAGCTGCAATCCCGGATGAAGCCACAGCTATTGCAATTTTTCTGTCTTTTCTGAAATATAACTTACAATACAATAAGTTTATGAGGAAAGTTTTTCCAGTACTTCCAGGAGCGTCCAAAAATAGTTATCCAGTCTTACAGAATGACCACTGGCGATCAATATGTCATACACTTTTTTTTTATCACTATTTAGTTTGGACTCCGTTTTCGTGAACTAACTCTGATAATTCGACTACGTCATAGGAAACCTCCCTCAGTAACTCATGGTTGGCTGAATCAGTATTTCGGGTATGCGAAGGAGTAGGCAGGCCATATTGTTGCAGACCAAAGATCAAATCCTCCAACAAAATCAAGGTGTTGTTGTACACAATAGACCTATTGGGCAGCACTTCCTCTTGACACTCCTTCTGAAGGTTCCTTTTTACTTCTTCCGACATGCTGTCCTTGTAGTTCTCCCGTATTTATTGTTTTTTGGGAAAAATAAATATAATAACGAAAATAATGTGTCAAAATCTTTTTAAAACAAAACAAAACCAATTTCAAACTAAACGCAAAAAATTCAATTTTGTTTGAAAGATATCAAAATCGATTAGTAAACTAAAAAAGAACTGTGTTTTTTTAGAAAAAAATCTAACGAAAATAATGTATAAAAATCTCTGGTAAAACGAAGGAAAACTAAAAAACCTGAACAACCTGTTCTGTTATAATAGTTAAAGTACAGTAAAGCGCAATTGCTAAGAGTGAATTTACCCATACAGTAAGCGTATTGAAGAACAGCAGGAGCAAACATGTTCATATATCACCATTTTTTCTTAGCATTTTACAGATATATAATTTATCATTATGTTCTATGATAATATCATAATTATAAATTAATAACAAAATTATATCTGTTGATATTGTGTGAACTCTTTTTCGCAATACAGGCCTAGGCTAAGTATAAGAAAACAGCTCAACTCTTAACAATAGAACCCAAGGTCATCTATATTTATTTCGTGTCACAAAATAGTTGAGAAATATTTATAGGAATCACCGCCGTCTCGAGAATTACACTGCCTGTTCTATGCTTTATTTTAACATGGAGTTCAGAGTATTGTTAAATTGCCTAATTTATCCAGTAGAGGCGACACAGTTCACACCCAGATTGCAGCAATCACTAATCAAAATAAGCATTAGTTATTTGTTTAGAACGTAATATTATTCCAGTATATGACACTTACCTGGAAATGGAATTTTGGAGCAATAATTAAAATAAATGTAAATTAATTAGACGCATTGATAGACTATATTATGAGCACCGCCGTCTCGAGGAGTAATACAGTTTAGAAGGCAGTGATTATGAGACGGCGGTGACAGCACTACATAATCAACAATGTCGTAGCAAAAAACAAGAAGCAGTCTGGGTGTGAAAGGTGCTGCTATCTGTAATGTCGCCGAGTACGCAAAATTAGCCGTATAGGACAGGCAGTGTATACACGATTAATACAGTTTAGAAGGCAGTAATAGGAATACTATTGAGAGCCTATCTCATTTTATATCTGTTAGACCTACGTTGAAATCACAGTGTCATGCAAAGCTACCTGTCTAGTCTGAAAAAAATGTTGTCTTGGGGACTGTGCACATATAGTGTGAACTCCTTTTGGTGAATTCAGAAATTACATAATTTTAAAACACCATTTTGGCCTTTAGAGGAAAAATATTTTGAAATCCTTTCTTAGTGCGCCTCTAGAGCCTATGAGCAATATGTGTACCAAGTTTCACGCTCCTAGGCTGTATATTTTATTGGATACTGTGATCAGTTAGTCAGTCAGTCAGTCAGTCAGTGGGTTTTGGCTTTTATATATAGAGAGATTATAAGAACCTAGATTTTAAGCAAAATAAAACAACAAAATAAGGACGAAAATTGTAAGAAAGAAGCAATAAATC
The DNA here is from genome assembly GCA_964059195.1 of Ectobius pallidus. Lineage (NCBI taxonomy): Eukaryota > Metazoa > Arthropoda > Insecta > Blattodea > Ectobiidae > Ectobius > Ectobius pallidus. The sequence goes on along the minus strand of CAXKWD010000007.1, from coordinate 34,285,398 downwards.
AAATAAATCACGAAAATCAATAAATTATTAATTTCATAGAAATCTTACCTTGTTGACAGCTGATCCAGTATCTAAGGAAGATCATCCACAGATATTATTCTGTGAAACTCCTGCTTTTGTATTGTAAAATTTTCTTTGAACGTGCAAGACGTCACAGGCGCATGTGAATAGCAACACAGTTCTTCTTCGATAAATTCCTTATCACCTTCCAAGCCATTTACCGTGAATCTTTGACAAGGCACCGGCTTTACTTCCCTTACGAAGGCTAGTACGGTAGTAGTAGTAGTAGTGTATGTTGTGGGTTTTAAGTTCGAAAATCTCGCGTCAAACATGTGAGCCTTCTTCCAAGATTAACCTAACTCATAGGCGCCAAGTTTTGGGTTTCCCGTGTGGGGCTAGAGCCTATTCCAAAAACAATTTGCAATATAAAAAATCTTATCTCAAAATAGTAATAATAATAATAATAATAATAATAATAATAATAATAATAATTCACTAATAATGATTGCAATTCATGATGTTTCATACGTTATTTAGACAGCAGGAATATTGAAAAAGTAATTGATTTGCTATGTGGAAGAATTTTAAGTAAAGGAAAGCACTTAGACCAAAAAGCTATCACTCTGGAAGAAGAGCACTGAAAGAGATTTAGACGCGAGGAGGAATAATCATGCCCATTTTTATTTTTTATTTTATTTATTTTTTTGTCCAAGGGGCGTTCATTTACGCCTGAATATGTCCCAGCAATTTAGATGAGAAATGTAACAATTTGACGATGACGATGATAATAATAATAGTAATAACAGTTATAATAACAACTAGATGATTAGACCCGCAACACGGGCTGGGAAAATAACTTTTCCCACACAACAACACTGAGATTCCGAAACAGGAATGAGCTCACAACGCTACAATTTAGCAACACCGCCGCTAGAGTAAGTTGTATTCAACCTATACTATGACTGTACAGCATTGCATAAAGCACAACAAATAACCTTAACCAAAATTAAAAATAAACTTTTGACCGAACCGACCTAGGCCTAACACTAAAATAGCATTTTCATCAACATAGCTTACGTACATGCCCTGCTTGGCAAAGAATGAGGTGGTTTCCATAAGAAGGGTTATGATTAGCTGTTTGCTTTGTTACGATGCCTTCTGATTGGTTAAATTAGGGGTGAACTGTGTCAAACATGGCCCAGATGTGTAAAAACTACAGAAAGAATATTATAAAAATAATGACAAAACACTATCCATACCATGGATGCATGCCTGCAGCACAAAAAAAATGCAGAACGCTACTGTCAATACCAAAAGCACAAAAAAATTAAATTTTGATGGAACCGACTGTGCTATCAAGATAAACTTTTCACATAGGCACTCTCTGGGTCATGGAGAACTGTGGTGAAAATTTCAGACTTCTAGGTCAAAGAGTCTCGGAGGAGCTCCATTACAAAACACACATTTTAGGGAGATTTTAATATAGTTTAGGTAATAATAATATTAATGTAGTGAAATCATTTTATATTATTTCATATGAGGATATGCTCCACATATTTCATTTCATGTCCCAGTATAGTCGTCATCTATAAATTATAAAAAATAGATAGTTCTTTACTTCCAGGGACTAAACAACGAAGTTGTGAAATCTGTTAATAACTCAAAAAGTATGACAAATTCCTGCAATTTTATGTTTTTTGAGATAAGTGCGGTGAACAGTAAAGGAAAGGACGGTAGATTATTCAGAATGTACGAGTATGTTGTACAGGACATAAGTGAAGAGAAATGTGGTGATATTTGAAGAGAGGGGGCTCTTGGACTGTTACAGTATCTTGCTTGAAGATCCTCCGCCCATGTTTAAAATAAAGCAATTATTGGAAATCATTTAGGAAGACTTTTATTAAGCTATTACAGCGAGACGAAGAATTGGGATTCATAGAGGGTTGGATCATCTGCTGCAAGGGATAAGTGTTTGATTATGCATCTGGAGTACAGGGGTAGAAATACCACATTCTTTTGTAATACTGTCCGGGAATTATAAGTTAAGCAGCTAATTAAATCACATTAAACAAGATTAACTTACGTATTCACAGTCTCGTATCGTACAAACACACCTAAACAACTGTTTATAAAATAATTATCAAATTTATCTGTTCTACGGAAGAGTTCTTGTGTTTTCATTAGAGAAATTGCATATGAATGTACTCTAGTAATTTAAATGAAAAAAGTATTTCGTGCGTTATGCAAATACTGTTTCCTGATTCCTGTAACGATAAAACTGTCTTAATATAAAGGTAAGTTATATTCACAAGTTAACTACAATCTGAAATGCATCACCATGTGCATCACTTTGCGTGTAAACATAATTTACTATTTTATTTTTCAGTTCAACATAAACTTTTTTTCTCTGAACTTCCATCTGTCTAACCTAGCTAAATGTGACACATGGGGAATCCTATCCAAGATCTGAATACGATACTATACCCAAATGCATCTCAACCTAATGGCTTTTCTATTAAAACCACCCTACCAGATATTTCAACTGCAGATTTTGTCAGTCTTCGTAGACATTGATGTATGATTAGCCAATTGACCGTGAATTAGGTAGCAGTGTACAACCGTCGTTCAATAACCATTACAGGTTTACATAATTTGAACCTTCCTCAGAACAAAAGAGAAAAATGCCCGTCCTTCCAGGGCACACGATAGGCCAGGAGCACGCCGGTGGCTGCCACAAGCTGCGGGAAGGGTTTTACATGGAGTTTAAATAGGTCAGGCGCACTCGGAGCTTCTGCTCTTCACAGTCATACGCTGAGAGAGAAGGTTCTTCTCAGTTCTGACTACTTATGGTCGTCAGTCGTGACGTCATCACAAAACGTCTAGTTCAGACGCAGTCGGAGCCACTCTGTGGCGACCACTCGCATCTCATCCCCCGGTCTCCACAGTGGGGTAACGCTTTTCTCCTGTGGAGTTAACTTGGGTCTCTAATCTATTCCGTATCTTATGTGAAATATAAAAACTAATTAAAGAAAAAAAAGTTATCGTTCTACTACAATCGTTCTACTGAAAACCAATAAATGAGGAAAAGCATGTAGCACAAACTTCATTACATAATACCTGTTGAGATCTGTGTGTTCGAGCTTTTCCTTTTTCTTAGATGAAAGAAAGATTATGTGCCTTTCGAAACATCAAATTTTCAGGTTTAAATACATTAGCGAATCTCGCCGAGTTACAGTTAGACGGAAACCCTTAATAACTTATTAAATCTCCTTACATCACAGATATTAACTGATTAAACAATTGGTCAGCTTAAGCGTTTGTATTCCGGAAATAAGCGAAAGGAATGATCAAGACTGTGCAAAGTCAAAGAATTATTAAATGGCATCATATGACTTCCAAATGGCAGAGTAATTGGAGATGTGATAAATGAAATATGTTATTTTAATATTCCTTCATAATTATTATATTGCTGTAGCCTACTAAACATAATAATAATTAAGGCAATTAAATATTGGAAGAGATGTACCAGGGTCGCTGGAATGTGAGCATGAAAATAGTGAATCATAACTTTATCAGAAAACTTCAGCACTTAATTTCTACAGACCGTGTAACGGAGGACAATTTGAACATTTCATTTGATACTCTGTTACTCACAGTTCTGATTTTTATGATTTTCTTTTTTCCATAATCTGTTTTCGATTATTCTGCTAAGTGGTGCAGGTGTAGAAAAAGGGCATTAATAAGGAAATAAAGCATTTGTCTTCCCAAAGTTTTGGCCTACCTTTTTGTTAAATCCTGTATGATTCTGAGTTGATTATTATGAATCAATAATCAATATTTCAAGAAGATTATTGCCCTATTTCCATAAGTTACAATCTATCACAATGCAAAGAGTTTGTAACGTTCTAAGTTTATTAATAACATTTTTAAAACTATAAATTAACTTAGGTTCTCATTCTTTAGTATAATTATGCATTCAAGATTAATTATAACCTGTTTCTTTTCTTTCAGGTAAGATCATGATAGATTCGGAGATGGACGCGACGTTGTAAGTAGTCAATTATAAATAAAATACAATTAAATATGTTAGTTTTAATGATGTTGATAATACAACTGCCTCTTAGCACTAATGTCCATTAATGTCACCTGATAATCTAATTGGGGCACACCTTTTACAAGTAACAACGCATGCTTTCTTCAGGTTTCATAATAACATCTCCTGTAGTACAGCTAATTATGAAGTATCATAGATTCTTTCATCATGTAGGATGTGTCTTATCTGCAGAAGCAAAATGATTAAATGAATTGATAATCCTGCCATCTGTTTTAGAAAAATTATCTTGAGTAACAGTTAATGTTTCTTTTTTCGTTGGACTTCATTCATTTCAACAAGAATTAGATAAGGAAAAATTATATTGAATGTAAATGTAGAATGTAAAAACGGCTTAAGCTGTGGTTCTTAAATTTACCCAGGCTAGCATAATTTATGTAGCCTACTTGGTAGAATGGCAAAAAGAACAACAATGTATTATACTAGGAGGTGCCCGTGGCTTCGCCACGATAATTCTTTTAAAAATTAAAAATTAAGAGTATAATAATTATTAAAGCATTATATTTATTAACACTTGCACGCGAATCATTCATAAACTAAGCCATTAATAATTAATGAAACAGCTAAAATTCCTGCTTTAGAGTACATTCCACGACATGAAAGAGCCCCCTGGGAAAACTATATCAGAATCGATTATGCAGTTCCAAAGAACCTGTGAACACATAATACGTATTGTTTCTCAGCTGTTTATTGACATGAATATGATGTGAATTTTATTTTATCAATTCAGTGTAATTTTCAGAAATTATATAATGTTTCAAGGGAAGGAATGGTTTGTTTGGATTATTATTATCAGCGATATTTCAAGAGATAAAACCATCAATATTTTACAGCTGTTGCCCCCGGCTTCGCCCGCCATTATTCATTGACTCCAGGATTTTTAAGAAAATTACACTGGTAGATTATTAAAAATGTTTGTGGTTCAGAACTATGAAAATTGTAAGTAAAAATAAAATTAGAATATTTTTTCATTGTGTTCATTTCACTTAGGCCTTATATAATAAAGAAACGGTTTTCCTTCCTAATTTTGTAGTCGTCATGAAAGTTTACACTGCGAGAGACGAACATCGCCGAGTATACCCGATGTCTCACGAAGCGGGCGAGCAAGCACGCTATTTAGGGCCGTTGAATTGTATAAGAGTAGATAGATTATTTGAGCACCATGGTGCCCATAGAATGCATCATGAAGTTTATTAGAATTATGAAGGAGGATCAGTACTACTTAAAGTGAAACCTGAGTAAATCAGACAGAAGGCTGATTGTTTGGATGCAACAGGATATAAAAAAAAATCTTGATAGAAATGATACCAAATTTGTATAATTGTACAGTTTTATGAGAACGTTTCTTTCATTACGCAGTAATGTCTACCTTTACTTTTTGTTTTTGTATACCGTATATCACAGTTTCCTTCATTTTGTAGGTAGGCCTACCTATGAGACCTATACGCAAAAGCAAAAAAGATATGACAAAACCGAACCTAATGAGTATTAGACTCCCCCTCAGTATTCTTCTGTTGCAATTAATCCAGTTTTAACCATGAATCTTGAGTCTAATGGCAGAAACACTGAACACTCGACCACTGAGGACACTCGCCCAAATTTTGGTAATCGTGTTCTAGGTCTGCATTGATATGTTCTGTGGACACTTTCTGGCATACTTTTAGAAATATCACATTATGTGCCTGTCGACATTCAAAAATATCTTGTTGTACCATGGAAAATGAAGATATTTTAAAAATTTGTTTCGCCCTTCTTGAATTGTATCCATATGGACATAGGGCACTTTGTTTTCGGACACTAGAAGTTTGGAAAAAGTTATTAGAGCCTGATAGTTACGTTTATATTTTAAATGCGATAAAATAATAATGTAATTATATTTTAAAAGTCTTTTGGCAATCTTTCCTGCGGATAATTGCTGCTATTATTGTCCACTAATAATCCAGGAAAACACAATTTATAGTAGACCTATCTGAATGTTACTTCCTTTCAAACATTTTGAGTTTGTAGAACTTAAACCATGAAATAAAATTTTCTTTATTTTATGTGTCATCGAACCACGTTTCTTTGATTTCCTGCGGTGCTATATTCTTGGACATCCATGATTGTGGGTATCTCATCGACTATGGTACAGTTCTCTCGCGGATATTTTATCCGGATTAAATCATAGCCATTTTCGTCGCTTACGTCATCAAGACAACAAAGAAATCTATTGTCATTACGGGCAGAAACATAACATCAATAAAATCAATGGTAATACTACTACAGTGAAGGAATAGTGGCGGGAGAATAAGACATACAGAAAATAACCTCAGCAGTATCTAAAATCTAGAACCAGACCAAAATCGCTAGTCTTTTCGGATTCAGCATAAAATAAATCAGCATAATCAGGTGGCAAATTCCCGGAACTATGCACGTTTTCTGCAGTGCAATTCAACGAGCTAAGGAAAATATGAATAGCCTACTGTAGCAATCTGAAAAGCAGTATCAGTGATATGCATAGGCGTACCGAGGGGGGGGGGGTTTGGGGGTTTGAACCCCCCCCCCCCCATTGATTAAAAAAAAGAAAATTGTATATTTTTTTAAAGTCTGCCCATAAATTACTTAATACAAGTATAAAGCGTGGGAAGCTTAAAACTCGTTATTTTGCGTCTTAATTTTTACAATTTTCCGGGGGTGGACCCCCGGAAGCTTAAAACTCGTTATTTTGCGTCTTAATTTTTAAAATTTTCCGGGGGAGGACCCTCGGAAGCTTAAAACTCGTTATTTTGCATCTTAATTTTTAAAATTTTCCGGGGGAGGACCCCCGCGGATGTTATAACCCCCCCCCCTATTTGGTCGGCCTGGTTACGCCTATGGTGATATGTCCCATTTGTGATCAAGCAAGTTGCCACAAGTCCAAAGCGATTGGATCGTGCTGGGAGGCTTGGGTGTCCTGACCATGTTGACTGTCATTTTTGTTGTGTTCATGTTGCCATTACTGATTGTAGTATTTTTTTCACGTCCTTAGCCACATTTGCATCATTAATTCGATTCAGTTAATCCTAACGTTGCCCAGCGAGGTTGCTGACGATAATATCGTCTTGGACTCGCATTCGGGAGGTCCCAGGTAAGAAAACTCCGATGCTGACTAGTTTTACTTAGGTGTTTTTTCCAGTCACAAAGGCAAATGCCGGATTGAATATTTATTTACCAAAATTCACCCCCGCTATTTCATCTTACATCATAACCACCGAAGCCAGATAGTACAACAACAATATTATCACATGTACATCAGTAGCTACATGACGTACTGGTACACCCACAGAACCTAACTCAAGATATGAGCTTGCAGTTAAAGCATGTATAATTAAAACTAAGAAACCTAACGTCTCTCTGTTATATGGTTGCATTGACCTGCACTAAGTGATTGCTGCTGATTCTATTGCCAGAGGCAGTTTGTTGTCGATGTTGTTCCTCACGGCATACGACACCAGTGCACAGCGTTCCAGGGTTCCTTACAGTGAGCATCATAACAGTCTTGGAAGATGTTAACCTTTACTGCAGGACTCAGTTACGAACAAATTGAGGAATTAAAAATGTTCCTTGTATATATTTAAAACTTTTAAAACCACTAATTCGACCAGAAAACCCATAATTAATTACCTTAAAATGTCACATGCTGATGCAAGTGAACATAATGATCTACCAGTTGAGTCAAAAGGTGGAAATGGTTGAGGTAGTGACCATTTTACTTCAGGGAGATGTTTTAAAAATCTCCGCTTTGTAAATTTTATGTAACGTTAACAATAGATTCGTGAGTGTTCGAAAACAGGGTGCTTAGGAAAATATTTGGGCCTAAGAGAGATGAAAATGGGGACTGGAGAAAACTGCCTAACGACGAGCATCATGATCTGTACTCTTCACCGGATATAGTAAGGGCAATTAAATCACGGAGGATGAAATGGGCTGGAGATGTTGCGCGAAAGGGGGAGGAAAAACATATCTAAAAAATATTGACTGGGAGACCCGAAGGGAAAAGACCACTTGGAAGACCTAGACGTAGGTGGGAGGACAGTATTAGGATAGATTTAAAGGAAGTAGGATTTGCGAAGGATAGTTAGAGTTAGCACAGAATAGGATTGAATGGCGGGATCAAGGTAGCGCGGCAATAAACCTTCTGGTTCCATAAAATAGATAATACCTTCTGGTTCCATAAAATAGATAATACTCCTTTAGCTTGCTTAGGAATTGTCTATTGCCATTGAGTAAGTAAGTAAGTAAGTAAGTAAGTAAGTAAGCTTAATAATAAATTCGAAGTAACTTAATAAAGAAATATTAAAATATGTCTTGCATATAAGCAGTTCAGCTAATTTACAATTAGTTCTGAGAAAACATCCACTGGTAAATTTGCCTTTAGTAAATGTGGTGGGACTAAACAAACGTTGTAGTATGACATGTCTAGACATGCATTGATTTATGTCCATGGTTGATTAAATCCAGGTGCTATAACGCAATTAACTGAGAAATTCCAGCGTTCGCATCGAGATCTGATTATACAGAGTTGATGCAGGTCAGCCAAGCTAATATGACATCAGAATACATCCTACATCTCTGTGAATAACACAGAAAATGATGAGATTATGGAAACCGCCATCTGCTTCACCAACTCAGCACGCTTGTCTTCATCCTGCAGTTTAACAGAAGCAGCTTAAAATAATTATGTCGGGGTTAATTCGACCATGTGAAATGTTAAATAACTTTCGATGAGCAGACGTAAAAGATTCTAAACAAAACACAGGAGAGAACTCCTCAAAATTGTAAGAAGAATAAAGATTTGTTACAGTATAAGTACGTTTAACCATTTATCATTTCTTTTGCTGTTGATCTTACTAGATTTAAGTGAATGCGATTTTTTAAAAATAAATCAAGAATAATAAAATGCCAGAAGTGGTGTTAATTTACTGACAGGAACAAGTACAATTACCGTAGTTAGGCCTAAGCAATACAGATATTGTATTTAAACAGGAATCGACTCCAAAAATGTGAATCATACGGTATTTTTTTTTTTATTAAAGATGGAATTCATCGACTTTCTACACTGGGCAAAGCAAAAAAGAACAAGGTACACATATAGTTAAAGTGGCAAAGAAAACAAAACAAACATATTTACACTCAGAAACGAGTGAACGCATGATACTGATGGATCTATGAAGGCAGATAGCCTATACTACATAATCCAAAGTTGTTTTCTTCGGAAAGTCGCTTTTTTTATTTTATTTATTTATTTATTTATATTTTATAGAATTGCACAAAGAAGTTGGGTATCGCGCCACGTGCTCCTATGATCAGATCTATGACTTCTAATTCCTTCAGCTGCTGATATTTGTTTTTGCAGTTGGGAGTTGTTGTACATAAATTTTATATCTTCTGGCTGCTTTTTTTAATGTTCAAACTGATGGCGAGATCGATTACGAATCCTTTTTGATTGTTCTTGAAGGTTATTAAGTCCATTCGCCAGTTGTAATGTTCATCGTTAATTGATAGACTGTTGTCTTCTTCATACGCATAAAAGTTGATCTCACAAAGTCTTTTTCATCTTGCCTTGTGGATGATACGAGTTCCTCAGTACTTCCCCTTAGATGTAAGATCCAAAAAGGAGGGATAATGTTATTTCCCCCCTGCGGCATGGCCGACAGAGGGTACCGTTCTGACATCAGCCTGCCTGGGATACCTCGGACTGCAGAAATAATTTGCCGTTCACGTTGTTAAGTTAAGTTGTTAAGTTGTGCCTTTTAATCCAAACGCAGATATAACACTTACATACCCTTTCTTCTGATGCCGCTGATGTTTGTTTTATTGGTACCTTCAGCAGAAATGTGGAAACCGTTGCGTGGTGACCTGAGGAATGAGGATCGATAGGTGATACACGAAGTCTCAAAATCAATAGAAATTTCACAGACCTATAGTAGTACACCAAAGTAACACCAGAACATGTTTCGTGATACCTAGAAACCGAAACAAGCGTTTTCCGAATGACGTCTCACTATTAAAATGTATTGCCATTTTCAACCTTACGTCTCTACAAAGTATTATCTGATGTAAATAAATCGTTAAAGTCGTTACATCGTTACATATGAAATTACGCTGGCTACGGATAAGCAGGCCCAGGTTCCATCCCCGGTACCTCCTTGGATTTTAATGAGGTAGGGAGGTCTGGAACGGGGTGAACCCAGCCTTGTGATACAAACTGAGGAGCTATTTGATTGAGAAGTAGCAGCTCCGGTCACGGAAACCATCGTTAACGGCCGTAGGTATCTGAATGCTAATCACATGTGCCCCCCCCCCAATCCTGCCATCTGCCTACGGTAGATGACGCAGCGGTCGGATGGTAGGCCAGTACCTCCAGGGAAGTAGCGCTTCGGAGTTTAAATTTAGTTATGAATATGGAAATAAAATGTTTCCTTCAAAGCGATTATAAATATTCTGGTTCAGTAGGCCTACTATATAATCCCGTAAAAATGTTTCGACTTTAGAAATGCATTTCGCAAATTAACGCGCCGACGTGAGATTTTTCGTTGTGCAAGTAAACAGTCGACCTATCTCCGTTCTGAGCCCATAAATGAAACCATATATTCAATGGAAATGTGAGCCCACATGCAATGAAATTGTACGTTTGATGAGGTAACTTGCGTTTGAGCACTTGAACTGAACTGAGATTCGGTTCACTCGATCACAAGCCTATATTTAATGAAGTAGCTTTTCTATAAATTATACGAAGACTTAACATGTCACCCCAATAAGCCATTCAGCTATTATTGAATGAGTGTAAACAGTTTTGATAGGGTTTTCTTGAATCTTGGACCAATTGTAACATACCAAAATACCAGGTAGGAAAGAAATTATAGAATAGAGCTTATGAAAAGGTAAGAAAGTATATATATTTAATGGAAATATGCACTTTTAAAGAATTAATTTCTATGAAAAATAAAATCAGGTAAACTGATAGGCTATAAGAAAGTGCCAGAATGCTTTTGTTTATTCGGTAATAATTGCAATTATGATATGCAGTAAAAAGTTATTTTTTTAATCGATTTCCGAGTTGATTAAGCAGGCCTCAAGGAAGAACAAAGGTCTAGTTTGATAAGCATATGTAAAGGAATATGTGGGTAGTGTTATTTGTCAAAGCTATCTGCATTTGCAACTTATGTGAACACTATAAAACACTATATGTTGCCATGAGAACTGATTTGCATTTGATAAATTCTTTCCAATATATTACTATAAAATAAGCACTAAATTGGGCATTACTCCTGAACCGGTCAACCGATTTGATCCATTAACAATAGGCTTCATCCCATGAACGTTATAAATGCGTATATCAAGTTTCATGAAATCCTATGAAACGTATTTAAGTTATCGCGCGTACAGACACACGGACAGAGAGACAGACAGGCGGACATAAATTTTCCCGTCCAACACACAATCTCATAATGTACATTCTGGCGCTTGATAAAAAAGATACAAAATATTACACAAAAATATCCATATAACAATAGCTTAGGCCTAATAAGAACACATTTGTTGTGGTTAATTAAATTCAAACTCGGCCTCTCAGGACAGGATCACAGATACCTTTTCTGACCACATGGATGGCCTCCCCGGATGAGTGATCAGCCCAATGCCGGGGCAACCTCCGAGACAACAGGAACACATAGGGCGAGACTTACTCTGAAGAATGCGCCGATGGGAAGAAGATGATAAATGGTCAGATGATATCCGGGGACACAGGGGCGTAGCGTTACCCGACATTCTTCTTACAAGCCGGAATCGAACAAGGACCCGCTGCGTGAAAGGAGCGAACGCGTTCCCTGCCCCACAGCTTTGGGCCAATGAATTTCAAACTGGACGCCAATAATTCGTAAAATAATATCTTCGGGATATGCAGTAAGATGAACAATAAGTTCCCTAAAATGATTATACCTATTCTGCAATCCTATTATAACATATTTATGTACCATTAGTGTTTTTTTAGTACACGCTCTCTAAAACAGCTGCTTATCGGACTGGTAACATGCCGAAAAGCTGCACTTTAAAGGACAAGTCCGCTAAAATTGCATAAAAGTGCATACAAACTGCATTCAAAATGCAATTTTAGCGGCCTTGTCCTTTAAAGTCGTCATGACAATCTATAAACAAAACCCAGACGGCATTGACCAGTCACACCAACTTTAACATGGATTTACGCATATAATTGGTCATAAAACAACAAATTTAAGCCAACACGTTTCTTTATGATAATCAGAAACTTTACCAGGATTTTTTGCAAAACACGGTAGCCCACATCATCACATGACAACAAATATAAGCCAACAACTTTTCACATTTTGGTTCACTTGAAAAACATTCCTTACCATGGACGAACAGCATTTAAATGCCGTAATATATCCCTTCTCATGCCTATTTCTGCCGTGAAGTTTTTGGTAGCAGCTCCAATTCAATGTTTCTGGCTTGGATTGAAATTTCCTCGGTATTATCATTTATATTTCCACAAGCTTTTCATAAATACTAGTTGGTATGCAATATTGTTTACAAACAAGGGACTCATATATTATGCATCTATACTACCACATTTGTTATTGCTACGTACGGTCATTGTTTTATGATCTAGATGGCCATGACAATATAACTTAAAGAAATGACTGACTGCCTTTCATTATAATTAATTATACGGTATTTTTTGTTTTATTTCATATAATTTATAGAACTTTTACTAAAAAATATTGTATGCACCACGTACGCAAAGACTTTAGCGGACTCATCCAGTATTTCAGCCTCGGCTTTCGCCTCGGCCGCTATACTAGATTCGTCCGCTAAAGCGTTATTTTGCGTACTTGATACATAAATAGCTATTCCTGTTCTTGTTAAGCTATTCCGGTTTTCCTGTATTGTTTCTTATGCCTCATTCCAAAAAGTTATTATTAAATTTCTTTCTGAATGTTCTGCCAGGGATTTGGTATACAATACAGGTTTCATTGCACAGTCTGTAATAACTTATCTGTCCACTCTGTGCTTTTTTTTTCGAAATAATCCTTGTCTTTAATTATATAATATTACATGTATTGCTATATTCGCATTTAAATAATGTAAGTAATATATAAAAAGAAGTAGAGAGTCATATACCATTTTTTGTGAACATACTGCTTAAGCGATCAGCCGACTGAATGGTTGCATGTGGGTGCAGACGAGTGTAAACCTGCATGTCACTACACGATTTTTTCGACTAAACAGTTGCAACGAGTTTGTAGCATGTCACAAACTTTTTAATCGGCCGACTGAATGATTGAATGTTGGCACACCTCTCATTACCTCCCGTGGTTTTCACTATACAATTGTTCAGTTGCGCAACTGAAAATTGCATGTGGGCGCGTAGAAGGCGTCTTATTCCTATTTCGTTTCTATAGACCTAATTCAATCTGAATAATTGATATTAATCTAAGAAAAGCAAATATCTTATTTACAGTACTTTAAAAAATTGCATACCTTAAATGTAGGCCTACATCTGCGAAAGTTTGTGTAACATGCACCGTACCATTTATTAATGGTATATTTACATATGTAAATTTTCATCATATTTATATGACAATATTGGCACAAATACTTTCTTTCTTTCTTTCTTTCTTTCCCGTAGTTTCACCTCTCCCTTTTTAGGAACAAATACTTCCTTCTTATATTTATAATATACAAATGTACATTTGTAAATGAACTAACATAGGCTACTTAAATATTTAAGCAGAACATATTAAATTGGTTCTTTGAATATAAGACAAGATATTCAAACGTATCGGGAACGGTGTTGAAGGGATATTCCTATGGTTAAGCGCTGCAAAAGATAAAATCTGCTGAAATGTGAAACCTGGATTATTCCTCCGAGCTAGACATTATAAATAGCAGTTGGGAATTTTTATTGGCCGTATCGTATTTTATTATAGTAGTTCTTAAGGTGATTTTTATCGCGGTATTATATTACTTGATCACCTAGAAATTTCCTTTATCTCACCTAATTACTCATCTCACAGTTCTTCTTATACTCATTTTTCTTCTTGTTACTTTTTCTCGTAGTTTAGCCCCTTCCGTTCTATGGATGTTTATGCGGTCTACGCTGCCTGGGTTTACAGGACCGCGATCTGTCGGGAGAGGGATTGCATTTGGATCACAGACATACATTTTTAGTGAGACAAGGACAATGGAGGACCACCCCGGATGAACTCAATGCCGGAGCCACCTCCGAGTCAACACGATCACATACAACATATTACACCAGTCACACACCCACTCATTCCGAACAAAGCGCGGATGGAATGAAGATAATAATGAGGGTGAGGGAAAAACAGGAACAACCCCTATCTAGGTGAATAGCCCAACCGGGAATCAAACCCGGACCCACTGCGCCTGCGTGAGAGGAGGGAATGCTTCCCCTCACAATTTATGTTGGCATAAAAACGTACTTCTACACAATCATGTAAATTAATTCAACTTTGAAAGAGAGGGTGATTTAAAGATTAAATAAAACCATAGTTCCACTTCGAACTATTAAACTATAAATCGGTTCATTTATAGCAATTTTAATCGTTGCCTATAAATTGAGAAGTCAACACCATTTCCGACCATATTGTTAATTTATTCAACTTTCATAGTTCTAATACTTAGAAGTTACAAAGTCTTCTGAATTTCGACTGCTACCAGTGTAGCCTGGGGTACGCCATGGCATAGTGCGCTATAAACCGGAAGGTCGCGATCCCCGATGAGGTTATAAGAATTTTCATTTGGCCTTCCGGTGGCACTATTGCCCTGGGGTCGATTAAGCCTCTAACAGAAATGAGTACCAGGAGCACTCCTGGGGGAAACGGCGGTCGCTGCGTAAGGCTTACAACCTTACCATCTTCACGTGCCGAATGTCTAAAACATGGGAATCTCATATTCCTGGAATCCTTAGGAGGTTCCACGGCCTATAAAGGGATCACTTTACTTCACATTTTAGCGCTGGACCTATGTCAACATTCATTTTATAGATATGTAAATGTGAGATAATATATACCATACATTCTGTCCAGTATCACAATTTCACTGGTAGGCGAGAGATGTGTAATTACCAGGGCCCGGATTCTAATGACCTAAAATTGTTTGAAAAATGACCTATAAAATTACCCTAAATTTGAAAGAAAATGACTTAATAATTATAAAAAAATGACCTAAAACTGATATTTTATTTATAAAAAATTATTATTGTACACACAAAGTTATAGACTAGTTTGTACATAATTGTAAAAACTGTAAATAACTGTAATTATGTGAATGCTCTTTTCTCACGGAAATTTATACTGGCACTGAGGCACTGGTGAGTCAAGATTCGGCATTTCCTTTTATGGTCTTCCGGATTATATTGTTGTTTATTGAGGGTAAACAGTAGTTTGCACTCTTAAATCAAAGGAGGTGGCAGGCTCTGGTGCCAAGTCAATCTAATAACACTAGTAATATAATACAACATGTTGGCGATTCTTTGATTCTCATTTCCGACTGAGACATGACAACACTTTAACGCCGAATTTTTCCTTCTTGCATTAAACGAACAACACTTCAAAGACAATGGGTTCAACCCAACCCATTCAAGTCTAAAGAAACCTGCCTGCTTGCTAGCTGCGACGCTCGCAACTTGCTTGCCTGGCGTTCAAGCAGGTATGGGCAAGCTAAAATAGAGATTTGTACACCTCTGTTCTGGATACATCAGAAAGAGAAAAATCACTCTGCCGCTGCCAGGGCTCGAAATCCTGGCAATCTAACCAGCAGCTAATTGTCTCGCCGTTTTAATCACAACGGATGTATTCTTCCTTTAATCGCAGTCCAGAGATAATACGAGATGAATGTATTATGTCGTTGCAAGAAACACTTGTTAATGTAATTAAAATATATTCATGTTTGGTTCGATGAGCTCCGACGACCAACTTTGGACACCAATGACGGCCAACCAACACCAGTAGTTAGATGAAGAAGCTGAATGCTTGCAGGGGTTTTATCCATGATATATAATGATACTGATTTCCATGTAGTCAGGGACTTACCCTTATTCAAAATACCTGTCTCGCCCTTGAAAGAATAAACACCCGAAGGAACACGCTCAAGACTGATTTATTAGGGTTCGATTGGACTGGATGGAATTGTCGGCCACCTCGCATTGAATATCGACATGACTAACGAAGGTGTTTCCCGAACCCATAACAACGCTGAGTTAAAGAACAAAGAGGTAATTTACCTGTGAAATAACGAGAGATGAAAGAAAGCTTAATAAATTGTTGGATCATCGTGAGTGTGTATGAAATGGGGAAGTTTTACATCTGTAATGGGAAACACCCGAAAACGACGTGGATTCTGAACCCTGAGATTGAAAGCACTATTCTCCACTTGATGAGTTGTGAAGACGGGGATAATGTTTTACACGTCTGTAAATCTACATATGTGGAAGTAGCACATTTAGCTCACATAAATGGAACTTGGAATAGAAAGGCAATTTAAACTTATCGGAAGCAAATATCGGTAAGCAATATCGGAAGCAATATATCGATATAGATACCGATTTCAATAACGGTTACTAATATCGATAACGATATTACATCGGTAAGAAAATATCGATATCCGATAATATCGGAAGTTTTTCACTAAGATAATAGGTTTGTTTCTAGAGCACTCAGAAGCCGTTAACACATAGTTTACGCAAGCGTGCATTGACAGTTTCGTATGGAAACAGGCATTGTGCGCAGCGTGAACTATGTATACAAACATACTGTATTTAATGCAGTTTGTACCCTATAGCGATTTGGGGAACGATTTGACATCAGTGCTTGCTTTTTGTTACGTCTGACGAGCAAGTGTATGCTAACTGAGATGCTCTTGGGCAGCAAAACTCAAATTGAGGCCAGAAATACTGAAAATAAGTGTAATTAAAATTGATAACCGTCAAATCAATATGTTATAGGCCTACTTAATGTTTCGGTTTTATTAATTTTAACTTGATATTGCCTAAAATGTTTATTTACCCATTATTATAAATTAATATGTTATAATAATGTATTTTTGTCCTCTCGTCCTCAATTTTACTCTTTTTACTGCATTTAGAAAATCTGTATTATCGAAGAGCAATATCGATATAACGATTTTATCGGAACTGAAATATTGATGTCAAAATATAAGATATCGAATCCAAAATATCGATATTCGTTAATATCGTTATTGATATCCTATCCCTAATCCACCCCGGCAGGGTACAAACCTTTTATAATTTTATTCATACTTCTGAACTTCCATGTTTATCGTCTTGTAGGCTATATTCCTCACGCGAACTGATAGTTTTGAAAATAATGGATAGTAGCAGTCTTCGCGAATCGAACCCACATGATTCCGTGTCCGGTGGATAGGATCTCCTGGTAGCCTATAGGATTCAGTTCTATTCTATTCTATTTTGTGCCCTTTAAGTCGGGGAGGCAGGGTGGAAACGCCCCTAAGCACCGCAGTCGCTACCGACTTATTGTGCCTACCTCCGGCATGGGATGAGTTGTGCGCCCACAGGCCGCCCCGGATCCGCAGAGCCCCCCGTGAGCCCCCACGGAACACCCCTACATCCAACAAGCCTAGTACCATGCCACGTGTGCGCCACCCCCTGCGGTACCTCCAACCGGGAGCCCCGACAGGTTCGCGACACACACCACCAACAACCTCTTGACCACAAGCAGCGGGGAGAACGGGAGAGGCCCCCAAAGGGCACTGACTGCCGAAGCAGACCCGATACCAGAAGTGGAAACGGGATGAGGATGAAAGGGGGGAAAGGTCAGATGAAGTGGAGAGTGTTGGTGGAATGAAAGGGGGAAACGGGAGAACCCCGAGAAAAACCCCCAAGGCACGGCTTCGTCCACCACGAATGACACACCCGCCGGCCCCGAGATTTGAACTGAGAACCGCTAGCATGCCAGGCTCACGCGCTACAGCATGAGCCACCGCGCAGGCTCTATAGGATTCAGTTCCTCAATACGACTTTGGTTACGCTTAGTTTCCTATTGAGGGCAAAGCTCATCCATCGTCTTGACGGTCATCTAGTAGGAAACTGAGATTTTACTTGGGCGTGGAAGGGCCGGCTATATCTTAGGCCTGGAGTTTTTTAACGCGCTGTAAATCTACGACACGGCTAATAGTTCTTCCAGAACAACTTGTGAACAAGGGTTTTACGTTCTGAAATATCCATCGACCTCGGCCAGGATTGGATTTACGGAGCACCAACAGAGCACATTTCCTGTACACCACAGAGGCCAGCAGCAGTTGTATGTGATACAGCGTAAAGTTTAAAATAGAGTTTAGGCCTAACCTTCTCTGAGTTTGGTAATGTATTTCGTGCTAAGTTGTTGTTTTTGTTGCAGAAAAAATAAATTTTCTTATTTACCGTAGTCAATGTTATACAAAAATTAGAAATGGAAGTTGATATTATATTAGATATGTCTCGTGTTTTGATTTGTGTAACTCTTATCAAACTAGTAATATATCACATTATATTCAGTAAAACCTCACTCGATTTATTTATTTCAGTAAAATTCCTTACTGTATTTTCTCGATAGAAATAATTTCATACTCTATTTGTGTAATGCACAAGACATAGTAACCTGGTATTACATAATACTGATAGCAGTGAAATACAAGTTAGGCTACTTGGTAACTCAATACAGTAAGCAACTTATCTTTAGTCGTAAAGCATCGCTAGCAATGTCGGTGAGCAAACTGGGAAGATCCTTGGGACATTAAATACCTGTCAAAATAAGTTTACAGATTCCTGTCAGCAATCAGAACGTTGGCCGCTGAATGGAGGAAATCCAAGCCTAAAACATATCTTCATGATTCCCACATCTGAATTCCATATTCCCTTCCCGAATTGGGTACAGTACTGGACCTAAAATTGAAGGCATGGACGACGTCACAGATAGAGGCGGTGGGAATTCGAATTCAAGGAAACGCGCTGAAATGAAAACATTGACGGTATCACCCTAGTATCCATGTGGTTAACTAAAGGCTAAAGCGTGGACTATATTTTCATAGTGGACTTTAGCACTCCACGCATGCGCACTGCCTACGACATGTTCAAAATTTAACAGTCGCGAAGCTTTCAGATTCCAGGCGATCTCTCTACCTACTCATTATTCTTTATAGAAGGCATAGGCCTACTTAATCAAAGCGTTAAATAAACTATTTATGGCTATTATAATAGTTGGATACCTAACTAGCTTAGGCGAAGCTAACATGACCGTGGTACCGCAACCAACTTCAGTCATGACTCATGGGTGGCTTGACAGTTATGCTCCAAATGATTTTCACGTAATTGCGATTGCATAAAATTTCTAAAGAATGCAAATAAATTCTAGCTCTTAAATTAGTAAGTTAGTAAATATGTATCATCCCGAGAGATGTAAATGTTAGCGATTTCTTCATTAGTGATGCATTAGGCGATGCAGAGGAAAACAATTAAACGTTACAAAACGCATTCCACCTGCATTCGTTTGTGTGTGGTATTTAACTGGAATTTCATAATTGGAATGTTTGCGGCAGCCACGAGCTAACATATAACACGGGCAGTGTGGTAATATAATATTATAATTACTTTGGTGCGTGGACTTTACAGCAAAACTTGGTGCTTTACAAATATAGTCCCTGCTCTGAGAAACAGTCTCTAATAGGCCTACTATTAACAATCAAATGAAGACATATAACACTTAAAAAAATATGTAGTCCACATTAGGCCCTACTTAAAAATCGGGCAGAAAGTTTATTTTGTTGTTCCAGCTTCTAGATCTGAATTTCTTTCAACAGAATTCCTGCTTAAAGCTCTGGCATGAACAGGTATTCTTTTTCTTTATATTTCTAAGTACACTGATCCTTATACTTCCCGAAGCTTCAGATGCCTAGACCCTTCAGTTGCGTGAGGTAATCGTTAGTGATCGCAATGAAAGTAGTAAAGTTATTATTTGTTAACTTATTCTTTTGGAATGATGTTTCTTTCTTTCTTTCTTTCTCGTAGTTTTACCTCTCCCTTTTAGGATTTAAGCGACCCAAGCCCGGGCCTTACAGGGCCGCGACCTGTCGGGAGAGGGATTATCTTTGGATCACATACATACCTTTTTGGCCAGACAAGGACATGGAGGGCCTCCCTGGATGAGTGATCAGCCCAATGCCGGGGCCACCTCCGAGACAACACGAACACATAGAACTGTACACACCATTCACACACACACTCACTCAGAACAAGGCGAGGATGGGATGAAGATGATAATGACGGCCAGATGATATCCGGGACCACAAGGGCCTAAAGTTACCCGACATTTATCTCAAAGGTGAGGGAAAACCCCGGAAAAAACCTCACCTAGGTAACTTGTCCCGACCAGGAATCGAACCCTGAGCCACAGCGGTGGACTGGAATGAAGTTTAAGAGTAGAAATTGATTATAATAAGCAGTAATTAGAAAATTACGTACGTAATAATGGGATGCCATAATTGTTTTAACCTTTATACCTTTGAAAATCGTGTTGTTTATAAATACATTGCGACAAATTCACCGACAGTGTCTAGGCGCCCCCCCCCCGGAACAAATCTACTGCGAATAACTCTGTATCGTACCCGTGGTCGCTTGCGACACAATGGGACTATCAATACCATGCTTTTCGAAAATCACACACTCAGATAGAAATGCTGGAACACAGGAAACCTGGCCTGTAGTAAGCGGCATACTGGTTTTTATTACCATCTTTCTTGAACACACATTCAGAGGAACAAATGCATAATTATCTTCACTTCATTCTTGGTAGGAGATGGAATCACCTCCGATACTGATACCAGATTCTACGAGGGTAAGTCGATAAGCATCCGCACTCACTTTTTTTTTTCATTTATTGAAACAACAATTCTTAACTTTCAATTACCTCATTTTTCAACATAGTTCCCTAGCTTCTAAATGCACTTGATCCATCGTTGCGTAAGCTTCCTGGTGCCCTAGAAAAGTTATTCGGCTAAGTATGCACCGCTTCCTTCAGTTCTTTATCTGTGGTGAATCGACAAGTGGGCCAAAAAGATGGAAATCTGACGGGCCGAGATCGGGAATGTAGCTTTAACACCTCAAAACCCAGTTTGAGCAGTGTGGGTGTCAGTACGCGGACGCGCATTGTCATGCAAAACTTTTCAACCCATTCGTATACGCTTCGCCGTGGTAAAACAATGCTCCCGTACTGTGCGGTAAGTCTTCGAAGATTTTCGGCTCCTGGTACACTTTCAGACGAAAAAACAGATCACTTCACGCTGTTCTTCTTTGGTGCAAACGCTGAGCGGTGCAGTCATGCTTAATGTGCAACAGCGCAACACTCAGTCGAGTCATAACGGTCGAAAATTTTACAAGCAGAGTTAAATGAACAACATGTCGATCTGCGCGAGAAAAAAGCGGTACACAAAAAATGCGGACACTTATTTACTTACTTACCTACCTATTTACTTATAGAGCCATGTTTCATAGAACTTTTACACTGATATTATTAACAAATACATAATAATAGTTAATATTCTTAGTTTCCTGTTTCATAAGAGTATTAGTTAATTTTATTAGTTATGAGTTCCAGGTCCTAATTATTAGTAAGCGTTACTACTATTATTAATAAACCGTTTCATAGACTGAAAAGGTGATACAATTTACTCATAGTTTAGGTGTTTTTCTATGAGTGTATGTGGACTAATCAGTTATTCTCAAGTACACGTTATACAGATTTCGTGAACTTAAAATTTTTAAAAACTAATCCCTCTGTTCAATGACGATTAAGAAAATGTCTACATTGCTATCAAAGGAATTTTAGTCAAATAAGATTTTAGATTTTGAGGTTAGATTTTAATAGGCCTCCGTAAGCCTATCTCTATCTTGAAATAGAGCTTGATAGGTTTATTGATTTCTCAGAGCTAGTTACTGTGTTCCAATCCACAACAAAAAGCAGATAGAAAAGAAACATTCAATCTGAAGGCAATAAATAAAAATAGATGCCATTAAATATATGAATAGCCTAATGAGAATTATTACATTTCTGAAAGTATATGTTGACCGTGCTGCTTTGAAGTTGTACAGAAAATAAGAATAAGAAGAAACAAAACAGAAATAATAATCCAGACTTAACCTACAAATCTGTCAGCTGACTAATGAACTAATACTATTAGTGAACAGATTTTATGAGTAGTATAAAACAAGATTCTTTTTCTTCTTCTTCTTCTTCTTCATCTTATTATTATTATTATTATTATTATTATTATTATTATTATTATTATTATTATTGTGATGTAGGATGGCATCCTGTTTATTTCCCCTTTATTCCTCAGATGAGTCATGAGTCTTTCCATCTCGTAACAGGTCTTCCTCTTAATCTTTTTCCGTCTGGTCTGCTTTCTTGAGCCTTTTTTGCTAGGCGATTGTTTTCCATTCTATCAACGTGTTCATTCCAAAATTTTCTTCTGTCATTGGTAAATTTAGTTATGTCCTGAATTTGGCATTTGTCCCTAATTTCTGTATTGTGTATTTTATCTAATAAAGTTTTTCCCTGAATTGTTCTTAGCACCTTCATTTCACATGTGCTTAATATCTGTTTAGTTTTGTTTGTGTCTGCTCTCGTTTCTGCTGCAGATTGGTCTTATTTTGCTTTATAAATGCGCACTTTACTGTCTATCGCCATGTACTTGTTTCTCCGAATTATGTCTTTCATACAACCTGATATCTGCATTGCTCGGTCGGCTTGTTTCTTTACTTCATGAATTAGATTTCTAGTGTTTGTCATCAGAGTTCCTAGGTAGTTAAATTCTGAAACTTGTTCAATTATTTTTGTTTCCACTTCTAATTTGCATCTTAATGGTTCTCTCGATACTGTTAGGCATTTAGTTTTTCGTGTATTTATTTCCATATTGTATTTTTTTTTGCTGTTGTATTGAAACGATGTAATAGCCTTTGCAATCCATCTTTGGTTTCAGATATGAGTACGGCATCATCTGCATAGCATATTATATGAAATATTGTGTTTCCCATTTTATAACCCCAATGTTTCGGCAAATTCTCGATTATTTTGTCCATTATAAGATTGAATAGGAATGGGCTTAAAGAGTCACCCTGTCTAACAAGATTATGTTAACTAATAAATATTATTATGAGTTCTAATACTATTAACTCATATTTGTAATAAGTTCTCTAAAAAAAGGGCTCTGTTGATAAGTAAGGATGGAAGTTAGCACCCTGAACGTCTAAAGTCAACTGAACCTGTACTATAGAAAAATCGTTGTTTACAATAACCGAGTCTAAAGAGGTCTTTACATTAATCTTAAGAAAGCCTGCTCGTTATAGGTACTGAATAAAGCAAGTAGGCCTATAAAACATTCCAATCAGAGCGCAATAATATCCTGTACATCTCTTTCCTGTGATTGTTCTTTATGTCCATGGCTACATGAGTACAGTATTTTTCAAATTAGAAGAGAATTCCTTCACCGCCAATCACGTGTACGAGCTAATGTAGTGCCGCTATCAGTAAGAGTCTTCCCTCCGTCTCGCCGTCTCTGATTGGACCGCGCATCTAAGCAGGAGACGGACGAAACGGCTTGTCATCTGCAAAACACTTGTAGTCAAGTAATCATTTAAAACCCTGTATACCGCATAACCTGCATCTTCCTCTGTACAGTGTTTTTCATTTAAACTTCTAGTCTTCGAGGTTAGGTTTCTATTCGATCAACGTCTTTTGGAATGATGATTTCCGAATTATTTTTAGCTGTTTCTGGAAAATCCAAGCACACAAAGCGTGCGACAGATTTGTTGAATACTACATTAATGAACTGTAAATTTCACCAATAAAATCATCTGTAATTCTATAGTACATCAAACACCCGTATAGCAATATTTGTGGGACCTGGCAGATTGTATCGTTATATATACGGGGGTTATTATTATATTGAGGAGCTGTTATTTACCTCATATTAAGAAGACTACAAACAGAATACTTTATAATCTATGGGATAATTCAAGGAACAGACGTATAAAGAAAAAATAATTGTTCGCAAATCCAATCCTTAAAGACCGTAAATGCGAGAAATTCCGAACTTGTAGAGGGTGGGGAGAGGGAAGAGAAAGCAAATTTGCTATATAGCTAAGGCAAAACTAAAACCATTTGCTCGGTATGGTGTTTAACTGCACATGTGCATATTGACTCACTGTAGATGTTTCTGCACAGCCCAGGGCTGCCGCACATTGGGCGTTTTGTGGTCGTGTCAACCACAAACGCCGCCACAAACGCCGCCGCCGGTGGTCACCACTAGAAGCTTACACGACCACGAGTGGTCGCCACTTCTACCCAGAACGGCTTTCTCTGTAACAGTTCTGGATTAAAACATTTAAATCCACTCGAACATTTAAAATTAATACTTCATAACTCTGACTGTGAAGACCTTACGGTTTCTGAATGCCCTTCTCTTAAATTAGGCCTATCTGCAGAATTAAAATTTTTGGGGATTATTACTGATCAACATTTGAAATGGGATAAACACATTTCATATATGTAATAAAACACAAAAAGCAAAATATCAATTTGAAAATCTCCGTAACTGTATGGCCATATTTTATTTAGGCCTAGTCGAATCCATTACTCAGTATGACATTGGGGGATATGCATAAAAGAGAGTATGAAGTTTATACTATCAGATTTCAAGTATCTACTTGCAGTCGTATGCATAAAAATGCAGCGGACCCCCCACCCACTGCGATCACGTGACAATACGCTCTTTGTACTTAGTCGCATAGCACCTGCTTCAATTCCGCATGCTTAAAGATCGAGCGGGTTCAGCATATGCTAGGAAATTTGTGAGCTACCAAATTCGACACTCACTACTTTCTACTCGGGTGATTCGCACGGAATATATGGACATTCCAGAAAGAAGGAAAACTACAAATAATGTAGGGACAGCCCCCTGGCATTGTAGATGAGCCGGAAACAACCCCTGCGGCTTTTCCTTATGAAAATATGCGAAAATAAAATATGTGAATTTTTATTTTTAATTCTCTGTATAGACCCCAAAATTTGATGTCATGTTTTGAGGCCCCCTGAATACGAAAATATTATTTTCAAAAAGATGTTGTCTGCATAGCTCGAGAACGAAAAATCATATAAAAACTCAATTTGTAATTGAGCTTAGATATCTTCGGGATGTGACACGAAGATTGGTTACTTTACACAAAGAAAAGTTCGGTTTTCGCAACATTCTCGAAAACGGGTGAAACGATTTTGTTTAAATTTTGTATTTGAGGTGCTTATGCTAAGAGCTAAACTTGTATTTGAAATATATATATATATTTTTTTTTTTCAAAAATTCTCTGACGGGTAGTTACAAGGTAGGCATCGTTCATAGAAACTCAATTTTACCTGGTGAACGATAAAGCTTTGCATCAATCTAATACAACTGAATACCTATTCTCTGCAACACGGCCTCTTATTCTATATCAGAATTTGGTTACACAAATCAAATTCTATATCAGAATTAGGTTACACAAAAGTATGCGAGTGCATTTATTCAGATTGTATTTGTATTGTGTATCCTTCAGGGATGCGACACGAGGTAGGCCTACGGCAATGACTTTCTTTTCATTTTTACAAGCACTTTATTTGAAGAAAATTTCATTTTAATTAATTTTCTCGAAATAGGTTTAACGATTTTATAGGCTTATTTGTAGGCCTACTATAATATATTAGGCCTATACATAAGTGCCATAACTTTTATTTGAAAAACTTCCCCAAAATAAATTCTCTGAAGGCTAGTTATAAGCCATTCATTTTATACATAGACTTGGATTTTTTGGTCTTGCCTGGCGAATAATGCGACTTGGAAACGAGGCTGATGCAAGTGAATGCGCACTACTGCAATTCATCCGTGTACTTTACACTGGAATAGGCTATGTTAAGGGTAGAGGGAGTTATATGAATATTTCATATCACATTTAAAAAATACTAATTATATTTAATGTTGTAATTATGTTATAGTGAATTTTCGTTAAACTAATTTAATCCTAAAATATTATGGGAAAAAAATTGTCATTTATTATATTACTTCATTTCAAGTTTCATGAGAATTGTGAATACTTGTATTTTTCGGTTGTGATTATTATTGTAAACTTCTAAAAACTAATTCTTGCATATTACGAAAATAATTATTTCGTTTATATTGTAGGCCTCTCTATAAAGTCCATTGTTTGTTAAAACTTCAAAGAGACTTGATAGAATCAATTATTTCCTCTTCCTTAAAACGCCGACGTGGCTGTGATATAAATGCCCTGCTCTATGAACACCCTTCTTTGTTTTCTCAGCTTTGTTTATGCAGGTACATGTTCCGCATGTGGTTGCCGAAGAATGTACTTTCTGCTCTGAGTAGGTAGTATTCTGTCGCAACGATTTCTTATGCATATGACTTGTGAGTGACTACACTTCTCAGCAAGAAGTTGCTCTTACTTTATGCTTACTTTTTTGCATATCCCCCATTGTTGCATGTGGTAGCATTTCTAAAACCTTTCCTACTCCATTAACTTGGTTACAAGAACGTACAATCAAAATTTACTTTAAAAAGCGGCTGGACTAACCAATTGAACAAATATATTCAGAGTTTAATGTATTTAACATTAACCAAATTTATAGATACCATAAAAATAAGACAAAATTCTAGCTGTTCCACATGAACACTGCACAGGACGAAATAAAACTAGTAATTTAGTAGAACCAAAATGTTTCACTTCTGCTGGTCTGTCACATAACTCTATTTTCGGTCCTCGTGTGTATAATTCTAAAATCACATTACATCCAGGTGTAATCTAATGTAGTTATGGAGTCTATAAATCTAAAATTTAAAAAATACAAACTTTAATTTTCCTATATGTTAAATATTCTCTTTGTGGTACTACCATCATGTTAATCATAATTATTATTACTTAGACTATATCACTTGAATGATCCCATGGTTCTCAGCCTTTTCCATTCTCTTCTATTACCTTTTTATTATATTTTGTCTACTTCTTAGTTTTAAGTTAAGTTTAGTTCAACATCACACTTCTACTATAAGACATAGGCCTGTATAATCGTAACAATGGAACTGCCCCCGAGCACCAGCTCCTGCACTTTCGATGTTTCAGGACCAACATATGTATTATTTAAATATTTATGTAATTATAATTTTGAAATGTGTTAAGCAAGACTTTGTAAATTTTTATTTACATGATGTTTTATTTAGTTAATGAATTTATTGTAAATAATATAGATTGAATTATTTTTACTCCATGTTAATAACAATTAATGTAATATATTAAGCCTATATGAATTGTATAGAGAAATAATGAATATATTAGTGTATTTGGCATTGTCTAAATGTGCTAATCTCTGGAGGAAACATTGAATAAGTAAATAAATAAATAAGTCCATAACAAAAACAAAATAAAGAACATAATTGTTAACAATGTTCATAGCAGCATAACAAACTATAAAGACAATAGACCTATAATAAATATAAAAAAAAAAACATGTTTAAAGTAGAATACCAAACGAAGTAACATAGGACTTGTTACTTAGTTCTTTACTTCATTTTTACTTTCCATCATTTTGTATTTTCTTGTTACTTAGTTTACCTTTCGTGCTGTTTCTGTTTCTTCAATTATTTCAGACGATCCAGTAGAAAAATACAAACCACTACTTTCAGGCAAAAGAAAATCATTTTCACTCCGTCCATTCAGATTTTCTGTATTCATTTTAAATTTCACAGATCCATGTATCCCAGTACTTTATTAGAAAAAAAGATTGATTTTATTGTAAATTAAATATAATGCCCTCTCTTTTATTAAATTGCTCTCAACACATTACTTCCAAAAAGCTAATTATCAGTAATGAGGGATAACTTATTAGTTTTTAAATATTTTAGGTCATGAATGTATTTTTTTATTTTTCACATTTTCTATTTACTATTTTTTTATGCCTTGCCCTAGTCATTAGGGCACGCAATAGATTAGGAACCCAAGTTCTTCAGGAGGGAGCTCTATGCCAGTGTAGAACGCCAGAGGGGGATTAGACGCGACCACTAACGCCCAATGTGCGCCTAGACTCGACGTTTTGCAGCGGCCATAAGCAGCGAGAAGAGTTTCTCCCCCAGCTTGTGGCTGACGTTGGCGTTAGCAGTGGTCCAGTGTGCGGCTGCTCCATTTAAACTCCATGTAAAAGCCTTCCCGCTGCTTGTGGTCGCCACCGGTGGCGACCACAAAACGCTCAATGTGCGGCAGGGATGATTTTACCCTAAATATCCGCCACCTACTCAACCAATCTCTTTTGGAATCCCTAATGAATGTAGGCCTCACAGTTATCAGGCCGCTAAAAAACTAATATTGGTAGCTGGAATGGACATTGATAGCAGCTCCCGTTCATAGGGCACTACTGGTTTGTAATAGTATAATTGAACATGAAAGTATTGTTAAAAAAGTTTTTATGTTTATTTATTTTTTTTTATTTATTTAAAATAGATTCAGTGTTGTATTGAGTAAAATTTAACATTATTATAATAGGAAATTTTCCAGGACCAATAAAAAGTATTGCTAAATTCGGGATTCTCGTTACATCGATCTTCGTTATACAAGGTTTGACTGTATATGATTCAGAATAATTTGCTATAAATGGTCGATGGGATAACTCCATTCTCTAAAACGCTAGTTTTTGCTAGAGACCACATTAACAATACTTTTGAGGTATCCCTTAAGGTCAGACCACCCGATTGAACAGCATTAACCTATACGACATCAATGAATCGAAACGATGACTAGCATAAAGATGACAAATTTGATAGCATCAATCCTACTTAATGGAAGGGTCTTCTTTCAGAAACCGCTGGTGCCTTTACTTCGTTCTCTTCTGCACCAGCAGGGGTTACACTGTAATAAGTCTTTTAGAATAGTTATAAGTTAGTAATAGTCAGTCTTAGAATAGTTATCATGGCTTTTTAGCGGTCCACATTCAGGAAAATTTTGTTTAAGGAGTTGAAGAGAGTTATTTTTTTTTTTACATTTCCTGCTTTCAAATTTAAACTATGGTTAAGAATCTCAAAGCTACATACCATTTTAGGAAGCAAAAGAACCTTATTTCCTTTGAACACGTATTATTACTGATAGCGAAATGAGGGTTAGGTAGACTCTACAGCTGCTTAGGACGAAGCATTGTGTTCGTCCACGAAATTGGAAGTTCAGTTTTTAACATAAATACACGTTTTGAGGCCCCTTAACTCCAGTATACTATATTCAGAAACGTGTATGTTTGTGTATAGCATGAAAATAAAATTTTGTGTTTGGGTTAGGTTACTTCTGGGGATGTCACACGAAAATTGGCGGCGACTTTTCCTTACCTTTAATGCCACCGTACGCGAAGAAAATTTAGTTTTTCGTAATTTTCTCGAAATCGGCTCTTACGATTTTGAGTACATTTTGTACATGAGATGTTTGTACTAAGAACTAAATCTTTTATTTGAAATATTTTATTCGCAAAAATTTTCTTAATGGTAATTTTGAGTCACCCATTGTTTGTATAAACTCAGTTTTTTCTGGTGAAGAATAAAGCTTTGCAACAGGTTGTAGCAACTGAAACGAGCCTCTTTGCAATACGGCCTCTTATTCTATATTAGAATGTGAATTGAGAAAGGTTTATTGTCCGTGCTTAGTTTGAAGAAAGTTATGTGAGTGCATTAATCAGAATTTATTCTGGTTAGGAATCTTTGGGGGTTGTGGTGCAATACATGTAACGATTTCTCTTCATTTTTACAACCAATTTACATGAAGAGAATGTCATACACGTATAATATATTATACTGAGAGGCAAAACTTTTATTTGTACAGAGGAAGTTAGGCCTACGTGTTTCACATCACACTTCTTTATTCTTTTCATTATTAAAAAGTCTCCATTTCACAGATTGTTGCAATAAATGATCTGGAAAAATGAACCGTACAATGTAGGCCTACTCGAAATTTGCGTTTAAACATTTAAGAGTGCTGGTTATAACAAAAAAGTGCGTAAAGATTCTCTCCCTAAATGTAATGCACTGAGTGTTGACAGATAACCATAATAATTGGAGAAATTTCCGAATTTGGAAATTGCTTCCTAATGTCCTCGTCAACTGTTGCTTAGCCAATATTGTTAAGCTAAGCTGTTTATGTTTAGGCCTATGTTAAGTAAAGGCTGTTTATGGTCGTGCATACCAGAAGTTGTAACCTTGTATGTTATAAAGGAAGACAGAGTATGCCGTGCGAGACTAATTTATTTGGGTTTTATTGAATTTGTCTTGATGATTACTTTTAACAGAAAAAGCTTTCTCTAAATTTATTATTAAAATTCTGTACGTATTGCGACATTTTTAATGATTTTATGTTGCGTGGTACGTTGGCTTTATGAATAAATATCCAGGCTTATTATTGTTTATCTGATATTGTGAATAAGTTCGGGGTTTTGGGGTTAACACCTATTATTTTCTTTTCCATATTTTCTACTGACCTATGATTTATAACTTTCATACAATTTAATCAAGATTCTCTGATATTTTGTGTTTGGGTACAAGCTACCGGAACAAGCTAGTTACTTATAAAATAATATAATTAAGAATAAAATTATGTACCGGTAATTCATTAAATTTATGTGAAAACGATGTGAGTGTTAATAAATGTAATGTTATAATTATTATTCAG
Source organism: Ectobius pallidus (assembly GCA_964059195.1). NCBI lineage: Eukaryota > Metazoa > Arthropoda > Insecta > Blattodea > Ectobiidae > Ectobius > Ectobius pallidus. The sequence goes on along the minus strand of CAXKWD010000007.1, from coordinate 34,254,478 downwards.
TTAAATAAATTATTTAAATAAAACTTCTAGCAGTAAAACTTTGGACAAATACTTATTTATAATAATGTTGCACAATATATTTTATTGTAATAATTATTTTGACTTCTGTCCCTACAACTTATTGAAAACGTGAGCAACAGTTATTTTTTTATGTAAATAAGAATCCTATGGAAATCCTTTTGTATGTATGCTGAAATTTCAAAACATTGTAGAACCACTCGTTATTTAAAAATTAATTTAATATCCAACAACTTTGAAAGATACTGTACATCATTTCTATCATCTGTGTAAAACACGTAAATATGAAAATTTCAATCGATGGTGCTGATAATTCTAGAAGTTATGAAGAAAATATAATTTAAAAATTGATTACTGAGTGTAAACAAAATATGTATCATGCATATAAAACACACATACACGTTTGCTTACAAACATAATGGTACCTACATGTTATTGAATTTATTTTCATAAAAATTAATGTATTACATTAATGGGTAGCAATTATTTCGATCAAATTTCGATCAAATTTCGAGCGTAAATTTCGATTTACACTGATTGCATCTCAAACATATGTAGGGGATAGTTAAGTTCCACATCTGTTTTGCTCAACCTTAGTTATCGGTATAGATTATATCCATATTATTATTATTATTCCCATCGCACATTTCATATTAATTTTTATAATCCCAGATTCTTTGAGCTCTGAATAAATTAATTATCATAGAAATATCTATAATATAATTACGCTAGCTCCATCTTTGAATTTACTTGTGTTTGGGCCAGTACTACAAGAAGGACTTGGCACAGTGATTCCTAAACGCCTTGTTACAATGAAAGGAGTGCTGAGATTGCGGAGTGGAAACTCATTGAGTGAAATGGGTCCCCAGGGCCCGCCCGAAAGTGCGTCACGTTATTTGGGGGCAACCGCTGAACCAGAAGGTGACTGGTCAACTCAGCATCACATTCTCACATCCTCACATCAACACCAGAAATAAAACTGCTGAGACCGTGGCTTGTTAGAACCTAGTCATTTGCTCGCGAGTTATTGAGGATTATGGCCTCATTCTATGGTTGCCATGGCGCCATGCAATGCTATCCAAGCAGAATATAAACGTTCCACTCATTATCACTACTAGAAGTCACACAGGCCATCCGCAGAAACTCTGAATATAAATTAAGTTATTTCATAGGTTTTCTTTCCCAGTTATTAATACGATCTGCCTTTTAAGAATGTGACTACAGTGCACGCCGCTTATTGTGATCACTTTGGGATGTAGTTAATCTGATAGTATTAACCGATTGATAACAGTAGCCGAAGGAATTAAATGAAGGTTATTCATTCATATACAGGGTGTTTCAAAAATACTTTTACAAACCTCGGGCATGGGTTCTTTACACCAAAAGAAGGAAAAAAGTTCATATGAACATTTGTCTCAAAATCCTTGTTTTCTCGTTGGGAACTATTCAACATATTGGTACACTCATAACACGTCAACACACAAGACTCATAACAAATGCTCGGAAGTCCTGCATGCATGTCTAGGAGCAAGAGGAGGACATTTCGAGCTTTTGTTATGAGTTTTGTTTGTTGGCGTGTTATGAGTGTACCAATGTGTTTAACAGTTCTCAACGAGAAAACAAGGATTATGGGACATAATATGTTCATATGAACTTTTTCCTTCTTTTTGGTGTAAGGAACCCATGCCCGAAGTTTGCAAAAGTATTTTTGAAACACCTTGTATAAGATAATACACTACAAAACAGAATTAAAAGCTATATATTGATAAAACAATAGGTAACTGTGAACCATTGAACCACCCATAGGTTAATACAGAAATAGACTGCAAGCAAGTATTTTTTCAACCAGTAACAAAGTTTTTAATTGTATTTACTTTCCATTAGGAGTCCGTTAACCAATACTCCATACTCAGTTACGAGTGTTTTTGGAAGTCCATACTGATCTGTGGTGAACAACGCGTAGCAAAACATCTAACGCCTGTCTGTTCAAGTATTTTCATTTTACACTAGCATTCACTGCACGTCATCAATCAAAAGCTTCAGCATGTTTTAATGCAAACATGCGAAACGTGTTTTATTGCTTAAAAGAGAAAGTTAGATATTGCCACCCCCTCGAACTGGTCATCTTGTGAGTTGGGAACAGTATTGCTATCTCCAGTACAACACAATACAGTTGAGTTAGAAACCCTTAAAACCGAAATTTTCATGACTTACAGTACATGGAAATAAAACCGCAAAAAGGAAAATGTGATAACATAAACCGAATCTTTGATCACAATAAACAGCATTTTTTAAAAATATATCAGTATTAATCCATACGGGACTTCATAAAAGTGATAACTTTACCCGACTGATAACATTATCCGCGATTACATTAAGCGGAAATCACTGTATTGTACTTTATAAGTTATTGATAATAGAAGTCTTCAGCTGGTGATAATGAAGGATAAAATATTTCTGATAATTAGGTAGCTGGTGAGCATGTGAAGTAAATGCTAATATAGCATCAAGAGCAGGCTGAATAGGATGATGATGTTGATGATGATGATGATCATCATAGTGATGGTAATTTGTGATATATTCGGAAATATATCGGACCCAGAGGTTCCATTTCCAGATTTCTGCCAACTCCTTGAAATACTCTAAACATAATTTTTATAAAATTCAATAATTTTTATTGCTCCGAAGAAGCTATTGAATATTATGTATTATTCACAATAAGATCAATTTGAAAATGCATATAATCGTTTATAGAACCATTGAAATTGCTGAAATCTTAAGATTAATCTAATACATTTCATTAAATTGTAATGTTCGAATCTGTAGTAAAAACACTATTAACATAGAACAAGAGACAATTAGAAGAAAATACGATATTATTCAGTTAATATTACCAACTATGTGATTTTTATCGTAGTTGGTCATTTTATCTTAGACTCAAACCATTTTAGTTGGTAGTTTTATCCTAGATTCAGACCACATACCCACACACACACACATACACATAGGCTACACACAGATGCAAGCGTTTTTAATTATCAGTTTTGAAGATCTTTTTGAATTCTTAACTGTAGCACTAATTGAGTCACATAAATATAGGCTATGTCTATTTCATGGACTCCGGAATACAGTTATCGATTTCTTTTTTTGACGGAAGGAGATCTAAAGGTTTTACATGTTGTCAATCCCATGAATCCTCCGATACTTTTACATACCTCATATTAGAATTCATTGGTACCAATGTAATGGACAGTGGCGCCGACTCCGTGGGGCCTGAGGGGGCCCGAGCCCCCACAAAAATTCGTTTGGGGGGGCTCCGCCCCCCAATTTAAGAAAATTATTAGTTATATTATGCTTTGTAATATCACAAAATTATGTTGGTATTTTTTATTTTCCTTGTTTGACGATAGTTACCTTTTAAAATACATTCAGTAATGAGTTAAAACAAATAATTATTACGGTAGTAAGCAGGTTAACTGAAAACGAGTGGTGTGAATCATGATAGTGTTACGGTGCTGCGGGCACACTTAGAATTTGTCCCGGTGCGCGAACCTTCGTGTAAGGTCTGGCGGGCCAGCGCTGCGGCCGCGGCGACATCAAAAGGACTGGAGCAGAAGTGCCTGGAACCCTCCACCTCGCGTCGCCTTGACGCTTCGAGACATTACGACGCCGTGGCTATATAAAGCCCACCCTGCTGGAGCAGTCATTCAGTGTGGATAGTTTCGTTCAGTGCATGCTGCAGACGTGTTTAGTGTTCCGACTTTAGTGTTTAGTGGACTCTTTTATATGACTATATTTTATTCGTTTACTTTAGTATCTTAGTGTATTGTGAATTAAGTTTGCAATGGATAAATTTGTTACCAAAAAGGTGCGCTTGGAAGTTGATGATACTGCAAGTCAACCTCCGACAATAATTGTGTCGTCAATTGCTTCGTCGTCTTCAGGCGAGAACTGTTCACAGCCAAAACCTGGACAATCCGGTAAGGGAAGATCATTTCAGAAGTCTTGGTTGATCAAATATACATGGCTAGAATATGAAGCATCTACCGAAAAAGTTTTTGCAAAACCTGCAAAGAGGCAGATCCTAAAAATCTATTACAATTTTCTTCAAAAAAAGAAGATGCATTTATTTCCGTAGAGTTTTCTAACTGGAAAAAGGCTTTGGAAAAATTCCGTCTTCATGAAAATACGTTTACGCATAAAGAAGGTGTTCTGAAACTAAATGCCATCACTAACCGAAGTGTGGCCTCCCAATTGAATGAACAGTTAGATAGTGATATGAAGAAAGGCCGTTTAGCTCTTGAGACAATTTTTACTACCGTGCAATTTCTATGCCGACAAGGCCTAGCAATTAGAGGGCACGAAGATGTAAACTCAAATTTTTTTCAATTGTTGGAACTCCGAAAGAATGACGTACCTGAGTTAAAAGATTGGTTAGGGCGTTCGGGGTATAAGTGGACGTCCCACGATATTCAAAACGAGATCATTGATCTACTAGGAAAGTCTGTGTTGAGAAAAGTATTGGCTTCAATCAAGAAGACTGAACATTTTTCTATTATGGTTGACGAAACAAGTGATTCTTCGATTCACGAACAAGTGTCATTTTGTATTCGTACTGTCAATGATTCCTTAATTATCAACGAAGACTTTATTGGCTTATACGAGACCCCCAACACTGAATCACAAACTCTGTTTAGTATTTTAAAAGACGTATTTGCTCGTCTTGATTTGTCAATGGATAACTTAAGAGGACAGTGCTATGATGGTGCCTCGAATATGAGAGGTAAGTTCAAAGGACTAAAAAAGTTAGTTTTGGATATACAACCAAAAGCACGTTATGTGCACTGCACTGCTCACAGTTTAAACTTGACAGTTGTAGACAGTCTCCGCCATCTTACGTCTATGAGGGATATTATGGCCTTAGCCAAGGACTTAATAAACACCGTAAGGGAATCCAACAAAAGGATGGGACTTTTCAGAAGCATACGCTGTGAGAGCACCAACGACCAAGCTGGTCTACGACCCCTTTGCCAAACTCGATGGACTATGCGAGCTTCTAGTATCTTGAGAATATTGAAAAACTTTGAAGAACTTCTAGAATTTTTTGAAACATTTTCTGCAGAGGACAAAACAGAGGCAGGTTACAAATGTGCAGGCTACCTTGAGTCAATGTTACAATTCAAAACTTATTTCTTTTTACGTCTTTATTGCCATGCAATGAACCCAGTAGAGGATGTCAATGAAAAAATTCAATGCCCTCATCTAAGTGTTGCTGATCTATAAAAAATATATGAGGGTCTCCGCTATCTTACGTCTATGAGGGATATTATGGCCTTAGCCAAGGACTTAATAAACACCGTAAGGGAATCCAACAAAAGGATGGGACTTTTCAGAAGCATACGCTGTGAGAGCACCAACGACCAAGCTGGTCTACGACCCCTTTGCCCGACTCGATGGACTATGCGAGCTTCTAGTATCTTGAGAATATTGAAAAACTTTGAAGAACTTCTAGAGTTTTTTGAAACATTTTCTGCAGAGGACAAAACAGAGGCAGGTTACAAATGTGCAGGCTACCTTGAGTCAATGTTACAATTCAAAACTTATTTCTTTTTACGTCTTTATTGCCATGCAATGAACCCAGTAGAGGATGTCAATGAAAAAATTCAATGCCCTCATCTAAGTGTTGCTGATCTGGAAAAAATATATGAGGGCTTGATTTGTATATTGAATGGAAGGCGTGATAGTTTTGAACACTTTTGGGAATTGTGTTTAAAAGAAAAACCTTCACAATTTGATGATCCTTCGCTTCCTCGGAATCGACGTATACCAAAGAAGTATGAAAACAACGAAGCCAGCTCACCGCACACTTTCAAAACCCCAAAGGAATACTACAAAGCTATTTACATTGAAGTTTGTGAAACGGTGCAATCTTGCATTACTGAGCGGTTTGCATCAACTGGACTCACACAGGTCATTGCAGTTGAACAAGAGTGCTTGCTTTTAGTAAACAGAGGTGAAACAAATTTTGAAAAATCAACTGAGTTTTTCAAAAATGACCTAGACATTGAGAGACTGCGCTTACACTTGAATATGTTATCCGATATCGCTAATAAAAAACAACTGGTCTTAAAAAACATGCGTGATGTGAGAAAGTACATTACACAAGAGCCTGCAGTTGGAGAAATGTTATGTGAAGTAGTGAAGTGCATTAAGCTTCTCCAAGTAGTTCCAATCACGACAGCAACAGCAGAACGGTCATTTAGCGCCCTTAGACGTCTGAAGTCATATCTCCGATCAACAATGGGACAGAAGCGATTGAACAACTTGGCTGTTCTTCAAGCCCACCGAGATGTTTTGGATGAATTGGATATCCGACCAGTCATCAACGACTTCATATTCAGTAATCCAGTCAGACGGTCGACATTTGCACCTTTCTAAAGACACTCTAGCCCTAATAATGGTATTTAGAGCAATATTAAAAATCTTTATAAAATAGAGAATTAAATACATACAGAATGTTAAATTTTCAGTTTTGAAATATTAGTACTAGTTTAGTACTGTATTTCTATATTACTATAGTACTGTATTAGTTATTTTCAAATACTTAAATATTTTTAGGGTGTAAGACCCAATTAAAGCCCGTTATTTACATACTTTTTGACTGAAAGTATTAGGCATACTGTATTAACTTTATTAACTGTATTAAAGCATTAACTTTGAGATATTGTTTTTATTTAATGAACCCTCAGCCTTATTCAAAGTAAGCTTAAATTAGCTATTTCACTTATTAATCAAAGTGCTATTACTGTGCGACAGCAATATTTTATGTTTTATTCTTTTAATGATAGTTTAGGATTTATTTAAATATAATTTCAGTCTCTTCAGAGCTATATATTCACTGCTCTGTAATAGTCTATAAGCATAATTATTACAGTAAATTAAATTAGCTTTTTACGAAAATACCGTGCGTGTTTATGTTTTGTTTCTTTTTTCAAAGCCAAAAAGTGTTTCAGGCTTGTCGAGTTTCCCGGAGTGTGGAGTTATAGAGAGTCGAGTTTTCGGGGTTCTAATGTTGATCATATGGCTCTAAAATACTTAAAAAAAACTTTAAAACTCACTAATTTTCATCTAAAATTTAGAAAATTTCCCGGGGCAGGACCCCGGTATGGGCCCCCCCAATATTTTTTATAAGTCGGCGCCCCTGGTAATGGAAAACCTTTTCGATCATAATTACAGCTAGTGAAGTTATAAATAATTCTTATAACGCCCTCAGTAACAAATTCAACAACATTCTTTTCCACAATTTCTTTACCGTCTCCTGAGCGGTGTCTAGATCTCTAGACTTAGCTTATGAAAGAATTTCGTTAATGAAATGGTGGAAGAACTCTTATCTAATCTCAGCACTCTTCTTGTTTAACACTTAGGTAAAAAAAAAAGTCAGCCTTCTAATAAACCACCCAGCTTCTCTCGGGTTTGGGACTTACCTGACATCGCAAACAGTTGTAAAGAAGATAAGAAACAGAACCTGCTGTAACTTTATTCAACACCACAAATGCTGTGATGGATTTTGCAGTCGCACCATTTTCATGGCTCATAGAAAAAGACCTTGTAATAAAACACCATTTTATTTACAATTCTTCTTAAGCTTTTAATATAAGTTCAAGGAAAAGTTATGGTGCTGTAGATGTTATGGGTATAGCCTGTTCTCTGAAAATATGCTTGCAACACTTATTCTCTTTTAATAGCTGTCAAGAAATGAAGCTGATAAACTTTCACAAGGAACACAATGAATTTATAATATACGCATGCTGTATGCATTGAAGTTAGCACTTCCATCTGAAACATGCTGACTGCATAGTAACCATTCATTTCAGAATAATAACTTGTGGAAATGTACAAAACATCTACATCGTTCAAAATTTGTAGTAACTTACTATATCGGTTTAATATATTGTACTTCCTCCAAAGTGGTCGTAGGTTCTAATTTCTAACCTATTAGGGCCGATTGTATAAACATCACTGACTGGAGATCAATTATCATCTCAGTTCAGAAAATGATCTGAGTTCAGACTCGAGTCGTGTTGTATAACACTGATCTAGGATCAACTAATCGAAGTTCAATTTTGATCCGGGTTCGTACAAGAGTGCTTCGTAACATCTCAGAAACAGCTGAGCATCGCGAGGCGAGAGCATTAATAATTAAGGAATCGCGCACAATGTGCATTGTTACTCGGTTTTCCTCCGTATTCAGACTGTGTGTTATGCGAAAGGAAGGGAAAATGTGATCGAAACTAAGGTATTACTAGGACGTGAAAGGGCCGAGAAATTTTGTCCAGAGGCTCTATCTAATTTAGGCTTGGAGTTCTTTTACGTGCCGTTAATGTACGACACGGGCCCCCCATCTTAAAGTCCCTCCCGGAGGACTCCGTACCTTCGGATCTAGAGGCGGGCACGCTACCTCTAAACCACCACGGACGACATTTGCCCCATTTAAGAACCATAAATTAAACACTGACGGAATAAAACATAATTTTATACAATTGAATTTTTAAACACAGATTAGGGCAAGCATTACTTGCTTTGCTTGCTTTAAAATAAATATTCGTCATTCATATACATACACACGTTCAGTATATGCACTGCCAAAACATACAACACAAACGTAAGAAGTGGCGTCCACAAAGGAATTTATATTATTGGTAGATGAATAAGCTCATATATTCACTTTCTTACACAATGGCAATAGACAATTCCTAAATAAGCTAAAGGAATATTATCTACTTTATGGAACCTGCAGATTTATTGCCGTGCTTACACGAGCCCGCCATTCAACCCTATTATGTGCTAACTCATATAAACATCCCTTCCAAATCCTACTTCCCTTAAATCTATTCTAATCTAGATCTTCCAAGTGATATTTTCCCTTCTGGTCTCCCTATCAATATTCTTGAGATATGTCTTTCTTATCCCATGCGCACATCACCAGTCCATTCCATCACCCGTGATTTAATTGCCCTTATTATTTTCAGTGAAGAGTACAAATAATTTATATAAAACATTCCTAGACATTCATAAGACATTCCTTGTTTTATACACACCCTGTAAAACTCTCCCTCCTCCGGAAGACCAACTATCGTTTGACCCTTCACGGGAGCATTCTGTTGTCAATACTGTTTAACTCGTTTGTAATGAAGTGTTACTACTCGGTCTACTCCCAAACCAAACTCTCAGAGCTTCTTTTTAATATGGAAGTAAAACGGAACATTACGATGTTCCTGTGCAAATAATTAATGAAGTGTTAGATTTTTATGAATCAGTCTATGTAATCAAGAAAATATTTCCTTGGAAGTGTTTCTTACTCGTCAGTAGAGTTAAATCGACCTAAACTAAAATCACACTAACAAGAATATGGCAATGATGCAACGCTCAAGTAAATACGAAAGTCTTCTTCTTCTTCTTCTTCACTTCACGGTTTAGGCAAAACACCTGTTCCGTATTCACAACAACTCTTCCCATCTTGTAAATACGAAAGTAATAAGATTTATAAGAGCGCATTGGGCGCAATATTAGTGGAAGTTGCCGCTTCAAACCCACGTATCTGTGTTGTAGGACCTAAATAATCACATGTGTATAAACTGCTATTATTCAAATTCCTTCCAGGATGTGACAAGAATCGGCGTGAAAAAAAAGAAAATTACTAACTCAAACCACGTGTCTGTGTCATAGAGTTTAAACAAATACACGCGTACGTATTCAATAATTCAAATTCCCGCCAGAATATCGTCAGACCACGTGGCTGGAATCGGCGTTAAAAATATAAAAAAATGGCTACCTCAAACCATTTGTCTGGACCATTTGGCTTAAACACATGCGTAAGTCTCCGATAATTCAAATTCCCGCCCGGATATGAAGTCACACCTTTTGACAAAATGGCTATCTCAAAGAACGTGTCTGGGCCACATGGTTTTAACAAACACACGCGCACGTGTGCGTGTATTCTAATTCCCGCTCGAATTTGACGTGCCAAAACGGCGGCCGGATGTGACGTCATTGCTGCCTCTCCCCTCCCATCCTTTCTTGCGTCAAAGCTACACTTTACGGCATACCTGAGCAACTGAGGGGAAACGTTTTAGTCCCCATCCTTCTGTGACGTATGAAACCTGCTGTGACGTATGAAACCTGCTCTTCATGTTCAGTGTCACGTCGAAACTGCTTTATGCTGACGTCAAGGGCGACTGTACTGGGAGAAATTCCCCTACCACACAGTGGCACAATGTGCCACAGATGCGCACCCATGCCCTACGGCAATCGGTGTTCACGTTCAACCCAACTAGTTGTGTTGTTATTGTTGTGGCTATACGTAATTATTATAGGCAGCCTAGTGAGTAATAAAGCGACTACCTCCACCGCTTATCTGCTTGCAGAGAGCGGATTATGTATGGCGCGTCGTGGTTCATGTGTGCTTTAACTTTATTGCGGGTCGAGTATTATAAATACTGCCTCAGTCACACAAGATTCACGAAACCAAATACTCTGTGTTGCGGGTGGCGATCTTCCTATCAGAATACTCGTCGTAAACTTCTCTAACACTTTACCCTACTTCTCTACTTCATAAAATAAAATGGAATCTTGTATCCTTAGTCACACTTAACATGTTAGATTTAATTTTATGTGTGCATGCATCCGGGATGAGTTTAATTTGAAACTTTAAACCATGCCATATCGTAAGTTGTACTTCTGCAGGCTTATAGAAGCTTTCTAATGGGCATTTCTAGATTAGAGCTAAGCTATCTGCTAGTGAGTTATAAGATTACTGACCGAACGGCATTTCATATGTTTGTAAATTTGTATGTTACGCAGTTACGACCAAACGCGCAGTTCCATTTTCTTTTAATTTGGCAATAATGTTCCTTGAAGTCACTGGAAACGACGAATGTGTAAGGACTTTTATTTTCTGTATCCGTTTCAAAATGGTGGCCGCTTAAATGGTTCCGTTTTAAATCATGTTCAGTTTCTTTAATCGATTCCAGTCAAATGGTACCACTGTACTGCCGTGTAAAAATAACACCGAGATCTGCGAAGATCCGTGAAGCGCATCTCGACCCCGGACTGAAAATAAACAACCTTTCTCGACTTCTGCTGAAATATATTTAATTTATCCAGGAACCCGTCTCCTCCTGACATTCTCATGCATGGACTAATCTTCACGGGCTAAATCAATTCTCATACACCGACTATTGGCAGATCGGTAGGGTTGGAAAGACTATTCACAAAGCTCTTGAAAAAATAGGCCTAAATGAAGTTAGGTTTCATTTAGTTATGGCTTTATGGGCGAAAATTCAGAATCTTGATATCAGTATGTCAAATGACTATAAAGAAAAGAATAAAATCGGGGCTGGCTGAGGTGGAGTTTTGGCATTATGCTCTGAGAGACAAATAAGTTACTTGTCTTGGTTTTTTTATTCCCGTCCACAAACGGGCTAATTTTTCTGCTCCACTGATCAAAACTATAAATTCTTCTTGTGTCGTGTAAGAAGGAAAAAGCCCATCGAAGTACCTAATTCGTTAAACTAGGTAGCCTATACCTCGCCGCTTCGCTGAGGATACAGGGGATCTAGATATACGTAGATGTTTCAGGCAACGAACTGCATAGAAAATATAAATGAACAGTTAGAGCAAAAATTCAAACCATTTTACCTACATAGGATTGGTTTATCGGAAAATATTAAGTTTATCAAAATGAATGAAGTGTCAATATTAAATTCTATAAAAAATACTATATGTCAATCTAAATATGGTAGAGTAAAACCAGGCTATCATCAGTATAGTGATGGAAATGTTTACATCAAGTCTATTAATAATCAAAGCCCAAAGCAGGCATGGAAATCAGATACACAAGAAGAAAACAGATTGTGGAGGAGTTTTGATTTTTTTCTTTTAAGGTTTCTTGGAGAGCTGATTACGAACCTGAGGTTCGACAACAAATATTTTCACTGGAATTTTAGTTATAGCCTAGCCTAGTCAAGAACTATCGACTTCCGGTAGAACACACCTTTATACTAACATGTTCGGCATAACATTTCCTAAAAATTAGGTCCTTATAACTTTTCGCCATGCATACCGTTTAGTTTGACAGATGCTTTAGTTATAGCATAAAAACGCGAAAAAAAGTTGTTTCACCCAGATTAATAGTAGCTACTGATTTTTCGCTCCTTCATGTTTCATGGAATGCTGATTAAAAATCTGAGGTTTTCGAACAAAGATTTTAATTGAAATTTTAGTTATAGCCTAACACATGAAAATCGTTTTTCTGCTTGTTTTTCGCTTTGGGTAGAAGAGGCACAAACTTTCCTAAAAGTTGGGTCTTTACAACTTTTTAGGCATTGTTTAGGTGCAATTATTAGTTTGAGTTTGACGAATGTTTTAGTTATAACAAAAAAAAAAAACGTGAAAAAAGTGGAAAGTTATGATTTTTTGCTCCTTTACGTCTTTTTTGTTCTGATTACTAATCTGAGGTTTATCAACAATAAAAAAATTAGGTTAGGTTATGTTCTTTTTATGATTTATTTTGTTACACAGCAAGTGGGTCAACAACCAATGGCAATGTTGCAAATAAATGCAATTATACACATATACATACAATGACACAATTTACATACAATTACATTATAATTATAATACAACAAGCTATTTATACATCAATACCTTATTAATAGCCCTATAGGTAATAGCAATTTTTAAAAAAATTCAACACATATAAAAGAATCCTTAAAACCTGAAAAAAATGCCCCGAGTGATCTGCTTATAACTAAAAATTATCAACTTTAGATAAAACATATTTATGTACTAAAATAACCTACACCTAACGTCCGCGGCTACCCCTCATAAATACTGACCCTTACTGTCTTCTTTCATGTTAAAGAATTGAAGGGCCTAGTTCCATAAGGGCGTAAGGCACAAGGACATAGTTTCGAGAAATCGTTATGTTTTTAAACAGTGTTACCACTCACAAGTAGGTAGTTTAAAGTTTAATCTTATATCATATATTTTTGAAGGGCAAGCTAAATTAGTTTTCTGCAAATTTACAATGTAGAATGTATTGGGATTTTTTACAACCTAAGGTACCTAAACATGTTAAACAAAAACTTAAGTACTATTACAATAGCATTTTTTTTACTTTGTATCACATTATTTGTTTTTACTTTATTTCAGTAAAAACCTGTATTATACAGCGACAATTGCATGTTTGCTAATGAATACCAGTATAGTCATTAATACAATATATGATAAGAAAAACAATCTATTTTGAATGAAGTTACACTTCAGAAATACAAGTTCAGTTTTTATAAACATTTGCTTGGATGGTAGCACTGAGGAAAATAAAAACAGTTGATAAACACACCTCAATAAGAAGATAGGAAGTGTGCCTTACGCCTGTATGGAACTATTATGAAGTAGAATGAATGTGCAGTCTCACAGGTCTTTTCTTATAACTGAGCAGAGGTTTAAGGCAAAAGTACAAATAGTTCACTCAGTATTTAAGTAATATGAGGAGAAGGCATAAATGTTAAAAACTCAAAATTAAAGATTTGTGCCTTACTACTTTATGGAACTAGGCCCTTTAATTGTTATCCTACATTCCTGCTACAGTCCTCAAAACTAAATTTTCCAGTTTTGTAACATGTTAGGTCTTGAAATTGAAGCTCTACCTGTATCAGCATCACAAAGCAATCAGATGAATTGGATAAGTTTCTAACATATGAACTATTCCTCTTTCCAGTAGTTCTGTTTGATGTTGGTATAATGCAAAAAGGTACAAAATCCTGTTTGTACAAAGCTCTTAAACCATTTACTCAGGATATTAATAGTGTAAGCAGTGTGTAGGCCTATGCTATCGATGGAGGTCAACTTCTACACAGATTCCCTTGGATCAGGGGTTCAACATTTTCATCATTTGTGACAGTTATGTGGCATACATTAATTTTATTCGAAGTAAAAATCCATCGCTCTTGTCATTTTTTATGGGTACTCTGAAAATGAAACAGTAATAGGCCTCGTTATCTCTGGATGTCGATACAGAGGTCTTCCAGAAGGTATTGGACCATCAATCTCAAAGCGGTCGAGATTAAGTGACTGCATTGATTAATGTATGTAAGTACTATGATTGTACTGGAAAAAACTGTGTATTATTGCTATTAGGTTATTAAGATAAGTACAGTTTTGAAGGATTATTAACTTTCATTACCATTTTGCTTAGACATGTATAATACTAATGTACTCACCTAATTATTAAAATCAGTTATTTTAAACTAATAATGCTTAATTAGTACTTGCACTTTTTAGTCATTTGTCTATAAATTATATTTGTGAAAGTGTCAATAAACATGCACTTTAGTCAAGGAATTTTATTCATACAGACGAAAACTTGATTTGCACAAAGTCTTTACGCTCGGGAGTTAGAGCTGTGGCCGCCGCGACGCAGAAACCCGCATGTTCACCAACTCTTACGTGAAACACACTGTACTTTAGTCGCATATTTTACAGTGAATAGAAATGTTAAATTCTATTACAAAAGTATAATAAATAACTGGACAATTTTTGCGTTATTTCACATAAAAACCAAACAGACTTATGATGCAAAATATCAAGGGGATATTAACCCTTTGTTTAGTACATTTTTACAATAATAGTTGACTATTAACTCTTGCCTGTAATGTATACACACTGCACGATCCTCTGATCTACACATCGATGTGCATCGAGGATGTAACTACTGGACACAAAAATGCAGATATCCTACTCGACTGAAGTAAAATATCAAATGCAATAATGAGGAATGGAGTTTAGTGCTGAATTAATAAACGCTAGAGCAGAAATAATTCCCATGAACATCTCTGCACAGAACACGATTTTAATTTCGAATTGTAATTAGTTTTTTTTTTCTAGTTATGCAATATGCCTCTATATCATACCATTTACATGCCTCCTTACTTATTCTTTAAGTGGTTTATTGAATATTTTATTCTTTTAATGTGCACATAGGCCTATAATCTGTTCTGCTTTCAATAAAACCAGAGCTTTTGCAAACCCGAGATTTCCCTTCAATTTTTATTTTTTATTATTTTTTTATTTTTTGTGAAAAAGTAAACAATTGCAAAACACACAAAAGTACTGTTGTGAGCTGACGAGATGATCCGTGATTTGGTGGTGGCATGCAGGGGGAAGACGGTGTTGTGCTATAACTGCACGTGTAGGGGAGCGCTGCTATTGGCTGCAGATAAGAGCTCCCTAGTCATGCCAGGGATCATCTCGTCAGCTCGTATTTCTTTGCACAATTCATGCTTCCCACGCTCGCAAAAACTATGTTTCTCTATAAATCACTTAATTTTTTATTAGGTTGAAATAATTCTCTTTATAAAGAAATTTTGGGGGTTTTGAACCTCCCACTCTTTATGCTCCCGACGGAGGCATTTAATGCGCAGAATTTTTAAAATGACTGATTTTATGTTCTCGATGACGCAATGAACTGAAACTTCTCGAATGTGTTACTAAGGTACCACCTGTCACCTTTTTAAAAACTAAAAATATGTTAATTGGGTGGTTATTCATCCACTTGAGTATTTGTCATATTCATACCTCCCGTCTTCATCTTGCCAAATTAATTTGCATTCTACTTTTGTGTAAACGGTCTTATTAATAACAGTTGCTTATATGGGCGCTGAACAATTATTTGGTTGATCACCGTGCAAAATCCACATAAGCTCTGTTCAAATTCATCACCAATAATCTCCGTGTAGCTGGTAAAACGTATTCAAGATTTGCCTGTGTCGTGTTATTGAAACTTCATTAGTGTCTCGTTTGAGGCATGGATGGAGACAATACTTCGCACTGCCATCAATGAACAGACAGCTGAATGAGCTGTATGCCATGAAAATATCTAGTTTTATTATTTCATTATATTGACTAAAACTATAATTATGGATCAGATCAAGAACAGAAGACCCACAAACAAGGAACAGTGTTAATTATAGGCCTACCGTAAAAGCAGTTAATAATAATTAAGGAATCGCGCACAATGTGCATTATCTTAACCTAAGACTTAACCTACCCAGTCCTGAACCCGGGATAGGGATTTTTCACTACTGAAAAATCCCCGACCCGGGCCGCCGGAGTGGAAGGCAGGCGCGCTACCGACTCACCCACGGCGACGGTCAAAAAGCAGTTAATGAATTCCCTTGAAAATGGATGTGTAACCTCAAAATTAAATTCTGAGCACCTGTCAAGCGACTGCTGTCACAGCTATCGCCATCTTTATTATTGGCGTAAAGTTTAAAAAAGGCTGCCAGGCCAATATTGACAATTGCACACATTTAGTCATTTATGCAGGGATTATTTGTAAAATTGTTATCCTCACTTGTGTAGACCTATATTTCCGGTATTTAATTATACACATAGAATTATTAGTAACACTAAGAGAGTATAGTTTATTTTGCTATGCAATGTACTTATCCAAAACGATATTCTTGGGGCGTTGAACAGTAGCTGCACACTTGTGTTAGTATAACATACCTGTTGGGTTGCATGTGTGCTACGGTCATCAGACTCTGTGCAAGTCAGATGTGACTGTGATTTTGTATCGAAAGGAATGTCCTGGCTAAAATTTCGAAATGTCGCCAATCCACATAGCATACAATACTGAGCCACATGTCTCACATTTGTGTGTAGGCCTACTGCATTGAACTGTGTGAGTGCCGAACCTTCAATTGAACGGAATATAATCACATTTTGTATTTTACGCTTCCTGTTCTATTAGGCCTATACTTCATCTGCACTGTCGGGTTTATAAAATTACATCACCAATACACAGAAAAGATTATATCAGTGTCCGGCAGATGCTGCAGTTGTGACGTAAGAGCCAGTCATCTCGCAAGAGCTTCGGAGAGAGAGCAGTTGAGTTGTATTGCTGTTAATACGCATCAGCGCAGTGGCGTTCAGTGCAGCAGTAGAAATGTATGGTAAATTTAGTGCATTCAAAGTAAAACTAGACTTATGAAAACGTCACCTCACCCTCGGATACACGTCACATTTTCCAAAGTTGTCTACAGTATGTCATCGAATTAGGCTACAGACATAAATAATTATGTGCAAATATTAGAAGAACTGGATCAGGCATTTGATTGCCGATTTCAAGATTTTGCAAACCTCCAATCCGATATTTGCATATTTGCGACACCATTTTCTGTGGATATTGACAGTGTTTCAACGTCATTGCAACTAGAAGTCATTGATTTGCAAAGTGATATTAAAATGAAAGACCGATTTCAAAACAAAAAGGATTTATCTATATTTTATAGAAGACTAGCATGTGCCCGTGGCTTCGACCGCGATAATTATTTTTCAAAAATTAAAAATTAAGATCATAATACTTAAATCATATTTATTAACAGCTAAATCACGTGGAGTAGGCTACATACCACGATTAGATAGCGTCGCCTGATAAAAGCGACCGCAGATTCGAGTTCCTTAGCCCAGAAACCCCCTCACTAGTTTCGTCCAAATCGAACAATGTTTGACCATATTTAGGCCTATATTGAATATCCCTCTTCCGTGTAAGTTGAAAATTTCATACGTCTGCGGGCCTTGATATTCTAAACAAATGAATCGTCAAGGATGGACTTACAAAATCAAGCGATCGCCCCCGATAATTATTTCAAAAATTAAAAATTAAGAGCATAATAGTTAAATCATTATATTTATTAACACCTAAATCACGTGGACTACATACCACGATTAGATAGCGTCGCCTGCTAAAGCGACCTCAGATTCGAGGTCCTTGGCCCAGAAAACCCCTGTATAGTGAGTTTCGTCCAAATCGAACAACGTTTGACCATA
This sequence comes from Ectobius pallidus, assembly GCA_964059195.1. Lineage (NCBI taxonomy): Eukaryota > Metazoa > Arthropoda > Insecta > Blattodea > Ectobiidae > Ectobius > Ectobius pallidus. Next base: position 34,236,568 of record CAXKWD010000007.1, on the reverse strand, counting down.
TTTAGGCCTATATTGATTATCCCACTTATAATAATAATAATAATAATAATAATAATAATAATAATAATAATAATAATAATCCTCTTCGGGATTAGGTTGAAAATTTCATATGTCTGCGTGCCTTGATTTTAAAAACAAATGAATCGACCAGCGTGAGCTACAACATTCAAGCGATCGCGATGGTTTTATGTACAAGGTATGACAAAAATAGCCAAAGCCTACTGTAATTGATTTGACATTGAAATGTATTACTGAAAACTGATGCTTCGAAAACGAAAAAAATACACGTTTTCTGCCCGTTTTTCACTCATAACTCACGAACGAAAGCAAAAATTAAAAATGCAATATGCCAGAAACCTTCCCGGGAATGTGCTTAACAACTTCCCAAAGTTTCATGGCGATCGGATGAATGGTGTAGTAATGCATAAAGGACAGACACACACACACATACATTCATTTTTATATATAGAAGATTTCCCCAGGCAAGATTCCATCGAATTATATTTGCTGCTATTCTCTGTCCCATTTAAGAACGATCCTGTTCAAAACAAAGAGGCGTGGCTGTCATAGCCCGCAGGTGAGAACGCACGTGTTCACCATGTTTAATGCTAGTTTGTTTATTCTCAGTACAACTCATCCGCAGGGTCGTCGTGAACAATGAATCCTTTATGTTTTGTTTGCTAATTGATATACTATAATGATGACGATGCCAGTGAGAGTTTGTTATTTCACGTGTAAATGTTGATATTATTATTGCATGAACTTACGAACACTCGTTAGCCACGCTCTGGTAATGGCGCATGCTAATGATATTAACCAATCACGTTTTGTCACATGATGCGAATTTTCCGCGAACTCTCTGTGAGTTCTCCTCCCCTTTGTTTTGACTAGGATCAAACTAGAATGGGATCAATAATAGAATGTTGAGTATATTTGGATCGACGTAGGCCTATGTATGTGTTCTTTTCGTGTATGAAGGTCTACAAACCACAACATAGAAATCACCTATCTGATCAGAACTTAAAAAATATTCTTCGTTTGTGTGTTAGCCAGACTATGACGCCAAATATTGCAAAATCAGTGGACGAGAAAAGAGGGGAAAAAATCTCGACAATACCTTCAGCTTGGGCACGATAGTGACACAAAGTAAGGGTGTGTATCACAAATCTGAATAGGCCTATAGGCTACTTTTCTCACAAAGGTGTATAGTTTAATTTGTATATTTTGTGTAGTTTGTATATTTTGTATACTTTAACATTTTTTAGTTTCCGAGTAGACAAAGTTTTGCAGTACTGCTTAAAGTATTCTCATGTTTTATGTATTTGTAGTTTTTAGCAGTTTCGGAGCCTCATTTAAATATGCGGACGCTTCCGCACCTGAATGTATTATGCATTTCAGATTATTGTAAGTAGGGCCTATATTAAATTTCATTACAAACAAAACTGTTCTGTTACATTGATTTATCACAGTTGTACTCTTTTGTTTTCGTACAAATGTATTGTAATTGTGCTATTCCCATACTTTCTACGAAAACGAAGCGCACTCTGTCAGTGCATAGACGTCGTACCGCCACTGGCCAGGAGAACCATTTCTCCACGCTGTGCTCAGTACGGAGATATTGCCGAGCAAAGAGCGTCGCTGCTCTGTAGTATGACGTCACGGAGCACGGATCATGCCGGTCACTGGATTATATGGTTAGATAGCTCACATGACATTGGCCCTTAAAAGTTTCGTTAAAAATACTAGTGCAATATTGGCATAGTGTATGGCAGCGTTTCTCAACCTTTTTGAACCCGAGGACCTCTAAAATGACTAAACAAATTTACGGGCCCCTAATTTTACACCCATTTAAAAAAAGGTCTATATTCTTACTATTTGGGGTATTAATTATAGGTAATTAATGAATTAATGAAATATGTGAAAAATTTTACTTCTTTACTTTCCACTTGCTTTATGATATTTTTTAATTATGTCTGCGGACCATCTGCACCATCTTCGCGGACCACTGGTGGTCTATTATTCGACGGATCCTGGTTTCCTACAGCGTCCTATATTTGTCCTCTTATGACGGCGGCAGAAGGCTTACCCTTGACCTGGTGCAAGCTCGATAGTTAATTATTATTGATAATGTAGATAATATTTATAGTTAATGGTAATAAATCAACGTCTAGTCAGCATCGTCGTTATCAGCGCTGACTTTGAAAGTCACGAAAGGTACTCGTTTCCATATTCCATAATACAAGAATAAGATGAGCAGAACAGAGACGATCTAGACATTGATGGGGAAGGGCAATTGGTAAAGTTCATCTAGGATAAAAGGGTAATAAGAGGGGCTTAGATAGAAGAGGCTAAGGACAGGAACAAATTACTGAAGTCCGTGACTTAAATTCTTGATTTGGGAGTTGTCACAAAATACGTTTACGTTAATTGAAGAAATAGGCCTAAACTGAATTCAATAATAATTGATTGGGAGGTACTCGAACAAATTGATGGACAAATCTTAGGGAAGGTTGGAACACTTGCATTGGTCCATTACCCACAGTCTGCAAGAAGCTCCATTATTAATGATGATCAGGGCCCGGATTCTAATGACATGTCATCTTTTTATTGATGCTGCATAGAAATTGCCAACTTGTGGATAAATCCTAATCATGGTATCTATATTATAAAAATTCATTTTTACTAGGTCATTTTTTGTCATTTTAGGTAATTTTATATTTTTAGGGGATTTATTTCAATTTTAGGTCATTATTTTGTCATTTTCGTGTCATTTGCTTCCTTATTTAGTAATTTTCATGTATTTACATTGAATGGATAACTTTTTTCGTCGCTAGCGGTGCTGTCTTTGAAGTTTTGTTTGTTTAATGCAAAAAGGAAAAATTCGGTGTTTTCATGTTTCAGTCGGAAACGAGAATCAAAGAAACGCAAAAATTTTGTATTATATTACTATTGTTATTAGATTTACTTGGCACCTGCTTGGATTTGACAGTGCAAACTACTGTTTACCTTCAATAAACAACAATATAGGCTAATCCGGCAGACCACGAAAGACTGTGCCGAATTTTGACTCACCAGTGCCTCAGTGCCAGTACAAATTTCCGTGAGAAAAGAACAATCACAACATTACAGTTATTTACAGTTTTTACAATTAGGCCTATGTACAAACTAGTCTATAACTTTGTGTGTACAATAATAATTTTTTATAAATAAAATATCAGTTTTTAAGTCATTTTTTATAATTATTAAGTCATTTTCTTTAAAATTCAGGGTCATTTTATAGGTCATTTTTCAAACCATTTTAGGGCATCAGAATCCGGGCCCTGATGATGATGCATTCAGGTATTCACTATGTTAATAGTTAGGTTGATTTCCTTTAAAAAATTATCGATTCACTAAATACAATTCTGTATCGAATTGATACAAATTAAAATCCTTTATACTAGAGTTTCTGAGAATGCTGTGTTCATCGGATTGAAATAAGATGTCTAAAATTAATTGTAGACATACATAAACTAATCTTGCATAAGCCTACTTTCATGATTTATGTATCATCTACATGCAATAAAGTAAAAATTATTCCGCCAGCCAGAGAGAATATAAAATTCGACTAAAGTGGAATGAAATTCGAAGTGGAATTCGATGAAGTAATGGTTCGACAAGTGATCCATCTGTAAGGCAAAAATTGTGAGAGGTTCATTAAATTTAACCTATCATAACTACCGTTGGAATACGTTCACTTTTAGTACTTATCTTCTTTTAACTCACCATAAGACTGAATCATATGAGATAGGCCTATTGTAGTGTTGACATGTGAAGTGACTGTACAGCAGGTTCCTCAGCGCCCCCTACTGACCACTGTAATTAACCTGGGGTCACAATGTCAGAGTTACACATAAAAAAATACTTGTAACCTGCTTTCAAACCAGTTGTTGAATCGTTCAAGTTTATTTTCTTATAAGTAATATGAATTGTCTCATATCACCATTACAGTCTCGAGAATAAAATTAATTTAACACGAAAAGTAATAATAATATGAATGTGGCCCATAAAGTTTACACAATTCACATTCACAACTACTTACAAGAAAAAGAGGAATGTAAATTTTACTTGGTACTTGCTGGCTTTGCGTCGTATCTTTTCTTCTTTCCTAGGGTTTCGTTTGGTAATAAGAATACGAAAATCTAACCCCGCTGAGATAAAATATTCTGATATCATGTGGCATGCAATTCAATTCACTGAGACAAAAGGATAGTGCAAGCAAAAGAATCTGCTCCACGGTAAGTAAAATTAAACTATAATTACACTTAGTAGCGCTACATCCCTGAAGAGACTAGGCCTACCATCCGACTGCTGCAGCATCTACCATAGGCAGATGGCAGGATAGGGGGGCATGTGGTTAGCATGCCGACACCCCCGGCCGTTAATGGTGTTCCTTTGACCGGAGTCGCTACTTCTCTCTCAAGTAGCTCCTCAGTTTGTACCCCGTACCAGAACTCCCTTCGTCAGAAAAATCCGAGCAGGTAGCGGGGATTGAACCGGGCCTGCGGATCTGTAGCCAGCAACGCTAACCACGGGACCAGCAATTATAACCCAAACTAGTACAACTTAAAACAAAATAATAATCCTAATTCAAAAGAAATTATTCCCTCCAAATAAGGAATTACTATTCAAATATTTAATGACAAAAATAATCTAAAAACAGGATTTTTACTATAACAATTAGTGTTAGAAATAGATATGATGCTAATATAATGGTATTTATTACAATTAATTAGAATAAATGTAATATTTTTATTATTTCACACATATATTCAACGACTGTGTACAAAATAGTATATAATACACAAAGTAATATTAAGTATTAAGTAAAGTTCATCTATACATTACATTTTCCCTCCCACTTGCACACGATATGGACCAAAGAACAGTGTAGGATACATTATGAAATGAAGGCTCTCAGATGAATTATTTCGGGTTTCTTCCGAAGTGGTCAATTACAGCTGTAGAGGACGCAGATTCAAGCCCACCCACTTACACCGCACCGGACCTGTGAGTTATTTCGCCTGACGCGACGTGTGTGTTGCGTGTCCTAGACCCACACTACACGCCTCTCTTCAAACATTCAGGAAACTCCTATCATTTGACAGTACAGTGATTGGCAACAAAATGCTCATTTATATGATTTTAGGAAGAAATACAAGAAATACAAGAAAAAACGCCATTTTTCGTTTCGCTGAATCAAAATGTAAGACGACCAAGGGGCAATTACATGGTCAAAACTATGGTCTGAAATTGTATAACACGTTTATTGCTGAGCACCCAGAATATATAAATTACAATCTCATACATTTTAACAGGAAAATAAAAAAAAAAAAATTATATACCGCATTTTACGGACTATAAGACGCTCCGGATCATAAGACGCGCCTTGATTTTAGGATGGAAATTTAAAGAAAAAGAAATTTAATGCGATTCTAAACAACAAATTTTAAAAGAAATAATATACTTCATTGCATAAACAAATTATAACCTTGTACAACGGAATCAGTGTAAGTCATTAACTTTAAACCTGCGTTGTACGAAAATCTCTTTTGTGCAGGTGGCATCGCGTAAATTTAATTACCGAACTGATTTCTCATGAAAGACTGAAAATACTTTTACACCCTCTAACTCTCAGTTCACCATACGGTAAGTGTAACGGGGCAAGGCTGTTTAGAGGTCATTGCCTTCATTTAAACCATCCGAGACAACTCCTTTCGTATAAAAGTACTCAACATTCTTTTCTTTTCGCATTGTATACGTGGCTTCCAGCTACCCTCATTTTACGATTATGACAAGTGTACTAATGCACAGTTTGTGCCAAAATTTTAACTATCTTCGTTTATAACACCTTGTTTATAACTATGGTATTCTGGCAATATTTACCGTATTTTATTTTTTTTGTGTACTTCGGACCATTAGACGCACCCAACTTTCAAGGCTCTGTTTTCAAGGTAAAAAAGTGCGTCTTATGGTTCGTAAAATACGGCAATATTAATAGCACAACTTTAATTTTGTTTTGTTTTTGAATGTTTCAACCCAATTTATTTCTATAGTTTTTTTTCTGTTTTTTGTAATTTCTATATAAACCACTGGTTAAGGTTGAAAAATTATTTTACATACATTGTACTCATACATTTATAATTTTCGTTTGTAGTATACTGTGCATTGGTATATAATTAGATTTATAGTAATCTATTATATCCCTAAACACGAGCTTTGCTCATCTAGGGGCATACTTTACATTTTTTCTATGCTAAATTAGAAATAGTATTTTCTGTTGGTTTTTGTTTTTACCCGTACTAATGTTGAAATAATGTAAATAATGAAATATAATAATGCATGTAACAATAAACTTCAAACTTCCAACTTCAAACTTGTCGCACACATTCAGTGACCCACAATCGAATCTCCTTCAGATGAGATTTACGTTGGCCAAACATATGATTATAGAGTATTTTCTTCCGGCACTAAAAGATTTAACGCTTGTTTGCGTGATTTTTAAATTCTTAACTCATCCAGATAACATATAAATGCAATTTTAAACAAACAAAATACACAATATGCTGAAATAATCTTATTAGAATAATGAACCACAATCCGGAGCGAATTGCCTTTTAACTATTGTTTAATATCCTGACGATTTGCAGTAGGCTATGTAGAGATGATTTATAATAAAATCAGGCAAACTGATGTAACAAATTGCCAGAATGTTTTTGTTTAATCGGTAATAATTGAAATCATTATGACAGGTCTATTCAGAAAGTGTAATTTTCTTGAATGACTTCCTAATTATAGATTGTTTCAACCTTAAAAGACAGTTTAGAGTTTAATGTAGTATTTGCATCTCACTTACACTCATACGTTCTGCAATATCAGCTTCGTCTATTTTATATAATGTTGCCAGTTTTGTGAAAATTCAGAGTTGTAAATATATTAATGTGATTGCGTGGTCTTAGAGAATTTTCTTCTCTTTCTTATGATGTCAATTGTGAAGCCATAAATAATTAAAACGAGGCCTATTTATCACAATTACTTTCTTTTCGCGGAAGTCAATATTTCTTCATATTTTTTGTCTATCACACGATAGACAAAAAACCAATAATCAAAATCGATCAAGAATTTTTTCTTGGATTGCCTGATGTAAATAGAAAATGCTGTATTTTTCTTGGCAATAAATTTTACACAAGAAGAAAGATATTTTTATTTTTATTACTTGCTGCTTGAAAATTCTCTGATGCTAAACACAGAGAAGTTACGTAGCGTATAACCTACTTTGTTTTTGACTTCACGTTAATGACTAAGCGAGAAGAAATACTTATGAATGTCTGAAATAGTTTTTATAATAGACCAGAGCTCGGTATCACATAGCATTCATGAGTAGGGCCCGGATTTGTATGTAAAAAAATATTTTTTTTTCCTGATGCGTACATTCCTAAAACAAAGTTTTGTATCCAAATCAAGGTCCGGCAAACGCAAATTCCAAATTTTATTTCACATAAAAACACATATTTGACAAGAAAAAGTTATGTCAATAAATATTTTCGATATTTTCTCCATAAATACATATTTTAGTACGTACTTTTCCAGATTTTTTATGTAATTTTTTTTCCTGATGCTCATATCAAGGTCCGAAAACCGCAAATTCTAAATTTTATTTTACATAAAAATACATGTTTTACAAAAAAAGTTATATGAATAAATATTTTCGACATATTCTCCATAAATAAATATTTTAGTACTTTTCCTCATTCTCATTTTACATTTTACAACAAAAATTTGTATCTCGAATGAATTCAACACAAATGCTTCACTTGCATTGAGGTGGGAGTGATTCACTTGCACTTGCTTATCGGGGAAGAACAGAACCCAATCTCAACATTGCGTAGTTCAGAAAAGAAAAACAATATGTTGAAAGGCAACTTAACACTATCTCAGGTTCGAAAATAGAAGTTCTAAGAACAAAATTTAAAGGTATGGCTACCAAACCCTCTGCAAAGTCGCTCAGGTTTTGGAAGGCCAAAACATAAGTGAACTTGATCGTGTGTGTGTTTGTGATATAAGTTAGAGTACACCTCTTCTAATATGCAAGGTTAACATGTGTGATGTAGAACGTTCCTTTTCTCAATGTAAGGCATTATTCTCGGATAATAGGCAAAGATTTGTGATCCATAATCTGGAGATGACATTTGTTGCGCACTGCAACTCCAGTCAGCATTTTACGTCTGATGTTTAGCTATAATTGGTGAGTTTCAATATACATTCTGGTGTTTTTGTTTCTTTTTCAGAAAAATAAATTTTTTTAGTTTTAGCACATATTTTTAAAATTTTAGCATATATTTTAAACATTTTTAGCACATAACAAATAAATAGTTTTAAGTTTTTTAGGGCATAAAAAACCGGGCCCTATTCATGAGTTATCGTAGTTTTTCCCGGCGCAGCATTCTAGCGGTCATGACACACTTGTTAAGATTTTGTGTAGTCAGATGTTTCATTGATCATAATGTCTTCTTCAGAGCTCAGTATTATAATATTAGCTGTGTTGTGTGTGAAATTTAACTGTGCAGTGAAGTGGTTCATGTGCTTTTATAAATATACTTTTATATTTATTATTATATTAATTGTGTATAGAGAAACTAGAAATTGTAGTATTGGTAAACTGCATAATAAAGAACGAATTAAAGTGCCAAATGTGTATGATTATTTCTTAAAGAAAATTAACGTAACACAGCCAGTTAGAAAGGCATCAGAAAGTTCAGAAAGTTGACTACATAGAATAAGAAGAGAAGAAATAAAAACGAAGTGTCCTCTGACAACGCCAGCCAAAAAAGAAACCTAACAAAGTGAGCAAGCAAAAAAATTGTACAATTAAATAAAGCTAATATAATAGGGGTTGAAACATTTAAGAGGTGGTTTCCTCCAAAGTTAGTTTTGCCTAAATTTATCTCCTGGTTCAATTGGCTCTGTGTGTAAAGTCTGGTGAAAACTGGACAAAGAACGTAGATTTTAATAGGATTGAAACATTTAATAGATTAACATGAGATATACTTTTACCGCCTTATACCCTCATTTAAAATAACAATGCTTGGATAGTTTGCCCTAAATTCCTCAAGTATTTATTCTTTAACATAAAGTAATATATTGATATACAGGTTAAAATTGTCAAGATAAAATTTTAAGGCCTATTTCTTTTGTATCAAAGAATTAGAATTACAATAAAATTTACTATGAAATCCTGTTATCCTGTTAAAATTAATCTTATGATTAAAAAGAACATGTAAAAAAGATAGAAAATAATAGAGAAACAAGTATTGCTTTAAAATGTGTGTTATCATTGTTGTTGTAGTAGTAATATCACTATTGCCGGTCAAGAGGTATTAAAAATGAATTGCATACGCACCTAGTATTGCAATATCTATATTAGTTGTTTTCACTTGCTGTAGATCTTGTTGCCCACTTCTGTTGCAGATCGTGTCGTATTTCTTTTTTCTTTGTAGGAAGTTAGGCGGCAAAACGTCCAAGTATTATAAACCAAAAACATCGTCATATGCCTGGTTATTGTGCCTAATTTCCACACTATAACTCCACATTATCTTTTCGGAGTCTACTACAATCCAAATTGAAGCAATGTGTGAATATAGCCTAAATACTGATATTAATTTAAATGGATATATATAATGCAGGATGCAATGTTAAGGATGATTCATGGTATGTAAATATCCGATTCGGCATTTGCCTTTACGACTGGCAAATGCGATTGGCCGGTCAGATTGGCCGGCCATGGGATTGTGAACCTGGGACCTCCCGAATACGAGTTCAAACACTGTTGGGTGTTCACTGTGGGTAGTGTTCACAGGTAGCTTTCGAAGTGCATGATACGCTACTGTGACAAATTATAGAAACTATCGATGTAATTCATTGGTGTAAATAAATAATAAATAATGAAATCCACGAAAATAATACACAATGTGATGCAGTCACATAACTTTCTCTACTGGACATAGAGAATACCATTTTTTCACTTCACATTTTGATGTAGATTAAGAGTTCGTATTCCAGGCACAGCATTCTCAGTTGTCTCAGGCTGAGTGTACCAACGAGTAGGCCTATGCCACATCAGAAATTGGTAAAAAATTCTATAAACTGGTACGTTATTCATAGCTGTAGGCTTTGTATTTTTAGTTGGGAAATATTATGGGTCATAAGCATAGGAGACACAATAGGATGGAACATTTTTAATATTATACGCGCAGAATATTATTATGTCCCAGGTTTTGGGGGAAGAAAGTATGAAAGTGATGAATTTCTTTTCGATATCAGCCCCGAAACGGATGTATGGTAACATGAGAGTGTGATAAGTTGTTCTTCCTCATTTCAAATTCCAGGTACTTATATAAAGACCTAGAGTTTGAAATCGAAAGTCCTTCACAAGTTAACTTCGAATTACACAACATAAAACCCAAATGTTGCCGGACCTAATTCAGCTTTTATGTATATTAGCTATTCATTTGAAAAATATTAACCTCTCCCAAACTGTGCATTTCATTGCATTTTTGGTCTGTGAGACCTCACATGTATGGTTACTGTTAGGCCGAGAATTTTCAGACTATATGATGACACTTATGATGAAATTTTGCATTTGAATGTATTGAGAGATTGACTATAGCCTATGTCTCATTTCTAAGGGAAAATGTCGAAAGTTAAGCTACTGCACTTATGGTGAACCGTGATTAATATCTGGTTGGAAGTGATGCCTCGTAATTAAAATTTACATTTTGTAAGCATTTTTATTGTTAAAAGTTTTAAGCGGTCACTCAGTCCTCACGTCATTGTACAGTTTTTATATAATATATGTATATTAACTATTCATTTGAAAAATATTAACATATCTTCCAAACTGTATTTCATTGCATTTGTGGTGCAGTGACTCAGATCTGTGCCCTGAAATCCCCCATAAAATTATGGTGTATGAATAATTCTTCGTGAATTAAACATTAAGTATAAATTTGCCTCGTAATTAAAATTTACATTTTGTAAGCATTTTTATTGTTAAAAGTTCCAAGCGGTCACTCAGACCTCACGTCCTTGTTAATATAACAGCATAATCACGCTCTTGTTTAAGGGTTAAAAATAAGATTGGAAACATCAGTATCTGGAAGAAAAAGCTTCTAAGATATCACAAACTATCGTCTCATAGCACTTACTGAAACTTAATTGAGATAGCCAACCAGAAACAGTCTTACATAGTGGTTAATGACAGATGAAGTATCGGGTAGAAGTGCAGTTGCTATGGTAAAGACTTTGTGATAAGTGCAGCTTGAATTGAATAGGCGGTGTAAGTGTGTTGTGAAGACAGAAGTCATCACTGGGGTTGCAGTTTGTTCCATTATCCAGAATAACCCTTAGTAATGTATTGATGTTTGGTAATTGAGGTTTATAATGGTGGCTGTGTGGTATTACAGAGGACATTGTATTACCTGAAACATTTTGTATTATTGTATTTTAATCACCAGTGAAACACATTTATGTCATATACAGTATTGTGGACAATGGATAAGAAGAATATGTTCTTAAATTTCGTTATTTTAGTTTTTGTAAAATTCAAATGAAATTTAGTATTCCTCAGGTTCGCGAGCGACCCCTGGTGATCCTGTAAGGAGATATTCTCAGCGGATTTGTTACCGGGGTGCGCCAGTCGCCTACCTACTTAAACATAAGGACACACACACACACAGTCTGAACCCGGGAAAGGAATTTTGCCCTACTGAAAAATCCTCAACCCGGTCGGGAATCGAACCCGGGCCGCCGGAGTGGTATAAGATACATAAAATACTGGATGAACTAACCCGGCTGTACAGAATAGCAACCGCAAGGAAAAGCTCACGAATTTATCCAGTTGAAAATGTCTCGTTTCAGAATAACACAGTCATTGGAATTCTATGCTAATTACAGGCCTATTGATAAGGGTCTAGATATTTAAATATTATGTTATGTGGTGGTAATTGTTACATTATGTCTGGTAATCGTAGAACATTCTTTGCTTAAACAATAAATTAGCTACAGGAAAATAATACTAAAAACTCGCATACGAAATTCTGCGAAATAGTGTATAAATCAACCAGTCGTTAAACTATTGCGAAAGCAATACTAAAACTACATCTTGTGAAATTCAATTTCCAAAATACATAATACAAAGGACGAATGCTGATCATCAGTCCCGGATTCTGATGACCTAAATTTGTTTGAAAAATGACTTATAAAATGACCCTAAATTTGAAAGATAATGACTTAATAATATTATAAAAGAATAGGCTACCTAAAACTGATATTTTATTTATACAAAATTATTATTGTACACACAAAGTTATAGACTAGTTTGTACGTAATTGTAAAAGCTGTAAACAACTGTATTGTTGTGAATGTTCTTTTCTCACGGAAATTTATACTGGCACTGAGGCACTGGTGAGTCAAAATTCGGCACATCCTTTTGTGGTCTGCCGGATTATATTGTTGTTTATTGAGCGTAAACAGTAGTTTGCACTCTCAAATCCAAGCAGGTGGCACACCAAGTCAATCTAATAACAATAATAATATAATACAAAATTTTGGCGTTTCTTTGATTCTGACTGACATGTCAACACTTTAACGCCGAATTTTTCCTTCTTGCATTAAACAAACAACACTTCAAAGACAGCACCGCTAGCGACAGCAAATGACACGAAAATGACAAAATAATGACCTAAAATTGAAATAAATGCCCTAAAAATATAAAATTGCATAAAATGACAAAAAATGACCTAATAAAAATGCATTTTTATAATCTAGAGACCATGATTAGGATTTATCCACATGTCTATGCAGCATCAATAAAAATATGACATGTCAATAGAATCCGCGCCCTGCTGATCATAAACTTCCAAATCAAGATAACACTGCCTAGAAGTAACATAATATGTTATGTTATATATGTTATATATGTTAACATATTATGTATATTCGGAATGTCTGTGTATCTTTTTACCTGGTGTCCCTGCCCTGTTTAAACACAATGCGGATAAACCGTGTATTTCATTATAATTACTTTATTCTAATGTATGATACACAAAATTCGAGTTTAAGTTTAACACCCAAATGAGCATTACCCTTGTGTGGGTGCCGTTTAGTATTAATTGAAAATAAATACCATTAACAGTCGATAATATGGTAAGTAATTATTAAGAAAAATTATGTTTAGTTTAAAAAATTTGAGATAAAGACGGAAATTTACCAATTCATATACTGTTCACTAGAACTAGAACAAAATAACCGTGAATAATACAATTAAAAAAACTTAAATTAAAATTAAGAGAGTATGTGTAAATAATACCAGAAAGGAGACTGGAACTTTACAGGGATGTGGGATAGTATTCATAGTATTTTTACTCTTCGGGAAGAACATAATCTGAGAGTGTTCGAAAACAGGGGGATTAGAAAAATATTCATACCGAAGAGAGATGAAAACGGGGACTGGAGAAAACTGGACGAGCTTCATGACCTGTACTCTTATGTAAGTAAGGGTAATTGAATTACGGAGGATGAAATGTGCTGTACATAGGGGGAGGAAAGACGTATGTCAAAAATATTTTGAATTGAGACACGAAGGGAAAAGACCACTTGGAAGACCTAGACATAGATGGGAGGACAATAGTAGAATAAATGTAAGATTTAAGGGAAGTAGGATTTACGAAGGATGGTTGGATGGAGTTAGCACAGAATGCAGGCTGTAACCGCGGCAATGAACCTTCGGGTTCCATGAAATAGAATAGCAGGTGCCCGCGGCTTCGCCCGCGATTATTTACTCAACTGATAGATGTTTTATTTAAGTCATTTATTTATCGTGGACTGCACTTCAAAGTCGGATTTTTAGCTGTCTATAATTATTAATCGTTTAGGTAACGATTCGCGTGTAAATGTTAATAAATGTGTTTTAATTATTTTGCTCTTAATTTTTAATTTTTAAATTAATTATCGCGAAGCCGCGAAGCCGCGGATACCTGCTAGTAAATAGTAAACAATTGACAAATACATTAAGTGAAATTATGCGTCAAGTTAAGTATTAAACATAACATAAATCACACGTGTTGTAGGGCTATCGGCGCAGTTAAAAACTGAAATATTAAAGACAACATTAAAAAAGAAACGTCTCTGAAGAGGTTAGCCATCATTGCCAAATAGATTAATTCCTTTATACTCATTATTTACTATATCATTACCGTAGGCGTGACTATCTTAAATACAGATTATTTTTATCAGATGCCTTGCTCTTGTTCAAAGTAACTATTATATTTACAACAATGGTGTGCATAATCTATATTAATAAAAGGAAGTGTCTGTCCTCCGTCTGTCTGTCCTCCGTCTGTCTGTCCTCCGTCTGTCTGTCCGCGATGCCCAGCGAAATCTACTCAACACAGAGATCTGAAATTTTATAAGTAGGCGGACTAAAAGGTCGGAATGTGCACCTCGAAGCCGGAATTTTAATTTTCGCCTCCGTTCGTGAGTTATGAGTGAAAAACTGGCAGAAAACGTGCATTTTTTTGCGTTTTAGAAGCATCAGTTTCAGTAATAAATTTCCATATCAAATCACTTACAGATGGCTTTGGCTATTTTTGTCAACATACCTCATAGCCTACCTTGAAAATAAAAGCAACGCGATCGCTTGATTTTGTTAGTCCATCCTAGACGATTCATTTGTTTAGAGTGTCAAGGCCCACAGACATATGACATTTTCAACCTACACGGAAGAAGCATAATCAACCCTAAATATGGTCAAACATAGTTCGATTTGAACGAAACTCACTATACAGGGGTTTTCTGGGCCAAGGAACTCGAATCTGAGGTCGCTTTTACCAGGGGACGCTACCTAATCGTGGAATGCACTCCACGTGATTTAGGTGTTAATAATTATAATTTGAAATAATTATCGCGGGGGAAGCCGCGGGCACATGCGGGCACATGCTGTTTGTCTGTCTGTCCACGATGGCCATCGAAATCTACTGAACGCAAAGATCTGAAAATTTAAAGATAGATGGACTGAAAGGTGGGCGAATGCACCTCGCAGCCGAATTTTTAATTTTAGCTTTCGTTCGCGAGTTATGAGTGAAAAACTGGCAGAAAACGTGATTTTAGCGCTGTCGAAGCATCAGATTTCAGTAATACATTTCAATGTCAAATCAATTGCAGTTGGCTTTGGCTATTTTTGTCATACCGTGGAAATAAAAGCATCGCGATCGCTTGAATGTTGTAAGCCCACGCTGGTCGATTCATTTGTTTAGAATGTCAAGGCCCGTAGACATATGAAATTTTCAACCTACACGGAAGAGGGATAATCAACATAGACCTAAATATGGTTAAACATCGTTCGATTTGGACGAAACTCACTATACAGGGATTTTCTGGGCCAAGGAACTCGAATCTGAGATAGCTTTTACCAGGCAACGATATCTAATCGTGGTATGTAATTCACGTGATTTAGGTGTTAATAAAATAATGATTTAACTATTATGCTCTTAATTTTTAATTCTTGAAATAATTATCGCGGGCGATCGCTTGATTTTGTAAGTCCATCCTGGACGATTCATTTGTTTAGAATATCAAGGCCCGAAGACATATGAAATTTTCAACCTACACGGAAGAGGGATAATCAATATAGGCCTAAATATGGTCAAACATTGTTCGATTTGGACGAAACTCACTGTACAGGGGTTTTCTGGGCCAAGGAACTCGAATCTGAGGTCGCTTTTACCAGGCGACGCTATCTAATCGTGGTATGTAGTCCACGTGATTTAGGTGTTAATGAATATAGGCCTAATGATTTAACTATTATGCTCTTAATTTTTAATTTTTGAAATAATTATCGCGGGCGAAGCCGCGGGCACATGCTAGTAAAGTATAATTTTAAATGCAAATACAATACTATTGAGAACCCTGCAAATCATATAACAATTTTCCCATAAACGCTTACAACAGTATTATATAATCACCTTTTTGGGAAATGGCTTACTTTTCATTTATAATATTACATTATTCTCAATTTAAATAAATTACTCACAATGAATCAAAGTAGCTTCCCATTCGATATTATTTCTTCATATCGCCTGCTCTTCTCCAGTGCTTTTGGCTTCAAGCCTTAACGCTCTGTGTAAAATCGCCCCTTCAAGTACGGTGTGAGCTGCGTTGGGCTCAACAGCTACTGTCATAAACTCATAATAGTATTCGAGACGCGCGATTTCAATTATAAAATAATCTAAACCTGTTAATCCGTAATAAGAGCAAAATAAAGTTTACAGTAAAGCTTGGTTAGGCTCAGCCTTACAGACATAAAGAATACTTCACCCCTGGCAAAAACAGCAAATAATGCTTTATGCGACCTTGGCAATGACTGTCTCTCGCGAGTCCAAATTAATAATTCTTTTCGAAATTATTGCCACTGAAATGCCAAAAGTTCTTGGTAGTTTTTGATTGCCTGATTTCTTCAGCACTTCATTGTGTGAATATATTTCCAATTTATCCTGCCCTTTACCTGAACTAGGTAGCGAAATATTGTTGCAAACAATTGTGTTTAAAGTAGAAACAATAATGTGATTTTCAAAACTAATCTGAACAAACATTCCTTGCCTTGTTTGCCCTTGGGTAAAGAAAATCCATATTCAACTGGACTACCTGCAGCTACTGGTGCACAAAATTTAAACTATTAGTAACATAAGAACTAATCAATAAGCAGCTGTTCGTTCTTATAAACAAGTTAATATGAGATCTTCATTCTATCAACATGTAAACGTCAACATGTTTACGTTATATGAGCTATCAACACTATTTTTCTTTTTTTCTTTATTTTTTAGAAAAATAATTTTTATTATGTTATACTGTGTTCAAAGCCACGCCACTAATTTCCTTACTCGTAGAGTGGAAAATCTCGATTCGATCCGTTACGTTATTTGAGGCGTGTATGTGCAGTAACTGAAACACCACAGACATTTATTTTGAAGTGGGTGTTTCTCAGCAGGAACGTGTGAAAGAAGAGATGAAAGGAAGAGTAATAAACCTGCGGAACATGGTCCACGGGAGGCTAGAAACAACGCCTCCGAGTAAAGAAAATATTTACGCTGAGAAAATGCTGTGATCATGGGCCTACAGAGACAAAAGAGACGAACGCAGCTTAGCCCTCTGGCGTGCCTGAGATGAACTTTATTACCTTGTCAAGGAAGCTTTTAGTTTCGGCCATCAAACTGCCCCATTGTAGTGTAAAGTGACTGTGACGTCATCATCAAGTCAACTCTACTAAAACTAAATCTGCATACTTTAATGATTTTTTGTTCATTCTAAATTCAATAGCGTGTTATGTCGAATGGTTTTGTATAAATCCTATTATTCCTAAAAGTACTTTTAAAAAGAAAAATTATGGGGAACATAAATCATATTGATGGTCAAAAAAGTAACTTTTTATTTTAATTTGTTCAAGAACGTACTTTCTCCATTCCATTTCTGTAAAAATATTACGTAGATGGGCTATATTTAATACTTACAGAGGTACGACGCTTAAATGCAAGCCTAATTCTTTTCATTACGTTCACAGCCAATTTTCTGAAGTAATCATATGCTGAATATTATTTTCATCATAACTTCTAAAATATTTCATATAATCTAATGAAACTTTTCACGCACATATATTTTACACAAGTGAACAATATGGTCTACAATACTTCCTCTAAATGTAGGGCTATACTGAAGTTAAAAATATATGGTCATCAAATCATTTCAATTCATAAAGAAATTTTTTTTAGTTAAAAATTTAGATCCAGAAGTAAAATATGAAGATCCTATCTTAATATACTGTAAGTTTCGGAAAAAAATTAATTAATTAAAACTATGAAAATGATTACGGTATGTAAACCCCTTCAGACTACAATTCTGCACCACCATATAGAATGCCTAAATACTGATTATAATAAAATTTATAATCTTGTGAGATTGCCTTATGACAAAGAATAATATAGTACATATTTGTTATAAAATAATATTTACATGATACTTAGTCTATTAGAACAAAATAGAATAAAAAGAATAAACTTGAAAACTGAGTATGGACAGCAATAAAAATAAAAAAATAAAATAAAAAAGAGAGATTGTATAGCCTATATGCTACTGCGTACTGCGTAAAATACAAATGGTGTCTTAAATATATGCATGGATTAAGGCTGCCCCCATGGCTGAATGGTTAGACCGTTCTCCCTCCACCGCTGGGATTCGGGATCGAATCTCGGTGGATCCATGTAGAATTTGTGGTGGACAAAATGGGATCAAGCAGATTTTTTCGGTTGTTTCTGTTTACCCTGCCATATATCATTCCTCCAGAGCAGCGTTTCTCAACCTTTTTGAACCCGAGGACCTCTAAAATGTCTAAAAAATTTTACGGACCCCTAATTTTACATCCTACTTGTAAAAGACCTATATTCTTAACATTTGGGACATTAATTATAGGTAATTATAACGAAATATGTGAAAAAATGTTACTTCTTTATTTTCCACTTGCTTTATGATATTTTTAAATTATGTCTGCGGACCATCTGGACCATCTTCGCGGACCACCTGTGGTCCGCGGACCATAGGTTGAGAAACGCTGCTCCAGAGCATTCATCATACAATGACTATTAGTTGCAATATATGAATTATAAGGATGAGTATAATTGTCACAATTAAATAACGTATCTTATAGCAGAGATAATTTATATGTCAGCGATGATCTTAATTGAAGAACGACTCTTGTTAGTGAGAAAAAACTTTCAAATATAATATGATAATTTTCAAAGCGTAATTGTTATTCTGCTTTAAAACTTTCAATTATTTCATTCCTTAAGTCTACTAAAAAATCTTTGCAACGTGCGAATTGAAAACTTGTTACGGCATATTATACGAGAAGCAATGTCGGTCATTTTAATGCCACAGTTTTTGTTTTATTAGACTGTGGCAGTTGGCGTCATAAATAACTTTAAAATATTCGTGTAGTAAATAAAAAAAATATATAGGGATTAGTAGTGAAAAACTTATCACTACTTATATGGTGATGAAAGAAACAAACTGTCACCGACCGAGTAAGCAACTTTTATTTATAAGGCTGTTAGTGTGTTGTACTTATATTGTTGTTGTTATTATTATTATTATTATTATTATTATTATTATTATTATTATTATTATTATTATTATTATTATTATTCATGACATATTATCTTTTGCTAACTTTTCTTTCTTTCTTTTTCCCTTATCTTTCTCTTTCAATCTTTCTGTTAGAAAATATAGTTAATATTTTCTTTTCTTCTGTGTCTTTCTTCCTTACATTAATTCATTAGCTATTTCTTCCTTCCTACCTTTGTCCAGCAAAGTGTAATGCCGGTTATCGACCAAGAGCTAAGCTAACTTAGCTTAGCTTAGCTCACATACAGTGAGGGATTTCATATATAGTTGTGCCGGATTTCATATGTAGTTTTGTCAGCACAACTACATAGCTAACTTAGCTTAGCTTAGCTTAACTTAGCTCACATACAGTGAGGGATTTCATATATAGTTGTGCCGGATTTCATATGTAGTTTTGTCGGCACAACTACATATGAAATCCCGCACTGTATGTGAGCTAAGCTAAACTAACTTAGCTTAGCTCTTGGTCGACAACCGGCATAACAGTCAATAAGAAACTAAATTTTTGTTTTTAAGTTCGCGGGTTCAATCCCGGTCAAGGTTTATCACATTTTCTACGTGTTTACAGGTGAAAGTCCCATATCTGTCTTCTTCATTTATTTATTTCTTACTTCACCTCTTTTTTCTTTATTTCTTTCGTAGTTTCTTTTTTTCTTAATTTCACTCTTACTTTTTTTTCTTTTATCTTAGATTTATTTCTGTCTGCGCGTACACTGAGTAGTTTGGTTATCCTTGGCTCGCGAATCAGTTTGATGGATGTGAGGCTATCCAGCCATTGTCGCTAGTCATTCCTCCTCTCTTGATAAAGCGTTACTAAAGTGCTCCGAATGGAGGCTTGTATGGTCCTCGCTTTATAAATCGCAAACATAATCTATCTAAATCATAGGTTCGCATCCGCACGGCACTCATCAAGTAAAAATTCCTCTCCTTTTGCATATCCCTATATGGCAGTAATCTTTCATTGCTGTAGGCCTGCACCGTAGTAAATGTCACCTCGCAAATACTTCTTGTGTTTCTTGGGAAGATGATTGCTGTTCCAGGGCATGCTGAGTGTTTCAAATCTTTGAGTTGCTGTTAATTTTCAGAAAATCCAAAACAATTCGATGCAAAGTGTGTGTCCAAAGGCAGCTATCAAGGAATGTGAATAGTGAAACCAACATAGCATTGATAAATATTCTTATTCAATACAACATGCAATTGAACTTTAGTTGAAGAAGCTACAAAGTGCCTTGTCATTTAAGAATACGAGTACTTCGGAAATATTGCCTTTCATAAAGTACCTGCAGTTGAAGAACATGCTTACGATTAACATATACAGTATAACCTATATTATAAGAAAAACCTACCTTATACCTCCGCTTCAACAAAATACTTTAAAACTATTTCTAATAATACTTTAAAACTATTTCTAATAATAAAAACAGCATTTTATTAACTACTGTCTTCCATTTACAAACCAGGTAAATAGTTTCAGTTGAACCTCATTTGTTGTAGGGACGTTTGTGCGAACACATAGGACGACAAATCAGTCGCACACACACTCATTCGGAACAAGGCGCGGATGGGATGAAGTTGATAATGACATCTACATGATGTCCGGGAACCACAAGGGCCTAAACTTGCCCGTTTTCTCACTGGTGTGGAGAAACCGCGTTTAACCCTACCTAAGTAACTTGTCCCGACCAGGAATCAAACTCGGGCCCGCTGCGTGAGGGTAGCGAACGCTTCCCCTGCGCCATAGCAGTGGACAAATATATAATAACCAGGGCCCGGGTTGACTTGTCATCTTTTTATTGATGCTGCATAGACATTGCCAACTTGTGGATAAATCCTAATCGTGGCCTTTTGATTATAGAAATGCCTTTTTATTAGGTCATTTTTTGTCATATTATGCAATTTTATATTTTTAGGGCATTTATTTCAATTTTAGGTCATTATTTTGTCATTTTCGTGTCATTTGCTTCCTTATTTAGTAATTTTCATGTGCTAAATTCGAACAGGTGACTTTGGGAATAGAAAAAGACTGTGCTAGTTTGACTAAAAAAGACTTTGTTATTTTAGTTGGTGGAGCTAATGATGTAGTCTATTTAGAAATGAGACTGATGAAGCAATTAGGACGCTCAAGAAAACGCTAAGTAAACTAACCTATACTAATGTGGTAGTAGTTGGAATACCACAACGTCATGATTTAAATCACTGGTCTATCGTAAATAAAGAAATAGATGTAGCTAACAAAAGGTACAGTAGTATTTGTAAACACTTTAAAAATGTTACCTTTCTAAATGTATCTAACTCTGGTAGAAATCTGTTTACCAACCATGGACTACATTTTAACTTAGCAGGTAAGAAACAATTAGCACATGTAATAAGCAAAATAGTACAGGATAAAGCAACCACAACAAAGGCGAAAGGACATCCTATTGCTTTAGATGGAAGTGGAAATGTTTTTTTTAGAATAAGTAACTCTGAGACCACTAGGCCTAATTTTCTCAATAAAAATAAAAACAGGTCTATTCATGCGCTAGATCAAAAAGAGAACCATAACCAAGAAGGATTGTCACAACAAACAAAAAATGTGAATGATGTTTTAAATTTTAATCTACTGTTTTGGAATGTACAGGGCCTTTGTAATAAGATAGATTATCTAAAATTATTATGCTCGACCTATAATGTTCATGTAATAACTATCGCTGAACATTGGCTCAAAGATGTAGATGTCCCTTTTCTGGCTGTACCTGATTACGTAATTGCTTCATTCTATGCCAGACCTAATAAATTACATGGGGTGCAGCGATTTTTATTAAAAATGAAATTGATTATAAAGAAATAGAGTATGTTAGATAACTATCTATTGAAATGGTGTGTGAGGTAGCTGCAGTAGAGTTAATCAAGGAGAAAATAATTGTGCTATCCATCTATAGACCTTACAATGGTGACCCTGTCTTTTTTTAACAATTTTTTGAATTGTCTCTATAATATTATTTGTTTAATATTTAAACCTAATTTGAATATAGTTATATCTGCTGATTTTAATGTTCAACTAAATTATGCTAATAATTTTGAGAGAGACTTAATTAACCTATTTGATTGTTTTGGACTTAAGATTACTACCTTAGAAATTACTAGGCCAGGCCTAACAAATGTTGGTACATGCATTGACAATATAGTAACGGACATACACAAAACTAAATGGTCATCAAAAGTGATACACACTTTATTATCAGATCATAATAGTATTCTATTAAGTTTCAATGTGAATTCAGGTAAAAATCATGATTATAATATCAGTGCACCAAAACAGTTACTAAGATTAGTCAATGATGATAATGTTAAATTGTTTATCAGTATGTTAAGAGAGATGAATTGGTTAGGGGTATAGTCCAAAAAATATAGATGATAAATTTAAAGCTTTTCATGACTTGTTTATGTAGGCGGTCAATGGTGCCTTTCCACTAATTACTTCAAGAAATAAAAAAGCTAAATCTGATAATAAATGGCACAATAATGAACTACATAAACTTAAAGAACAATGTGACAAGATATACGACTTAAGTAAGATTTTCAATAACAATCAGTTAAGAGATAGTATTCCGTTATGTTTTAGTTTAGTAGGTCATGCTTCTGTAATTCGTTTTTAGCAGGCCTTGCTTGCTATCTTGTTTTTTTATTTATATTTGAACAAATGAATTTCAAATAGTTGTTATTTATGGGTATTGTAATATCAAAATTATTCTTTTGTGTCTTGCGTCCAATCAGAGACTGGACATTTTTATCATATTGTTTTGATAGCCAATAAGGTTTATCTTTAGCTTCGTTCTTTTTCCTTCATCGATTCAAGTCAACTGTGTCTCATAAAGACATTAGTTTTTATAGGTTTTAAATGCCTATTCTTCGTCATAATCAATTCAATTACTACTCATAAGGACATGAGTTTTCTTCTTGGCTTATCAATGCCAATCTTTACCTATCAGATAGATCTGGTGGTTTACTTTCAATAGCTGAAGCAATCAGTTCTTCGATTCACATTAAGGTTTCATATGCCTTATTGATTCTGAAGATTACTAATGATCTAAGGACTATTATCACCCATCGTGTGATTCATCGGGTCTTCTTCATTTTGGTGTTGGCGTTGCAAGATCTCAGGCTAACATCTTTAACAACTATCAAAAGGTGGTATTTAATCAATTCAAAGGTACGTCATTTACTACCTAATTTATTTGAGGAACAATTTGGACGTAATTTCATCATTGAACTAATATATGTGTGGTTTTGATCAAACTGATTAAGCCATCTCAAGGATATTTACGACCTTTAACTAAGGAATTTGTATTAAACATTGTGATATCTACAATTTCATCAGTGTTTATGAATAATAATATTATAGACGTCCAAGGAATCCAGAATTTATGAACTGAGCATGATTTATGTATTGTTGTTGTGACAATAAATTGTTACATACCAGAGAAAATTATCTAAAATGTATTGGGCAAGTTTGGCTTATCTATTTATAGTCTAAGTCTCAATCTCAAGAAGTGCTACGTCCTATGAATCTTGTTATACAGTCCGCTTGCTCTCAGCTTGCCCGTACAGATAGATACAAAGTTTTGAAAAAAAATTACAAGCAAGCAATCAAAAATGCAAAAATACAGTATTTTAATGGACTAGTTAAAAACTCAAAAAATAAAAGTAAAACGATATGGCAGATCACCAATAAACTTATAAATAATAACTGTAAAGCACAAGACTTACCTAGTGAAATAACACCTGATAAGTTTAACAATTTTTCCATAGACCATGTAAATAAAGTCAGTAGTAGTATTCCTATCAGCAATCATGATTGCACTTTCTATATTAATAAGTATCCTAGACCAGAAACAAGCTTTGTATTTCAAAAAGTCAGTGTGGTAAACATGTTTACTAAAATTAATCAATTAAATAATAGTAAATGTTTAGACATATATGGCATCAGCTCCTACATTATGAAGATCTCTGCTTTTTATATTAGTGAAGTATTAACTTATATTTTTAAAAAATGCTTAATAAATGGCTGTGTTTTTCCTAATAAGCTAAAAAATATCAAAGTTGTCCCAGTGTACAAAAAAGGTGATAGAAAGTTAGAAAACAATTATAGACCGATATCTATAGTACCTGTTATCTCTAAAGTCTTTGAAACGTTACTACATGGCCAAATATCAAACTATTTTGAGAAATCAAGCATATTTACAGATAAACAATATGGCTATAGACCTCATAGGAGTACGACTAATGCTGTTATCAAGCTTGTTGATCATGTAGTCAATGACTTAGAAAAAGGTTAACTTGTAAGTTTCAGGTCTTTTGATATGTCAAAAGCCTTCGACACTGTCAATCATAGTACTTTAAGTAAAAAACTTTTTTATTATGGATTTGATAAAAATTCAATTAAACTTTTAATTTCCTATTTGTCAAAAAGAATACAATTTGTTTTTAAGAACGGAACTTATTCTAAAGGCAGGTTAGTTGAGTATGGGGTTCCTCAAGGGTCTATTCTTGGACCTATTGGAATACTATGTCAAAAGCCTTCGACACTGTCAATCATAGTACTTTAAGTAAAACACTTTTTTTATTATGGATTTGATAAAAATTCAATTAAACTTTTAATTTCCTATTTGTCAAAAAGAATACAATTTGTTTTTAAGAACGGAACTTATTCTAAAGGCAGGTTAGTTGAGTATGGGGTTCCTCAAGGGTCTATTCTTGGACCTATACTCTTTAACATATATATCAATGACTTACCTGTAAATATTGATAGCGCAGGAACAAATGGATTGCTGTTTGCAGACGATTTAGGTCTTAAAGTAAGCTGTAAAACTAAAGAAGGAATACTAGACAAGTTAGATTCTAGTTTAATTTTATTACAAGACTGGTGTGCTGCTAATAATTTGTCCCTCAATACAAATAAAATTTGTGATATATCTTTTAGTTATAGCAGAAGTAACTCAAATCCAATAAACCATAATAATACTCTAAAAATTCTAGGAATTTGTTTGGATTCAAATTTATCATGGAATTTCCATATTGATTTTATTATTAAGAAAATGGCAAAGGGACTTTATGTGTTAAGAAGACTAAGTGGTACAGTTGACAAAAATATACTGCTCACTGTTTATTTTTCTCAAATACAAAGTGTATTGTCTTATGGTATTACCCTTTGGGGTTCAAGTAGCTATTGTAAAAAAATATTTATTTTACAAAAAAGGGCAATTAGAATACTCTGCAAAGCCCCACATCGACTCACTTGTAAAACATAATTTACTGATTTAGGTGTATTAACTTTATATTCCCTTTATGTATTACATTTACTCTGTTTTGTCCATGGTCATTTTGAACATTTTCAAACCAATGCAGATATTCACTTACATGACACTAGAAATAAAAACTCTATAAGGATACAACAATACCAATTTAGTAGTTCACAAAAAAAACTGGTTTTATGTATCAACTAAGTTGTACAATACAGTACCTACCAAAATCAAATCTTTGTCACACACCAATTTTAAATGTAAAATCAAGCGTATATTGATTAAAGAATGTTTGTATAACGTTAATGATTCTTTTAGCATTAACTGGGAATTTTATTTGTAATTCATGTGACTTAAATCAACAGTTAATATGTTGTAGGTGTTTTAATTAAGAATAGAATATATATATTATGTTGAATACTTGCAATGTTATAAAGGATATTAGTAGGCTATAACTATGACGACTGTCTATGCATGTATTTATATGTTTATGACAATAAAGATTCTTATTCTTATTCTTATTCTTTACATCGCTAGTGGTGCTGTCTTTGAAGTGTTGTTTGTTTAATGCAAGAACGAAAAAATTCGGCGTTAGAGTGTTCTCATGTCTCAGTCAGAAATGAGAATCAAAGAACGTCAAAATTTTGTATTATATTACTATTGTTATTAGATTGACTTGGCACCAGAGTCTGCCACCTGCTTGGACTTGAGAGTACACACTTCTGTTTACCCTCAATAAACAACAATATAATCCGGCAGACAAACAAAACGAAATGCCGAATTTTGACTCACCAGTGCCTCAGTGCCAGTATAAATTTCCGCGAGAAAAGAACATTCTCAACATTACAGCTATTTTTCAGTTTTTAAAATTATGTACAAACTAGTCTATGACTTTGTTTGTATTATAATAATTTTTTATAAATAAAATATCAGTTTTAGGTCATTTTTTATAATTATTAAGTCATTTTCTTTAAAATTTAGGGTCATTTTATACTTCATTTTTCAAACAATTTTAGGTCATCAGAATCCGGGCCCTGATAATAACGTATTTAATAGTTATTTCATCATTCCTCAACTAAACAAAATCTCCGTCTGTTATATCTTCTTTTCTAGAGGGGTATTTTTATTTAGAATTCCACACAATGTAAATTTTATAATAATTATACCAAACACTAAAATGTTTATACCATTATACTTTTTTAGCTCCTTAAATTACTAGCCTCGTCTTATACTTCAATTACATCCTCTAAAACTTCTATATAATATTGATGAAAATAGTTTCGCTTCAGTAAACAATTACCACTCATGTTTTATTTCCATCTATTTTTACTTCCCATTTTTTGGCTCTGAACTACTTTGCATCATTAAAAAGTATCGTTAAATGTAGGATATATCGTGTAACGATATTTCTTCATTTGTAAAGTAGGGTATTTTGAGACAATAAACAATCTTTGCTTATTGCGTTGGATATAGTGTTTTCTAAAAATATACAGTCATTATCAGAAAAAAATTCAATTGTTTTACTAATTTGTTTGCATTATCTCTTGGATACTCCGGTCTAGAACCAACGGTAACGGCCATAATGGACAGCATGCGCCCATTCTGCGAATGATGTAGAAAGACTGTGGTGTTTGACTTAAGCGGTAGGCCCTGTCCCTCATTGGGATATAGTGCCCCGGATTTTAGTTTAGTTTAATGGATGCTGATTAAAAATATGTAAGTTATTTATTTGAGGAGCAGAGATTTCTCAAAAAATTATGCAAGTTGATTATACAAAGGCCTGATAGACTACTATAACATCGATATAGGCTACTAAAATTAACAGAAACTATATAGGAGCACAAAACGGAAATAATAATAATAATAATAATAATAATAATAATAATAATAATAATAACAATTTGAAGTGAAATAAGATGTCCGAGGTTCTAACTTAGAGCACTGAAATTAGGGAAGTCATAGGTTCAACTCCATTTGCGGGTTGGTCTTCGTTAGTATATGTTAACCTCACTCGCAATGGCGAAATTTATTCTCGAACGTACCCTGTCCGTTATTGGACCTAGTTGGTGACTTCTTAGGAGGAGGCCATGCTCTTGATAACGCCAGGAGTCCCTCGATTCTCTGTTAAAATACTGTGATCCAGAGACTTTGATTCTTTATCATTGACTTTGGATAGAAGTTCCTCAGATCCGGCCTGAGTGACTCTCTGTTCTCGAGTTTTCTGGTTCGATCCCTGCCCAGGGCATTGGAATTTATATGTGCGTAAATGTGACACTCCCATGTAGCAGACTTACAAGCAAATAAAATAAACTCCTGTGGGATAGAATTCCAACACACCAGTGACGTCAGAGGTCGGAGAAGGAGTACATAACTGTAGTAAAATAACCATAGCAAACAAACAAATAAACATGTTCCACCGAATGGAAGAAAAATATGGAAAGAGTATAAATATATAGATTACCTAGGAACCACATTATAATTGGCCTAGCTGTGATTCTATGTAATCGGTGAGAGTAAATACTCATTAATTAAATGATACCGGTACTATACTGAATAAAAGAAGTACGGTTGAGAGACAGGAGGTTGTTTAGTGGACAAGCACAAGTGGGGCTTCCAGTTGGGCTGCATAGTGCCAAGGCACTAATTATGGGGAATGTTGTACAAATCTCACGTTAATTACATACAACATAACCCAGTGGATGTGTCTTCTAACGCGGTGTAAGCCATTGGTTACGCCTCAAATGCACATGAAACTCTAGTAAGAAGCTAAGTGGTGCAGTGCAAGGGAATAGGTCACGATTAATCCAGCTACATCTTCAGCGGGCCAGAACCGGCCCGCGTTCGTTAATAAACCGACCTCTCCCCCCCGAACACTAACTTTTTGCATTTCTTTGTAATCAAAGAGACTGTTTTCAACTTTCTTCTGTGTCATTTTTTCAAGGATTCCTGAGTTTGATTAACTTCAATCTAGATTTTTTCTATTTAACATCATCCCTGTGAAGGCATCTCCGACTGACGATGCAGATATGCAAATGGAGCTCTGTGACCTAAAGGATACAAATTTCAAGAACAACAACGATGGAACAATTTCGTGTATAATTAAAGGAAGAATAGACCACTTCATCAGGACTAATCACTGATCATACATTGCATGACTAAAGTAATTGGCGTCTTGTTTTCTGGATGAAAGGATTAATGGCACTTTATCCTGCTCCGTTCTTAATATGAAGTTCCCATATTGGAAAGAAGCCAGTAGACATATTAAAACAGTAAAGATATTAGCATTTTTAATTTAGCTTGTAACTTTGCTAGCAATTTGTTCTCCAAAAAATTCAGAATAACTTTTGAACTTGGAATAAATTATCGACAGAAAGTGTAAATTTCACTTGGAAGTATTGTTCAGTAATTACTGGTATCAGGACTGGATTCAGAATTTCTTTCTGGAATAGGCACAATTTCTCATGTTAACTAGGTGCCTCATAAAAAATCCAGCATAGATTCTCTCTCTAATGGATATGGGTTTCAAATCACTAATATAGGTAAAAGAAAATATTGTATTCAATCTTAATGTTTGATTAATTTTCCTCACCAGAAAATATCTGTGTGAGGGTGTTTCTGTATGTGTGTACATCAATGTGGGTGTTTTGTCTATGTGTGTCTGCCTATGTGTTCGTAAACATCATAGCTCGAGAACGATAAATTTTGTTTCTCTTAATAGGGGAAGGTTGCCTTTGTTGGACCGATTTTACATTTTGTTACCCCATGCCTTTATTATGTATTTAATTGATACGAAATATATTGTACAATAATCTACATTTTATACACTTTCATGTGGTAGTATTATATTTTGTATAGATATATATCTCCAAGGCCTACAATTTAAAATTTAGAATTCTGTAAATGGTCCGAATTAGGAAACCGGTTGCTTAAGTTGGACCGATGGTAAAACTATAAGTAAAAAAATAATAATTGTAATATTTTAAAGGACCTGTAATTTAACAAATTTATTAGGCACACATGGCATTTGAAGTAAGTTAGTTAGAGCCTATTATACAAAACCATTAATTATAATTTGTAAATTAGAAGCAAACTGTTTTGAACTGATAAAGTGCTTCAAATAAGATACAAAGAATAACCTAGGAAACAAATTGCATAAAAAATGTAAAAAATACCAAATATACCAAATCTGCCTATACAAGAATGGAAGTTATGGTGGTCCAAATTAGGAAAGACGCAGTGGTCCAACTTCGGCAACTGGACGCCATGTAAAGAAATATGATGCTACAAGGACTCACAAAATGTAAAACTAGTTTTACGATATCTAGTTACTAACTAATGAAAGGCAGTTGTAAAATATAATGTAGGTAATTGTTTTGCTTACTCTTACTCCTCACAATAGCTTATAATTTGTAGCGTGACTCTTGTTACACAAACGAGGAGAACACAATGATTGCAGTCATTCTTTCTTCAAAGGCTGCAGCCAACTGACCGTTGGATCACATGTCCTTGACAACATTTCTCACCAGTAGAGCCAACTTGAAGGTTTAAGTTTCTAACACATTGCGAAGTATGAAGGAGGTCCAACCTAGGCAACGGTCCAACTTCGGCAACTCTCCCCTACTAAGTTACATGAAGGAAGTCCAATTTTAGCTTTTTTTTGTGTAGGGTCTACACTATTGTACTCGATATACTAACTTATATTGAAAGCTAAAATTTTGTAAGAAACGTTTTTGAAAGGTAGTTATAAGCCAGCTATCGTTTGCACAAACTCATGCTGAGGGAATGATAATTCTTTCACTGACCGTGTGTAGGCTAAGGTGGAAAGGTAATCAGACTGAAAATGTTAATGTCATATCCGGGATTTGAACCATGATCTTTCGAACTCTGTGCCGCTGCTCTGACCAATTGAGCTACCTTGACATGGTGCTGGCACAACATTAAATTCTCCAGCTGACGCACATATCCCGGTATAACACCAGAGATGAGATAACAACCCAGTTGCGACTTACAACTTGTAAGTACTTTAAGGCCCAAGCTTCATAGTAAACCACTACAGTATTTTTCATATGGGAAGCCTTTTCCTTCACCGCCAATCACGTGCACAGGCTAAAAGGCTGCCGCTGTCAGTGAGAGTCTTCCCTCCGTCTCGCCGTCTCTGATTGGACCGCGTATATATGCAGTTGAAGGACATAGGGCTTGTCATCTGCAAAGCACTATAGTAGGTCGGTTCACTGTGGTCATGGGTAGGCTAAGGTGGAAAAATTCAATGCATTGAATAATGCTGATGGAATAATGCATTGAATAATAACCGATACTAATTTATTAGGAAAAAAAAGGTAGGGGTGCGTCCGCAATCTATTTTTATTTATTTATTTATGGTGGGAACCATTCAAGTAATGGTCCCTTCATGATAACCAAGAGTGTTATAATCTTTCTGGTGGAGGGTGGAGGGCAGGTGAAGTTACATTAATAATAACCGCACGGAATTAATCTTAAGCGGATTTGAAAAATATACCAGTTACTTGCTGCAGGAATAACTAACTAGTATAGATTAGTCAGATCGTGGTTGAGAATTAGTTGATTAGAGTGAACGCATGGCTTTAAATATCGGTACCTTTTAATTAAATTTGAGAGGAGACATGACTTAAAATATTTTTGATAAAACATGTAACAATAACATTTTATCCGTTTGAACACTTATGAGTAATCCTTCCGATGGAAGTTTTCATCAAATTCTTCCTTATGGATCTACAGAACAATTTTTTTTAAACGAAAAATATGCGAATAATTTATTTGAAAGAAAATGTATTTTTAATAGTCCACCGCTGTGGCTCAGGGGATGCGTTCGCTCCTCTCATGCAGTGTTCCCGGGTTCGATTTCTGGTCGGGACAAGTTACCTAGGTGAGGTTTTTTCCGGGGTTTTCCCTCACCTGTGAGACAAATTTCAGGTAACTTTAGGCCATTGTGGTCCCCGGATATCATCTGGCCGTCATTATCATCTTCATCCCTATCATCGCCTTGTTCTGAGTGAGTGTGTGTGTGAATGGTGTGTCTCGTCCTATGTGTTCATGTTGTCTCGGAGGTGGCCCCGGTATTGGGCAGATCACTCATCCGGGGAGGCCCTCCATGTCCTTGTCTGGTCAAAAAAGTATGTATGTTATCCATAGATAATCCCTCTCCCGACGGGTCGCGGACCTGTAAGGCCCGGGCGGTTTGGGTCGCTTAAATCCTAAAAGGGAGAGATAAAACTACTAAAAAGAAGAAAGAATGGTTTTTTTAAATATACAGAACCGTGTACAATTCTATATTAAATTTATATTACAGAATTAATTTAAAAAACGTTAATACAATTCAGCATTCCCTACATTTTTCACATTATAAATAGAGACGGCTAAAAGTGTAAATCATACATCTGACATCGAACACTTGATCCTTAATTCTTTAAATTGCACCAGTTCAGTTTAGAGCGAAGGTTGGGTGTTTCTGAGCAGTGCAAATAGTAGGGCGGTGTAATAAAGAAGCTATCATCAACGCCACGAACCTTCTTGATAGGGGGCATTCAGCCGTGGGCAAGTAGCATTTATTTCCAGCGGTATAGTCCTTTCTTTACCAAACGTTAGCCTGCATGACAGGGGACCCTTCAGTCGTTGGCAGAATGGTACAGTCCTTACTTCGTCAAACATGATCATTCATGGCAGTGAGCAAGAAGCGTTTATTAACGTACGTAACGTAGCAAATGTGAATCTGCATGTCAAAGGAGTTTGAACTGTTGGCAAGTAACTTAGTTAAATATATCACTTTCTACTAGCAGAAGCTGCATGTAATTAAGTATGTTTATGTCATCTTCATCATAATCAGAGACTTATACCAAAATATACATTTCATAACCAGTTCTACAATATTACTTGAATACAGCAAACAGTGTTAGCCTATGTAATATTAACTACTTCCTTCGCAATTATAAAGTTATTTACTTCAATTTTGGCTAACCATTTCTTTTTAACCATGGATAAAAAGTTTCCCATTCTTTTTAATAGATCCGTATTTTTTGTAATGCACAACTTCTTATGGGCTAATTTTTAATAACTTACTACCAATGAAATTTCTCCTCCACATCTCCGTTTCCTTACACTCTAAAATTATGTGTCTGGCATCTTCTTCCTCGTTAGTCTATATGGTGGGCATATTCCTCTTGGTATCGAAGCTCTCAAATTTTTCAACCTCCAGATTACTAGCCTTCACCAGGCCAAACTTGATCTTTGTTCCATATTATATGAAAATAAATATGAGAAGCTGCATGTAAAATACAATGCATAAAATACCAAATATCATTCACAGAATTCTTAATCCTCATAGCCTATTTGTTTTCAGTAAGTACCACATCCTTCTTCATGCTGATGCCAGATCCATTTAAGCAATGCCAGTGGCTGTTTTTTAATCATGGGACCTCCTGGAACGTGTGATTGTTGTGTGGTTTTAGCTTCTATTTTGTGACTTTTCTAGTTGCATATATTCTAAATTCTGAATTTCGATAGGAACTATAAAAAAATTTATGCCAATTGTGAAGAGGCTTAAGTCAACGAAGTTAAATGGTTGACAATATAGCATAAGCCTGCCTATGCAATAAAACCAGTATGTGAACAAGGAAAGTTAAATTATGAAACCTTATATCTCAAGTGAAAGAGGATCCATGCAGCAGCCACAGACAAGTAGCAAAGAGACAATTGTGTAAGATTTTGCTTCCAATGGATACAACGTGGTGTATTTGCCCTTTTATAGAAATGTCCTACAACCCCTAACAAAATATGGAGGACAACATTTTTGTTGGAAGAATTATTGTGCTAGTATTAGTCCTCTATTAGACTATAACATAAGCAGAGGATACAAATATCTATAGTCGATATTTCTGTTACCTTTGTGAATTTTGTTACGCTTATTGTCCGAGAGAGGGTAGAGGGACAGGTGGTAAGCCCATCGCCTCTCAACCCCCTCCGGAAACTAAGGTATTAGGCCTACTCGGAAGTGAAAGGGCAGAGAAATTTTGTCCAGAGGCTCTAATTTAGGCTTGGAGTTCTTTTAAGTGCCGCAAATCTACGACATGGGCCAGTTTAAAGTCCCTCCCAGAGGACTCCGTGCCCAGGATTTTTACATCCTGAAAAATCCATCGACCGCGGCCGAGTTTGGTCCCGCGACCTTCGGATCTAGAGGCGGGCACGCTACATCATTCATTAATCTAGTTACATTTATTTTCACATATGGTGACTATCTACCGATAACCCTCTAAGAGAAACCTTAGGTATTATTAAGACATGAAAGCATAACACGGTGTGTCCGACATAATTGCTACCAACTATTGATAGGGCATTATTACAATTTTTATTGGTAGTAATTCAGGCAGACAACGGTGTAAACCTATATTTTTCAATCCTAGCCCGGAAAATGTTCAATTAATTTATGTATGAAGAAAATCCAAAAAGCTGAGGATAAGTAGGCCAAAATTAAGATTCTGAAGAAAGAAATTATCCATTTAGCAATTAGCGTTTTGGTTCAATTCGGATTTCAAATTCAGCCTACAAATAAAGAACAACCGATTTATTGGTGCTTGGGAACTGTTCAAAACAAATTGTATTCCATGAATAGCTGAAATTTAGACATTTGTAATTTACCTGTTTTTCGCACAGGTTTAAGTGAAATCTTTTTAGCATGAATTTCCAGCACAGTCTGTTTATTAATTTTTTTCCCCAAATTTCTGGGCGTCTGGCTTCCTTCTCAAGCTTGTCTCTTGCTACCTGTAGACAAAGTATGCAATTAAATAAATGATATTTACAGCTCTTTTGCTCAAAATATTTTAAATAAGGTAACTTGAAATTACTAAACATTACAGTAATTCACGGGGGTGCCACTTGGCCATGTATTCAAACTTTCTCCAACCGCGCGGTTTTGGCTTGTGACGTCATTAGGTTGACAGATCAACCCTCACCCGTAAGAGTGAATGGAAAACAGCTGATTTAAAAAAATTAATATTTAATTATAGGCAGCAAGTATCTCGTGTTGTAAGATGTCAACCTGAAGTATAATAACTGTTCTATTAGGCCATGTGGGAGAAATAGTAAAAGTCTTTATGGTTTGGTTTAAAAATTGTATCTTTTGAAGCTGTTTTTAGAGGTTTAGATTGAGTCTGCAGATGATGTCCAGCTAACTTAATGTATTATACTTTAAAGAGACAAGACTATTCTATCGTTGTTATTCGAAATAGGGAGGAAATGTTATTTTTTTTCTTAATCCTTCACTAACTACAGCTTTACCGTTATTAATATCATAATAGGCCTACTGTAAATAATTATTATCAATTGACTTTAATGTAGAGCGTGTTCATCATTTCTTAGTCATTCTATGCACGGTTTAAAAAACTGAGAGTTATAATTATTTATAAACTACTTGCAGTAAATATAAAATATGTTTTCAAACTTTCTCCAAACCCCGCGGTTTTGTCTTGTGACCTCACAAGGTTGACAGGGTCAGAGGGAGACCCATACAGTTATTTTCTTTTGCTGAGACACGAGAATAATGTATAGCCTATAACTTTTAGTTCATATGAGGAATTATTGTAAATAAGATTGAATAGAAATAAGTTTACATTAACTCAATTAGTTGTATGTGTAAATACCTTAGTAACTTCTGTTAATTGATGTTATTGTTATTATTCATTGTTTTATGGACTAATTCTAATAGGTCTACTGCAGAAAGTAGAAATTTATATATTCTACTGACCTCCATTCACAATTCAACAAATAATATAGGCCTAATTAATATTGAAGGCTTCAATATAGATTCCATGATTTACAGGAAGTAATGTGTTGCTACTTAGTAATGTATTTGTTTTAGTGGTTAAAAGCCTTTATTCTAGATAATGTCACAACTAATGTAATTAATAACTTACTGTATTTATTTATATAATATATTATTGGAAGTAGTGTGCATGTATCAGTAATATGTATTTAAATGTAATTAATATAATTTAATGCAAACTTTATAATGGTTGTCATGTAATATCTTGCTAAAAATTTCAGTTGTGTAGTTTGGATGGGTAAATATTTTTAGACATGACAAGTCTTTAGTAGTCTATGAATAAAGTCACGTTAAATCTTGTCATACATCAACAAATGTTTTATTATAACCTATATATCAATATAAATTACTGTGATACCTAGTGATATAACAATCATAATGATTGCTACATAGTAAGCCTAGGAGGAGAATTATGTGCCCATGGTCGTGGGTTCTATCCCGTTCCAGGTCGATGGCATAAATGAAACAGACCTTTGTCTCTATAGATTTACAGGCTCCCTCTACTGAGGGAGAAAATTCCGGCTCACCGGCGAAGATTACATGGCTGTCATTAAATACCTTCAAATTAAACGAGTTGGTGTGTGGTATAAAAATACTTCCCTTGTTCAGTGAAAGAGTACATACTAGATACATTACCTTATGGCAATTTAGTAAC
Organism: Ectobius pallidus; assembly: GCA_964059195.1. Taxonomy (NCBI): domain Eukaryota; kingdom Metazoa; phylum Arthropoda; class Insecta; order Blattodea; family Ectobiidae; genus Ectobius; species Ectobius pallidus. Next base: position 34,200,516 of record CAXKWD010000007.1, on the reverse strand, counting down.
TAATATAGGCCTAATTGTAATTAGTACTGTATAGATTTTTTTCCTGCAAGTAGTTTATAAATAGTTATAACTTATGCCTACCGTATTTTAATCCCTCCCTCCCTCTCTTCCCTCTGTCGTAGTTTTACTTCTCCCTTTTAGGATTTAAGCGACCCAAGCCGCCCGGGCCTTACAGGGCCGCGACCTGTCGGGAGAGGGATTATCTTTGAATCACATACATACTTTCTTGACCAGACAAGGACATGGATGGCCTCCCCCGATGACTGATCAGCCCAACGCGGGGCCACCTCCGAGACAACACGAACACATAGGACGGTACACACCATTCACACACACACTCACGCAGAACAAGGCGAGGATGGGGATGAAGATGATAATGACGGCCAGACGATATCCGGGGACCACAAGGGCCTAAAGTTACCTGACATTTGTCTCAAAGGTGAAGGAAACCCCCGGAAAAAACCTCGCCTAGGTAACTTGTCCCGACCAGGAATCGAACCCGGGCCCGCTGCGTGAGAGGATTGAACGCATCTCCTGAGCCACAGCGGTGGACGTATTTTAATATGAAGTATTAAAATTAATTTAAAAATGTGGTTCTTATTTCCTGCCTATTTCGAATAAGAACATTAGAAATAGTCCTGTGTTATAGTCTCATGAAACTCCAATACATTCATATTATCTTAACATCACATGCAGATGTGATCTTAGCCTGTAAAAACAGCTTCAATAACTACGATTTTTAAACCAAACCCGATCGATTTTTACAATTTCTACCACACAGCCTAATAGATCAGTTCTTATACTGTGGGTTGGCATGTTAGAACACTTGATAGTTGCTGCCTGTAATTAAATAATAAAGGTTAAAAACCATCTGTTCTCCATTCATTTCTTATGAGAAAGGGGCTGCCTGACATCCTAGCCACGTCACATCCCGCAGCCAATGACCGCTCAGGGTGGCAAGTGGACTAACCTTTAGTATTTTAAGAACCTTGACAGTAATTAGTGATCATGAAGGTTTGACAATGAATCCTTTAATATAATTATTGGCGTGCATCTTAACAAATCGTTTCGGACACATCGCTTTTTAAAATTGAGAAATGCTGATAACCCTATTCATTAATAGAAGCTATGCATCCTTGGTAGTTACGAAATGTCTAAGCTTTGAAGAACACGATGTACAGTACTTTGTACTTCCTCAGGCCAATAGTGCGGCCACAGGTGGTTTATGTGCCACTAGCGTTGCATATTTTGCCTTACGTATCCGTCAGTGCATAATCGCACCATATAATATTTTCAATTCAATTACATTTAGGGACTTCCAATTAAACAGTAAAGTTAGCTTCGCTTGAAATTTTGGCTTTTATAGTTTTGGGATATCTGCTTAGTATTATCATTTTGTAGAGTTTCCAGACAAGGATTTCTGTATGAAAGTAGGGTCATAATATTGTCTCCTCCATCATCCCTGAAAGTTTGTAACAGTCACTGAATCACTATGTTTACCTACCACAACATTGTCGAGATAGGATATTCCTTAGCCATTTAGGACTCTGCATGGCAAGTATGGCATCTCAGTATGAACAATGTATATTAGAATCATACTCGGACTCAATCAAATTCCTGACTTAGCAACTAGACTAATAATTCCTGCATCTAATTTTGATCGGTGTTATGGAAACCTGTAATATGCGCACAACTACATATAAATAAGGGAGTTCTACGATGAGTAGTTTATTTAATAATAAATTGAATTCACCGTAATCAATTAGACCTATCTTCTTACCCCGTGGAGCGAGCAGGAAAAAGACTCAGGTTAGAGAGATTCTTGGTGCAAATCCCATAGGCTAGCCGCCCCCATTTAACTCTAACGTTTTCAACAGTCGCAGAGATGAATGACTGGTCAGGATTTACTTGCCCTTGAAGTGAGTATAAATTATGTTTAATTAAAGGAAATTGTTCAGAATGCTTAATCATGTCAACAGGCCTGTAAACATTAATAATAAAATAGGTCTACTTCCTTAGCTTGCCAATTTATTCTTTTTCCCAACCAGTAATGCTAGATAAACAAGGGTCCTTTATTATTAACTATAATGCGTTCATTTCGAGCCAACGCATTAATTCGATCTTGCCCTTCAGTTTGTTGTCATGTATCTTCGTTTGGTCCTGCCTCCGTCTGTTCTGATCTAGTTTAGAAGGTCCTGAAAATAACTCACAGTCAAATTAAGCTTGTAAAACGCAGTCACGAATATTGTAAAACAAACAAAATTTCCTTTTCATCTGATGGTAAGTATGCTTAGTTTCTTTGGCTTCTTGATTCCATGACCATGATCGTGGACATTCAAATGGTCAGCCGTTTAACAATGTAGATTCCAACTGACAATCGATATGCGATGTTCAATTATTGATATTTACGAAGCGATGTCGCAAGAAAGCGAGCATGTAGGAGTAGAATAATTGACCGGTCCTCATGTATAATGCTATGATTTTCAAGATGTCAGGAAACAGACTAGACCACATTTTATACCAACGGCTGAAGAAACTTCACCGAAGACCGTCCCTATTGTAAATAAGCACCGGAAGCTAATGTAAAGCATATCTTATAATATATGGTGGTTTGTACCGATTTAAAAAGCACCTTAGATGCTTATGTGAGTGTTACAGAAAGTTCATTTCTGCAGCAATATTCTATTGTAATATTATTTTTGAACAGAGGTGTAAGAATGTTGGTTGGAACTGAACTGCACAGGGTTGTCGGGGTTTTCCACAACACTGTTACCCAATAGCAAAACAAAAAGCAGTAAAAATATCGCCATAATTATCATGAATACAAGAAAACGAGAGTTGGGATAATTTTATATCACATTTGAGTTCGTATTTTAACTCCAGCGTATCAAATCGTGCTAAAAATAAGACTTTACAATCGGATATCTCGTAAATTGAATAGCCAATCGCGAAATCACTTTGGTTAATTCTTAAAAAGGGATGTAACCAAGAATGCGAAAAAAAAATCATTACACCTGCCAACCCTGGAACTGCACAGGAATGCTTTAAAATGATTTGAATTGCCCCGACTTAAAGAGTGAAAAGCTCACAATAAGAGTACAGTACATTAATTAGTATAACTGCTTTTTATAAATAATGGAACCGTATGTATTGCAATGTCGTAGTTGCAAAATAAGAAGTAGGCCTTTTCAGAGCGCCCTCTCTAAGGTTTAAAAAAGGACCCGTTCTTTGCACGGGAACACAGTGATGTTTTACATAATTTGTACCAGACTATTTTTATATCACTGGCAGAATTTTTTTCTCACGAATATTTCCAACTCTATCAATCAATATTAAACGAGAATTACAAATCTTTACTTCCCATGCCTCCTTTAAATCCCCTAATTTGCCGCTTTTCAAACAAATTACAACTAAAACCATTTCCAGGAATATTCAGAACACGAAGTTTTGTTAATATTGAAGAATAGCCATTTGGGCTTGATTGAAACTGTGTCAGACGTACATCCCATACAGGCAAAAATAAAAATTCAATTAATTAGGAGGAAAGATACTTTAATATCCTCTGTCCTTTATTGAGGGTGACCATAAGGATCCAGAATTCAAGACAATTTTTTTCTGAATGTTGAAAAATCAGGCTATAAACAGCGTTATTGATCATTAATTTTTTATAGCTGAAGACCTAAATTTCTTAAAAGATTGTATGTAAATTTCGGCAGCGTGCCCTGAGCACCAAACAAAAAGCCTTGGACAATCCACTTGTCGGGAGGAACACTCACTGAGAAAGGTCACACGAGGTACATAATAATATGGCCTGTTTTTTCATATTAACATTTGAAGCCTGATCGGTGTCCCTTTCGAAGCGAATGGTTGGAACTATTATAAAAACACGGGTTCTCTCTCTATTGATGGCTATGATGTCACTCCCACATGGATGATTGTTTAGAACAAGTTACAGCTATTATTATTTATGATGATGACAAAAGAATTGGTAGGCTTATATGAAGGAATATTTAAAAAATTTAAACATTCGAATATCAACCGTTTAGGCCTACCATGGAATGGGAAGCCTAGGGGTGGTTATGACCTCAAGTAATTGTACTTATTTATCTGAACAACAGTTTTCTCCGGCCAAAAACTTGAATATATTTTAGAAAATGTAAATTTAACCTTTATTTTAGTCAGGTTAGATAAAAAATGAATATACAGAGACATGTGCAATACGTACGAAAACAATGAACATTTTTGCTTGTCTTTCTAGTTGATAGACTAATAACATTAAACTGAAAATCATTTCTTAAAGCTTTATAACCTTTTTCATTGACATTAACGAATCTTATATAACATTGACATTAACGAATCTTATTTATATATATATAAGTTATATATATATATACATATATAATATATGTTTATTATATAAAAAATGTGGTAATAATTATAATGTAAACCACCACATTAAAGTTCTTTATGAGGTTTGAATTTTGATATATTGAAATTTAAAAATAGTATTGTATTTTTAAACCGAGATAGTGAAATTTAAAATATTGTATTGATTGAAGAGGAAAAGATTTAAAATGCATGATGGTACACGCTTAAAGAATTGGCCAGTGTTATAATCTCTAAAGAAAGAAAGGAACCTTAAGTTTTAGCCCAGATAAAATCATAGAATACTGTCTCAAAACAGTAATAAAGGCCTATTGTAGTGATAAAGGCTACTGGAATAATCTTTCAGAATTGAAGGGCTCCGTAGCAATTTGGAATCATTCTTTTGGCCACCAATCTTTGTGTATTACTCTCTGACATACCTGTATGTTATTGTTTGTTGTTTTGTATTATTTTTATTCTCTCTCTCCCCTTCTGTGTCGTTATAATATGTTGTGGTAATATTATATTGCTTGGTAATCTTTATATTTTGGAAGCCTACAGGTGTAGTGGGAAGAATGTATACAAGTAATAATACCATTCTCGTTTCACGAATTACATTTAAGGTGGTCTTAGTAAATACTCGAGAACTCATGATCATTCCTTATTAAATTGATTTTTATGATAATAAAAATTAACAAGAAGAAATAATTCATTTTGTGGCACACCCAATGTGCATTCACACGTCATGGATCAAATACAGAAACCTGTTTACGAAATATTTCACATGTTGTGTTTTGCTTTTTCTTATTGCTTTCAAATTATTGAACAGAAAGCACATCTTTTTCTACTATGAAAAATGAAATAGCCTACTTATAGTGGCTTGTAGAAAAGACAAATTCTTAAATCATCAAAACCCAGTTTGATTAACATTATAATTCTATGGTAAAGCATACATAAACGTAACACTGGAACTCCCCGAGCATGGGACCACTGCTCTTTCAGGGTTTCAGGACTACCATGTGTTAATTAATGAATTTCATACCGTTTGTGGTGAAGTAAGATATGGTAAACAACTTTTTCCACCTTATACCACAAAGTATATTAAAATGCAGAAATTATTTGATACGAGAGTAACTACTATCTTAAAATAGAAGAGAGAGAAATAAATCATCCAAAATGCAAATTACCTAGTATTATAATATGTATCAAATGTCAATAGTTAAATACACAAGTGTTATATTAAAATTCACCGTTGTTGGGTGTATTGTCATGCGGTGGAGTTATATGGATAAGTAACTTATATCCTTAAGTTTGCAGGTTATGATACAAGGCAGATTGCTTTCTTTCTTGATAAAATTGATGGCAAAAATATTTGTTATAAACTGCTTTAAAAGACAGTTTAAAAATAACAAATATTTTTTCCACCAATTTTATAAAGAAAGAAAGCAATCTGCCTTGTATCATAGCCTGCAAACTTAAGGATATAAGAGTTATTATCCATATAACTCCACCGCATGACAATACACCCAACAACGGTGAATTTTAATTTAACAATTGTGTATTAACTATTGGCATTTGATACATATTATAATACTAGGTAATTTACATTATGGATGATTTATTTCTCTCTCTTCTATTTTAAGATACTAGTTACCCTCGTAACAAATAATTTTTTCATTTTAATATACTTTGTGGTATAAGGTGGTAAAAGTTGTTTACCATATCTATCATGTGTATCATTTGTGTCATTATGAATATTAAAAATACAAATCTTAAGAGGCAAGCATTCAATTATTTAAAAAAGCGTAGAGCCTAAATGAAGTACACTATACATAACTAAACGAAGTCACAGTTTATAACAATTAGAACACAGGAAATGCTCAAAAACACTTTATTCATGTTATAGCTGAACATCTTTTCTAACCTTACTGTCAGATAATAGACAGTAAATGTCATATGTCAAAGAGACTGTCCATCACTTCACGCAAATAATCACACGATATCAAAAGCGAAGCCTGTAGGCGTGTAGCAAGGACTTCAAACTTTGTTTTCCTTCTGGTTCTTCCCAAAGGCCAGAAAGACAAAGACAACATAACTAACGCGGTCTCAGTTTCACACTTCAAACGATTTTACGGGCTGTAAGCACGGAATAAGTTGCCGCTGTTGTAAGTCACGTCCTTCTCTCGACTCCAACGCAACTTTTTTCTTTCACGCTCAAATTTATTTTCCACGCGTCTATTCGTTAATTTGTTACTTGCTGAAAGAATAGATTTGTCAGGCAATTAGTAGAATCATTTGGTGTTGAAGTTCGGATGCCACTACAGAAAAGTTTGCAACCTTACCACCCATACTCCATAACATTTGATGCGTTTAACAACTTCGTTTCAATTCAGAAATGGAATTTAATTCCCATTGTCATGCACAAAGCTAAGAACAAACAAAGACTCCGATTTATGTTTCGTTTATTAAATTGTAAAATAAACATTACTGTGTCCCTGCCCTTCTCATCATTACTTTTACCATGGTCATAACTAGGGGTGGATTTCTATGACCTAAAAAATAGGATATATGCATGCAATTATGACCTAAAAAACATTAAAATATGACCAATAAAATTTAAAATATGACTTAACCCCTTACACATTGTGTATATTTTTTATTTAAGTTTCATTACAATTCATTTTATTAAAATATAATGTCAATTATTTAAAATATCTGTAAATTCTCTAAAAGTATCATTATAATGCAAAATTTACAAAATATGATATGAAACTTCAAAATTGCTTTAATGTGCACACAAATATGCCAAAAATATGATCTAAATATGAATATTCACACTAAATATGCTACAATAGTTGAAAATCTCCTAAATATGCAGTTATATGCACAATAAAAGCCGTTCAATTTTCACCAGGATGCTTGGAATCGGGTTTAAATTAGTCGGAAACCTGAAATAATGCAAAGTGGAAAAATATGACATGTCATAGAAATCCGGCCCCTAGTCATAACAATGATGTCTGCCATTTTAGGGTCCTAAGGTTTTAACAGGATTGTAAGACTTATTGTCCCCATACTAATCCTGGAGTTTATCATAGGTAATCCCACGAGAGATTACGAGTTTATCGATAGATTGACGACTGCGCACCAAATGCGAATTTATCTGATGAAACTCATTAACTCGAGTTGGATTTATGAAGACTATTCCAAGTATAAAAATCTGATGTGAAAGTCACATAACTTCCTCTGCCCAAATAAAAGTTGGCAGTATTCAGATATCCTTGTACAGAATCGCTAGACACAATTTTACGCTAATTATCCTATAAATACCTCTTCTTTCAATGATGCGACTAAAAGCGCAGTCTATATAACAAACTTTAAAAAAAAAAAAAAAAAAAAAATGACTGCAGACGTTTATTGAACTTTCTGCCGTAAAATATAATTTCCGAAATTTATCGAATATTTCCCTCAGATACATCTTTACTCTATGCATGGCCAACAATACATCTTTCTCACTTCACATTCTTATATAAAATAAGAGGCCTTGAAAGAGCGCGAATTCAGTTGTTCATCACGTAAGACAAACTTTCTACAAACAGTGGGTGAACAGTGGGTGGCTTGTAACTACCCTCAGAGAATTTTCTCGAAAAAATGTTTCAAATAAAAGTTTTAGCTCTTAGTATAAGCAACCTATGTGCAAAATTTAAAGAAAATCGTTAGAGCCGTTTTCGAGAAAATCGCGAAAAACGAAAATTTCTTCATGTAAAGTCCCCTTAAAAATAAGAGAAAATAGTCGCCAATCTTATCCTCACATCTTCAGAAGGTACCTGACCCAAATACGAAATTTTGTTTTCATACGATTTTCCGTTTTGGAGCTAGCTTGTTCACAGATATTTTCCACACACACAGACACACAGACACACAGACATGTTTCCAAAAATAGTATTTTTCGATTCAGGGGGCCTTGAAACGTGTATATATGCTAAAAACTCAACTTCGAATTTTGGGGTCGAAAACAATACTTCCTCTACCTATAGTACCTATGGTACGGGCAGAGGAAGTAAAAATGTAACGGATTATAAAGTACTTTATATAAGTACCGGTACTCTATACAAGTTTCTTACTTCATTATATAAAAACATAACTAACAGCTGTGAGATCGCGGCATACTATGAATCAACCATCCAGAACAGATTCGAGTTACTATGTTGTAACCAATGCTACCAGTGGTGAATATAAGACCAAGTTAATCTAATTCAGATAATCTAACAGTAGAACAGAATAAAAACACTCGAACTGGCTTGCACCGAATTGAAATTGTGTTTTTAATCAATGTACATTTATATTATATCAATTCCCAAACATTTATGTTGTATAAAATAATGTGTTTTACTTTGTTCAACTGGCACAATGTGACGTAGGCCTACTTAGCACGGCACGTTGATGCCTTACGGGTTTGCAATTATTACAAGTCTGATGTCCATCAAAGAATCCTAAAGATTTACTACGAATATAAGGCTGGGAATATAGCTTTTTCCAGGTTGTAATGAAAGAAAAATCATATTGTAGGCTATATTTCCAAATTAATATATGAATGATTATGCTAGTTAAAATGGTGTCTTCTGTACAAGTAAGATTGTAAACTTAAATCAGTTTGTTTTCTGTATAGCCCTTTATAGTTGAAGTATTTTTTAATTACGTTTTAGCAGAAGTTCTGTGTAAATTTTATGTGACCTCAAGTACTGTAAGTAAAAGGATCTGTATATTTGAGCGCATGCACGTGACCCGAAGTACACTTGCAGGTCAATCTGCCTTTAGCAGGTGCAGTTAATGGATTGATGGCGGTATTGGAACTTAGAAAAAAAAATACACACAGAGGCATCTGTAATTGATACGACATACGGAATCGACATTTGCTCAAACTCTACTGACGTAAATTTGTTTTCCAACTTTTTTTAGTTGTTCTCCTAGTTCAAAATTCGTTAATTCCTGGGGATTTATATTCTCTTTTAAATATCGCCAAGAATGGCAAAAAAGCTTCATAAAATGAAGTGAAGGTTTTAGGTTGAAATCCCATGCAGACTGTAGAAATTTTTAATGAATTCCACAAGGTAATGCCTGCTAAATTAGAAAAAACTCTTTCTTTCTTTCTGTCTTTCTTTCTTTCTTTATCGCAGTTTTACCTCTCCCTTTTAGGATATAAGCGACCCAAGCCGCCCGGGCAGAAAAAAAACGATTATATTAAAAATATATATTGCGTGTGAGATTATTGTATAAAATTATGTATTATTTTTTGGGGATGATGGGAAGTTAAAATTAACTCTTTGTTGCAGGATATTGATTTATAATTTTGCTATATTTCTTTTATAAATAATGATGTAATACTCGCTTCAAGTTAAAGCGTGCCTATTTCTTTACCAAGTATGTTTATTTTTTCAATACTTTATTTATTTATTCATTCATTTATTTTTTCATTCAATATTTCATCACACACAGAGCAGTTTGTTAGTTTGTTATGGCTCTTCAACGACGGTTCTGTACTGCTACTTAGGTTTATAAGAATCGACAGTGTGCCAACATTTTGAATATGAAAACCTTTAACCTGCTATAAATTTACAATAACCAACTTGTACATATGACAATGCTCCTTAGAACTGTTTACTTTCTTGTTAGCTACTTTCTTTACCAGTGTGCGAATTAACGTGGGGAAGACGGGAATTCCCCGGCTCGTAAAACTGTTTCCCTGGCAAATGACCATTATTTTTCCCTCTCAGTGAAAATTATTTCCCCCTTTCTTGCCGTAACTACAAATGGTATCAATAATTAATTATTGGCTATTGTAGTACCTATAAGTTGCATTATTCAGAAATATATTTGTTAAAGGATAAATTGTTTTTCTAAATAAGTTACAATATGTACCATGATCTTTTATTTTTGTAACAAGGAAATGTTATTTACTTCTGAAATTTCGGTGCGCGAAGAATATCGATGCAGGAAACATTCAACTAAAATGTCCACCCCCTCATGATGAAGCTTGATTCGCATTTATTTCTTTACTATCTTCGTATACATGGAAGATTTATATTGACGTACCCTACGGTGCCATGCAGACAAGAGAGGCTGACCACAAATATCCCACTCGTCCGTATTGCCGAGTGTTGACCAAATCGTTCTGCTCGTTCTTTTTTCCCCCAAAGAATTGTCCGCCCCCGCAGTTTTTATGATGGTTGAGATAAAGAAATAAAGGATGAAAGAAAGAAAGAAGAAAGTAGAAAACGAAAAAAATGACAAAAATCCAAAATTCCCTACATTGTTCACCACGAATTCGGCCTTTAACTTCACGAAGATTCAAACTTGGAAGCCTGGGTCTGGGCTCCATTTAGACACACTAGATGTTATTCTTCCAAATTGTATTTCGAGAAAATTGTACAACATCCTTCAATATTGCGTTCCGGTTAAATGTGCAATCTGCCATGTAAGAAAAAAAAAATTATGCAGTCGGAGCACAGGGTCATAGTGTAGTATTTAGTATGGTAATATATCAACATTATCTGTAGACTTCCAGTACGGAGATAAACATTCGACAAGTAAATAAAATCAGGTGAACTGATATAACAAAGTCCCAGATGGAGTTAATAGACCATATTTCACATGCTTCTGATATACATGGCACAGACTTTGTACTATTAATATTGGTATATAGGCCTATCTAAAACATAAACGTTTATTATTAATAGAGTATCCAATTTAAATATTATAATAATACCTTAGTAAGCAATTCATTAGCAGTAACGTAAATAAAAACTCTTCGCAAACTATAAATCACAATTACTGCCACCGTTTAGGTTTTAACAAAACACTGAAAAATATTTATCAGTAGCCTAACGTGCGTTTACTTACCATGAGTTATCTGAAGGTATACAATTTTCTCTGTGAATTGCAGATAACCTTTTAAGCCGTTTGGATTCAATTTTGGGATATTTAAACACTTGGGCAGACTCTCCGTTAGCATTATTAGGCCTATTGCTATAGTACAGCCATGAACACAACACTTATTAGGCATTTTCTCTATTTCTATATAGAAAGACAATTTTCATCCAGCATAATAGGATAGCCGACTCATGCATTCGGCCTGCTATGATGATTGTACGAGTATATGACGTCTTAACAGAGCATGGAAGCCGTGGTTATGATAGCAACGCGGCTTTGTTGTAGTAGTGATGATTTAGAAAGTATGTGATCGTTAATTAGTCGTTACTCCGGTACAAGTCTACCGATTTGATCCAAAATCAACAGACTTTGTCCCATGAATATTATAAATGCGTATACCAAGTTTAATGAAAATCCGATAAAGCGTATTCCAATTATCGCGAGTACAGACACAAAGACAGACGGACGGACAAACATTTTCCTGTCCACCATACAATCTCAGAAAGTACCATTCTGGAACCTAATAAAGCATCAGAGACAAAGATGGCCAGTTCAAATTACTTGAAAAGAAAGAGGTTAAATAAGGCTAATATATAGAACAAGGTAGGGCTATTCATAATTACTGTTTTTCTCCTTTCTTTGAGTATCTTATAAATCCCTAAAAATTATTAAAATTACCTTTCTTATTGCAAAATCTAGACACCGATAACTTTCTTAGCTAACTTGTAGAGAACTTATTTTGTTGGTTATGAAATCCATTTTCTTGCTAAGCTATATAGGGTTCAAACAGAATGTCCAAGTAGGTTAAAGGCTGATATAACTTATTTATCCTCTTGTAATTAGGTATAAGTCCCTGAAGGAAGAGGATCATTGTCTCTACACCTTCCCTATGATTTACTTTCCTGAAACAGATTATAAAGCGGCTTTACACACATTAGAGGCGTAGCAGAGAAGCAGACTCATTCATTATCCCAAATGCACATGAACACGTGGAGGAGGACGCTATTCATTCACAAAGCCTTTGAGAGATATTCCTTGTGCGAGAATGGTTACAAGAAAAATCCCAGTCATGCGGAGATTCGAACCTTGCTAACGCTTATCAACTGAACCAGCCTGAATCATTCTACAAAGGAATATTTATTTAATTATTTATATTTAAAACATGTCCACCGCTGTGGCTCAGGGGATGCGTCCAATCCTCTCACGCAGCGGACCCGGGTTCGATTCCTGGTCGGGACAAGTTACCTAGGTGAGGTTTTTTCCGGGGTTTTCCCTCACCTGTGAGACAAAATGTCAGGTAACTTTAGGCCCTTGTGATCCCCGGATATCATCTGGCCGTCATTATCATCTTTATCCCCATCCTCGCCTTGTTCTGAGTGAGTGTGTGTGTGTGAATGGTGTGTATCGTCCTATGTGTTCGTGTTGTCTCGGAGGTGGCCCCGGCATTGGCTGATCACTCATCCGGGGAGGCCCTCCATGTCCTTGTCTGGTCAAAAAAGTATGTCTGTCTGTGTTGTGATCCATAGTTCGTTCCTCTCCCGACAGGTCGCGTCCCGGTAAGGCCCGGGCGGCGCGGGCCGCATAAAGGTCCCTATAAGGGAGAGGTGAAACTACGAAAGAGAGAAAAAAAAATTAATACATTTGTTGCATTACTTGCAAATAAAATCAGAAAAAAATGAAAATATTTAACACAATTGTAATATAACACGAGAGGTGAAAGCAGGCCTACACCGAAATGAGCAAGGTTGCTCATGCTTGGGTGCAGATCCACATGGAGGCATGGACACTGAGTGTTGAAGTTCGAGTTTCCACCATGATAGCATGAACGGGAAATGGATGAAATACATAATGGTTAAAAATAAAAATTAAAAAATTAAAAATAAATAAATAAAAAAAAAATGCCTTATAACAGTGATTCCCAACCTGTGGTGCGATGATGAAAGGGTCTGCGAAGAATTTACCACATATGTTTTTAAGTTACAATTTCCCCCGATGCTCAGTATTTAAGAAACGGACATCTAACTTATTTTTAAAACCTAACTTATCCTATTACAGTTAACATATAGGCTATAAGTAGCATAAGCTACAGTCTAGAATTATAAGAACTTTATGTGCATACAATAAGTTAGTCATAAGCTTGCTAAAAATTATTAAAACAATAATTACAAATGTGTTTAAAGTCCATGAAAATGAAAGTCTTCTATTAAGAAGCAGGTGTCTTCTTCCTATATAAGACTTTCATTTTTATGGACTTGAAACACATTTTTAACTGTTGTAAGAATGTTTTGTAAGCTTATAACTAACTTATTGTATGTACATAAGTTTTTCTTTTATATTTCTAGACTAGTAGCTTATGTTAATTGTAATAGGATAAGTTATGTTTTTAAAATAGATTAGATGTCTGTTTCTTAAATACTGAGCATTGGTGGACATTGTAACTTATAAACAAATTATACAGCTCAATAGGAAGATGAAAATAATTGAAAATTTACCACATATGTTTTTCAAAAGTTTTCATAACGTTTATTTTATAACTTTTTCCAGGAATGTACAAGTAACTACCATTTCGCTGGCTGGAGATACAGACAAGACTTCTCCAACGACATTTCGATCCTGATCTATTTTCCACTTTCTCTTTTCACAACTAAAAATTAAGAAGGGATGTACATTTGTTGTATTCTTTAAATCATGGTTAGTTGTTTTGTCGTGTACTGTCGTTAATTTAATGTGTCTTTCGGTGCTCGTTGTTTTCCAAGTTTGTGTGATTATGCATCAATAATTGTTCAAACTTTGTTCGCGACGTTCTCTTAATAGATTTACGTCCTTACATTTCATAAAATCACATTTTCAGCTCTTTTGTTCGTGAAGAATACATATAGAAACACACTAGGTAACGAATTAAGAGTGTCTTGGGCCGAATTTATGAACTGACTGCTACAACTAGTTTATGTTGAACGTACCATTACTTTCTTATAAGTGGGATTTTATCAAATTGCTTTCAGGAGTAAAACAAAACCTAATATTACTATAACGTTGACATACAATATTTTAATAGTCTAAATGCTCTAAATCGGATAAATATTTTAGGGCGTCCCCCCCCCCCCAAAAAAAGTAGGGCTGTTCAAGGAGACCGTGATATCTAATACGTAGATTAGGAACCGTTGTCATAAGTTGCCCACCATATTATCAAGTATTTTACAATACAATATGTCGTTACAGTCTTTTTTAATTTAAATGTTAACTATAGGCTAACTCTAAATCCATTACTCATTCTTATATCGGCTGGGGTATCTGGACATTATAGTCTCTATTAATTACAACTATATGCCATTCAGGAAAACAAGGTATGACTAAAATTAAATGGCAATCTCTTGATATTGGGTTATACACATGATGTTACTCTGTTGGGCGATGACATAAACACAATCGGAAGATATGAAGAAAGTCTTTTCGATGCCTGCAAGAACGTTTGATTGGAAATTAATGCAGACAAAACTAAGTATATGCTCATGAAACGTCAAAATAATGCGCTACAAAATATTAATAAGGAAGAAATTAAGTGTCGACTGAATTAAGATATGTTTTTAATTCAATTCAGAAGCTTTTATCTCCTCGCCTTCTATCCAGAAATCTAACAAAAGAATTATAAGACAGTTATAATCCTGCCGGTTGTATTATATGGATGTGAAACATGGTCCCTTACCTTTGGAAAGAACATAATCTGAGCGAGTTCGAAAACAGAGTGCTTAGGAAAATATTCGGACTGAAGAGAGATGAAAATGAGGACCGAAGAAAACTGCATAATGACGAGATTCATAACCTATACTCTTCACCGAATGTAATAAGGTAATTAAATCACGGAGGATGAAATGGGCTGGACATGTTGTGCGCATGGGGCAGGAGAAACATAATTTCTAAATAATATTGACTGGGAGACCCGAAGGGATGACCTAGACGTAGGTGGGAGGACAATACTAGAATAAATTTAAGGGAAGTAAAATTTGCAAGGGTTGGTTGCGTGGAGTTAATACAGAATAGGGTTGAATGGTGAGCTCATTTTAGCGCGGCAATGAACCTCCGGGTTCCATAAGCTAGATAACATTCCTTCAGCTTGCTAAGAAATTATCTTTTTCCATAGAATAATTTAGCCCATGTTGTTTGTAGCTCTGAAAATGTAGAATATTATATGGGGTTTAACTATTTCATGGTATTAAAAAAGTTGCATCGGCCGGGAATCGAACCCGGGCCGCCCGCGTGGCAGGCGAGCATTCTACCACTGAACCACCGATGCGTCTATAGAGAATTAGTACAGGAAAAGAGGTTACGTTGATGTTGTACTTGGGCTTGGATGCAGGATTTCGTTTAAGAGGAGAGGGGAATTTTTGTGTGATTTTACCTATCTTCCAGAAAGACCATTCTAAATAAACAAAAAAAATAACATTGATAAAATTTTAGTTTGTTATCCATGTAACACTTGCATTTGACCAATGCTCTATTTGTCTGCCTTTAAATAAATGAAATAAAAACACATGGGTATAGAGAAAGAAAAACAGTTTAATTTGAAGTAAATAGGCCTACATTATATTAAATATTAAATTCCAATCTCTTTCTCCGGCCGGTTTTTGCAAATCTCTTAATCACTTTCTCGATGTTAATACGATTATGCCTATGGATAACGGCCGGACCGGCTACTACTCGTGGCGTATCTACTGAACCTATAGGTATACAAAACAAAATACATACGTCATAAATTCGTTCCATCATTCTTTTTTTTTTGGCGAGAGGCCTGGTTCTTAATTTTTGAATTGTTCGATCAAACTTCGCGATATTTTTATCAATAATTTCGAATGAAACACACTTGATCGATCGATGTAATCTACTTAGGTAGTAATGAGTTAATTCTTGTAAACAGGTAGTGATGTCCTTAAGACTATTTAAAAATTTTGATTTGGTCAAAATAAAATGCTTCGGTCGTTAGTCAAAGGAGAACAATTCCGTTCGTAGTTTCGCCCACGATAATTATTTCAAAAATTAAAAATTAAGAGCATAATAATTAAAGCATTATGTTTATTATAACTTACACGCGAATCAATCATAAACTAATCGATTAATAATTATAACGAAACAGCTAAAAATGCGGCTTTGGAGTGCATTCCACGATTAGAAAGAGCCGCTTGGGTAAAAGACCTCAGATTCGAGAACTCTGGCTCATAAAACCCCTGCACAGTGAGTTCCGTACAAATCGATCAGTGATTGTCCATTTACACCTGTATTCAAAATCCCTCTTCCGTCTATCTACTCTTATACAATTCAACGGCGCTAAATAGCGTGCTTGCTCGCCCGCTTCGTGAGACATCGGGTATACTCGGCGATGTTCGTCTCTCGCAGTCTAAACTTTCATGACGACTACAAAATTAGGAAGGAAACCCGTTTTTTTATTATATAAGGCCTAAGTGAAATGAACACAGTGAACAAATATTCTAATTTTATTTTTACTTACAATTTTCATAGCTCTGAACCACAAACATTTTTAATAATCTACCAGTGTAATTTTCTTAAAAATCCTGGAGTCAATGAATAATGGCGGGCGAAGCCGGGGGCAACAGCTGTAAAATATTGATGGTTTTATCTCTTGAAATATCGCTAATAATAATAATCCAAACAAACCATTCCTTCCCTTGAAACATTATATAATTTCTGAAAATTACACTGAATTGATAAAATAAAATTCACATCATATTCATGTCAATAAACAGCTGAGAAACAATACGTATTATGTGTTCACAGGTTCTTTGGAACTGCATATCGATTCTGATATAGTTTTCCCAGGGGGCGCTTTCATGTCTTGGAATGTACTCTAAAGCAGGAATTTTAGCTGTTTCATTAATTATTAATGGCTTAGTTTATGAATGATTCGCGTGCAAGTGTTAATAAATATAATGCTTTAATAATTATTATACTCTTAATTTTTAATTTTTAAAAGAATTATCGTGGCGAAGCCACGGGCACCTCCTAGTGTTGAACATTTCCGATGTCTGCGTGCATTGACATTAAAAACAAACGAATCCTCAAGAGTAAGCTCGCAGAATCGAAACGATCGATAATTACATGCGATAGGCTATATTGAAAAAATTGCTATGCTTTTATTTCTAAGTTATGACAAAAAGAAAAAGACAAACCCACCTGCAATTGATTTGACAATTGTAATGTATTACCGAAAACTGATGCTTCGATAGTGCAAAAATTCACTTTTCTGCCACTCATAACTCGCAAAAGAAAACTAAAATTTAAAATCAGGGTTGGAGGTGCATTCGGCCGCCCTCAGTCCATGTATTTTACACTTTCAGATATCTGCGTGCAGTAAGTTTCATTGGGCATCGCAGAACAAACACTTCATCTTATTTTTAAAGATTTGATACTTCATTAAGAATCTACTATTTTTCTGAACAAAGGATTTTGAACATAGTCTTGTTGCTATTTATAACGAATTAGAGCAATAATTGAAACTAAAAAAGTCCAGTAATTTTAAAGAGCAAATTGAAAACCATTGAAAAGAAGATAAACTGAGGTACTGGTATATTTTGTGTTGTATTGTTCTTATGTCTTTTAGTTTATATTAAATCGCAAGCATAAATATAATTATTGTATATTGCCCTTTGATGTAAGGTTTGCCCATGGAGTCTTCTTGATAATAAATAATAATAATAACCAGGGCCCGGATTCTAATGACATGTCATCTTTCTATTGATGCTGGATAGACATTGCCAACTTGTAGATAAATCCTAATCATGGCCTCTAGATTATAGAAATACTGTTTTATTAGGTAATTTTTTGTCATTTTCTGCAATTTTATATTTTCAAGGCATTTATTTCAATTTAGGTCATTATTTTGTCATTTTCGTGTCATTTGCTTCCTTATTTAGTCATTTTTATGTATTTACATTGAGTGTATTAACTTTTTTCGTCGCTAGCGGTGCTGTCTTTGAAGTGTTGTTTGTTTAATGCAAGAAGGATAAATTTGGCGTTAAGTGTTGTCTTGTCTCAGTCGGAAATGATAATAAATGAAATGCCAAAATGTTGTATTATTTACTATTGTTATTAGATTGACTTGGCACCATCGTCGCCTGTGAGATTGAAGCGGATTAAGTTAGCGGCAAAGTTGCCGTGGCCAGTTAATACCTCTGTGAAGAAGTGATCCAATTTAATCCATGGCATTTTAAGTCTATTTCTGATATTTGGGAAAAAGTCACGAGTGATAATACAGGGATTGCGTATTATTTGTTTCAGCATAACGTAAAGGTGTATTTTCAAGCCGTGTCCATATTATGCCGTTGAATGCCGCCGGCAAGGCCGCTTGGTAAAGCCAATATTTGAACCTCTGTCCACATCGCTGTTGGAATTTAGTTCAAAAATGTCCACCAGGAATATTTACTAATCGCTGCAGGTGCTGTCATCATAACTAAGAGCAAAGGAAGAAAAACGGAGATTTTGGGTACGTCCAAGTCTTTAAAATAGAGAGCGATATACTACAAATGACTTAATGAAGGATTGAATTGGTGCACCGAGTTGTAACTTTTCTTTCATTTTCCTCCTTTTCTCGCTCCAAAACTAATTGCTCTTTCCAATATCGCGTCCATTCTTTTGTTTTTCTCTTTATATTCTTTCAAATTACAGTCCTACAATTATAGGATGATCTCGATATAGGCCTAAACCAATTAAATTTTTAGCTTTTTTGTTTGTCATGATAAAATGGGCTCTGATTATTTTCGGATATAATTACTAGTTTAGTTGGAAGATATATGCAAACAATGATTGCCTGAATCACAACTGAAGCCGCGCGGCACTGAATTCAGTGATTTATGCAACTACGTTTTATTAAAAATTTTAACACAATACTCAATAAATGACTTATTATTCACTGTAATTACAGTCTTTGAAGTATGCACATTCTAACATCACTAATGTCGTTCATATTTAGCGGCCACGTCATTATTGTCAATTCTATGAAAAAAAGCAAACAATTCACACGAAAACTAGCGTTGCAATAGGCTATATAACATTAAGCTTCATATTATTTATTTTACTATTTGGTGAGTTTTCTACTTTTTCTACTTTATGACGTATATTTTAATTTTTAATTTTTACTTTCACCTAAAGAAAAATGGTCCCTCTGCCATTGCAGAGCTAAGGCACCTCATCAACATCCATGCTTGCCAAACACCGTTTATTTTACGGGGGCCCTCCCGCAACCACAGGCACATAGCACTGCACTGACAGGGATTCGAAACTACCACATTCTGATTGCTACTCTCTCTGGTCAGATCGCGGGTCAAACCTCAAGGACGTAGCCACTTGTTGGGTTACACGTTGTGAAGCACAGTACTTAGTCCAGCCAGATCCGAACCGACCTTATCGCCGTGCAAAAAATCTGGGATCTGCAATGTTCTTTATGTTATTCTGCAGACTATTTGTATACATTATAGACATACTTTGAAACAACAGAAATCAGTCATTATTTTCATAAGGGAAATGGTTTCCTAGCAATTATAATTATTCATTCTATGAAAGAAAGTTGTTCATAAGGAACACACATTGGTTGACATTTACTTTCCGCAAAAATAATTAATTAATCAATAAAATAATGTAAATACTAGATCATTTACACAGATTCCTGCCCCTTATTGCATACACTAATCTTTGGTTTAACTTCGTATCGCAGCTGTTTCTTCTACAGAAAATAAGTCTGATTCATTGTATACGTTATTATTTATTTAGACAAACATTCAGATCCTCATAATGGCTGCTAATTAATATTGCACAATACATGAAAATGTAAAACTATTTCAGTAATAACTAGTGAAAGACAGACTTTCGCTTAAGCGCTAAGGTCTCACAAAAATCATCAATTTAAGCCAGTTATAACATAAAGTAGATCAGCGTTTCTCAACCTATGGTCCGCGGACCACTGGTGGTCCGCGAAGATGGTGCAGATGGTCTGCAGACATACTTAAAAAATATCATAAAGCAAATGGAAAGTAAAGAAGTAAAATTTTGTCACATATTTCGTTAAAATGACCTATAATATTAATTATTAATACCCCAAATATTAAGAATATAGGCCTTCTTTTAAAAGTGGGATGTAAAATTAGGGGTCCGTAAATTTTTTTAGACATTTTAGAGGTCCTCGGGTTAAAAAAGGTTGAGAAATGCTGAAGTAGATGATTAAGCTCATTACACGGGCTGGGAAAATAATAATTTTACTATTTACTTAATTTTACCGATATACTAGTAGAATTTTAAAAACAGAATTCTAAATAATGACACAACACTGAGGTTCCGAAAAAGGAATGATGGCTGCGCTGACAACGCTACAACTTAGCAACATCGCCTCTTCAGTACGTTGTATGCAGCCTATTCCATGACTGAACAGCACTGCATAAAACACAACGAATAACTAAACCAAAATTAAAAATTAAATTTTGACCGAACCGACTATAACACGTAGATTGAATTTTGAAAAGCATGGCTTACGTACTTTACCTGCTAGGAACGCATGCTTGGACTGAGACTGAGGTTGTCTCCTTAAGAAGGGTTCTGATTTAATGTTTGCTCCGAACATTCGATATTTCGATGTAACTTTGTAACTGTGCCTTCTGATTGAGTGAACCAGGAGTGAGTTTGTCAAACATGGCCCGGATGACCTTCCAGGTGAGAGGAGACTGTTTAAAGGCTACAGAAAGGAAATTAAAAAAATAATGCAAAATAATATTCATACCATGGATACAGGGGCTGCTTAAAACACAAAAAGAAATGACAAACCACTGTGAGATACCATCACTGTACAGGACAAATAATCTTAACCAAAATTTAAAAAATTAAATGTTGACCGAACCGACTGTGCTATCAGGATACACACATAGGAGCTTTCAGTGTAGTATAGATAAGTAACTATTTTAGGGCTGGTCTTTAGCTTTTTAGGATATTTCAGAATACAACACAGGAAAAGATGTTTTCCATGAAAAGATTAAAATTCTATGCCAGACAAATTGTTATAGAGATGGGAGGGTTGTAACAAATGTGCAAGGAGATGAGGAAAGGAAGTGCAAAGTAGCCTAGCTATTAGGGGAAGTGTAATTAATACTTGTGTGAGCAACAGGTGAGAGAGAGGAGTGTACTGATCGATAGTGTGCGATGCCTCCGTCATGTCATGTATGAAATGTATGAAAAAGCCATGTGTAATGCTCACTCTACCTTCCCTTGAGGGAACCCAACATGGTTAGGGTTGACCAACACTGATTCTATCAGCCCTCATAACCAGGAACAAAGAATTAGTTTATGTGAACACAACACGATTGTCTCTGGTGATACATGAAACAAACTCCTAGAGCATGCTCTTGCATTCGTGAATAAATTTCATGGGAAGATTAAATTTGTGTAGGACTGGAACTCGTAAACAATTTTTATTAAGGGGGAGGTATAGTTTTAGCTAGTGAAAATTTACTATTTTTATAAAAGTAAATTCCTCTGGATCTGTAACTCCAATGGAAATACAAATTGGCATGCACATCTGACTCTGCACTATGTCTACAATAATAAGGAAATTTTGAGTTTTTCTAAAACCGAATATGCATATATTTTTTAGATTATTAATAAAAATCGTGGAGTTTTTTATTCAGCCGAGCAGCGATTACGTCATGTATAATTCAAATATTTAAATGTTGATACAGTTCTGGTTTTGAGATGTTTTTATAAACCTGCAAACGGTTTTCATGGTGACTGAAAAAAACATTTAAGAAATTTTGTTGAAACTGCTTGCTTGTTTAGTTCCCTTATGACAAAAAATACACTAACATTTTTCATATAGAAGCCTATATAATGTAATAATGTACTGTAATGTTTGTAATAATTTGCATCACACATTTTGTGAAAATGTATTGTAAAAGTTTGAAAAAGAAAATAAATACTTTTGGTAGTCCTATCTTAAATTGTTAGTGTATGTTATATATATATATTTTTTAATAAACATATATATATATATATATATATATATATGTTTATTAAAATATCTCAAAACCAGAAATGTATCAAAATTTAAATATTTGAAATATTCGTCAAGAAAACTCTGCTCGGCTCAAGCGAACACTTTGAAGAAAAAAATATAGAGATGCTAACTTCTAATGAAAGTATATGAGTTGTAAATCCGACATCCCGCATAAGGGAGGAACTCAGATTTGCAACACATACAGTAAATATGTAATAGGAAATGCATTAAACATTCATTAGAAGTTGGCAACTCTATATTTTATGAAAATGGAGATTGCCGGGTTTGCTAATAGACTCCTCAGCTTAGGTTTTCAAAAATGTCAGTTGTTTTCAGATACCAGGCCTTGCTCTTCTTGCAAGGCAATGGGTTGGTTATACTTTATCTTTGCCAGTGGTCAAGTTCATTTCGTGGTGAATCTCACATGCGTGCTAAAACGATAGTATAGCTTCGTATTCAATTTATTTTGATGAGAGTGTTCTTCTGAAATTAAATACGTGATGCGAATTCTACTTAGCTTTACGATATTAAGGCTGCTTTTGTACTTTCATGTTTCCAGATAAATGAAAAGCACATTTACACTGCAGTGAAAAATAAAGTTTTCTTATAATTTCAATTCAATTTTCCACAATCGTGAAAATGAGCAAAGTTTGTATATTTAATTTACATACTAACTACTTTATTTACTTAAAAGTGGTGTTATTGTTTACTCACATTAACTTCTGGAATTGATCAGCAAGCCTTAATAACAAAAGTAATAAGTAGCAACTATAAGAGAAGGGATGTGACTTATTTGAAGCCCATTACCCAATTATCTGAGGTAGATTATGCCAATAATAATTAAATATTCTAGATAGATAAACTATTTTATTTACTATATTAAACTAAATTTGTTTTATTAAACTAAAAATTAAGATGTTATGTGCTCACCAACGACGGATTTCAGTATGTAGATTATTGTCTTTTCTCTCGCCCTCTTTCCCTCTCCTTCTCTCACCTTCTCCCTTTCCCTCTTCCTCATAGTCGTCAGTAATTTTGGAGCTGCAATATCAAATCTCATAATTGTAATTTGTTCTGTTTCAGGTATGTTCCTGTGTTTCACCTCAGCTTCTTGATGTAAGTAGTCTAATTGAAGTAGCCTAATTATATTAATGACAGCCATAATTAAACTCTGGCCATTATTCCGGTCGAAGAAGCTGTATGTTACTATTATTTAATTCGTGTCATAACATTCGGAGCTTCATTCTGAGGATAAGATATGAAAACATGTTAATAGATCCAGTTTTTACTGGGACATGCTTTGTTTATCCCTGTTTTACATACGGCAGGCGGTGGAGACAAGAGAATTTAACAGGGTGCTGACAAGTTAGCAGAAGACTACAAGTACTTTGTAGTACCTCCTAATTCGGAGCATTTAATGGTGTTGTACAACAACAAAACAGAAAACACGAATTTTTTGGCTTCTGTTCAGCGTCATATCTCTTTCTGCTTGTCACGGGCTGCTGTACGTATAAACTACAAAGCGATCTCTTACTGCCCACCCGATAGTCAATGAAACTCTATTTTTGGATGTTTTCTACGTGGGATGAAAACAAGGTTAATTTAAAGCGCATTTCAGAGTAACGGGATTGAACAGAATTTATACAACCACTGTACAATGAGATCTCGATTGAGTATATGTCAGATTGTTTCGGATAAAATTTCATCAAAATATACCTGGGTTTAAATGGGTCGAGAAAACAGTAATCCTCCAGTCATAACTTGCTTGTAACGTTTACGTACCGGAAATAAGTATTAAGTAAATGAACGCACATATTCTAAATGAGATTTTAGAGAAATGTTAAGAATTTTTCACTTCAAGAAATATGCATTTCTTCCACTAGTCGACTATAATTTGTCCCACTCAAGTTTGATCCTGTTCAAAACAAAGGGGAAGAGAATTCACAGAGAGTTCGCAGAAAATTCGCATCATGTGACAAAACGTGATTGGTTAATGTTATTAGCATGCGCCATTACCAGGGCGTGACTTGCTAGTAGAGAAGTAGTGTTCGTAAGTTCATGCAACAATAATATCAACATTTACACGTGAAATAACAAACTCTCACTGGCATCGTCATCATTATAGTATATCAATTAGCAAACAAAACAAAGGATTCATTGTTCACGACGACCCTGCGGGTGAGTTGTACTGAAAATTATAAGGGTCCTTTCTATGGAGGATATTTAGGCCACAAGTTGGGTCACTATTTATAAGAGCTCGTAGCTTTTATAAATGATTTGCCACTTAGTTGGGAGTCGTTGATAACAGTACTTTAATTAGGCCACAAGATTGGACGCCATTTATAAGAGCTCTTTAGTGGCCCTAAAAATGTTGGGTGTCATTTATAAGAGAGCTTACCGTTGGGATGCCATTTATAAGAGTTCTGGTCGTCGGGTCCGGTATTTATAGCTGTACTTAGATTCTGATGAAGTTACTGGGGGGAGCGATGATTGAAATCCTGTTATATTATTTATTGTCACGTAGAAAATGGGAATGCCGGTTAATTAGCTCAGATGGTAGGTGGTAGCACGAGGATTCTTATCAGGGTCGTGGTTACAGAATATCGGGGCTATGTTAATTGGGTGGTCGATGTTCAGGATTTAAGGTAATTAAACAGTACAATTGATTTCCAGATCTAAATATATTCTTTCAATATGATTTTAGTTAAGTTATCGAATTAATATTGTCTTTGAGGTTAGATGATGTAAGTTCGTCGATTAATGTCTGTCTTTCACTTGGTAACTATATTCAATATTATATTAGTAATTACTGTGTTAATTCATACGCGCTATTCGTTGATTATTTCTCTTTCCACTTGTATTAAATCTTTGTATCTATTTCTACCGCGCGGAAAATTTACTCAAACAATATTTTAATTAACCTTCACTAATTATACTTTCACTTGATTACTTTTTATCAATGTCTCTATAAATACAATATGCTTAACTTACGCGCTTCGCTGAGTTCCTTTTAATCCATTTCTAACGCGCGGATATATTTCACTTTTATCTCTATACTTATGCTGTCTCTCGAAATTACTTTATATATTATAGTTAAGTTACGTGGTGTAATTTTTAGTCTTAAGTAACGTGGAGTCTGTCTTCTGTCTAATGATCGAATGATGGTGATTTTGGGGCTCTCGGTGCTAATATCTTCTTAGGCTGTAGTGGGGGAATGTAGATGTCATTGGTTGTGTTAATGTATAAGTTGCTTCTAATTGGTTACAGGGATTTTAGTCTGCTGTGCTATTTAAAATTATGTCGGTTTAGAAGAGCGTCTGACGCTGCTTTTGGCTTGGGTCATTAATTACAAAATGTGTCAAACTCCCTCGTCGTCTTTGAGTCTAGTGGGCCGGATGTAGGCGTGGTTGTTTTTAGTATTTGTATCAATAACTATGATAACTGAAGGTTATCATAGTCCAAGTTGTTTTATCTGTATCGGTTAATTTATTCCACATTTATCAGTATAAGTCTCTATTCTGAGTGATGTAAATCAAAAGAGTTATTGATGTTTTTATATTAAAATGATAAAAGGGTTAATAAAACATTTAGTGTTTTATATGAAACTGTTGTAGATTTCGTCCGCTATTAATTGGTGTAATTAGTTTTGTTGTGTCTATTTCCCTTATGGAGCAATTAATGTTTAAAGTTAGGTGTTATGTGGGAAGAATAAACTGTAGGGTTCAGTATTGTCAGTCGGGAGGGGGCTATGTGTGGTGTTCTCGGTTGAATTGAGTACGAAGGACGATTACAAATGTCCGTACAATAATTGGAAAAACACGCGAAAGATTGAGTCGCGAATTCAATACGAGCGTGATCTTACGATAATTGTAATACCCAATTTGAAAATCCTAAAAATACCTATGTCGTGTCTAAAATAAAAGTCCTAAAATTTAATTTTTCGACTCCCTAAAATAATTCTTGGCGCCATTTCAAATTATTATTTTTTTTTTTTTTTTTGGAGTTTCGTTATCGAGTTACTGTCTTATGATATCATTCTTCAATTATCTTTGCTTTTATGTTCGAAGTAATTATGAACCTTACATCATCTAAACCTTTGATTAATTCAGTTATTATTAAACATACACATATAAATTCATAAACAATAAAATACACTCTTAATCTTAGTTTACCTTGAAGTAGTCAATTTCTCGTTGGTCGTAGTACACATTTTTGAGTCCATGGTCCATTTAATACACTAGTAAATAAAAATCATAATTATACCTTGTATATAAACACAATTATGAAATACACTTGAAATGTTAAATTGTAATGTTAATTTTAATTATATCTTCCATTAAACTTGTTTTTGTTGTTAATCCATATATTGTTGCTGTAAACCGTTGGGGTATGTCTCTCTTCACTTATTATAGTCTACTCATCTCGTCTTTTATACTCAGATTTACACAGATTTCCTTCCTACTCAATTTCTTTACCTTATACATTTTCCTTCATTTATTTAATTAATCCTTCAATACTCTTTCTATTCTTTTCATACTTCTTTTTACCTTGTAAATTATTCTTTGTTTATTACTTTCAATATTCTGTAATTCTTTAATATTCTTACTATTCATAACCATTTTTCTCATATATTCTCATATTTCTGATTTCGTAGCTATCATCATTACACTTTTTATTAGTCAACATATACTGTACCTTGTTACATTCTTTATTCAATGTTACTTTTTCATTTGGTTTACCTTACACTTACTTATTCTTTCTCATATTCTTAATTCATTCATATTTCATCTTATAATCTTCCATCGTATCTTTAATTCATACATGTTTCACTTTATTTCCATTTATTTCAATAATAATCCATTCTTAATTACTTTTTAACTCATTCTTCGCTATGCTTTCAATTGGTTCACTTGCTAAATAATTTTACTCAATTGGTTATTAGGAGGGGGCAATCATCTGTCCATTTTTATGTAAAATAATATCTCTTTTTGAAAAATAAAATAATTTTGTTACTATTGCTTTGTGTACTACTCCAATAAAATTTCAAAAATACAAAATATGTCAAAATTTAAATGTCTACTTAATTATAAATTCAAATAACATTGTGATTCCCTTTGTCAAATAAATGTTTTACTTCTTCAGTAAATTACCTAGAGGGGAGGTGCCTATTTAAATACTAACTATATACACTGGATTCACTATAAAAGCAATAAACTTATTGGATTGCATTTATATTTTATAGTGTAATAATTGCTGTGAAGTCATACGATATCTTATACCATAAGCCTCATGTCTTAATTGTCTTTTCAGCAATCATTCGGTGGCATATTCTACTCAACCATAAATAACTACATTCGTCATATGACGTCAGGTAAAACATTAATTTGAGAAGTATGAATCACTCTGATTATTTTACATAGTCATTATCATCAAATCCTTTTGTCATAGCCTAGGTCGTCGACTTTTTAACTTTCCTTCTACTTGAAACTTTCTGTGGCATTTATGATTTATTGGCCATAACAGGGTAGGGTTTTAACAAGTATTTCCTTCGTTTTCCAAAAATTTTACTGTGGGCGAGTTGGAATGGGGTTATATAGTTGTCAGGTATTGTTTCCTTTCCAAACAGCTGTTTTGAAAGCGTTTGGGAATGGGGTTGTAACTGTCAAAGTGAAATTTACTACACACTTGAAACATAGCAGGGGTGATTCTGGACAACGGTTTGTATTACAAAGCATTGCAACTTGTGAGGGGAAAATTTCTTTAAGTTGCGTGGTGTTTCGTTTCCATGGAAGAAAGTTTTGCGTGGTCCTAAAATATTCTTAAGCTGTACTAAGTTCGAAATATAAAAGTTAAAAATGAAAACTAGTTGGCAAAAGTTATAGTTCCGAAATATTTATTTGTTTAATAGGGTTGACATTCTCTTGTTTACACACTTATATACACTATTTACACATGAGTTACAGGTTAAGATTATGTCGTCGCTATTAAAATTTCGAATTTTTATCATCAACAGGGGGAGAAATCATATTTCCAACAATTTGATGGTTATCAACAATGGGCTGATCAGGCACACTGCTGTCACGGGCATTGTTGTTCTTTGATACTCGTTGTTGATTATTATAAAATTTCGTTATTGGTGTGATTGTAGTTAACTGGTTATTTACTTTTACTAAAACAATTTTAATTTTCTCTGCTGCCTTGGGAAATTTCATCATATTAAATATGTGATTTATTTCACTAGGTCTATTCAGTAATGGGTTAGTTTCACAAGTCTGCGAAGGATTGAAAACAAGAAAATTATGTACAAAGTTTGCTTCATGGTGTATTTATGGGGTTTGAATTATGAATAAAAAGGGGTGGATTATTTTGAATATGCTTTATTGTTTATTATTTGAAATGCTATCTGTGGGATTATGGTTTATTTTATCATAGGTTATTTATATATATACATTGAAAAGGAAAAATAAAAAATGTCATGATCATTCGATCTGGTCATTGGGAGAAAGTGTCCTTAGTTCATTTTGCTGGGGTTCATTGTTAACTTGGTTTTCATTCGTATTGTTGGGGGAGTTGTTTCTGACATTTCTGTGGTCATTGTTATTTTGGTATCTATTTTGATAGTAATTTCTATTGTTATACCAGGAATTATTTCTGCCTCGGTAGTAAGGACGGAAGAATCCTTGATTGTATTGGTTTCTGTTGAACCAATTAGGTCTGTTGCCTACATAACCACGGCGGTACTGTCCTTGGTAATTATTATTGTATCTGCCATTGTTATTGCCATATGGTCGCCAAGTTTGCCAATTATTTCTAGAATTTCTAACATTTTCATTTTGTGTCCAATAAAATTCATTGTTTGGTAAGTTATGATCTGGGATGCGTGTCTCTGTCCGTAACCCAATTTGAAATGATTCATTTTCAGGGGGAGTTTGAATTAGATTTATGTTTTTGCTCTGGTTTTGGTTAGCTGATTCTACAGGGTGCTGTGGTTTATTCGCTAGATAAGGGAGGTCCTGCATAGGTTTTAACAATTTTAACATTTCTGCAGTGGTTTGCGGAGACGCGACAATTAAGCAATTCCTTACTAAAGGGGGGAAATGAGACGGGAGTGCCTTGAGAAAGTCTGCTTCCAAGATTTCAGGTTTTAGAAGTTGGCGGCTTTGACACAATGAGATAAAATATTCCGAATAGCTTTGACCGTGGCTACAGTCATATTTGCCTTGGGATATCCTAGTTCTCAGGGGTAATTGCTCGCTTTGGCTCCAGTACTCTGACAAAAACATTTCTTCGAATTGACTCATGGACAGCTGATTGTGGGGATCGATTACTTGCAACCACCGAGCTACGCTGGGGTTCAATGACTGAGTTACTAAAATCATTTTTAGATGTTCAGGTACTGATCTTAATGCAAAATAAGTTTTCAAATCGTTGATGTATCTTACTGGATTTGTCTTTACTGTATTCTCAAAGTGAGGGAGTGGAAAATCAGAAGCCTGAAGAGAGAAGTTACTGTTAACAAAATTTTGGGACTCACTGTTATTGATTGCAGCTCGTTGATCCAATACATTATTTCTCATAGGTAACGGTGCGGGTGGTTCAGGTACTCCGGGGACAAATGGCACTGGGTCAGGTGGATTTACAGATGTGGGTGCAGAGGTTGAAAGGGCATTACACAAGTGAGGTATCACAACATTTTCACTAGGTCGTTCAATCAGGTGTTCCTGCTTTCGGATTTTCTGTATAATCCTATTAACTTCGGATTGAAGGGAAACCAACTGGGTAGAGTTACTAGCAGTAGCTTGTTCGATTGTTGTTACCTGTTGTTTAACAGAATCTACCTGGTTACTTAGAATTTTTTCTGTATTAGCAATCTGGGTCTGAAAATTTTCACTAAGGGTGATGTACATGTTTGAAATTTCTTGTCTTACTTGTTGACTTAGAGTTTCATGAGTGGTATTGAAATTGGTATTTAGTGTGGTGTTCATCTTGGTGATTCTTTGTCTTATTTGTTGGTTCTGAGTTTCTATTTTGCTCTTAAGGGTAGTGTTTTGTGCGGACAATTCATTCATCTGAAAAGTAAGTTGCGTAGAGATACTGGCAATCATTGTTTGGAGTTGTGACAAAAAATCTGTAGTGAGGGATGAAGTGTGAGGGTTTGAGTTTTCAATACATTGTGTAGGGTTCAATGTCATGTTTACATCCTCAGCTGGAGTGCTAACTTGGGGGAATGTGTTCTCTGTGAAAGGCAAAGTATTTGTAGCAAGGTCACCTCCTATTTCGTCCTGCATAACATCTGCGTTTTCAGCACTATGTCCTAATGCACTTTCACTATTTTCAGAAATTGTAGGAATGGGATCTGAGCATAACGTCTGAGCATCTGAATTTTGCTCCATGATGTGAAATTCTTTATGATTTCTTAATTTCATA
The DNA here is from genome assembly GCA_964059195.1 of Ectobius pallidus. Lineage (NCBI taxonomy): Eukaryota > Metazoa > Arthropoda > Insecta > Blattodea > Ectobiidae > Ectobius > Ectobius pallidus. Next base: position 34,169,756 of record CAXKWD010000007.1, on the reverse strand, counting down.
AAATTTACAATGCTAAAATTTAATGTACTTTGAAAATGTAAAAATTAAAATAAAATAAAAATGAAATTTAAAATTTAAAAATAAAAAAAATTTACTTAAAATTTGACTTTAAAACAAATAAAGAAGCAAAATCCAGAATTCGACACTTAAGTTTTGATCAACGATACCCTTTGATGATCCAGGTGTCCAGGTTCCAGGGTTGATGATGTCCAGTTGATGGGGAAATGCTGTAGGTGTTGATCCAATGGGAGGGTTTTGCTGAGTTGAGGAATTATCCAATGATGGTGTTGCACTGATTTTATTTAAATTCAAACTGTGATTTGTAAAATTTGTGGTAGTGTTCCTAAAATATATATGTCGAAAATTAAATTTTATTTATTAGTCCCTCGATATTCTAATTCACGCCCGTGAGTTGGTCGCCATTTATAAGGGTCCTTTCTATGGAGGATATTTAGGCCACAAGTTGGGTCACTATTTATAAGAGCTCGTAGCTTTTATAAATGATTTGCCACTTAGTTGGGAGTCGTTGATAACAGTACTTTAATTAGGCCACAAGATTGGACGCCATTTATAAGAGCTCTTTAGTGGCCCTAAAAATGTTGGGTGTCATTTATAAGAGAGCTTACCGTTGGGATGCCATTTATAAGAGTTCTGGTCGTCGGGTCCGGTATTTATAGCTGTACTTAGATTCTGATGAAGTTACTGGGGGGAGCGATGATTGAAATCCTGTTATATTATTTATTGTCACGTAGAAAATGGGAATGCCGGTTAATTAGCTCAGATGGTAGGTGGTAGCACGAGGATTCTTATCAGGGTCGTGGTTACAGAATATCGGGGCTATGTTAATTGGGTGGTCGATGTTCAGGATTTAAGGTAATTAAACAGTACAATTGATTTCCAGATCTAAATATATTCTTTCAATATGATTTTAGTTAAGTTATCGAATTAATATTGTCTTTGAGGTTAGATGATGTAAGTTCGTCGATTAATGTCTGTCTTTCACTTGGTAACTATATTCAATATTATATTAGTAATTACTGTGTTAATTCATACGCGCTATTCGTTGATTATTTCTCTTTCCACTTGTATTAAATCTTTGTATCTATTTCTACCGCGCGGAAAATTTACTCAAACAATATTTTAATTAACCTTCACTAATTATACTTTCACTTGATTACTTTTTATCAATGTCTCTATAAATACAATATGCTTAACTTACGCGCTTCGCTGAGTTCCTTTTAATCCATTTCTAACGCGCGGATATATTTCACTTTTATCTCTATACTTATGCTGTCTCTCGAAATTACTTTATATATTATAGTTAAGTTACGTGGTGTAATTTTTAGTCTTAAGTAACGTGGAGTCTGTCTTCTGTCTAATGATCGAATGATGGTGATTTTGGGGCTCTCGGTGCTAATATCTTCTTAGGCTGTAGTGGGGGAATGTAGATGTCATTGGTTGTGTTAATGTATAAGTTGCTTCTAATTGGTTACAGGGATTTTAGTCTGCTGTGCTATTTAAAATTATGTCGGTTTAGAAGAGCGTCTGACGCTGCTTTTGGCTTGGGTCATTAATTACAAAATGTGTCAAACTCCCTCGTCGTCTTTGAGTCTAGTGGGCCGGATGTAGGCGTGGTTGTTTTTAGTATTTGTATCAATAACTATGATAACTGAAGGTTATCATAGTCCAAGTTGTTTTATCTGTATCGGTTAATTTATTCCACATTTATCAGTATAAGTCTCTATTCTGAGTGATGTAAATCAAAAGAGTTATTGATGTTTTTATATTAAAATGATAAAAGGGTTAATAAAACATTTAGTGTTTTATATGAAACTGTTGTAGATTTCGTCCGCTATTAATTGGTGTAATTAGTTTTGTTGTGTCTATTTCCCTTATGGAGCAATTAATGTTTAAAGTTAGGTGTTATGTGGGAAGAATAAACTGTAGGGTTCAGTATTGTCAGTCGGGAGGGGGCTATGTGTGGTGTTCTCGGTTGAATTGAGTACGAAGGACGATTACAAATGTCCGTACAATAATTGGAAAAACACGCGAAAGATTGAGTCGCGAATTCAATACGAGCGTGATCTTACGATAATTGTAATACCCAATTTGAAAATCCTAAAAATACCTATGTCGTGTCTAAAATAAAAGTCCTAAAATTTAATTTTTCGACTCCCTAAAATAATTCTTGGCGCCATTTCAAATTATTATTATTTTTTTTTTTTTTTGGAGTTTCGTTATCGAGTTACTGTCTTATGATATCATTCTTCAATTATCTTTGCTTTTATGTTCGAAGTAATTATGAACCTTACATCATCTAAACCTTTGATTAATTCAGTTATTATTAAACATACACATATAAATTCATAAACAATAAAATACACTCTTAATCTTAGTTTACCTTGAAGTAGTCAATTTCTCGTTGGTCGTAGTACACATTTTTGAGTCCATGGTCCATTTAATACACTAGTAAATAAAAATCATAATTATACCTTGTATATAAACACAATTATGAAATACACTTGAAATGTTAAATTGTAATGTTAATTTTAATTATATCTTCCATTAAACTTGTTTTTGTTGTTAATCCATATATTGTTGCTGTAAACCGTTGGGGTATGTCTCTCTTCACTTATTATAGTCTACTCATCTCGTCTTTTATACTCAGATTTACACAGATTTCCTTCCTACTCAATTTCTTTACCTTATACATTTTCCTTCATTTATTTAATTAATCCTTCAATACTCTTTCTATTCTTTTCATACTTCTTTTTACCTTGTAAATTATTCTTTGTTTATTACTTTCAATATTCTGTAATTCTTTAATATTCTTACTATTCATAACCATTTTTCTCATATATTCTCATATTTCTGATTTCGTAGCTATCATCATTACACTTTTTATTAGTCAACATATACTGTACCTTGTTACATTCTTTATTCAATGTTACTTTTTCATTTGGTTTACCTTACACTTACTTATTCTTTCTCATATTCTTAATTCATTCATATTTCATCTTATAATCTTCCATCGTATCTTTAATTCATACATGTTTCACTTTATTTCCATTTATTTCAATAATAATCCATTCTTAATTACTTTTTAACTCATTCTTCGCTATGCTTTCAATTGGTTCACTTGCTAAATAATTTTACTCAATTGGTTATTAGGAGGGGGCAATCATCTGTCCATTTTTATGTAAAATAATATCTCTTTTTGAAAAATAAAATAATTTTGTTACTATTGCTTTGTGTACTACTCCAATAAAATTTCAAAAATACAAAATATGTCAAAATTTAAATGTCTACTTAATTATAAATTCAAATAACATTGTGATTCCCTTTGTCAAATAAATGTTTTACTTCTTCAGTAAATTACCTAGAGGGGAGGTGCCTATTTAAATACTAACTATATACACTGGATTCACTATAAAAGCAATAAACTTATTGGATTGCATTTATATTTTATAGTGTAATAATTGCTGTGAAGTCATACGATATCTTATACCATAAGCCTCATGTCTTAATTGTCTTTTCAGCAATCATTCGGTGGCATATTCTACTCAACCATAAATAACTACATTCGTCATATGACGTCAGGTAAAACATTAATTTGAGAAGTATGAATCACTCTGATTATTTTACATAGTCATTATCATCAAATCCTTTTGTCATAGCCTAGGTCGTCGACTTTTTAACTTTCCTTCTACTTGAAACTTTCTGTGGCATTTATGATTTATTGGCCATAACAGGGTAGGGTTTTAACAAGTATTTCCTTCGTTTTCCAAAAATTTTACTGTGGGCGAGTTGGAATGGGGTTATATAGTTGTCAGGTGTTGTTTCCTTTCCAAACAGCTGTTTTGAAAGCGTTTGGGAATGGGGTTGTAACTGTCAAAGTGAAATTTACTACACACTTGAAACATAGCAGGGGTGATTCTGGACAACGGTTTGTATTACAAAGCATTGCAACTTGTGAGGGGAAAATTTCTTTAAGTTGCGTGGTGTTTCGTTTCCATGGAAGAAAGTTTTGCGTGGTCCTAAAATATTCTTAAGCTGTACTAAGTTCGAAATATAAAAGTTAAAAATGAAAACTAGTTGGCAAAAGTTATAGTTCCGAAATATTTATTTGTTTAATAGGGTTGACATTCTCTTGTTTACACACTTATATACACTATTTACACATGAGTTACAGGTTAAGATTATGTCGTCGCTATTAAAATTTCGAATTTTTATCATCAACAGGGGGAGAAATCATATTTCCAACAATTTGATGGTTATCAACAATGGGCTGATCAGGCACACTGCTGTCACGGGCATTGTTGTTCTTTGATACTCGTTGTTGATTATTATAAAATTTCGTTATTGGTGTGATTGTAGTTAACTGGTTATTTACTTTTACTAAAACAATTTTAATTTTCTCTGCTGCCTTGGGAAATTTCATCATATTAAATATGTGATTTATTTCACTAGGTCTATTCAGTAATGGGTTAGTTTCACAAGTCTGCGAAGGATTGAAAACAAGAAAATTATGTACAAAGTTTGCTTCATGGTGTATTTATGGGGTTTGAATTATGAATAAAAAGGGGTGGATTATTTTGAATATGCTTTATTGTTTATTATTTGAAATGCTATCTGTGGGATTATGGTTTATTTTATCATAGGTTATTTATATATATACATTGAAAAGGAAAAATAAAAAATGTCATGATCATTCGATCTGGTCATTGGGAGAAAGTGTCCTTAGTTCATTTTGCTGGGGTTCATTGTTAACTTGGTTTTCATTCGTATTGTTGGGGGAGTTGTTTCTGACATTTCTGTGGTCATTGTTATTTTGGTATCTATTTTGATAGTAATTTCTATTGTTATACCAGGAATTATTTCTGCCTCGGTAGTAAGGACGGAAGAATCCTTGATTGTATTGGTTTCTGTTGAACCAATTAGGTCTGTTGCCTACATAACCACGGCGGTACTGTCCTTGGTAATTATTATTGTATCTGCCATTGTTATTGCCATATGGTCGCCAAGTTTGCCAATTATTTCTAGAATTTCTAACATTTTCATTTTGTGTCCAATAAAATTCATTGTTTGGTAAGTTATGATCTGGGATGCGTGTCTCTGTCCGTAACCCAATTTGAAATGATTCATTTTCAGGGGGAGTTTGAATTAGATTTATGTTTTTGCTCTGGTTTTGGTTAGCTGATTCTACAGGGTGCTGTGGTTTATTCGCTAGATAAGGGAGGTCCTGCATAGGTTTTAACAATTTTAACATTTCTGCAGTGGTTTGCGGAGACGCGACAATTAAGCAATTCCTTACTAAAGGGGGGAAATGAGACGGGAGTGCCTTGAGAAAGTCTGCTTCCAAGATTTCAGGTTTTAGAAGTTGGCGGCTTTGACACAATGAGATAAAATATTCCGAATAGCTTTGACCGTGGCTACAGTCATATTTGCCTTGGGATATCCTAGTTCTCAGGGGTAATTGCTCGCTTTGGCTCCAGTACTCTGACAAAAACATTTCTTCGAATTGACTCATGGACAGCTGATTGTGGGGATCGATTACTTGCAACCACCGAGCTACGCTGGGGTTCAATGACTGAGTTACTAAAATCATTTTTAGATGTTCAGGTACTGATCTTAATGCAAAATAAGTTTTCAAATCGTTGATGTATCTTACTGGATTTGTCTTTACTGTATTCTCAAAGTGAGGGAGTGGAAAATCAGAAGCCTGAAGAGAGAAGTTACTGTTAACAAAATTTTGGGACTCACTGTTATTGATTGCAGCTCGTTGATCCAATACATTATTTCTCATAGGTAACGGTGCGGGTGGTTCAGGTACTCCGGGGACAAATGGCACTGGGTCAGGTGGATTTACAGATGTGGGTGCAGAGGTTGAAAGGGCATTACACAAGTGAGGTATCACAACATTTTCACTAGGTCGTTCAATCAGGTGTTCCTGCTTTCGGATTTTCTGTATAATCCTATTAACTTCGGATTGAAGGGAAACCAACTGGGTAGAGTTACTAGCAGTAGCTTGTTCGATTGTTGTTACCTGTTGTTTAACAGAATCTACCTGGTTACTTAGAATTTTTTCTGTATTAGCAATCTGGGTCTGAAAATTTTCACTAAGGGTGATGTACATGTTTGAAATTTCTTGTCTTACTTGTTGACTTAGAGTTTCATGAGTGGTATTGAAATTGGTATTTAGTGTGGTGTTCATCTTGGTGATTCTTTGTCTTATTTGTTGGTTCTGAGTTTCTATTTTGCTCTTAAGGGTAGTGTTTTGTGCGGACAATTCATTCATCTGAAAAGTAAGTTGCGTAGAGATACTGGCAATCATTGTTTGGAGTTGTGACAAAAAATCTGTAGTGAGGGATGAAGTGTGAGGGTTTGAGTTTTCAATACATTGTGTAGGGTTCAATGTCATGTTTACATCCTCAGCTGGAGTGCTAACTTGGGGGAATGTGTTCTCTGTGAAAGGCAAAGTATTTGTAGCAAGGTCACCTCCTATTTCGTCCTGCATAACATCTGCGTTTTCAGCACTATGTCCTAATGCACTTTCACTATTTTCAGAAATTGTAGGAATGGGATCTGAGCATAACGTCTGAGCATCTGAATTTTGCTCCATGATGTGAAATTCTTTATGATTTCTTAATTTCATAAAATTTACAATGCTAAAATTTAATGTACTTTGAAAATGTAAAAATTAAAATAAAATAAAAATGAAATTTAAAATTTAAAAATAAAAAAAATTTACTTAAAATTTGACTTTAAAACAAATAAAGAAGCAAAATCCAGAATTCGACACTTAAGTTTTGATCAACGATACCCTTTGATGATCCAGGTGTCCAGGTTCCAGGGTTGATGATGTCCAGTTGATGGGGAAATGCTGTAGGTGTTGATCCAATGGGAGGGTTTTGCTGAGTTGAGGAATTATCCAATGATGGTGTTGCACTGATTTTATTTAAATTCAAACTGTGATTTGTAAAATTTGTGGTAGTGTTCCTAAAATATATATGTCGAAAATTAAATTTTATTTATTAGTCCCTCGATATTCTAATTCACGCCCGTGAGTTGGTCGCCATTTATAAGGGTCCTTTCTATGGAGGATATTTAGGCCACAAGTTGGGTCACTATTTATAAGAGCTCGTAGCTTTTATAAATGATTTGCCACTTAGTTGGGAGTCGTTGATAACAGTACTTTAATTAGGCCACAAGATTGGACGCCATTTATAAGAGCTCTTTAGTGGCCCTAAAAATGTTGGGTGTCATTTATAAGAGAGCTTACCGTTGGGATGCCATTTATAAGAGTTCTGGTCGTCGGGTCCGGTATTTATAGCTGTACTTAGATTCTGATGAAGTTACTGGGGGGAGCGATGATTGAAATCCTGTTATATTATTTATTGTCACGTAGAAAATGGGAATGCCGGTTAATTAGCTCAGATGGTAGGTGGTAGCACGAGGATTCTTATCAGGGTCGTGGTTACAGAATATCGGGGCTATGTTAATTGGGTGGTCGATGTTCAGGATTTAAGGTAATTAAACAGTACAATTGATTTCCAGATCTAAATATATTCTTTCAATATGATTTTAGTTAAGTTATCGAATTAATATTGTCTTTGAGGTTAGATGATGTAAGTTCGTCGATTAATGTCTGTCTTTCACTTGGTAACTATATTCAATATTATATTAGTAATTACTGTGTTAATTCATACGCGCTATTCGTTGATTATTTCTCTTTCCACTTGTATTAAATCTTTGTATCTATTTCTACCGCGCGGAAAATTTACTCAAACAATATTTTAATTAACCTTCACTAATTATACTTTCACTTGATTACTTTTTATCAATGTCTCTATAAATACAATATGCTTAACTTACGCGCTTCGCTGAGTTCCTTTTAATCCATTTCTAACGCGCGGATATATTTCACTTTTATCTCTATACTTATGCTGTCTCTCGAAATTACTTTATATATTATAGTTAAGTTACGTGGTGTAATTTTTAGTCTTAAGTAACGTGGAGTCTGTCTTCTGTCTAATGATCGAATGATGGTGATTTTGGGGCTCTCGGTGCTAATATCTTCTTAGGCTGTAGTGGGGGAATGTAGATGTCATTGGTTGTGTTAATGTATAAGTTGCTTCTAATTGGTTACAGGGATTTTAGTCTGCTGTGCTATTTAAAATTATGTCGGTTTAGAAGAGCGTCTGACGCTGCTTTTGGCTTGGGTCATTAATTACAAAATGTGTCAAACTCCCTCGTCGTCTTTGAGTCTAGTGGGCCGGATGTAGGCGTGGTTGTTTTTAGTATTTGTATCAATAACTATGATAACTGAAGGTTATCATAGTCCAAGTTGTTTTATCTGTATCGGTTAATTTATTCCACATTTATCAGTATAAGTCTCTATTCTGAGTGATGTAAATCAAAAGAGTTATTGATGTTTTTATATTAAAATGATAAAAGGGTTAATAAAACATTTAGTGTTTTATATGAAACTGTTGTAGATTTCGTCCGCTATTAATTGGTGTAATTAGTTTTGTTGTGTCTATTTCCCTTATGGAGCAATTAATGTTTAAAGTTAGGTGTTATGTGGGAAGAATAAACTGTAGGGTTCAGTATTGTCAGTCGGGAGGGGGCTATGTGTGGTGTTCTCGGTTGAATTGAGTACGAAGGACGATTACAAAATAAACGTGAAAATAAATTAACACGGTGATGTCATGCGGACTATGACAGCCACGCCTCTTTGCTTTGAACAGGATCATTCCTAAATGGGATATAATATAATAGTAAAACAACATAGGCCTACTTTGTTGCAGAAGAAAATAAAATTCATCTAAAGTCATCCATCTCGCTATAAAATGGCAATGCTGAGGTACGCAGGCTAATATTTCCAGCAACGTTATTTCAATCCTTGAACAATCAGATTGTGGAATGGAAGTTGTCTTTTCATAACATACTATAGCCGCTGACTGTTTATTTAAAATTGAAACGCGACAGAAGTTATCAGCGTACAGTATTCCTAGCAACTGTTGCATCTCCAAGTTGATTTGGCCTGTATTTGCGGATTGCAGGAACAACGAACCATAGCATGACATTCTGCGACCACACCCACAGTCACTAGGACTAACGTCATTTCAGTACATACGGGGAACTTGTTCTGTTATCTGAGATCAATTTCTAACCATCCATAAAGCAATTGACATACCACTAATTAAACATGTCCACTTTACTTTCAGCTTGTCTGTGTGCACGATGTCAAAAACAGTTTTTTCATCCATCTGCAGTATATAATTGAATGTTACTGAAACTGTCTGTAGATCAGGTTAAACAAAAGAAAATACTTCTAGCCTCATTTTAAGGATATTATGAGGCCACATGAGTGCTTACTTCATAACAATGTTAACTTTTAAAGAGTGTAAACCGTTGGAGATTGTAATTTAAAGAATTAATTTACTGGAAAAAGAACATCTAAAAATAACTGATTATACTTATATACCGAATTGAAAGAATATATATATATATATATATATATATATATATATATATATATGTGTGTGTGTTACCGGCGATATGTGAAATACTGGTATTCTATAGAAGGCCTAGGTAATGTATAGAATAATGCTTTGAAGGCTAAGTAGGCAAAATGTCATCAAGATCTGAAGAAAACTGTAGAGTTCTATAAAAGACAAACACACAACTGTACCATATCTGTGTGTGTGTATATATATATAACGTATAATTGATTAATAATCAACAACGTCGTAAATTTCTGGGTTCCAAAGTGTAAAATTAACTTTAAAAGTTACAATTTTAACAAAGTAAAAATTCTACTAAAAATATCTACTAGTCTGACAACTATTCGTTGTTAACGTATGAATTGAATATGGGTTATAACAACATTAGTAAATCTACGTTTATACATTCAATACATCATTTTTAACAGTGATTGCACAAAGAGCATGAAATGGAAAAAAAAAATTAATAAAATTAAATTTTTTACTTATTTGAGCATTTGTCGAGATTACATCTTGGAGGACACCTTACTTATTTACTTACTCAATGGCAATAGGCAATTCCTGAGCAAGCTAAATGAATATTATCTATATAATGGAACCCGAAGGTTCATTGTCGCGCTTACCTCAGTCCGCTATTCAACCCCATTCTGTGCTAACTCCATCAAACCATCCCTCACAAATTCAACTTCCCTTAGATCTATCCTAATATTGTCCTCCCACCTACATCTAGGTCTTCCAAGTGGTTTTTTCCCTTCGCGTCTCCAAGTCAATGCTTTTGAGATATGTCTTTCATCCCCCATGAGTGCAACATGTTCAGCCCATTTCATCCTCCGTGATTTAATTACTCTTACTATATCCGGTGAAGAGTACAGGTCATGAACCTCGTGGTTGTGCAGTTTTCTCCAGTCCCCATTTTCATCTCTCTTAGACTCAAATATTTTCCTAATCACCCTGTTTTGGAACACACTCAGGTTATGTTCTTTCGGAAGAGTGAGCGACCATGTCTCACATCCATATAATATAACCGGTAGATAACAATCTTATAAATTTTTATTTTTAGATTTCTGGACAGAAGACGAGAAGATAACAGTTTCTGAACTGCATAAAAACAAGCATTTCCTGATTTTAGTCGATACTTAACTTCTACCATAATATTATTTGTATCTGTAATTATTGCTACCGTATATTTGAATTTCTCCACTTATTCGAACGATTTACTGGCTATTCTAATATTCTGTAACGCATTAGTTTGACGTTTCATGGCCATATACTTAGTTTCTTCTGTATTAATTTCCAATCCAACACTCCTGCAGGCATCGAAAAGACTTCTGCATTTCTTTCGATAGTATTTATGTCATCGCCAAACAGAAGTTGTGCTTATTGTCATCCAGTGGCGTAACAGAGGAAGATTGAACCCCCTGCAAAGTTTAATTTGGGCCTACTAACAAAATGATTCACGTGCAAGCACATGGGGTCAATAGCACGTCTTAGACCGCGGAAAATATACTGAAATAAATCACTTCCGGAAATGTTTCAGTGCTCATCGTTTTATTCTGTTGAATAAGGACACCCAGTCTTTTAATTTAATGATCTGTGAAATTATATCTGCTAAATGTTAATTTCATAATATGGTTATTATTATATTATATTATATTGTATTATATTATAGTTGTGGTTTATTATTATTACATAGGGTTATGCAAAGTGAAACCTGGGAGTCTCAAGAAATTCAATCAAGGGAGCATAGTAACAGTTCATTTGCAAAAACATTGTGATAGAGTGTAAGGAAGTCATCTAGTGAGTGTGCTGGAATTGTCGTATAGTAGAAGAGAAGGGTCCAGTTTTCTCGAGTAGTAAATCATAAGCAGCATCAACACACGCATGGGCCATCCGTCTCTCCAAACCCAATTAACCTCCATTTAACACTCTGCGGGTGGCAACACAGCACACACTCCCTCTTTTTCATAAATTGCCGTCTGCACAGGCGGGAAATGAATGTAATAATCTTCACAGAGATTAACCTTCCTACAGAAACATCAAACAACGATTCTCCATTATAGGCTAGTTCGTATATAGGCCTTAAGTATAGGACGTACTTCGGAGGTGGGTTGCGTTTTCAGCACCCCCAAAGTAATTACTGGAGGTGCCGAGCATTCCCAGAAATATTAAATTCATACTTCCAGCTCCCACAACTATCGAAACTAATGATAGAAAGAAATTGTCTGTGGTACGCTACATTAGGTCTACAATAGGTCAACAGTGAATGATTGATGTAGCAATCTTATGACTCCATAATTATGTAGCATATGACTTCATCACTATAAATGAAATTCGAAAGCAGACATTTGCAACGACAACATAATTTCGCAAAAGGCCACCTTCTTTAACACAACACGTTAAGATTTTATTAATCCTAAAGAAAAATGTATTAATTATTAAGCTTATTGATTAAAAAGACTGTGAACATCGCGTTTACGTTTATTGATTAATAATATTGTTTGTTGTAATACAGAAGTGCTTTCAACATAGATTTTATTAAATTTGAGTACGATTCTCCTTTCCTGATTGAGAACCTGCACTCAATGAAGGATACATGTATAATGAAGTCCAGAAATAGAAGTTTCAAAATTGAGTTAAATATTCCAGAACACAGACCACAGAACGTATGTTAGGGATAGGCATCTATTTGAGAGGTCCGGATCTACAGTAAGTCTTTCAGCTTTTAAAATTATTTAGTCAACTATCATTTTAAACTTTATTGTTGGCAACGATTAATACATGGCTGAAACTATCCCAAACAATCCGCCTGTGTGGTCTAGTGGTTTACGTTGCTGGCTACTCATCCGCAGGTCTGGGCTCGATCCTCGTTACCCGCTAAGACTTTTAACCATAGGTGAGCAACTGAGGGGAAACGTTTTAGTCCCCATCCCTTGCTGTGACGTACGAAACCTGTTCTTCATGTTCAGTGTCACGTCGAAACTGCTTTATGCTGACGTCAAGGGCGACTGTAGTGGGAGAAATTCCCCTACCGCACAGTGACACGATGTGTCACAGATGCGCACCCATGCTTTTAACAGTACTGCAGCAGCAGTAGCAGACGTAGTGTTCGAATCGCTCAGATGCTCCGTGTACTACAGAAATAGTTTTTTTTTTCTTAAAGTGCCAAGTTCTGTGAGTTACATTGTCATTGTATACGGCTATCGATTGTGTTGTGACCAGTAAAGCACATATTTTTCTGCTTATGTCTCTGGTTTAATGCCGGTTGTCGACCAAGAGCTAAGCTAAGTTAGTTTAGCTTAGCTCACACACAGTGCAGGACTTCATTTGTAGTCGTACCGACAAAACTACATATGAAATCCGGCATAACTATATACGAAAACCCTCACTGTATGTGAGCTAAGCTAAGTTAGCTTAGCTCTTGGTCGACAACCGGCATAATATTTTAGGAAGGAAAGATGGCAACAGTTCAACGGAAAAACACGCTGAAAATAGTTTACCCTGTATCTGCTACACTACCCATGGAACTGGAAGTTCATGAATGGATTGAAATGTCATTGCAACTCGCCTGCCTATCAGATACAACTGCATTCTGTCGATCGAGCTGTTTACATCAAATTAGTCACAGTGCAATTCGATGAACGCCTTATGGCTAAATATGAGGGGCTAGGGATAGTAAAAAATGGCATATTACGCAAGTGCTCATACAGAGCGTTGATGTAACGAAACAGTGCGACTTTTTCATCTTCCTCGAGAAATAGATACAAATGTGGTCTCGCGTACATTAATCCCATACGGCACTGTACATACGCTCGGAGGTCTGGAGTACACAACACAAGTTCCCAGAATACAATGGAATTAGAGCTATTCGCTTTGATCTGAAGAAACCCATTCCAAACATACTGACAGTAGCTGATACCAAGTATTATTATTAGGGCTGAAAATCGATTAAAATTTTTAATCGAGTTAACGCTTGACTTTAATCGATTAATCGACTGATTAACTGACAAACAAGTCGGTATTTTAAACGAAACCAAAGTGTACATTTAATATTGTTTTACACGTTTAATAACTACTACACTACAGATAATCAGAAGAAATCCTGAATAAATGAATACCATTATTAGTTAACTACTGAAAAAAATATATACAAAACTTACATTTCCGGTTACTTTTTCAGCCAAGTCTTTCTTGAGACACACGAGTTTGTTGACATTTGAATTTTCAAGACACGATCGTAGCTTGTTTACAATAATACCGGCAGCACTAAACACTTTCTCACTCGGCACTGAGAAAGGAGTTTGGTCATTTGACCCATTTCTTGAAAAACGTTTTTGAGAATTCGACTAAACCGATTAATCGGACAATGTAATTGATCGACGATTAAATATTTAATCGATTAATCGGGCTGATTAATCGATTAATCGGTACAGCCCTAATTATTATACTACCCGGGTCAACACAACTGTGCTATGTTTGCGGGGAAAATTCTCACTTGAGGTGTGACTGTCCAATGAAAAAAAATTGAAATAGAAAAAAAACAGAAACAGACCACTTTAAGAATCACGGCACTGCGGGGAATGAAAGAACTCCTAGCACAGTGCTATTATCGGCAAATGTCAACTTTGCAAAATATGACGACACTGTTACCACGCGCACCAAAAAACACCTCGCCCACGCTGACGGTACCAAAGCCGTTCCTAGCATGGCGACTACGTCAACATTGTAGGTTCTGGTGACCTACGGACCGTGCAAAACCTCCAGGGCGCTTCTGAAAACCCTCATAGCAATAAACAATCCTTTAACACTGACAGGTCGAATTGTGAGGAAGACATGAACGAAGATACTGACTCTACTATGAGTGATATTGATGACGAACCTACAGTTGGGTTTGGTGAGAGCACGGGTGTTTACGTAGAACCTTGCACAGACCTGGCTACACTAATAAACTTCAAGAGATTCCTACACCACAAGAAGTGTCACCCAGCAAAATGATCAACAGATCGCCACGGAGCCCAGGGTTAAAAGTACGAAGAAACATACTTCCCGTTCAAGGCCATACCAAGTCTCAGGGAAATTCCCTTCGAAAGGGGGAGACCCGCCAGGAGATTTCGACACAGCCATTGACATAGGCCTAATACCTACTACCTGCTGAAGTGTCGGATACTACAACCCCACCCATACTATGCTGACCAATGACAAACGTGGAACCTTTTTGTTTACCCATACTATGCTGACCAATGACAAACGTGGAACCTTTTTGTTTATTTTCATCTCATGACGTGTTTTTCAACATGTGGCATTGAACATTAAATGTATCTGCAGTGCTACCAAGTAATCGTTATTAAATGACTTTATCCGGGCATATGATTTTGATTTTCTGTTTTTATAAGAGGTTTCGAAGATAATTTCCACTTTTCTTGGACGAGGCGTTTCTGGGAACAACGATTGGTCTGGTATCCACATGGTTCATATTGAAACTCATCCCAGGGGTCGCATTATGACGTCTTTAACTAGTACTGGTACATTATATACAAATCTGTACCTACCGTCAGGGAGCAACAGTCGGCAAGAAAGGGCAGATTGTCTTCACGCAACTCCCGTTCTTCCTATGTCACAGATATCAACGGATATTAATTGGAGAAGACTTCAAGTGTGTAGTCAATGCGAAAGATAAACATAACGCCACATACCTCTTTAGCCGTCGGAAGGCTATGCCAAAACCTCCATCTGAATAACGCCTGGGAGATTGTTTACGGGAATACTGTCCAATACACGTTTCACGGGAACAACTCTGCCTCCATGCTCGGCAGATTTTACATAAATAGCCAGTATAATCATGAAATAACAGGTGCACACGTGGTTCCGGCTGTCTTCAGTTACCATCATTGTTTACTCAAAACCAGACATATTGAAACCAGTACACCACTCTACTGGAAGCTGAACAATAGTCTGCTTAATATCGAAGAAGTAGCGTCTGATTTTGCAGGCCCTTAGGTTCAACTGAAAAGAAAAGGCATGGCAGAGAACGAGCACGACAGATGCACTGTACTCTTAATTTCTGCCACGCCACATTACAAGATCTCTTCCAAGAACAGAGTTTGGGACGTGACGTCACACCAGGTTGAATACTGTCAAAAAAATCCACAATATACAGTAATCCATTCTAGAAGGCTGCATATGGTACGCTCTCGCATTTCCTCCATAGTGGCAGAAGAAAGGAGCTCTCTTTACCATGTAGCAAAAGAGAAGACAAAGAGAGAGTCGAGATACATCAGTGGCCCTATAACAGATAATGGTGTGACTGCGACTTCCACTCGGCAATGTTTAATTGAAGCTGAACGTTTCTACACTCCTCTTTACAATCCAGAACCTGCTGGTGAAGCAGCACAGACTCGACTCTTACATGAAATAGACAGACACTTGAGCCTTGATCAGCAAACAGACCTAGCAGTGCCCATCACAGTGCCAGAATTTGAAGAAGCAGTCAAATCAGCTAGTTCCAAATCCTGCCCTGGAGCGGATGGCATTACATGTATTCTACAGCCACTTTTGGCACTTGGTTAAGACCGACGTGTTACACTTTATAAATTGTCTGCTCGACTCATCGCTAGCTTGTCCACGATTCATCGAAAACATAATTATTATTCCCAAGAAGCATAAACCTCGAGAACTGCGTGATTACCGACCCATAATCTTACTTAATACAGACTACAAGCTCTTTATGAAGATCCTCATTAACCGATTGCGACCAATGCTTCCAACCCTCATAGGGACGGGTTAAACTTATGTCATAACTGGAAGAAGTACTGTTGACTCTCTTACGGCTATTAGAGATACCTTTATACATTTCAACTTGCATGCAGAAGAGTCTGCTGCACTACTGAATCTAGATTTTTAAAAGGTCTTCAATCGCGTAAGTCACAGCTAGATTCAAGCAGTTCTACATAAAATGGGGTATCCCCAGACAATCTTAAGTACAATCGGGTACTTATACAACAATGCCTGCTCTCGCATTCAAATAAACGGATACTTCACGATACTACGATAGTTTTCTTGACTCTCTGCCTGGAACCTTTCATCCGGTTATCTCACCGAACAGCTGATAGTCCTAATAGCTCTAAACAACTTTCTCATGTTACACAAAGAAAAGTTGAAATGAGCACTAGTTTCTCAAAATGGTTATTTGCATTGTTGCCTTAGACCGACTGTGAAATTTTAAACCTTCTGTTTAGCTTATCAGACCTAAAAAAATTAGAGATCAAAACCTTCTGTTTAAATTATCAAATAAAAAAAAAGATCTCAATTATTTTCAAACAAAGATTAAAAATTCTCAATTCCTTAAAAAAAACATTTAAATAATGTTTAAAATAATCCGAGGCCTTTCACAATCGGTCTAGAGCAACAATTCAAATCACCATTTTGAGAAACCAGTGCTCATATGTAATGTATGTAATATATGTAATGTATGTAATGTATGTATATACAATACGCTGAAGTGGTCATTTTTATAAATTCAATATGTAGAGATACGGGTAACGAAGAATTTAAAATTAATCGGAAAATTCTAGAACAGATCTTATAAACCTAATATAACATTTTCCTGATTATCAGTCCTAAATTCTTATATGATTTATTTATTAATAGTGAATATGACTTTAAAAATGAAATGGCATATATATATACAGTAGATTCCCGCTAATCCGGACCACGCTCGTCCGGACATTCGGTTAATCCGGACGATTTTTTGAATGGGAAAAGCAGGAATTACTAATTGTCGACATCCTCCGTTTGTTACAATGAAAAAGTACTGAGCAATCAATACATTTTTTACATTAATCACAAATATCTTTGGTTTGTTAATCCTGCATAAGTTCGTTGGTTAAAATCTTTGGTCTACGTATACAATATTAATATAACTAAAATTAAGTTGTAAGAAAAGTTATATGTATAAAATAACATAGGTTTTTATATTTCACCCATCTAAAACTTGTATTACAGTAACCCTCAGCACGTGCATTTTAAAGCAGATTCCGTTTAATCCGTACTTTCGGTGATCCCTACAGGTACCCTACCATCTAATCCGGATTAGCGGGATTCTACTGTACTGAGTATATATTATAATTATACGCTTCTCCAGTCGCTGTCTTTTGTAACCAGATACTTGAACACTCTTTGTCATTTTAGTAAAACCACACAACCAGGAACCTCATACGTTACGCTCCCAGGAACCCTGAAAATAACAGACAGCCTGCCAATCTATATTGGTTTAGTTTATTATTATTACTACTACCTGTAATATTATTATTGATAAAACAATACTATTATTAAACTCTTTAATTTCTTTCCTCCAGGACGATAGAGAAATACTGCAATTCTACATCAATTGCTTGATTTACAGCAGCCATTTTTAGCCCCGAGTTAGGCTTTTAACCCAAGGTAAGGTAGGGGTTAACTTAACCCCAGGGGTTAAAACTAAGTCGTGTCGATGAAACAAAATTATCGTCAAATGCAGAGTTTAGAACGTGTAACCCGGGGTTAATTCTTAACCCTTGTCGATGAAACCGGGCGTAAGTATCACTTACAATCATTGACTAGAGCTATTGGCTTTGGGTGCGTTGCGATGTGGTTTAAATGGCAGTTAACATTTTTCTCGTGATTTGCCATAACAAACGGAGAAAATGGTCACCAACCTGCAACAATGCTTCCAATTAGAAACATCTGTTCCGAAGCCCACCCGTCAAGAAAGAAGATGAATTATTGTCAGTCACCTTCTAACTCAAGGGGTCGGACATTCCATAAAAAAATAAGTCACTTTCTTTATTGTACCCGGCTACGCGGGGACTACACCTAAAGCATTTTGTTCCTTGCTAGCTAACTGTGACGTTTCATTGTTATGGCATTCACATAGTCCAATCTTATAAAACCTAAAGATGGCTAAATAAGACTATAAAACTAAGAATGGCCAAAACTGTTTTTTTAAGATAAGTTAAATATTTAAATTAATAACAGCCGATGTAATTAATCTAATTATTAATGGTCTGTTAAAAGTTACTTTTTAACTGCCCACCTTTTACATCTTCTTCGCTGTTGCCTGTACATTTCTAAGAGAAAATATGGGATTATATTTTGTCGTTTTGTACCCCCATTGTCCCGTTAAGGGGAATCGTTATTTAAAAAATCCCTGGTTTCTTTAGAAGCAAATTAAATACATTCTTAAGAAGCTTACACTTGCAGTTTATTCATAGTGTTTTCCCCAGCAAGACGCCGAAATTGAAGTATTCTAAAAGTTGTCTAACCAATTGAAAAGCTTTCTTACTTAGTTTATGGAGTTGGGAAATACAGGGATGATTCTAAAATTTATTGTATTCTATAAACAATCAACTGTTGAAAACTATGCAGAAAATTTTCCTAAAGTTTTGTGGTTTGGAGCCACGAAAATAATTGTAAAAACAAATTAAATTAATGACTATATTTAGTCTTAATGAGTTTGTTGTACTTAAAAATAAAACTTAAAAACAAACTTGTCTGAAAGCGTAAAAAATTAAAGTAAAACTATTTTAGTATGTTAAAAATAACTAATTGTCAACAGGGTTTATAAAAACCTTAAAATCCGGGTCCTAACAATAATTTACATATTAGTAAGGAGAAATGCTTTAGAGATAGCTTCATTATAATAATGAATCAATACACTACTCTCGTTTGTAAATGTTTTGTTTATAGCCTATTGTAGATTTCCAAAAATACAATATTTCTTATGTTACATTAGGTAACTAGTTGCAACGAACAGTTTTATGGTGCGATTTGACAGACGCTATCAGTTGCTTAAATTTCAAATTATCTTCGTTGCTCATCATACAGTTAGGCCTATAGATTTTCTAGGCTATAAATTTTTACCTTCACCTTCATGTGCCAATTATCTAGAATCCGGAAGCTTCAAACTTCAAAAACCGTATTTGGGACCATTTACAGTACTAAGAATTACATTAAAATTGCTATAGAAGCGGTAATTCTTGTGCTGTATCGTAGGTGTCG
The DNA here is from genome assembly GCA_964059195.1 of Ectobius pallidus. Lineage (NCBI taxonomy): Eukaryota > Metazoa > Arthropoda > Insecta > Blattodea > Ectobiidae > Ectobius > Ectobius pallidus. The sequence continues at coordinate 34,150,215 of CAXKWD010000007.1, read as the reverse complement.
TGCACATCAGCACAGGTGCACATCGGCACAGTCGCATTTTCGTGCACACCGGCATAGTATTTTTATCTTGTAATATTATCGTGCTCATCGCCACACAACCCGTTGGGGGTAGGTGTGGACATAGAGACTCAAACCTACAGCCTCCTTCACCACGGCTCCAAGGCAGCACCCCTTAGCTACCGCGGTTAAGGAAACCGGCCGTTGATATCGTAGATAGGTTAAGTCAGGTCAGGTTATGTTAGGTTACATTAGACTAGGTTAGGTTAATTCAAAGTCTCATTCAATCGCAGGCAGATACTTTATGAATGATTTCTAAACAATACAGTTATAATATTAATGTACACAGTATGTATCTATAATAATAAAATTAAGTGTTTGTCTTTCTGTATATCTAGCAGTTACTGGTAACTCCATTGCATTCAATACGATAATGTAATTCCAACTTTGTCTCTATGTCCACCCCTACGAAGGGTGTGTGGCGATGAGCACGATGATATTGCAAGATAAAAATACTATGGCGATGTGCACGAAAATGCGACTGTGCCGATGTGCACACAACCGTATCGTATTGAGTAACTAACTATTGATGGACTATATCTGTATGGTTAAATAAGTTTAGATGAATGTGGAATTCTTTACCGAATGTGTAATTCTTTAACATCTCACATCAAGGACTGCCGGTCACTGTCAAACTTCAAATCGCAATTAACAGCATATATACATAGTATTTAAACGTATCTTATTCATGTCCTATGTTAATTAAGATTATATAATTAAATGCTATTGTGTAGGTTAATTTAATTGTATTTGTACTACTGAATTTCTGTCCTGTCATTTAGTGCGTCATTTAATGTATCTTAAACCATTAATTAGTGTGTTATGTTGTGTCATTTAATGAATTTTGTGTTAATTATTGTGTTATACTGGAACAATTAATGTAGGCTACTATTAGTCCCTGGTGAAGGGGAAGAAAAAACATTACGGTCTTAACTTTCCAGGTTAAATAAAACATTATTATTATTATTATTATTATGCTCGGTTTCAATTCAGTTCAAGTAATTATATAGGCCTAGGCCTAATGTGTATTTTTTTCTTTGTTCTGGATCTATATGGTCACCTGGATTGCCAGTCAGATGACTTTAATAAAGTATTTCTCTCTCTTGCTATGATATAATTTTTGTAAAAATAAAAATCTGTAAGATATAACTTTCACAAGTAGTCTCTGCTGCATGCATATCGAAAGACTTAGGAAAGTTATGTGTAGACTTCAATAAGTATAACCCGTAGCAATACATATGGGGAAACAGTGTGTTCAAGGTATTGCTCTATGGGGATTCATACATAATCCCGGGCTTTTATTATTACGAGGGAGGTGTTAGCAGATCCCCAGTCATGTTGTGAAGAACTTCTGCTCCCGCTCCCACTTCCCTCTGCCGTATATTAAATCAACCAGAACTCTCGGAGGGCGAGGAAGCTTCTAATGAAAAATAGATGTGTAGAAAATATGTGCGACTGCTTCTCTCTCAGAAAAACCAAACCAACTGATTGTTATTTTTCAGCCAATGTATTGAAAAGAAACCGAATACACTGTTTTATTGTTATATTATTTCAGGATCATCGTGATGCACTAGTATAACAATGTCCTTTTGGGTTTGTTAGTTTTCTTAGTTTTTACAGTGCATTTGAATACTAATAGTACGGAAAACGTAAAATTGAATGAAATCCAAGTGATAAGCATTAATCACGTATGGACTTCATAGTCTAATATTGAATTTACAAGAAAGTAACAGCTACTCATTTTTACATTGTTGTTGCATTAATAAACTGTGTTTGATCATTCTTATACATTATGGTTAAAGAGAGCATCTAAATAGCTTTACAAAGTTAATAACCCTCGCTATAGGGCTATGTAGCCTAACTTATGTAGAATTGGTAACACTGAGCTACGTGTGTCTCTCGAGTGCTGGAAACCAGATTGTTTTCATAACGTCAACACTCTGAATTCATAATACGTTCCGAAAGGAAATTTCGTCTTTTTTTTCACACGGAAACTTTATTGCCCCCCCCCCCCCAAAAAAAAAATACACCATTGCATCATGAACTATACTCTTGACATAGTCGCCACCGACATTGAGTTTGAAGAAACCACTCTGGTAAAACTCTGTGCTCTGCTATGCAAGGAATTGTTGCACAGCCTGCTCCACCCCAGCATTGTTTTGGAAGTGACGTCCCGAGAGTGCAGCTTTCAATGCAGGGAACAGGTAAAAGTCCGATGGGGCAAGATCGGGACTGTAGGCAGGGTGATCCAATCTCTCCCATCCCAAGTGACGACCAAATATGGACCAAAAATTGACGAGGAAATTTCATTATCACACTCGAATAATCTCGGGCTCGCCGTTCTGCTGCCACTCTCTCTTTTGCTACCAAAATGGATGAGGAATTTTTATTATCACACTCGAATAACCTCGGGCACGCTAGTCTGCGTTTACTCTCTTCGACGCTCTACACATGCGTCATTCCTCCTTCGCTGACGCTCCTTCCTTCGTTGAACCAGCAACGGATGTGGATTCTTATGGCGATTGTTTGTTTCAACTGCTGTACCATCTTCACTTAAAAAAATGAGGAAACTTACTTTCGGAACATCCCTCGTATTATGGACATAGTTTTTCTTTTAACATGCATCTTTTTTTTAATTCTTTTTTTCATACATAATTTAATAAAGTAGTGCAGGTGGCTAATAAAATTTACAGCTGTGGTTTTGCAATAATAATAATAATATGCAATTATTCATAACTAGAAGAGTATTTTCCTTGTGAAACAATCAAAGTTGGTCACTTTAGAGTATCATACTTTTATGACACTCAGTGACATAATTTCCTCCTTTTAATTAATATCGTCTACCTTAAAAGTGTTTTTACCTTCGACTGTCTACAAACAAAATTATTGTACATTACAAAACCTTACATGCATATTTTCTTTTAAAGTCCCCAGATGAGCAAAGCTGGTGTTACGTGTTGCAATTAACATATATATTAAATAATAGAGCAGAGAAATTTAAAAATAAGTTATACATACATATTATAACTAGGGTGGCCATTTCTAAAATGTCAGAAAGGAGGACACACTTCTTCGGTAATATAGCATAGTATAAAACTTCGGGCATGGACGGCTGGACAGCAGATATTACATGGTATAACCCTGACTAATTTTACTTAATAACTGCATTTACATAAAATAAACGATAGTACGCTATCATCGTATGGACAAGCGTGTCATCCTTAGGAATAGATTCAGATTTTTCCGCGGCACCAACTAAACAAATGACAGTATCGACAAGCGTGCCAACCTTAGGATTGGCAGGAACATACGGGAAAATACAAATTTTATTAATATCCTTTACCGATCCATCAGAGTCTCGAAAAAGGGGGACAAATCAACGTCCGGCATAAAGCCGCGCCGGATGGAGGACTGCTGAGCAAAAAGTCTTACAGTCCGGCCAAAAGCCGGACGTCTGGCCACCCTAATTATAACTCACACGTAAACTAAAGAATTGAACAATTGTTACAAAAGAAATTCAAAATTACAAGAACATAGATCCATTTGTATTTAGAAATATAAATACATGGAAGAAATTAAAATGAAACAAATGAAAGACAACAAATTAGAATATTTGATTGTTAATATTGAATAGATCTTAAATTAGTTGAGATTATATTTTTAAAAATCACGAATCTGAGCAATAAGAATATTAAAAAGTTTCAAACCATAATTTATATTGTGAAATTGCCCTCTCAGTGTAGGCCTGTTAGTTAAGATATAGATAGTAACATTTTTGAAAAGACAATCTAAGTTTCTGTAATAAGTGGTAATTGAAGGGGTCAGGGGTCCTACGATGAAAAATTAGTTACTGATGTTATTTAAATACTGACTTAGGGGTGAGCTTTATTATTATTATTATATTGAGGTTGTACCGATTACATCTGGATTAAGTCGTTTCCAAGTTGATAATACGTTCCCTAAAATTAAATCCCTCTTGCATAACGAGACTTTTGAAAATCAAGATGATTAAATCGAAAGAAACTTTGAAAACCGAGATTAGTAAAATCAAAGAAGCTTCTCAAATAACCCGTTCATCCATCATTAATTTTATGACAGTATGAATTCTGTAATTGAGGCAGGTCTTACAGAAGGGGCAGTGAGATTTTCCATGTATTTCATCGTGAGTAGAACTGAATAATTTATAAATAAAACTAATACAAGAGTTCATTCTTCTTGAAACAATGTTTCATTAATGTAAAAATCCAACATTTATTGAAATATTTTTTTCTCCACTGTCAAATAGAAATTAATGTCAGTACAACAGTAGTCTAACCAGGAAAACAGTGTTGCAAGGTCTCCCTAAATCATAATAGATCTGAATACTCTGAAGAGTAAACTATGTCACATTGTAGTTAGAGTAGGATTATCTCCACAAAGTCTCTGGGTTTTTACGTATATACCTCAGGAGCGAGTCTCACCGCTCTTAGAGTACCTGGCTAGGGGAGGTAGCTGCACCCTGATTGGCTCAGGTCACCCAGTGATCTCAATATATAAACAGGATACACAACAGATGTGCTTTGGAATTGCATAAATCGTGACGTTCACTTGTTGTTAAGTTGGCTACACCGTACGTATTGGTGAAGTGTGCTTCCTATGATAAACATGTGTTTTTGTTATTTTTCATGACAAAATGGTCAAATATTGCGTGGCATATGGCTGCACAGAGCTCCAGAGAAATGGAATTTGACTTAAGATTCACAAGTAGGTTATTTTTGTTTGGAACATTGAGGATACTGCCCGAATCTGACTTAACCTCAAGCGTAGCATAGCCACGAACGCTTGTCTTTTTCTTGCCTGTTTATACAGGTTTTATTATTTATTTATTTTTTATTTTTTTAATTTTGGAAATTAAGATTTTTTAATTTTGGATTTTTAATTTTTTAATTTTGGATTTTTTTAAATTTTGGATCTTTGATTTTTTATTTTTTTATTTTGATTTTATTATTATATTTTTTAATTTTGGATCTTTGAAATTTTTATTTTTTGGGTTTTTTATTTTGGATTTTTATATTTTTTCAATTTTCGATTTTTTAATGTTTTTATTTTTTAATTTTCGATTTTTTAAATTTTGGATTTTTTAAATTTTGATTCTTTGAATTCAATATTTTTGGGATTTTTTAATTTTGGATTTTTAGATTTTTTCAATTTTGGTATTTTTTATTTATTTTTTTAATTTTTAACTTTTGGATTATTTAATTTTGCATTTTTTATTTTTTTAAATTTTCGATATTTGGATTTTTAATTTTAGATTTCTTGTTTTTTAAATTTTAGATTTTTGGACTTTTTAATTTTGGATCTTTGATTTTTTAATTTTGACATTTTGGATCTTTAATTTTTTTTTTGTTTGGATATTCCGCAGTAATGAACCTCCGGGTTCCATAAAATAGATAATATACCTTTAGATTGCTTAGGAATTGTCTATTGCCAGTGAGCAAGTAAGTATTATTATAATTATTATTATTATTATTATTATTACTACTACTACTACTACTACTATTATTATTCCCATTTGCAAGTCCTCGTACTAGGTCTGAAAAATTTCCTTTGATTACTCCTAATCATTGAGTGGATTGTTTTCTGTGCAGTCCGCTCCTAAACACCCTATTAATTTCGTGACGATTTAGAGTGTGACACTAATTTCGTGACGGTTTTCGAGCGTGACACAAGTTCCCGATTTATCCCTACCGCCACTAAAGAAGTTTTACTTCAAAAAATAAATAAATAATGTGAATTGTATCTAGTACCGTAACGGTACAGTTGAAGGACACAGTTTATACATTTCCAAAGCATTTAGCACAGATTTTGCCTATTCTCTTTATATATCGAAATCAAGCATAATATCGCAATATGTAGGCCTAATGTGAATTTATTTTAATTTTTTTAAATTAGAGTGTTTACAACTGTTTACCCATGTACATTCACGCCTGATTCAGATTAAATAAATATTTTACCAAACCATTACGATATCAAATTAGTTTTCTCATATACTTAAAAAGCATCAAGTAGTTTATATTGAAACGTTTCATTCGTAAAAGTGTTTTAAAAACGACAATACATCTTCATAATTCCATTAATACACATGAGTTTGTTAGAAGGAGATACGGGATAGGAGTGAAAGTATACGTTCACTTTCATGGCGGACCGCGAACCCTGCCGTCACGATTCTTCATCATGCAGTGCTACCTCCAGTATGTAATAGAGCTCAATGAGGTCACCTATCCCACTCCACGTGTTGTCTGTCTCTGTCCCTCCAGCATTATCCCTCCACTCAACTATTACAGTATTTTCTACCCCTGCCAACGTGGAGCATGATCTTTACTCTCTGCCAAGCGGTAGCTTACTGATTTACGCGCACCGAATTCGCGCATCTTGGTAACGAGACGTAACGAGAAGCTCGCTGGCTGGGTTGGTCTTCAAGGCCAGAGACGTTGTGGGAGTAATCCTAATCTAACTTGACTAAGCTCCTTAGAACGCACCACTACCAACACAACTGTATTTTTTCCAACTGTAAGAAAAACAGCAAGTATAGAACTTTAACCAGCTTTTTCTCTAAACTTAAAAAAGAGGCTTAGACCACTGTTGCGCTGACCCCCTCAGTTACATCAATACCTTGACCCTGAGAGCTGTTCCTTCCTATAATCACATTTGCCCATAAGGTTATTAAATAATTTAAGTCAACAGCTGTTATAGTATGGTCTAGGGTTATTTCACTTTTTACTTGGCTGTGGCTCTATCATAAGTACTCAATTGAACTTAAATACATATTTAATACCGTCAGTGTTTTGTTTCTGGTTTTGAATTGAAGCATGATATCATGTTAGATATAATAGAAGTATAAGAATACCGTATCTAAAGATTAGACTACCTGCAACACAAAGCAAGCTAGCGTGCGAGAGCTAACTAAGGCTATCTACTTAAAAATAAATGTTATAAGGCTAGGGTTAGGCAGTACGGGAAGGATGATGTTGAAGGAAGATGCATTTTTATAAAAGGCATACATTAATACAGGTTGGGTATTTTTTTAATTCCGGCAATAGGATAAGTCTCTATACACGTCCTATTATTCAAAAAATATTTTTTTGTAGTTGTGTCGAATAGGAGAATAATGGCAAATGGTGGTGATGATATGTATATGACAAATAATAACAGCATAGATGTCAATTAGTTGAAATGATATTTAACAATGCTTAGTTATAATGCTTAGTTATAATTCTGCATTTCTTACCATTCCCTATACACCACTCTTCGCCAATGGTATATTGCTATATTTATCAGATCGTATGGTTCACTTCAGTCTGCTTTGTTCATTCTATATGTGTAGCGATTATTTTGGACTGTGAAGAAACATCGCTACATTCCTTATTATGTTACTCAAGCAGTATAATAATGGTAATGGTTAATGTTTTGGTTATGTTACATAAGTACTGAAACGTCAGAAGTTCCAAATAAGAACTTCCGGTATTCTAGTGTAGCCTAATCCAGAGGTTTCGAGAATGCTCTCCTTCAAATGCGCATGTGCTATCCCCTCTCTTTATCAGTCAACATCACGAGGAAGCGTCATGCATGATGTGACGGGCCTTTGTAATTTCTATGATCGAATGTGAAGAATGAGTTTGGCTGCATAGTATACCTCTTCAGCTGGAAATGGATTGATATCTCCGTTTGCTCACCAGAGTTGGAAGGTAATCCTTCAGCTTATATCTCCGGTTTTAGTATATGTAGTATAAGTCCTCTTCGGGCCATTTTGTTTGTCAATTTTCAGTACATACCGCGCTGGTTAAAGTTTGGAAGGAGGTGTGCTTTTCAAGCTAGGATGTTCAGAGTCTGTTCAAGTTTAGTGTTTGTGGATTTGAAATTCCTATATCAATGTTGGTTTGAATATTTTTGTTCCGTGCAATAATAAAACTTTATTTGAGGGCAGTTTCGTGCCATGTATATTCGCATAAGAAGGGTTAAATAGGTAATGTTTAGCTTGTTGTGTTCATCGTAAACCATAGCAACTATGTATTATGAATTTACTTCTTGTGTCAAACACCCGATACATTGGTAAAGTCAGGAAAAAGTGTCATTTTTCTAACCAGTAAACGGCAGTCTCAGAACAGAATATCAATGAGTTGCGCAATTGTATTACATGATGAAGGAAGTAATGTGACGCTACAACAGGCTGGCAAACAGACATAGATAATTATGTTGGGTGTCTCGTTCACTGAGACACCTCCAGAATAAGCACATTTATATCACATTCATTACCTCTATAAGGCGAATAAACGCGTTCTGATTGGTGACGTGGAACGTCTCAATGCAATTGTACGAGGGACGTTCCGAAAGCACGTCATCACTTTCTTTCACATGGAAACTTTATTGCCAAACAAAAAAATGCAATATGGAATAATGAACTATACGCCTTGCGCTATTTTAAGACATAGTCGCCACCGACATTAAGACATTTGTCGTAGCGTGCATTCACTTTGAAGAAACCACTCTGGTAAAACTAGGTGCCCTTCGATGCAAGGAATTGTTGCACAGCCTGCTCCACCCCAGCATTGTTTTGGAAGTGACGTTCAGAGAGTGCGGCTTTCAATGCAGGTAACAGGTGAAAGTCCGATGGGGCGAGATTGGGGCTGTAGGCCGGGTGATCCAATTTCACCCATCCGAAGCGACGACCAAACGTGGACCATAAAGGACGAGGAATTTTCATTATCATACTCGAATAACCTTTAGGCACGCCGTCCTGCTGCTATTCTCTCTTCTTCGGCACTCTACGCATGCATCATTCCTCCTCTGCTGACGCTCCTTCCTTCGTTGAACCAGCAACGGATGTGGATTCTTATGGCGATTGTTTGTTTCAACTGCTGTACCATCTTCATTTTTTAAAAAAAATGACGAAACTTACTTTCGGAATATCCCTGGTGTACTGATATCACTGTTTCTGACCTAACTACTAGTTACAATCACGGCGCGCTGGAAAATTTGTGATGCTGAAATACACGATTACCCTAACCTAGAGTTATCAAAGGAAATAATTATCACTAATTTTTAAAAATAAAGAATTACCATAACCTAGCCTAACATAGGATTATTTTGGAAAATAAGTCTTACGTAAACATAGGCCTAATCTTCTACAGATTTACATTTCAAAGACTTCTACAGATAGTGTATTGCTGTTAATCTTAGGATATAGAAATCTAGGAAGATATTATCTCTAGGTTGAGAGGAATTTCCCGGTCTTCCATTTAGGAACCTCAGGAGCTCTTTAGGAAAGAGATTATTTCGGGATTAAAATAGAATTTAGTTTGAATGTTTGCCCTTACTAGGAATTAGCATATCGAAAGCCCTCTGCTCATTAATAATCATAATGTCAGCAAAATAGCATGAGAAACATAAATATTTGATATATTTAATATGCAATAGGAATTTTATTCTTAAATTTGAAATCAAAGGACATTCCCAAATTCATTGCAATATGGCATAAATGCATTTTGTACATTTCGTGCCATCACAACTACAGTGAGTTCCACGCAAGAGTTGGCCAATGACGCGGGTTTCTGCGGCGCGGCTGGCACAGCTCCAACTCCCGAGCGATCGGGTGAAATATCTACGCAAATAATGCCGCGGTCGTTGTAATGATGCAGGTTCTCACATTTACAGTTAAAATTACAATGAAAATAACCAATTACCTAATCACAAGAGATGTTGGAAATGTTCTCCTCTTGCATACGCGCAACATTGGCACCTTTTTTAGGGAATTTTCTTTCACGCGCGTAAGTTCAGCTTCCGAGATAGAATTAATTTCTCTTGTGATATTGTCTTTAAGTTCTTCTTATGTATGGGAAATTGACCTATACACTTTATTTTTCAAGTTTCCCCATAAATAATATTTACATACTGTTAGAAGAACTTAATGACAATATCACATAGGCCTATCAAAAGAGAAAGTAACTCTGTCTCGGAAGCTGAACTTATGCGCGTGAAAGAAAATTTCCTAAAAAGGTGCCAGTATTGTCTGGATGCTGGAGGAGAACATTTCCAACATATTTTGTGATGAGGTACGTGGTTATTTTTATTCTACTTTTAACTGTAAATGTGAACATGAATCATTACAACGACCGCGGCATTATTTGCGTAGATATATCACCCGATCGCTCGGGAGTTGGAGCTGTGCCAGCCGCGACGCAGAAACCCGCGTCATTGGCCAACTCTTGCGTGGGACTCACTGTACTACCCGCCTTACCAAGTCATTAAATCCTTCCGTGGCTGTGTACACAGATGTTACCGGTTAGCAGACGATATATTCTTTTCTGACCAGAAACACTCCATGGCGTTACATCCCTGAAGGAACAAGGCCTACCACCCGACCGCTGCGTCATCTACCATAGGCAGATGGCAGGATTGGGGGGTATGTGGTCAGCATGTGGCCGTTAATGGTGGTTTCCGTGACCGGAGCCGCTACTTCTCTATTAAGTAGCTCCTCAATTTGAATCACGAGGCTGAGCACACCCCGTTCCAGACCACCCTACCGCAGAAAATTCCGAGGAGATACCGGGGATCGAACCCGGGCCGACGGATCTATAGTCAGCGACGCTAACCACAAGACCACGCCGGCGGTCACCAGAAACACTAGTAGGCCTATTGTAAAAACGGGATAATTGAACCCAATTTAACTTTTCTTGTTTTTAATTTTTGTTGTATCACACGACTAAAAATTAGAAGTTGTAATAAAAACTCATTAATAATAAAATTATAGATGTTATTTTAAAGCTGTAGGGTTGTTAATTATAAATACTGAACACAAAAAATACAAGAATTTTAAATAAAAACTGAATCTAAATAAGAACTTGAACCCACATCAAGTTTTTTCTGTATAAAGCCAATGGATTCAGAACTGCAAAGCACAGAGATAATATTTTAATATCTACCAAATGACAGTTCTAATGATATTAATGGTAGTTTGATAAATTAATTTTCAGACCTGTACAGAAGCAACCAAAAACATGCTTTATTAAAGTATGTAAAATGTGGAAACAGATTGGTAAATCACATTCAGGAGGATAAAAAGTTGTTTGCGAGTTACTGGGATCCAGTCCATTCATTCATTCATTCTTTCCTTCCGAATGGCAATGACACCCTTTGGCCTTTTCCACCGTTCTCTTGACGTCGACAGTCCGAGCCTGTTCCAGTGCTCAAAATGGAAGTATTAAAATGTGTATCTACATTTTCGAGGTAAGGTTAGTATACCTTCCAACTATATTGCGTCTAAACCTAAGCAAAATTGCAAAATTTGGTCTCTTATCCAGTGCAGACAAGTGCAGTCACTGTCTGTCGCACCCATTAGGAGAGGACAGAAGTTTAATATTGTGATTTAATAGGCCTATGAGCTATGCTTGTTTTTATGCAGGTCAGAAGCTCTTTATCTTCGTGTCTTCTGTCCAGAAATCTAAACATTAAGATTTATAAGACTATTATCCTGCCGGTTATTATATGGATGTGAGACATGGCCGCTTACTGATCGGGAAGAACATAGTCTGAGAGTGTTCGAAAACAGGGTGCTTAGAAAAATATTTGGGTCCAAGAGGGATGAAAATGGGGACTGGAGAAAATTGCATAACCATGAGGTTCATAACCTGTACTCTTCACCGGATATATTAAGATTAATTAATTCACGGAGGATGAAATGGGCTGGACATGTTGCACGCATGGGGGAGGAAAGATATATCTCAAAAGTATTTACTGGGAGACGCGAAGGGAAAAGACCGCGCGGAAGACCTAGATGTAGGTGGAAGGACAATCTTAGAATGGATTTGAGGGAAGTAGGATTTGTAGGGATTGGATGGAGTTAGCACAGAATAGGTTGAATGACGGACTCAGGTAAGGGCGGCAATGAACCTTCGGGTTCCATAAAATAGATAATATTCCTTAACTTGCTGAAGAATTGTCTATTGCCATTGAGTAAGTAAGTAAGTATAAGCTGGTCAACTTGCAAAACCTAAAATGTACTTACACAATGAAAGAAACGTGTTGACAAGTTACTCTCATCACTAAGACCCGGATTCTTAGGCTATGTGAATATGCTTTATGAATAGCACAATTCTAAAAAAATAATATTACATTTGAGAAATATTGTCATAGTAGTATCATTCACCTCTTTATAATTACTAAGTAGTTTACTTCGCACTGCGTAAGCTTTCGTCAAAATCAGTGCAATACCACATACCTGGTTTGACCTGTTTTCACGTAACACATCAAGGGTCTAAGTTGCCCGTTCGTACGATTATGAAATTCAGAATTCAAGAGCTTTCATGATAGCGCAAGCTAACAACACAAGCTGCCATACTTATGAAGTTCAATAGTGTATCATAAGCAAAGCAAGTATAAGCCATTAAACAAACCAATCATCTCACAGCATAGGCCTACGTGTGTGTTAGTGTGTAATACATTCTCTTTAATACAAAACGAAACATACTTAATAATCATCGCTTCTTCTAATACTTTTTAGAAAGTTCAAATATCCGTAATATTAAAACAACATTGCCCACAATTTTTAATTTTATAGTAGGCCTAGGTGCCCAATCTCCCACTGTAATATATGTGTGGACGCAGATAGGAAGCTGTATGGTAGTGTACCTAATACATATTGCCTCGGACGTGCAAATCGCTGGCGGCTATATCATAGATGAAGAGTGAACTCAAAGAAAAGCCCATGTGAAGTAGAAGTGATAGTAGAAATGTAATGGGAAGAGCAAAGCCTTATTGTAAAAACTGAAGAGAATGCTCAATGGGGCACTTGATGCTGTTGCTTTGGATAGGCCTACAAAAATTCGAATATAGAATTCTCACACTTTCTTCACCTAGCTTGCTAAGGAATTGTCTATTGCCATTGAGTATGTAAGTAAGTTACTTTATTCAAAGGGGAGTACATATCTTTTTTATTTGGCTTCACAGTTACTTCGTGATAGTTTCTGTAATAATTTATGCTTAACTATTTCCTTTATTAATCACTTTTTGCATCGCTCAACATTGGCCATTTTGTTTTTATCATATTCAGCGATAACAAGGATAATACTCCTGTAGTTATCGAAATAGAGCACTTCCATTGATTGGTTTCAGAGTCATTCTTGCCATTACTGATCAAATTCGAACGAGCGACATAAATTATGAAATAGTCATAGTCAACTCAGTATTTCTGAAATTACCGATAAGTGTTCGACACAGGCAATCGCGAGGAAATATCTAGGAAATTACGAGGAAATTAGGAAATTACGAAAGTTGAAGTTGCATTGAAAATCGCTATTTCAAGAATAGAATGGGAGAAATTATTTTTATATTATCTTTATATTTGAATTATTTGAATACTGTATTATTACATTGTACTATATCTTCATTATCTTGTTATGAAGAAAACACGACAGTGTTCAGTGGTAACAGGAATTGTGGGATTAAAATAAATAAAATGCAAGTTTTAGGGATGAAATTTGAATCCTGAATTGAACATATGGATTAAATAAAATCACAAAACGCCATCGGCACTGGGATCCGAAACGAGACTCCCCAGTGCAAACATATATTGTTACAACTCAATAGGCAAATACTAGCAACTTAGTCTATAGGTAATATAAATTAATATAATTACTAAGGGGCTTAAGCGAACAAATAACAAAGAAGTGAACTTTTTATTTACACATGATAACTTACTCTAACGAAAGCTCTCACAGCTTGAATCTTTCTCTCAGTGTTGTTCTTGGGCTAATATCATCTTGATGTCTGTATTTGATCTGTCAGCACTGTGATATTGTTGTAGACAAATATGTACTTTGCTCTTCTCGTGGCGAATCCAGCCTTTCAATGCACATTGTACAGTATGCATCACTGCTTTTTATTCCAGGGGTTTACATAATACAATCTGCAGATCATACAACAATATATTCTCTTCTGTGAAACATTCTTGCAAGAAAAAGTATAATATATTGCGAATAAAATGTCACCAGTTGCTGTAATATTGTATTGCTTTAAATATATACCATCACTTGAATGTAAAAAGAGCTTGTATTATTCATTAATAAATTCCCATCTATCATATATGACACCTTTTAGGGATATAGCAAAAGAAAACCTTGAAACCATTCAACTAATTCAAAATAGATCAATTTGTTTGGTTATTAGTTATACACTTAAACTAAGTAACCGTACATTAATATGGAAAAATATCTATGGAAATTATGGTAAAATATCACTCACTTTTATATATTTTTAAAAATTTACACAATCTGACTTTTAATAATAAGTTTATGAAGTAGTGTTTAATCGTGATTATCATAGTCATTTTACAAGGAAACATAAACACATACACAGTCAGAAAATTAAGTCTACAAGATAAGGAATTCAACAATTAACCACTCTTAAATTATATAAGAACAATATTTATCGCTTGCTCTGGAACAAATATAAATATTAATAATGCATTTTAATGGTCTCTTTAAATTTGTGGAAATTTATTTGCGCAACGTTAACGAATTCGATTAATTACTTTGTCATCAGTCAGTATATATGTTGAAAAATGGTCAAAATGTATTTTTATGGGCTTTACTAGTGAACTTTGCCTCATAAAGTGCTATTATTAATTTTTTAAAATCCCGAAGACTGCCAGCAGATATGTAAGAATTTATGTTGCACAAAGTTCATTGTTATATTATTTGATTTACGGAATGTATGTAATGTAAATTGTTTTCAATGTAATATAGCATTTTTCCATGTGCTTTTTTCCCAGGTTTGTTTTTAAAAAATGCTAAATCTACTCAAAATGTATATGCTGTATATAATTTTGCTGGCATTCTTAAGAAATGGCTTTAAAATAAATTAGTTTTTATAAATTAATACGATGGGAACGTGTAAGATACTTCCGTTTTATAGAAAGTGAAAGCATTGCTATTCTATCTCTAATTCAATTTAAGTTAATTATAAAGTGAAGGACAATAGTCCTTATAGACGTATTCACATCAATGTCTGGAATAACCACCAGCCTGTCTAGTATGTTAGGCGGCTAATTACCGTGTTAGAAGTCTTCACTTCATTTAGCCTCATTTGTGAGAAGCATATTAGAATCAAACAGAAGCTATGTTAAAATGTAAGTTATGGATGTTGTAATAATAGCTTCAATAGAAAAAGTGAGATTTTCTACTTCCTCTAGGCTAGGATATCTGCCAGCCAACGCTTCCCATCATGATCGTTGTGTAAAGAACAGGCTCTAGAGCTAATGAGAGGAATAAGGTACCTTTTTATAAGTTATTTCAAGATTTTTTTTCAATTAAGCGAGACATAGAACATTGTTTTCTACTTTGTTCATCCCTGTTCCTTATTTTAGTTCCTCTCCTAAGTACATGCTGTGCGGTAAATCTATTACTTTAATTTAATTCTGAATGAAACGATTCCCTGTAAGGCATGGAATCAACACTCGGAGAGCATTCACCTCACAATTGTGCATGTGGAGTTGGCTTATTGTACTTCCAAATATAGACACTAGCATTCAAAAACTGGAAATGTTATATGTGCAATATTTCTCATATGGCTAAGTCATTTGCTAATAATCACAGCCAAAAATGGTTGACATTAATAAGGAAGCCGGGACATAGTCGTGATGCTTCAGGTGACCTCACTGTTCGTAAAGTTCAGATTTATCTATTCTTTGTATTTGGCCCATTAAATTTCTCACCTACAAAGAAGACTGCACAAAATTCGTTCATAATATGCTACATAGCCTACTTGCTCACTTTGACTTTTAAGAATTTTATATTCATTTTCACATTTTTCCTAACTCGTCTTATGCATCTTAATCTTTCCGAGGACAAAGAAATGTATATTTTTATATTTCCAGCAATATTAAAGCAAATATTAGACTCTCGATTTTTACTGTTATAGAATACTTCTTAATCAAATGAAATAACTTTAGCACATTATGTACGGTACATTTTTTCCATGAATCTGAAATTTGAGTTTAATAAAAATTTTAAGATAACTTAATAGGCCTACATCTATGAAAATTCATAGGTTATTTCGATACGCCTATTTTTTTCTATCGTAGTTTACCTCCCCCTTATAGGGACCTTTATGCTGCCCGCGCCACCCGGGCCTTACCGGACCGCGACCTATCGGGAGAGTAATGAACTATGGATCACAATGCAGACATACATTTTTGATCAGACATGGACATGGAGGGCCTCCCCGGATGAGTGGTCAGCCCAATGCCGGGGCCATCTCTGAGACAACACGAACACATAGGACGAGACATACCATTCACACACACACGCACACTCACACTCACTCCGAACAAGGCGAGGATGGGATGAAGATGATAATGACGGCCAGATGATAGCCGGGAACCTAAAGTTACCTGACATTTGTCTCATAGGTTAGGAAAACCTGGTAACTTGTTCCGACCAGGAATCGAACCCGGGCCCGCTGCGTGAGAGGAGCGATCCCACGAGCGGTTCGATAGGCCTATGCCAATTTAATTTCGGAAACGGCTTATTTTTTAAGTTAACGCTGCAGGCTACTTGGTAAATAGGCCTATATTGTTCAAAAGAGTTATTTAAATATTACCAGAAGTTCTTTTAAGATTTGGTAAGTTAGATTAATTGATAACATTCAATTGTGGATTGGGTAAATTATCCGTGGTCAAAGAAAATCCCACCTATGCCCTAGAATTCAGAACAGAAATGTATCGCGTATCGTGTTTTTTTCTTTTCTTTCTTTCTTTCTTTCTTTTTTTTTCTTCTTGCAACATAATCACCATTTCTATTTTCATGCCATATATGGTTAGAAAATTAAAATAATAATAAAGCCTACAACTTTTTATGAACATTTTTATTTTAAAGCAGATATTTTCATCGCACAGGGTTAAAATTTTTCTTCAGAACCTACTGTTACAGTTTTTAACCTATGCCTTAATCAGCATTTTGCTGTGCACTTATTTTAAGTACAAGAAATTTTTAGACCACTATATTTAAGTGAACAAAATAATTGTAACAATAAAATGTTCCTTTAGCAGGTCTTAGCCTGGCAACTTATACTCTCGGATTCCTCCTGGTACTGACCTCTGTCAAGAGTCTGAATGAGTTCAGGGTTGTTCTGTCATTAAATGGATCAGGCCTGTTAGACATTACCAATGACTTTGTTGAGGATTGCACCTGCGTATTTTAAAGGCGCGATAACTCAAATACGCTTTATCGGAGATTCGTGAAACTTGGTATACGCATTTACTGTCCGTTCCAGATGTCCTGAGAGTAAAAGATGCGGATCGATAACGTAGGTATGCGACCTTGGTTTGAATGCTCGCACACTATTGGGCAGCGGCCAACCTCGTTATGACACACCCTCTGCAGCCCTAAGCCCAGTTCACATTCTTCGCTTCAACAGGTCGACATTTCTCTTGTGATTTATGAATGTCTTAAGGTCAAAGACAGGCGAACGTAATTTTGAAAGTATTGTGTGCATCGTACGTCCAGTATTACCATAATTAATTTAGAAACTAGCACTTTAGTGCTTTTATTTTCATAAACTTCAACGTGAGTTTTGCTAGCTGGTGAACCGCACTTTTCTCCCGTTACAACCACTGTTTACTTCATTTCTCAAGACATCTGAAACGGACTATATAATGTCCATGGGAAGAGGTCCGATAATGGACCAAGTCGGTTAGCCGGTACCGGAATAATGCCCAATTTAGTGCCTTCTTATGGTAATATATCAGAAAGGCGCGATAGCTCAAATACGCTTATCGGATTTTCATGAAACTTGATATACGCATTTATAATATTCATGGCAAGAAGCCTGTTTATTTTGGACCAAATTGGTTGACCCGTATCAGAGTAACGACTAATTAAAGTTCACATTTTTAACAATCATGTCTATACTACAATGCCTCATTTCTAATCATGAGGGCTTTGACTCCAATGCAGTCAGATATTTGCTTATATCGTTGATCAAGTTTAAATTGAGTACTACATGAATACTGTTATATAGGCCCACAGAAGGTATATTACTGTGAAATAATTAGCGGAGTTCTTTGCTACTGAATCTTGAAATGTTGACGTATTTTAAGAATGTCAATGTCAATACATTTAGCTTAGACAAATAATACTATTCCTTCACATATGGTTATCAAACCAGACCGTTAAACTGAGCGAGATTGTCGAAATGGTAATGTCTTGGACTCGTATTCACAGGTTCAAATCCCGGAGCCGGCCGATTTGACATGGATTTTTTTTATCTTTTTTAATTTTTATATGAGTGTGCGATTGTCAAGATGTCACAAATCTGTAGTTCTGCTGAAGCTGGACGATTTTAATATGATTAAAATCATCTATTTTCTGCATGTCATAATTGCAATTATATAACAAAAAATATGTAATTCATGCAATTCATGTGAAAACGCTGTCTTTATTAATAAATATAATGTTTTAGTTGTTTTTGTTAAATAAATTATTTAAATAACATTCTAGCGGTTGAGTAAATAATCGCGAGCGAAGCTGCTTGTAATAAATAAAAAAAAATCGGATATTATCGTTTTAGGCCTACTTTACTGATATGTTTTCTTGAAGAGCGCGCATTTCCTAAATGTATCTCGTATTTGTAAACAAAGTATGCAGCATTTCAACGTGCCTAACTAGGAGGTGCCCGTGGCTTCGCCACGATAATTCTTTTAAAAATTAAAAATTAAGAGTATAATAATTATTAAAGCATTATATTTATTAACACTTGCACGCGAATCATTCATAAACTAAAGCCATTAATAATTAAAGAAACAGCTAAAATTCCTGCTTTAGAGTACATACCAACATGAAAGCGCTCCCTGGGAAAACTATATCAGAATCGATTCTGCAGTTCCAAAAAACCTGTGAACACATAATACGTATTGTTTCTCAGCTGTTTATTGACATGAATATGATGTAAATTTTATTTTATCAATTCAGTGTAACTTTCAGAAATTATATGTTTCAAGGGAAGGAATGGTTTGTTTGGATTATTATCAGCGATATTTCAAGAGATAAAACCATCAATATTTTACAGTTGTTGCCCCCGGCTTCGCCCGCTATTATTCATTGACTCCAGGATTTTTAAGGAAATTACACTGGTAGATTATTAAAAATGTTTGTGGTTCAGAGCTATGAAAATTGTAAGTAAAAATAAAATTAGAATATTTGTTCATTGTGTTCATTTCACTTAGGCCTTATATAATAAAGAAACGGTTTTCCTTCCTAATTTTGTAGTCGTCATGAAAGTTTAGACTCCGAGAGACGAACATCGCCGAGTATACCCGATGCGGGCGAGCAAGCACGCTTTTTAGGGCCGTTGAATTGTATAAGAGTAGATTCCAATTTTTCAGGAATAGTACATTTTTGCAAAAACTATGATCAAATTTATTCGGACTCTTTGCGAGTCTTAATTAAATCTATAGAGTTACCAGTTTTAATTAATGCACTTATACTCCTTCCATTCTGTATATAATTTCCACAATCGTTGATAGTTCATTGCGTCTACAGTAGTAAATAAATTTTGTATGTCTTAATTATAAGCCTAAATTTAAAAAATGAATTAAATCGTCTTCTAGAGAGGAAGTAATTACTGTGCTATGAAGTGTTTCTTGCAAAAGTAAGGGTTATGGAATGCCGTAACATAATAGCGCAATGCAGTAGTTCCTACCTCATAAATGTGAAGCCCCCTTTGATGTACTCTACAAAATATTTGCTTACTTGAGATGTACTAGGGTAAGTCAATACGTATCCGCACTTTTTGATTAATCTTTTGTAGGTTGGCTGTACCGCTTTGTGCTCGCGCACGTCCACATGTCTCCGCTTGTGAAGTGTTGACGTTATGACTCTACTGGATGTTGCGCTGTTGCACATTAAACATGGCTGCACCGCTCTGTGTTTGCACCAGAGAAGAGCAGCGTGCAGTTATCCTTTCTTCTTTCCATCTGAAGGTATACCAGGAGCCGATATCCATTCCGCGCAATATGGGGGCAATGGTTTACCACCGCGAAGTCGGTGTTAGACGAGGGTCGGACAAGTGTCAAGGACGAGGAAAGAACAGGACGCCCATCCACATCCACTGTGTTTTGAGGTGTTAGAGCATCTTGCATACAGTCTTTTTGGCA
Source organism: Ectobius pallidus (assembly GCA_964059195.1). Taxonomy (NCBI): domain Eukaryota; kingdom Metazoa; phylum Arthropoda; class Insecta; order Blattodea; family Ectobiidae; genus Ectobius; species Ectobius pallidus. The sequence goes on along the minus strand of CAXKWD010000007.1, from coordinate 34,129,973 downwards.
CACTTAAAGATGCCTTGAGAGACCGTCGTTTCATCATAGACCAAGAACTGAAGGAAGCGGTGCCTGCGTGGCTTGCTGCTCTGCCGAAAAACATTTTTTTCCCGAGAGAATCAGGAAGCTTGTGCAATGATGGATCAAGTTCATTGAGAAGCAAGGGGACTATGTTAAAAATAATATAATTTTAAGTTTCTTATTGTTTTGCAATAAATTTTAAAAGAGAGTGCAGATACTTATTGACTTCCGCTCGTACTAAGTTTTAAATTGTTATTATATAAAACATAACATTAATATTACGGTAATATTTACAAATATGAACTATTTACCTTGTTGGTATATAGGCTATATTTGTATGTAGGCCTACCATGTACGTATGTGTATGCATTGTATGTAGAATAGACTAACTTTACTCTAAATTTTTTGTTTGTAATTCCAATAGTTATTAAATTATATTTTCTGTTACTGTACTAAACTTGCCAGAGCACGAGCTTTTGCTCATTTGGGCACCAGTAATGGTTGTATTATGTTTTACGAAGGTAAAATAAGAAATAATTACTTTTCCCTTGAAAACTATGAGTCTTTAAATAAAACCACATTCATAAAATTAAAATACAAATACAGCAGGCCTGTTTTAATTTATTTGAAGCAACAAGCATAGCGGTTGACGAATCTTAAAATACACACTTAACTCCTAATTTTCATACATGCTCTTCGTGAACACGAAATCGCATGTAGCCTACATGGATGTAAACGGCATTAAGTGTAGTGGATTCTTTCGTGAAATACTTCGAGCCCGATTTAAAACATCTGTCCTTATTTACACTAACATGGGAGGTCATTAACAAGTCACAAGACCGACACCCAAAGATAAAAGAATTTCACTGTTGCATATGATAAGTAGCTGAACACGACAAGAAGAATGGGTTATACTCCAGTTTACACAGTGAATCTCAATTCCTGTTCTTTTACTGTCAAAAGAAACATTGCAGATTTGAAATGAAACCTTGTACATCCTTGGAAAGAGATTTAGATTATACCCACAACAGCAAAGATAGTGTTGGTAAAAGTTTGGCCTACGAGATAACAGTTGTGATATATATATATATAAAGAAAAGATGTTTACGGCAAAGGCAATCTGATTCTTTTTTCGTTGATCATTTTTTCGTTTCCAAGAATCCCGTGGAGCCGCTGACAGAATGCAATACGCTGACATAAGCCTGCTACATATCATTTCTGGCACCTGAATTAACGTACATGGAAAAAGTATTGTAAAAAATATTGTAATGAAATTTCCATGTGGGAAACTGCCTCTATTGCATTTCCAGGAAGATGTCACATGTTATAGGCCTATGCGATTTGTGAAATAGGCATTGCATAGAATTGAAGATTTACTTGGAGATGTAGGAATTGAATGAGATATCCGTTAGTTGAGTCATTGTGACTGTGATGCTACTCTACAGCATTTATTGTTATAAATGTACACTTATCTGTAATAAATTATACAAATCACATTTAAAAATGCTTAGGATATGGGCCAAGATGTAATAAT